>CM062805.1:561161075-562361075 GCA_031772625.1 Pinus tabuliformis | reverse complement strand
TCAAGCAATTGAAAAACAAGACAACGAAGTTATCAGCTTAAAATCTCAGCTAGAATGTGTCTTCCGAGTTCGTCAAATGCAGCAGGATCTGAATGAAGAACAAGAAAAGGAGATTCTCAAACTAAGGGAACAAATGGAAGAAGGAAGGAAAGCTGAAGAAGATTTGAAAAGGCAATCTCTTGAAAAGGAAGAACAGTTTCAGGTTGAGGTAAATATCTTGAAAGGTAAATTAGAAGAAAAGGATAAGCTTTTACAATTTCAAGATAGTTCTAAAGTCTTGGATGATATTCTTAGTAGTCAAAGGTCTCCTGCTATAAAGACTGGTCTTGGTTTCCATGAATCTGTTGAAGGTGAATCTAGTTCACAAGGTGAGGCAAGGAACTCTAAAGTGATCAACGAAGAAATGAAAGATCAATCTCATCATCAACCAAGGAAAGAGATTCCTCAAAGAAAATCCTTTACTCCTCCCATGAATAATGTTGAATGTTATGTATGTCATAATCTTGGACATGTTGCAGCTAGATGTAGAAGAAGAAGGGCTCAAGACCATTATGCAGAAAGATCATCACATTCAAGGTACTTTAATGGATATTGCTTTGCTTGCAATATGTATGGTCACAAAGCTGCTGATTGCTACAAATGGAATATGAAACATGTAAGATGTTATGCATGTAACAAGCTTGGACATATAGCCAAGAATTGCAGGAACAAAGTGTGGGCACCATATCAAAAGGAGAAAATGTCATCATCACGCTTGAAGATATGGAGGAAAAAGGAAGTACAGTCAGAAAAAGGCGGCACAGCACAATGTACAAACATACCAGAATCAGAGGGAGCTGAAAGTACAAAACTTCAGTGTCCTGAATCTCATATGCAAACTCCATAAAGGGAAGTCGCGTATATACGCGAGTTGGATACTGCACAATCGCGTATATGATTGTTTGAAGAAAGGCAGTAGGGAAAGTGAAGTGAATCTATGAAGTATGATCTCTCGAGCACAAGATCAGATCTGGGAATCTGAATGTCAGTAGCACAAAGGAGGACTGTTAATTGGGTTCTAATCAGAGGTACGCAGACCATTCACTGTGAAAGTGCGGGCGTACGCAGGTGATACACAGTGAAAGTGCGAGGATACGCAGCAAAGGCACAGTCCCAGTGCGTATGTACGCGGCGTAACAAAAGAGCACATGCGGACGGATGCGGCGAGGCAGAAGAAGAGGTGCGTAGCAAGATCGGAGGTACGCGGCGCGATAGAAGGATAACCTGCGGAGGTACATAGAAGTACGCGGCGCGATAGAAGCAAAGGATGCGTGAGGTACGCCGCACAACTGATGGCACAGGTGCGTGGGTACGCACTGTAGTATAAGGCTGTTTGCGTGAGTACGTAGAAACACAGAAGGACAGGTGCGTGGATACACAGAGGAGCGAAAGATGATGTGCGGTGCCACGCAGGTCATATAATGAAAAACTGCGTATCTGTCTTAAGGCATTTAATGGCTGACTTTTCTTGTTGATAAGATCTGACAGATGGCACCAGTTTAGGGGGAGCATATGTTTTTAATGCATTGTTGGCATTATGGGTAATAATCCTTGGTGATGATGCTTAAATGATTCATCTTGCTATGAGTTGTTCACATGGTTCTTGGATTAGATTTGTGGATGATTCTCTAATGAGGATAAGGAGAAGCACTTAGCTTAAATTCACATCTTCTTGATGATGAGTCACTCATATGCTGCTGTTGACATATGCATAAAGATCATATATTACAATTATGATGCATGATTCCTTTCATTCTTGGCACAAATGGATGAGGATTGTTGGCTGGATACAGGGATGATTATTCAAAGTTGCATTGTTGAAGACATGATGATGATGAGCTCTTACCTATATGATGATAGGCTGTTCCGTACATATGTTGATATTCCCAAATGATGATCATGATGGTGTTTGAAATTCTGTTGGTGCGGACATACCTTGATGATTCATGCACTAATGCAAGTTGCTGATCTAGTTGCTTTTGACAGATACTATGGAGCAGATCATACAGTGTTGTTGTTGATGTTTATCTTAGGTGATTGATCTTTGTTATAAATGTCATAGTATGTCTCTATCTATTGTAGTCATCTCTTCAGGTCATGTAACGACCTATGGTTTCCCCACTATGCCTGGGATGAAGATGTAATGTATTTAGTTCCTGATGTATCCCCACTTAATTGGGTGATGGTTGTATGTATTAAGTCTTTTGGTGATAGGAAGGTCATTTATGATATATAGAGTCATGTTCTTCTTGTAGAACATCTTTTTGCAGACCTTGCTTACAGTCAGGGGGAGCTTGAGCATGAACAACATATTTCAGCAGAGCAGAGATTTCAGCATGGACAGATTGGTGCACCATGGCATATACTAAGGGGGAGCTCATTCAGAGATTTCAGCAGGTACTCGAGGGGAGTATGGACAGCAAAGGAAGTGAATATCTTGGTTCACCCTTTGCCCTTGATGTCAAAGGGGGAGAGTGATTTGGTATTGTTGCCATCAAGTCCAAAGGGGGAGATTGTTGGCATTATGATGCATGTGTTGTACTTGATGGCAACCCTCTCATAGAAGATCATCTCACTTATATACATTCAGATGAATCTACAGAAGAGATATCAGATGTGACATAATACATAGATGCAAGACAACTCAAAGGAATCAAATGGCAAGTTCTTAGTAAGCTTTGCCATCAAGTCCAAAGGGGGAGATTGTTGGCATTATGGCTAAAGTATTGTCCTTGATGGCAACCCATACAGGTGATAGATCACAATACTTCAGTACAGTCGCAGAGATTGATGATCAGCTCTCAAATATTGAAGAAAATAAGGGATACGCAGGTACACCTTACAAAAGGTGCGTACACGTAGGCATGTCTTATATAAAGTGCGTACATACACGCAGGTATCCCATGTAAGAAGTGCATACCCCCAGTTCACTTACTTCAAGGCAGAGAAGCGCGCTCACGTGGGGTTTCTTATGTTTGGCCCGTAGTATTTAGCCCGCCATTCTTGATTCTATGGTTTTGGCCCGTGGTATTGCTTTATATTATTATTATTGAGCCCCTATTGATCCATGATTTTAGGAAGAGCTTGCCTATATAAAGCAAAGGAGATCATTTGGCTACACACTTGTGAAATAAGAAGATCTTAAGAGAAGCTAGATCTGAAATTCTAGTGATGGGTTTGTGAGAGAAAGCTAGATCTAAATCAGGAGAATCATGAGAACTACAAGTCGAATCTACTAATGGGTTGATATCTCCTCGGCGCATGTTCAGATCTGTAGATCTGACAGTTTGGGTTAATCTTGAAGTCTTGAAATTATCTATACCTGCAGGTACGCAAGTACAGTGAAAGAAAAGTGCGGAGATACGCAGGCGCAGAAGCGCTGCAGGTGCGCAGATACGCAGACCTAGAAGCGCTGCAGATGCGGAGGGGCGCAGGAAGTTCATTGGACACAGAGCGCAGGTACGCAGGAAGTCTGTAAGGCAGAGTGCGTGGGTACGCAGGAACTCAGTTGGAAACAGTGCGTACTTCTACGCAGGTGTTATATGGGTGAAGCTGCGCACTTCTCATGAAATCTACATAGCTGTCCATATTTATCATTGCTGTGTTCTGGGTTTTGTGATGTCCGGTTTCTGGTATTAAGTTCTGATAATAACAGTGATTGATTAAATGTTTATACATTGATGGATGAATGGATCAGGTTCTTATTGACTCATTCTATGTGATCTAATGGACTAGATCTGATTGCTGACTCACTTGTATATGTATTGATCTAGTGCTTGGGTAATTCAGAAGGTTGTTTGATTATGAACTTCAATGTTGTTGAGTCCAGTATGAAAATTGGATGAAAAGTGGCCTTTCAGATTATGTGTTGTGCTTCAGTGTATCCAGTCTGAAAATGGATGAAATGAGGTACCTGGAGGAGAAAAGATTGTAGACCAGCACCTACGTACTAGTATCTAAGCTAGTACAAGAGCTAAAGGAAATCTTTGGAGCATTGTAGCAGGTAGCAGCCTACGTACTAGTAAATGGATCAGCTAGTACAAGAGTAAAGGGGGTTGTAGCTCCCGTACTGGTATAAGACTGCACCAGTACAAACATTGTAAAAGGATTTTCTTATTAAGAAGAAGATTGAGATGACTTGCAGCAGGTGGTTTTCTCCCGCATTGGGTTTCCACCTTATATCATGGTGTTCATGTGTGTGCCTTATGTGTGATGATCTATTCCATGTTACCGCATCTGATAACTGATAATATGGTTGATAATGTTCTAATGCACTCATTGAAGATCAATTAACTTAATCATAAGAAGTTGTGGAAGTAGCATATATGAATCTGATTATGGAAATGGAAAAAGTTTTATTAATGTGATAATACTGATTCACCCCCCCCTCTCAGTATCATTTCCAACAGTTGTAGACATCTAGACAACACTGAATAAAGAATTTAGTAGGCCTAAATCTGAGGCATAGTCAATTGTGGGGTTTAAGGAAATCACGATGCAACCAAGTGAGACACCATGGGAATTAGATAAGAGGTTGAAGTGTAAAATCCACGAAGCTAACATGAGCTTAACGGACGGACAACATTGCGAATGGTTTGTGGCTTTGCTCTTGCAACACCTAAGGGTTGCACTGTCACAAAAGAGATAACGACTCAGATAGAGGCCTTGGAGATTACAATGAGATTGCATGAAACACAGATGCAAGATCCAAATTTGGGGGTTCAATAGATCCATGCGTAGTTCAAGAGTCTTTTCCTTGAGATGCAAAGTTTGAAGCAGGATAGAACAGTTTGACCAGAGGTACGCAAAGAGGTATGGTGCCTGAAATGCAAAGGTCAGGGGCATGACAAAGAGCATTGCCTGGTCTTTGCGAACTATATTGCGGGAGAAGGAATTATTCCTTTAAGGATGGAAGCTCAAGTAGGACCGAGTGCAGGGCCTGCATTAAGGTGCGCTATATGTTAGGTAGTACGAAAACATGCCACAGATAACTATGATTTGCTGCAAAAGTGTGTACAGACATCACAACAACTGTTTTGCAACTTCTGTAGGTCGATAGGGCATGATGAACGTAATTTCAGAAGTTATGAACTAATGATGGATAAAACTCCCACCTATAGGGTTCATGCATAAATGTACCCCCTTGATCGGAGCATGGAGATGGCGCGGATAGGCTTTCAGTGGCGCAGACGAGGCCGAGGTGCAGGAGGACCTAGGAGAGGTTGAGGAGAGCTGATCTGCTACAATTGTGGAGGAACAGGACATTATGCCCACGATTGTACTAACCCAACGCATCCGTCTTGCAAGTATTGCACTCTGTTTGATCATGAAACAAAAGACTGTCCTATGCTAATAGCAAGGATACGTGACAAAGGGGTGCTACCACCTCAGCTGACTCAGCACCTACAAATGATGAGATTCGAGCTGCGCGAAGAGGATCCGAATGTGAATATAGTGCTCTGAAGTGGAATCAAAACCGGAGATGACAAGGGGAAACAACCTAAAGACAACACATGGGTTCGCAAAGCTCCAATAAGGGAGGCTGAGTTTGATTTGGAGTGCACACGTGAAACATCCATGGAAGCAAAGAAGAGGTACACTGAGGCCTCCACCTTAGGGAGCAAGGATAATCCTGATTAGGAGATGGACCCCTTTATGCTTACAACCTTCTTGGAGACCTACATGAAGTTACTGTGTGATAGTAAAGTTGTGAAGGGGCTACAAGATCTTATAAACAAATGTGCCAGAAACACTATAGGTGAGTCGTACGTAGTACGAAATATTGGTAAGAATAAAACAAGGATGGGATGGGAGATGAGGCTAACAACGTAGATAGGAGAGTATGAAATGGATCAGGTTATTTTGGACCTAGAGCCAGACGCGAACGTCCTACCAGAACAAACTTGGGAGCGAATTGGGGATACCATGCTGCAATGGTCTCCAATTCAGCTAAGGATGGAGAATTAGCAGAAGATCATCCCCATGGGGCGGCTGCAAGGGGTCACTGTAGATATTGAAGGTGAGAGCGCATTCGCAAACTTTGAAGTAATAGAAATTGTGGATGACAACAACCCCTATCCTGCACTCCTTGGAATTGATTGGGTTATTGATATGAATGGGGTAATACCCCTAAAGAAGCGAAAAATGATATTTGAGAAGAAATTGCTTCATGTAATAGTACCCCTAGATCCTGCTGAGGGATTGTGCTATACTGAACCAGTCCGTGATTATGAGAGCGATGATGATCTGGACTCTATCCAAAAAATAACAATGCGAAACCAAAATTGGGTGAATCCAATAGTGGATGGATGAATTACATGGGATTGTGAGAGTTCATGCACCTCGGACTCTGATGAGGAATTAGAGCACTGGTAGAATTGGTTACATGAAGTAACTAGATTGAGCTATAACATGATGACCTGGTCATTGCACTGTGTATCGTCAAAGGTAAGAAATATGACCACTTATGATGGCCTGAATGATGTAGATATCTTTTTGGATGCTTTTGAGAGGGAGGTACCAGAAAAGCAGTGCTTCCAGGCGTTGTGCTGAGCACTGGGCACTGCGCGCTACGCCTGCAAGATGGTGGGGTACGCACAAGGGAAGCTTTGATGATTGGTGCGAATGTAGGAAGATGATGAGAACATGCTTTGGGAAGCTGAAGGTACGAATGACATACAAGTATGATGGGCAGGATGATCCGCGTGCGCACTTGGCCAAATGGGCTTAAGCTTATGGAGAGAAGTCCCAACCTGAATGTGTGCACTTGTTTTGTCACACCCTGGACGTCATCCTGATGAACTGGTACATAGAAATAGAGCTCTACCATGGTACAAATGAATGGGATATTCTGAACGAAGGATTCATAATGACCTTCAGCTTCAAAGACGACTTTGACTGTATTGACGAAGCACTACAAGAAGTAAAAGCAACAATCTTTAGGATACTGTAGGATCCTTGGGACCTGATTCAGCTTGATTGGACTACTCCGCTGAATTAGGCACTGGAATGCTATAGCGTAACAATTGAAGAATAGGATGAGGATCCTCGAAAGATTAACATCCCTGAAACAAAAGGTCACCGCGAGGTTGAAGGACCATAGATTGAGAATCCTGATATAACTACAACACTAAAAACGAAATAGGTAAACATTGGCCTGGAGGCAGAGCCCAAATTTGTGAAGATTGGAGATTACTGGGACAATGCAATGGTAGATAAGGTCGCTGAATTGCTTTGCGAATACTAGGATTTATTCCCTACCAAGTTTACAGATCTAAAGGGGATAATCGGGGACATAGGTGTTATGAAAATCACGTTGAAGCCCGATGCGAAGCTCGTTAAGAAAAGACCTTACCGTCTCAATCTGAAGTATAAGGAGAAGGTTGACTTAGAGCTAGACAAGATGCTCGCGGCAGGCATCATTGAGCCCGTGGAAGAATATGACAAGGTAAGCACAATGGTGGTATAGGAGAAGAATCAGAAGGATGAAATAAGGATATGTGTAGATCTCAAAACGCTGAATGACACTTGTGTACATGATCCTTTCCCGACTCCATTCACTGATGAAGTGTTGGACAATGTAGGTGGCCAACAAGCATATTCCTTCACTGATGGGTTCTCGGGGTACCACTAGATAAAAATCGCGTCGGAGGATAGGAGAAAGACAACCTTTGCAACTAAGTGGGGGTGTTTCCAGTACACTATAATGCTGTTTGGGTTGAAGAATGTGCTTGTGATTTTATCGTGCGTAGTCGTTGCTACGCTCAAGGAATTTATTCATAAGTTCTTGGAAGTATACTTTGATGACTGGACTGTGTTTGGACTGGTAGAACACCATGTCGTCAGTTTACGCCTAATGTTGGATACTTGTCAAAGATACCAGATCGTGCTCAATCTGAAGAAGTACCTATTTTGTGTTCCTTTTGGGGTCCTGCTGGGTCATGTGGTTTGTAGGCAGGACAGATGGTAGATCCCACGAAGATCACAGTGATGCTAAGTTTGGAAGTGCCAAGGAGTGTGAAACAGCTGCGTGCTACCCTACGACACATAGGCTATTATTGAAATTTCATCAAAGGCTATGCCGAGATCACCATGCGTATTGAGGACTTGTTAAAAAATGATGTCACATTTTTTTGGAACGAGGATTGTAAGAATATCTTAGATGTATTGAAAGAAAATATGGTCACCACATCGATTCTAATATTCCCAGATTAGAAGAAGGAATTTCATGTAACTGTCGACGCATCATGCATAGTGCTGGGAGCAGTATTGACACAGGCTGGTGGAAGGGACTTAGACCATCCTATAGCGTTCCCAAGCAGAAGGTTATCCATGGCAGAAAATAACTATTCCACCACCGACCACGAAGGGTTAGCCATGGTATGCGCGCTCTAGAAGTTTAGAAACTACTTGTTGGGAGGCCATTTTAAGATGTATACAGATCATTCCGCGCTGAAATACCTGGTCAATAAGCCTATGTTGGGGTGGAGAATCTGTAGATGGCTATTATTGTTCCAGGAGTATTATTTTGAAGTTATTGTGAAGCCTGGATGACTGAATGCTGGACCAGACCATCTGTCGCACATAGAGACAGGGGAGGAGTCCAATAATTTGGAGGACGGATTGCCTGACGCGCAACTATTTGCACTGCGCATCACAGATGTTCATTTTGAGGACATAATACACTTCCTGACAACAGGAACTGCCTCGGAGGGATACACCATACAATAGAAGGAGTTAGTAGTGCACGCGAGAATTTTTTTTGTCATTGCTGGGCATCTATACAAAATGGGGTCTAATGAGATATTGCGACAATATCTACTCAAGTTTGAAAGAAGCAGCATCCTCACAGATGCTCATGGGGGCGCTGTGGGAGGACATTATGTAGGGAGAGTGACCGCGCAAAAGATTCTACGTCCAGGGTTGTGGTGGCCAACCCTCCATCAGGATTCAAAAGCTTACTGCAAAGTGTGTGATGCGTGTTAAAGGACTGGCAGGCCATTGCAGAGGGATGAGATGCCTTTGAATCCACAGATGACATTACAACCCTTTGAGAAATGGGTGATAGATTTTGTGGGACCCATCTAGCCCCAAGGAAATATAGGAGCGAGGTACATTATCACTGCGACAGAGTATTTGACTCATTGGTTGGAGGCATAACCTGTGAAGGATTGCACAGGCACGACTGCTGCAAAGTTCCTCTTTGAGCCTGTACTGATGCGATTTGGCTGTCCAAATATTTTGATGAGTGATCACGGTACTCACTTTTTGAATGAGATGATCAATGTGCTGACGAAGGAATTTCAGGTATATCACTAGAAGAGCACACCTTATCACCCGCAGGCTAACGAGACAGTGGAAGCATTCAATAAAGTGATAGAGAATGTGCTGACCAAGGTTTGCAATGCTCAGTGAAGCGATTGGGACCTACACATACGCATAGTACTATGGGCCCAGCGGACAACATGCAAGAAGTTGAATGGACAAACACCCTTTCGGCTTGTCTATGGTGTTGAAGCAGTAATGCCCATGGAATACATCATGCCTAGTCTATGCATAGAGGCACTCAGAGTATGATGGATTGCGGAGCCTTGGAGGAAAGGCTCGTACAGTTGGATGAGCTTGAGGAAGAGAGATTTCTAGCTGGATTTCACCAACAGGTCCAAAAGTAGAGTGAAAAAATGGCATGATCGGCACATTAAGCTACACACCTTTAAGGTAAATGACCTATTTTTGTTATATGACAACAAGTTTGATAAATTTCCAAGGAAATTCAGAATACACTAGTTAGGGCCCTATGTCATTAAGGATATTACCGATGGAGGAGTGGTATAGCTGGTCAAATTGGAGATCCCTTCCCAAGAAAGGTGAATGGCAGTTGCTTGAAGCCATACACTAGTGGTCCAACCATGTGTCTCTATCAAGGTAGCATAGTCTTAACGCTCTAGGCAGCTGAAAGGAGGCGCGGGACTATAAACTACACTACCTGGGTTGGGGAGCTGCGCGATTTGAGGACTATGCAAAGCAAGGAAGTGTCACAGGGTTCGCAGCAGTGCAAAGGGATCTACGCTACCCAGGGAGAAATCATGTAGTGTTTGGTGTAAAATGTGGATGCAAATTAGAGTTTCATTTACTATCAACCTTGGTAAGTAAACTTCAAGGATCATCCAATATATATGGACTTAGAGACAAACTAAACTAATCTAGGTGAAAAAATGCCAAATCTCCCTTACAGGGGGTCTTTCATTGGGATCTCCAACACCTATTCAGTTACTTAACAAAATGAAATATAAAGACATTGTGACAAGTGTAAGAAATATTAAAGCTCCCTTACAGGAGACTGTCCATTAATATTTCTAACATCTTAATCAATTAGCTAATAAATGAAGACACTTAAACATAATTCAAATTGATTACAGGAAATATTAAAGCTCTCTTACAAGAGACTATTCATTTATATTTCCAGCATCAAGATATTTAAGCTAATGAAATTACAAACATAAAGGAAATAAATCTTACCATACCAAAACAGGTATGCAAGTGAGGCAATGGGGGCCCTCTATAGCTCCACAAGCACGCTTAGAAAGAAGTCAAATGTAGAAGAAAATCCGATCCACTTTATTTATCGTCAATTGCAAATTGTAATTACAAGCTCCAAGTTCTACATTCCAAGAGGTCCTAAAATCTACATTACAATGATTCTAAAATCTAAAATTACAATGAAGGACTAAGTTTCTAGATTCTAAAAATTAAGATTACAAAATGAGGATTACAAATGAAGGAGATAACACTCCTATTTATACAAAAGTTATGATAACAAACTCATAAATGTAAATCCATTATTCCCTCCTTTGACCCACATATTTCTCAACCAATGGTGACACATAACCCTATCCTCCATGATCTCCTCCATGAGGTCCATGATCTTCTCCATGATGTCCATGATCTCCTCAAATTCGAATTTGAACATAGAGTGCCACATAAACGTGCCTTGGAAGCTTCCTTTGTACCTACACATGTCAACAAACTCATTCTAATTGTTAGGTATAAGTATATGGAGATTATTTTCTAAAGTTTAACCATAAATTCTCTTAAAAATACTAAGAATTAATAATGTTTTGGAAAACACAAAGGTAACCCATATAATGATGAAAGTGAAGCTGATGTGGTGACATGGTGGTGGAATAGAGGTGAGAAAATGTGTGAATGGAGTGAAAGTGGATGTATTTTAAGGATAATTCAAACTACAGTGCAGTAGCAGACTACACGCATCTTTTTGAGCAATCGTTTGAGGTCCTGACAAGCCTGCAGGAGGACCCTCACATACAGTGACTATAGACAGAAGCCCACTAGCTGCAACAACGCTATGATGAGGTCAAGGGCACAACGCGAACCGCCATGCTGACACAAAGACCAGAAAAGCTACAGGAGGCCAAGTAGCTGAAAGAACAGGTGGATGTAGCATTGCATAAGGAAGAAGTGATGAAGGCAAGGTTGAAGCCCTGGCTGGATGCGGCTTACACGGTAACAGGCTCTATTGAAGGAAAGTTTGCAACTCTGCAAGCAACTCAGCAAAAGCTTCAGGCCGACAGTTCAGGAGTAGTGATCGTGTACATGGTCAAAGACGCGAAGCAGGTAGCAGCTCATTTCACTACCGAGGTTGTAGTCATACGGTTCGAGTTGGAAAGTATTTGTGCCAGGATCTCCGCACCTGCCGAGTGACTCGAGGGCGAGTCACGATGTTTGTGTTGCGGGTCTGTCGGGAACGAGATCCCCCAAGGATAGTTTTGTGGCTAAAAGCCCATGTTTGGGTCACATTTTGTAATAAAATTGTAGAGTCTCCACATTTTTTGGTCCTAGAGCATGAAGGTCATGAGTCATAAAGGGTTGTATTCCCTTATTTTTGTACAGTAAAGTCGGCTGTAAAATATCTACCCATGGTCTGCGGACCATGGGATTGTATAAAAAGAGCTAAGTAAGTAAGCTCTAAGTAGTTTAGTAGTCGCTAAGCTAGTCATAGCTCTGATGTCAGAAGTATAAGTTTCAGGTCATAGTGTAGGTAGAGGTTCTGTAGCTAAGTGCGTAGAGGCCTAGGGTGGAAGTCCGCAGTTGAGTGCGCGGACCCCTGCAAATGTGTGTGCAGAGTGGATAGAGTCTGTAATCACTTGAAGATATCGATTTATAATATTGTGTATGAACTTCATTTATAATGCTTATATGATGCGCGAATGTATGTAATTACGTTGGTTAAGTGAATGCAAGTAAGAACATCTGTTTACGCAGTGCTAACTATGATTAATTAATAAGTAAGACACTTAGACTAGTTTGGGAATCTGTAAAAGAACGTTGCCCTAGCAGTGCGAAAGTACCTAAGCCACAGGTTAGGGATGCGTGAAGGTCAACCGTACCTTTTCGCGGAGGTACTGAAGGGTGGAATAGAGGGCTAGTCTAGCAAGCCCTAGAACTAAGTGACCCGCATGAAGACAGGAATAAAAGGAATAAACCGACATCACGACCATCTCAGGGTGCAAAAACTTGGTTCCAACATCCCTCCATACTGATTCGGGTGAGACTTTAGTCCGTGCTCTGCGAGCTGATGTTGAAAGGGCCAGTAGTGTAGGGATTTGTTTGGCTAACTAACACTAAACCTGGGTCAGGCCCCAACAAGCCAACACCATTATTTTCATAAATAAATGTGCCAAAAATGCATTTTTTCGTTTTTAATGCCTTTTCCATTTCCTTTTCCAATTTCCTTAGCCATAATAAACCGAAATGATCACCCACACCAGGATGTCCTACCCAACAGTTATATTGGGATATGTGTCCCTTAACCGTGGTCTTATTTTATCTTTATTAGCTTTTATTACATGAAACTTTCACCTGGGCTATTACACTGAACTTTTGGGAGAATTGAAGAACCTGTGTGTTAAAATACCTCTTCTCTAGGCCATCAGAGATGTCCCCATATATAACAAGCTTATTATGGAAGAATGTTTTAGGAGGCTCAGAAGGAGGAAAAGAGATGCCCCCACTATCAATGTTGTTGTGTAGTTGGATGATCTAATGCTTGGGAAGGTCATCTCCTCAAAGTATTTGGATATTGGTAGCTCGGTAGTGGATGTATACATTAACAATATTGTAGTCCCTAACACATTGATTAACCTTGGGGCTAAAATCAATGCCATGACCAATAAAACTATGTTGAAGCTCAACCTCCAAGGAGCCTTAAGGAAAACCACCACGGTCTTGAAACTTGGAAACAAATCCACAATAGCCCCTGAGAGCATTATTAAGGATGTGATGGTTTCCATCGATTCCTGGGAGTACCCCACATATTTCCTTGTACTCTAACCAAAGACCAAGTATAATGGGTATCCTCTCAATTTAGGAAGACCTTGGTCAACTACTAATGATGCTTATATCAACTATAGGTTTGGAAGCAAGAAAATTAAAAATGGGAAACTCACTAAGTAGATTGTATTATACCTCCCTGCTCAACTTCTTATTAAGCATGATTTACCTATGTGGGTAGAGGAATAAGAAGAAGAATATTTCTAACAACCATCCCCCTACCCAATCTATACATTAGAAATCACTGTAGGAAGTAGGCAACTAGATGAGGATGACCTTATTGACAATTTTCTAAAAGCCCAACATCGTGCTGCCATGCAAATCTATGAAGTAGTGGAGGTATCTTTAGGGAAGCCTAAGAAAAACCCATGGTAAGAACTATTCACTGCTGGTTCTGGTCAAGCTCATGCTAAGATTATGGAAATCAATCCATTTAAAACCCTGAAAATTAGTCCTTCCCTCTTAGCAGAGAAAGAAGAGCAATTACTCATTGTGTTGAGACAACATCTTGATGCCTTTTCTTGGGACTATAAAGAGATGAAAGGGGTGCATCCCTTAGTTTGTACACATCACATATACATTAAAGAGGGATTTAAACCTACATGAAAACCATATAGGAGAATGAACCCTTCCCTTAAAGACATTGTGAAAGAGGAACTGCAAAATTTATTGGATGCATTATTCATTTACCCTATTTCAGATAGTGAGTGGGTGTATCCTCTTGTTATAGTACCTAAGAAGAATGGGAAGTGAAGAATTTGTGTTGACTACGTGGAACTTAACAAGCATATAAAGAAAGATAGTTTTCCCTTACCTTTTATTGATCTAGTTTTGAATGGTCTTGCATGGAAGAAGTTCTTTTCATTCTTGGATGGTTTCAACAGGTACAATTAGATCCATATAAGCCGCGAGGATTTGGAAAATACCACCTTCACATGTCTATGGGGGAACTTTTCCTATAGCATCCTTCCCTCTGGCTTGTGCAATTCCCCTACTACCTTCCAAAGGGAAATGTTGAATATATTTGTTGATCTTATGGGAATGATTTCCACTAAGCCATCTCCAACATGTGTAAAGTTTTAAATAAGTGAATTGAAATGGATCTGTCACTAAGTCTAGAAAAGTGTGAATTCTTGATGAATGCATGGATTGTCCTAGGTCACTTCCTTTCTAGGGAAGGGATCCAGGTTGACCCTAACAAGATTTCTATTATCAAAAGGGTCCCTGTCCCTAAAAAATAATGGGATGTTGGGATTTTCTTAGGACTAGCTAGATATTATAAGAAATTTGGTAAGGATTTTAGTAGTATGGCATCACTCTGTTTGGATTGTTAACTAAGGATTTAATTTTTTTTTGGACAGATAAGTGTCAAGAAGCATTTGAAGAGCTGAAGGAGAAATTGACCACTACATCAATTCTTAGGGGTCCAGGTTGGGCCTTGCCTTTTCGCGTCCACACAAATGCATCTGAAAAAGTTGTAGGGGTGGCCTTGAGACAAGTGGAAGGTAAGTTTCCATATGACATATTTTATTAGCAAGAATATATCCAAGGATGAACCCAACTACACATTTATTGAAAATAGATCTTATTTGATGTAGACTCTTTGAACAAGTTTAGACATTACATCATCGGGTACCAAGATTTTGTACAATTGATCATGAAACCATTAAATATTTAATGAACATACTTGATGTCAATTATAGGATAATTATATGGTTATTGTTGTTATAATCGTTTGATCTAACAATTATTGACAAGCCAGGAAAGAAAAATGTGGTTGCAAATTTTTTGTCTAGACTAACATTTCCTGCAGAGAATGAGGAGATGATTGATGATCAACTTCCTGATAAGCACCTTTTTGTCATTTCATTGTTATCCCCTTTTTTTCCAGACATATCAAACTTCTTGGTTGTTGGGAAATTCCCTCCCAGTATGTCCTCTAAGGAAAAGAGCAGAATTGTTTGAAAAAGTGCCCCTTACACTTGGGATTGGGGGAAACATTTTCAGATTGGGACCAGATTAGATATTGAGGAGGTGTGTAAGGGAAGATCAGGTCTTTCACATATTCTCAGCATGCCATGATGGACCCTGTGGGGGACATTTTCTACCAAGAGGACAACCTTCAAAATTCTCCAAGAAGGATACTATTGGCCTACCCTACACCAAGATGCCAGGAGGTACACTTCTAGATGTGATGAATGCTAAAGAATGGGTAATACTACACCAAAGGATGAAATTCCACTACATCCCCAAGTGACTCTTGAGCCATTTAATAAGTGGGGCATGGATTTCATTGCAACAATTGTCCCCCCATCTAGACAAAAGAGGTACATCATTATATGCACTAATTATTTGAACAAATGGGTTGAATGAAGGAAATTAAGGAAACCATAGAGAAAAAGTTGGCAGAGTTATTGAGGGAGAACATCTTCTAATAGTTTAGTTTCCCAAGGGAGTTGGTCATTGATCAAGGGGCTTAGTTCACTTCTGATTTGATTGATGGAATCATGGAGTAGCATCACATTAGGCACAAAAAATATACCCCCTATCATCCTCAAGAAAATAGGTAGGTGGAGGTGAAAAACAAAGCTTTGGAAAGCATATTAACCAAAGTTGTCAACACAAAAAAAGGACTGGGTAGCCAAACTTGTAGAGGCCACTTGGGCCTATAATACCACATGGAAAACCACCACTGGTTTCATTCCCTTTGAGCTAGTTTATGCCAAAAAGGCACTAATGTCCATTAATTTTGAGTACAACATGGTGAGATTGGCACTAAAATTGGACCTAGACATCACCAAATCTCAACAAGAGAGGATTCAACAACTCAATTCTCTTGACAAAATTAGGTTACAAGTTATCATGCATACTAAGGTGGTCCAATTTCAGAGCAAGATTTGGCATGAAAAAAAAAATCTAGGAAAGGACCTTCCAAGAGAGTGATTGGGCCTTTTTGTAAGAGTCCAAATTTAAGGAACTCAAGGGAAATTTGATGACAATATTTCTAGGCCCCTATCTAGTGGAAAAGTGTTATGAAAATGGATTTTTCCAAATCATAATAATTGATTAGGAGAAAGCTCCACTGTTAGTCAATAGTTACTGGTTGAAGCTTTACAAGAAACCTATGTCAAAAGAGGGGATTACCAATTCAATAAGCAGCGCACTAAATATGATTGGGAGCCTCAAATATCCTAACCCATCCACCCTCTAATCAATAGAGAAAAAGAGAAAAAAGAAGAAAAGGATAAAAATTTTGGATGAAAACTTCTATGAGGTAGATGAGACAAGCTCTAGGATTGAAAACTTCCATGAGGCAGTCCAAGAGTCTGAAAATGAGAAATAAAAAATAAAAAAAATTATCTATATATATATATATATATATATATATCTATATAGATACCCAGGTGAAAACCTCCTTTGAGGAACCTAGGGCAGTCTTGTAGGTTGAATACGTTAAATTCCAAACTGCTCTATGTTGTTTCAATTACTTTTAGCCCAATTCAATTATTCAATTAGAAATATTTTCAACAATAATTAATATTTCCAATCACCAACAATATTTGAAGATAGAACATTAAATGAAATGATAAAGGAGACAATCAACACGTCAACAAGAGACACTAGATTTGGTCAAAGACCAGGGGAAAACCTTTTGAAAATTATTTTTCTATTAGATTGTCATAAAATGTTCAACAAAGAGTACAATGAGGCTAACAGAAAATTATCCAACAAAAATAACCCAATGAAATTCATAAATATGTTCCCAACATCAATATAGATAAGAGACAACTTTTCTTATCAGCGGTCAATTGTGGTCAACTGTGGTAAAATGTCAAAATTTAGCATAGAGCCCAATTTCATGTAGGAAGAAGGATGAATGCAGTTGAGACCTTCCAACCACACTATTGAGCTTTCTAGCCTATGATTTCAGTCGAGAATTGCATTTGTGTAGCCTACGGTCAAAAACGAAAAACCTAAAACATGTACGAGCTTCAAACCCTATAATTTTGGACCTGTATGAACCACTTTCCTTGACCCGACCTCAGACTTGTGTGAACTAATCAATGAAGAAGAGAATAAGAAGATGTTTGGTGATGATTAAATGAGCTTGACGGCACTTGTATTTATAGGCTTCCAAGGCTGAAAAATTTCCTATTAGGGCCGACCTGTCCAAATGTGCATACGTGGGCTTTTTTTCATAAGTACACTTTCCCTTATCGAAATTGATTCGTCCAAATTGAGTGCTTCAAGAGTAAAAATGGGTCCTCTTGAAAAGAGGAATCTAGTCCCATCATTAGAATTTGTTAATGAGCTACCAAATTAACACTCCCTCTCAATTAGGGAGAAATTCCAATTGCATCATGTAATTATCATGTGTATCTTGTCGTCATATCATGTCCCATCTCTGCACAACTCTATTTGCTGAAGCATTCTCGAATCTAAAGAAGAAGTATCATCAAGGTGAATTAGATACCATCCTCTATAATATTGGGGAGCACATCTCATTCTAAGACAATATCAAGGAACACATCTCCACTTGAAATTACATCGGGGAGCACATCTCAACGTGGAATCTCATGGGGGTGCAAAACATCTTCAACTCCATATCAAGAAATAGGTGATATAAGGGAGCACATCTCAACCCATAATATTTCCCAATGATATTACCAATAATGACCCTCAAGAGTCATGTGGTAGAACACTTGCATCATAATCATCTTGGGTTGTACACCCCCAAGTACACTTTCAACCCTTTGGCCAAATGGGGAGTGGTAATATCAACAAGCCCTACTTTTATGTATGATGCCAATTAGGGTATACTATGAAAATACCAAGATAGGGGAGATAACATATATGACCCTATGGGTGACAGATAAGGAAGAAACATCTACGACCCTATGGATGATAGATAAGGAAGAAACATATACGACCCTATAGTCCATAGGTCCCTCAAACCCAGGAGCCCTACATCTCAATTCCTCACCCTAGGAGCTGAGATAGGGGGGAAGAGTCGGTTCAATGTTCTCGATCAGTGATGTCACTTATTAGGAGGGTTCACATCCATTAATCCAAGATATTATATGAAGATGAATAATTTCCCTTTTGACAAAGCCTTAGTGAGAATATCAGAAATATGCTCATTTTTCGATATATTATGGAGTCTAATGGCTCCTCTCTACACCATGTCTCGAATGTAATGATATATAATATCTACGTGCTTAGATTTGTAATGAAATACATGATTCTCTACTAGATGGATCCCACTCTTGTAGATGCAATATATCACTATAGTGTCTATCACCTACTCAAATATCTCTCCAAATAGCTTCCTCAACCAAACTACTTTGCAACTAGCCATGCTAGTGGAAATTTATTTCGCGTCAACACTACTCAATACTATAGACTTTTGTTTCTTGCTCATAAAGGATATCATCGTAGATCCAAGTCTAAAACATCATCTAGATGTACTCTATCGAAAATCATTCTTGCCCAGTTAGCATCGATATATCCATGAAGTCAAACATCTCCTGCAGAATATCTTAGTGCAAGGGTGATCGTCCCATGCAAATATATCAAAATATGTTTGGCAGTGATCCAATGTGCATGGAGAGGTTAGGTCATGAATTGACTCAACGTGTTCATTGCATAGCATATGTTCTAATGGGTGTTCACTAAGAAAATCAAAGCCCTAATCAACTAAATATACTTAGATGGATTCACCAAATTGGGTCCAACAACTTCTCCACCTAACCTCTTGAAATTCATTTCCATCGGTGTGGGAAAGGACTTGCATTCTATCATTCCAAATCTCTCCAACAACATCTCAACATATTTTTCATGTGAAAGGAAAATCTCACCGAACCTTTGGCACACCTCAAGGCCTATAAAGAGGTGCATAAGTCTAAGATCCTTCATCTCGAATTCATAGGGTATCTCCCTCTTACACTTGATCATCAGGGGATCACTACCTATCAAGAATATATCATGAACATACAAAACGAAAATCAACGACATATCTTGGACTACCTTGAACTAGAGGTCGGGATCATCATTATTGCTTGTAAATCCCATATTCACCAAATAACTATATATACGAGGATACCATGCTTTGAGGCCTTTCTTCAAACCATACAATTCCTTCTTCAACTTGCAAACATGTGTCTTTTGATCCTCTACTTAAAATCCCTATGGCTTCTCAACGTACACTTCTTCCTATAACATGCCATGAAGGAATGTAGTCTTCACATCCATATGATGAAGTGTCCATCCTTAAGACAAGAGAAACTATCAAATGAATGGTTGTATATCAAGTTGTAGGTGCAAATATATCATCATAATATTCTCCCTCTTTTTGGGAGAATCCTCAGGCCACAAACCTTGCTTTATATTTCTCAATGCTACCACCAAATCCATGTTTGAGCTTGAACAACCATTTTGAGGTCACCACATATTTTTCCTTCGGTCTCAACATAACATCCCATAGATCATTCTTTAGCCATAACATCCTTCCAAACTTGTTATTTCATGGCTTCTTCAAAGGTGGAAGGTTCGGCTTGAATCATAGTGCTCATGGCTGCAACATATCCCTAGTACCTACATGGATTCTTTCCTTCTCTAAATGATCTTTGAATGGTTATGTGTTTCTCATCATCCTGTAATGGGTCACAAAGCCAAAGTGGCCTCTTCCTTATAGGAGGATCATATGGAGGAGGATCTAATGGGTCCATGGGATCCATGGGATCATAAACAATGTATGTCTCAAATTCAAGCATGGAAGGACCATCTAAAATATCTGCATCATCATTCTTCTTCTTAGGAGGAGGAGGTGGAGGAAGGTCCCTTGCTTTCCCAAGGGCATCATCTTCATCGAGAATTATATCCTTGCTAATTTCAATCTTCCTTTGACCAGGAATATATATTTTATAAGCTTTATAATTTTCATAATATCCAACAAACACACCTTTTCTTATGATGGCTTTCATCTTATTTCTTTTGTCCTTCGACACATGGAAATATATTGGGTATCCAAAGATACAAAGATGGCTAACATTGGGCTTGATGCTTGTGAACACTTCTTCGGGGGTCTTGTTGTCCAATTATTGATGAGGCACCTTGCTTTGAACATATATGGAAACATTCATTACTTCTCCCCAAAGGAACTTTGACAACTTTTGATCATGGAGCAATGCACGAGCAACTTCTACAATAGACATGTTCTTTCTTTTAGCTATTCCATTTTGTTCAGGAGTATAGGGCACAATCATCTCTTTCTTGATACCTTCCTTCTTGCAAAAATCTATGATGTCACTTCAAATGTAATCTCCACCATTGTTAGACTTGGATATCTTGATTTTCTTCCTTGTTTGATTTTCGACCGAAGCTTTGAACTCCTTGGACATTTTGAAGGCTTCATCATTGTGCTTCAAATAATATATCTGCATCTTTCTTGAGAATTCATTAATCAAGGTGATGTAATAGATATGGACATCAATATAATCTATGGGCATCATACCAAATATGTCGGAATGAATGAGATGGAGGATGTCATATGTCATGTTCTCACTAGAGGGGAGTGATCCCCTTATCTTTTTGCCACTGGCACAACTTGGACACACTCCATTAGTTGGGCTTGAACATCAGGAATACAAAAGCCAAATTTCTTAAATTTTGGAAGAGCATCATAATGTAAATGGGCCAATCTTCGATGCCATAACTCACTTAGATGATTAGTATCATGGACCAATTCTAGAAGAGGTCTTCCAGTAACTTTGTAGAGTCCTTCAAATCTTGACCCCAATGTGAATTCATCTCTTATAGGTGATCCTACAGGCCAAGTAAGAACCTTTCCTTGATTAAGGAAACCTTCATCCCTTTGTCTTCCAAAGCATATATTGATTCCAAATTCTTCTTCAATCCTAGCACATACATCACATCATGGAGCAAAACAGATTCCCCAGAATCCAAATGAAATTTAATGGACCCAAAACATCTAATAGGATGAGTTGAGTTGTCTCGAATAATAATTTTCAAATTAGACTCCCTCTTTATAAAATTAGAGAGAACTTCCTTATACCTAGAGAAATGATGAGTGGCCCCACTATCAACCAACCAACTAGCCCATGAATCCGGAGGAGAAGAACTAGTGAGAGAAGAAATGATAATATATTCAGATTGATTTTCAACATTACTTTCATACCTGGAGTATCTTGACTTCTTTTGAGGACGATGATCTTCTTCTTGATCACTTAGAGAATATCTTCTTCTTCTTTCATCTCTTCCCTTGCAATCATTCCTTTGGTCAATTTTTCTTCTTAGATCATCAAAACTATGGTTGTTGCTTCTAGTGTTGTAGCATGGATCATTGTTCTTCTTGGGGAAATCTCAAGTATAATGACCTTTATTGTGAAAATTGTAACATTCAATGTGAGATGATGCTCTATCATTCCTTCTCTTTGTATTTCAAGGAGGAGAGTTTCTTGAACTTGATGGACCTCCTTTTCCTTTCTTCTTCTTTTTTTAGTGATGAATACAACATTCGCTCCTTCTTCATGCTTTTGTATCCTACCCCTTAATATCATCCTTGATTTTTATTGAGTGAGCTTTCCAAAAATATCATAAAATGACAGGAAGATATTGTTGTTGGTTATAATTGTGATGAAGGTTTCGCAGTTGGGAGGGAGATCTCTAAGAGTTAAAATTACCAATTCTCTGTCAACCATAATTTCCCCAACTCTTTGCAATTGATCTCTAAGATGCGATATCCTCATAATGTAGGATTGCATAGACTCTCCTTTTTTCATCTTCATGTATTTGATTTGATCTTTCAAGGAGATGATTTCATTCAAATTGTTGACTTCATATATGCCAACTATCTTATCATACATGTCCTTGGACTTCCTCAAATTTCAAACATATGCAAGTAAATTATCTTGTAAACGATCAACTATGATTTTCTTTGCTTTTAACCCACCTTTATTGTACTTGTTATTGGAAGAAACGAAATAATTCTCTAGAGACTCAATTAATTTTCCTTGAATGTAATTCGAAACATCATTCTTATCGGCTATGATTTCTAACCTAATTTTCCATGAAGAAAAATTTGATGAGTCACCCAACTTCTCATGTTCCTTGAAGAAAGAGGAAGGAATATTGACATGAATAGATAGGCTTATTCAACTTTACAAAGATTGTTGCATCAATTCTTGTCTCCTTTTAAGCTTGTCCTTCACCTTAGCTCTGATACCACGTTAAATTTCACACTGCTCTATGTTGTTTCAATTACTTTTAGCCCAATTCAATTCTTTGATTAGCAATCTTTTCAACAACAATTCATATTTCCAATCATCAACAATAATTGAAGATAAAAGAGTAAATGCAATGATAAAGGAGACAATCAACACATCAACAAGAGACACAGGATTTAGTCAAAGACAAGGGAAAAACCGCATGAGGGGGACAACCCTTTGAAAATTATTCTTGTATTAGATTGTCATAAAATGTTCAACAAAGAGTAAAATGAGCCCAATACAAAATCATCCGAAAATATTAACCCCAAAAATTTAGAAATATGTTCCCAATATCAATATAGATCAGAGAAAATTTTTCCTCCCTGTGGTCAACTATGATAAACTATAGTCAAATGGAAAAATTCGTCCCTGGATCCCAACCTCATGGAGGAAGATAGATGCATGTAGTTGAGACCTTCTAGCCACACTGTTGAGCCTGCTAGCCGATGGTTGTAGCCGAAAATTGCATGTGTTCAGCCTGTGGTCAAAAACCAAAACCCTAAAACACGTGCGAGCTTCAGACCCTGTAATTTCGGACCTGTACCAACCACTTTCCTTGAACCAACGTTAGACCTGTGCGAACCAATCAATAAAGAAGAGAAGAAGAAGATGCTTGGTGATGATAAAATGATCTTGAGGTCACTTGTATTTATAGGCTTCCAAGAGTGACCAATTTCCTATTAAGGATGACCTGTCCAAATTTGCATATGTGGGATTTTCTTCATAAGTACACTTTCCCTTGTCCAAATTGAGCGCTTCAATAGTTAACACTGGTCCTCTCGAAAAGAGGAATCAAGTCCCATGGTTAGAATTTGTCACTGAGCTACCAATTAATATAATACCTCCTTTGGGGTAGCCTACAAGTGTCAAAAAAAAAGGAGAGAAAAAAAACAAACCCAGAAGAAGAGAAAAGGGGGCACTTACATTATTATTTGTCTAACATTTCTTCAGGGTTCCAGTGACATTCAATGGAGGTCAATACACACGAAGGAAACTTAAAAAAAATTCAACTCTACATCTGCCAAATTGGCTCTTTGAATGCACTCCATCCCTTCATTAACATTCCCCAAGCTTTTCCATCATCATATGGCCTCCCTCACCTGATTCTACCATAGTGTTAAATTGCTACAGGATTGTCCTAAAATTGCTACAACATTTTGATCAGTACAAAAGGAAGGAACAATTTGTGTGTTTTTATCTGAGGAACAAGGGCGGGGGGGGCACAATCGCCTCATCATTCATTTGCCATACTAGTTGACCTCTTCTCCACCTTTATTCCTGTTATTTTTTTCATAGCGCTATATTTTTCTTTGCTTTGATAATTGCATTTCTTCATTAATGCATTAAGTTCACTCCATAACATCATAACATTATTCATATTTACGTCATTATTCAACAACATATGCAACTATGTATAAAGAAAAATATCATCATCATCAATGTATTGAAACATAAAAGAACAATAGAAGAAAATCATTCACACATAGAGACACCAAGATTAGTTAGAGACCAGGGAAAAACCCACTATGGGAAAAACCCTTTCAAACTCTTCTTCTTCTTATATTTTCATCAGATGGTTCAAAAAAATAGAGTACAATGGTCCATATCTTCATATATGTAACTAACCAGTAAAAATAACTACAACATCCATAAATTAACCCAACAAAACTTATACTCGAAAATATGATTTTGAAGTCTGTAATGAACTATCACTATCTACAGTCAACTACCAAACCTTGCAGTCATTGAGAAAAATATTCAAACAAATGGGACTCCATCATTTAAGTCTCAGTTGCATGGAGGAGGATATATGTGAACAAATATAATAGCCCAATCACGCCCTTAAGCTTGACATGCGAGCTATTGGGGTTAGATCTAGTCTGGGAGAAGTGAGTGACTGTGATTTTGAAACCCTAACTCCTAGTCGCATGGATGGAGAGTTGTCTGTGCATATGGAGCACTATAGTCACATGGATAAGCTTATGTGCGAATGACTATGGTCTACTTCATCCTGTGATGTACCTATCAATGTGGCCCAAAACCTTGAAACTGAGATGTGAGCTTCAGACCCTACAATTTCACCTCAAAGCGAGCATGTTCCTTCATGGAAGAGCCTCAGACCCGTGAAAGAAAAAAACCAAGATAGAAGAGTGTCTCATGATGATGTCCAAATGAGGTAGAGGTCACCTGTATTTATATCCTTTCAAGGGTGTCCACTTTGCTTTAGGGTTGACCTTATCAAATGTGCAAATGTGGGATTTTCTTCATAAGTACACTTTCCCTTGTTCGAATTGAGTGATATTTTGGTCGATTTTGGTCCTCTCGAAAAGAGGAATTCAATGTAGTCATTATATCCATCAGGTGATTTGTCCAAAGTGGAATTTGACAATAGTTGCATATTTTAACACTACCTCTCAACCGGGGAGAATTCCACTTGCTTCATGTCACATGTATACTGTCATCAAATCATATCTAGTCTCAAGTATCTCATCATCACGTATCATAATTGATCATGTCAACTCATATCTTAGTTATTCTTGCTTATCTCTTGATTTTCCTTGCTCATATGCTAAATGTTCTCGAATCTAAAAGAAGAATAATTTTGACATCAGAGGCGACCTCAACATACCACTCTCTATCCATCCGGATACTACTCGAAATATTTCCAGCAGGCTACTACGTGGGGATATCGACGGGGATTCAGATCTATGACCCATCTCAACATCAAAGAGCATATCATTAGGGAGCACATCTAAACCTAGAACCACATCAGGGAGCATAGCTCAAGCCAAAATCTCATGGGAGAGCTACTACTACGACCCCATATCGAGAAATAGGATATCCAAATGCACAAGGGAGCATATATCAACCCTGGAATCACATCAGGGAGCTTATTGTCAACTCGAAACTATATAGGGGAGAAAATCTCAACTGAATCCTATTGCCTATTGATCTTCCCATCAACGATTCTAAGCAGTCATGTTGTATAATACTTGCATCATAATCAACTTGGGTTGTAGACCCCAAGTACACTCTCAACCCATTGGCCAGACGAGGAGCGATATTCCCAAAATCCCCATCTTGTGGGTATGATGTCAACTGGGGTATACTCTGCAAAGACCATAATAATGGAACAACATCTCCGACCCTATGAATATAGGGGAGAAACATATTCAACCATGTGGGTATCAGATAGGGGAGATACCCTATTTTCCATAGATCACCCAAGCCTAGGAGCCCTTTATCTCAATTCCATGCCCTGGGAGCTCAAACAGGGGAAGAAGGCTAACTCAGTGTCCTCGATTAGTGATGCTCTCTATAGATACAGAACATATCATCATACTCATATTTGGTAATCATCATGTCTCAATAGTAAATTCCTCCTGTTCATATAGGATATCAAATCAAATATCATATTAGAACATAAACAACCATATATATATATATATATAAACATATTCAACCCTGTGGGTATCAGATAGGGGTGATACCCTATTTTCCATAGATCACCCAAGCATAGGAGCCCTCTATCTCAATTCCATGCCCTGGGAGCTCAAACAGGGGAAGAAGGCTAACTCAGTGTCCTCGATTAGTGATGCTCTCTATAGATACACAACATATCATCGTACTCATATTTGGTAATCATCATGTCTCAATAGTAAATTCCTCCTGTTCATATAGGATATCAAATCAAATATCATATTAGAACATAAACAATCATATATATATATATATATATATATATATATATATATATATATATAACAAAAAGGATACCATATTCATCCTCCCTCTCAAGGAGTTTCCAACCACAATCCCGAGCTTTTCTTGTACAACAACACTGTCTCAATATATGAAGGTACTCAATCCCAACTATATACGGTATTTTATACCAATCGGTTCCCAATTTTTGTCATCATAATGTATCCATGTCATATCAAAATCCTACTCAGACGGATCTCCAAGGAGATTCTTCATCTTGCCTCATAGCTAGCCATGTTATCAACATCATATTCAACCTCGGTCGTGCTTAAAGCTAGACCTCTCATCCAAAAATATCATGGTGGATATCATACTAAGGCAACATCCAAATGTGCTCATCTCATCAATAACGATCCTAATAATCATCAATACATCCAAGTAGTCACATATCATAGAATGAATATCTCAGATCAAAAATTGATCATCCCATGCAAGTATTTTGAAGAATGCCAAGTGACAACTCAACGTATATGAAGGTGGCTCAATCATGAATCATTCAGGTTCTATACACATCATATATATATATATACACACACACACACACACACACACACATATATATATATATATATATATATATATATATATATATATATATATATATATATATATATATATATATATATATATATATATATATATATACATATATATATACAGGTAGGTGTTCAAAAGAGAACAATGCTTCAATCAATTGTCGGTTGCCAAGTCAAGTTCAATAATATCTCTTCACAACTTCTTAAAATTCAATCGGAGTGTCCAAGGATTTGCATTTCAACTTCTTCAATAGCTTTGCAATATAGATTTTCTTTTCCCAACTTTAGAAATCGATTCATCATGCCATGATTCTTCATTTTTCACTTCAAAGACCATCTCCCTCTTACTTTGGTTATCAGGGGCTCATTTCTTGTCAAGAGTAGACGATCAACATATAAAACCAAATTCAAAATCAAATTCATAATCAAATTCATACCTTGGAACACTTCTGAAGTAGAGGTTTCGATCAACACATCTTCTTGGCTTCACCAGATAATTGTCAATGCAGACACATCTAGATCGGGAAACTTGCTTTACACAAATATTTTTGCAAACATAACACTTTACCAAAGCTATATACTTAGCCTTACACGAATTATTTTCAGATCAAAACTAATATCAAACTCATCAATATCATTTGTATCAAATTCTTTAGACCAGGTGACAGGTAGAGCTCTCATCGAGTCATGAATTCATCTATTATCATGTCAACAAGTTTCCATTTATCAAACAATATCAATCCAAATTTCATCAAGTCATCCTCATGATCATAATATAAGTCACTAGATGAAAATGCATACACCAAGAATAAGTTATGCAGGTTCCATCCATTCATTGTCATATTACTTCACACTGAATCACAATTGTTAATACTTCAACCAATGTGCTAAGAATGAGGAGGCCAATACAAAACCATTATTGAATACCAATATTAGGCACTAAAAGTTACTATGCCCACATAGCATTGACATCAAGGGAAATCATCAGCCATTAAATCAAATCATTAGTCATCAGGTCAAATCTCAAATTCACTATCATAGTGATATATATAGTCCAAAACACATCTCAACATCAAGTCAAAGTTATAATTCATTATCAAGCATCATGTCAAAACTCCAAACACTGATTATCTATATTAAACAACCAAATCATCTTTATATGCATGTCTCGATCACCTGCAAATATTCATATTATAGTAAACATTCAAACTTTCTTGCTCACAGATCTTTCTATTTTCTACTCCACATCTGTAGCCCTGAAATATTTCACATGTACCTTTGATTTTATACACATAACTTCATTCGTGTGTCTAGTGGGAATAGTCACACCCATAGGACTTCCCTACAAGTGGTTGGGAGGCTACAGTCGCACCTGTAACCCTACTTCCATGCGACTGAGGCTTAGAGTAAGGGAAAACTCTCTCTTCTTAGATTAGAACTTTGTTGCAATAAAAAATGTCAGATATTTGTCCATCCATGCCCATAAATCATAATTCAACAGTAAAGAATATATATATAATTCCAATGGTAATAGGAGTAAGGATCTTATGGAGAGATTCTCCCTCTGAATGGGAATCCACTTCAGTCATCTTCATTCAAGTCATTAACATAACTATAATACTTTCATGCATTAGCAGATATGTTATATCATAAAGTCAGACTATATCCACATATTTATCATGGTCATATATGTTAGCATCATCTACTTCACCATGACATCATGACATCAATATTTCATCAAGGGTTAGTGTCAAATAGGTAATAGGACTTTTAGAATCATGATCACAATATTACTTCTTTGTCACGTGACTTAATCCATCAAGTCAAGGCATTCAATTTTACCATATGCCATAATTACTAAGCACATCAAAGTATAACCATGGTCAACAAAAGATCTTGAATATCAATCTCATTGTTACACTTCTATCATCATGGCTACCATGCTCAATATAAATAGTATCAAGTTACCATCTATTAGAATCAAGGTTCTAGAATTATTCATGGGATCAAGATATCAAAAATGATAGATGTTAGCCAAACATAAAGTATGCGAATACATCAGAAATCAATATGTCCATGTAAATTCATAGAATCAAGAAATTAATTATGTAAGATACTTGTTCAATATCAAGTGTACCATTTCATCATAAAAACCATGAATCCAAATCACTTTCATATGCATGCATGAACCATTAGAGAATGAGACATTCTCATCATACCTTAGAGCTTACCTTGTCATCCAATATTACAAGTGAAACATAACATTGAAAAAGATACCATGCATACCTTGTAGTATTCAAATACATGTGCATATTTTCATTTGACATAAGAAAATTTTAGCACCTTTTCATTTTTTCATCAAGTGCCTCTTTACCTTTTCTAGCTATATCTTTTATTTCCTATATCTCAAATGATCCTCAAGAAGGATCCTCTTATTACATCTCATCAAGGAGGTTAAAAACATCCAAATACTCAAATATAAATGCAGCAAGTATAAGTAATGATCAGAACAATAATCATATAAATAGGTCTAAACAAAAGTAAGGATATAAAGAAGCATCATAAATCAGAAAGAACTTATCTTCAATGAGAGGTGATCCTCTCCCTCTTAAATACATATTCAAGAGCCATTATTGTATATTGTCTATATGACAATGTTGCCTTCACTATTTCAATCAACTTTATCAACAACCAGGTCTACTACAGACTATCCTATCTAGAGCATCATCAAATCTGTCACAAGTGCTTGAGAATCTTCATATTGACCATTCTAGGTTTCATATCTCAAATATTTTCCATAAACTAGGGCTTCTCTCAAACCCTAACCTCATAATATCCATCAAACCCTAATACACAAACTGCCTAAGGTTTTCTTCAAGCCCTAGAATTCTTTTAGGTCACCACCATCCTCTTCTTGCTTCGATCAATGGTGTCATCATAAGGGTGATCTCCATGAATTTTCTTCAGCCCGACTCTGATACCATGCTATTTTTTTCATAGGGATATAATTTTATTTGCTTTGATAATTTCATTTCTTCATTAAACCATTAAGTTCACCCCATAAAATCATAACATTATTCAGATTTACATAACTATGTAGAAAGAACAATATCATCATCGTCAATGCAACAAAACGTAAAGGAACAATAGAAGAAAATCATTCACACATAGAGACACTAGGATTGGTTGCAGATTAGGGGAAAACCCGATATGGGGAAAACCCTTTCAAATTCTTCATATTCTTTGATTATCATCAAATGATTCATCAAAAGAGAGTACAATGATCCATATCTTCATTTGTGTAACTAACCAACAAAAAAAAATACAATATCCATAAATGAACCCAACAAAGATTATACTCCAAAAATTGATTCTAAAGTCTGTAATGAATTGTCACTATCTTTAGTCAATTGTCAAACCCTGCGGTCACTGAGTGAAATATTCAAACAACTAAGATTCCATCATTTAAGCCTTGGTTTCATGGAGGTGGAGACATGCAAATGACTATAGCAGCCCAGTCACACCCTTAAGCTTGGCATGCAAGTGACTAGGGTCCGATCTAGTTTGAGAGAAGCAAGCGACTGTGATTCTGAAACCCTAACCGCAGGAACATGGATGGAGATTTTTCTTGTGACTAGAAGGCTCCAATCACATATATGAGATTCTTTGCAATCGACTAGGGTCGGCTTCATCCTTTGTTGTGCCTAAAACTATGGCCCGAAACCCTGAAACTAAGATGCGAGCTTCAAACCCTGCAATTTCACCTTAGAGCGAACCTGTTCCTTTGCAGATGAGCCTCAAACCTATGTGAGCCAAAACCAAGATAGAAGAGTGTCTCATGATAATACCTAAATGAGGTATAGGTCACTTGTATTGATATCCTTCCAAGGGTGTCCACTTTGCTTTAGGGTTGACCTTGTCAAATGTGCACATGTGGGGTTTTCTTCATAAGTACACTTTTCCTTATCCGATTTGAGTGATCTTTAGGTCAATTTTCGTCGTCTCAAAAATATGAAATACGTTCAATCATTATCTCCATCAGGGGAGCTATCCAAACCAGAATTTAACCATAATTTCATATTTTAACAATTCCCACTTCTATCCATAAAAAACATTACTTTTGACCCCTTCTTCCACCTCTTCCACTACAGAAAATGCCTATGACCATTATCAACATCCTATTTATGAAATATCAATTTTTTTTGAAGTAGAACTTAGAGGAAATTTTGATCCTATAAGGGTTTGTGTGACTGCTACAAGAAGCGACACAATCTTGTAGCAGTCTGCACATACCCTATAAGACCATAGCTAGAGCACTGGATCTAGAAGAAAATCACCATGAAAGCATTGGAGGACAAAAACTTTGATCTTGAGAACTACAGGACCCTCTACAAGCTGTTACAGGATCCTTTTTCACCCAAAAAGAAATAACATTTGATCCACAATGGTACCTACATATAGAAGGACCTACATTATCAAGCTTCAATCAACAAGGAACATTTAAAAAAAAATTATTTTCAAGAAAAAAATGCATGGAGAAAAGAGGACAAGAAGATGACATCTTTGAAGATATTCATAGCAACCACACCCATGTTCAGAAATGCCATGCAAGCATCAAAGCAACCTCACCCATGTTCATAAATTCCATGCAAGCATTAAGTCATCAACACATCAGTGAGAACCACTAGCTAGGCACATGTATGAAAAATTCCTAACCTCTCCCCATGAGTGCATTATAGTCTAAAAAATGTTGTCAATGCATGAGAGATGAGGTTTTGTAGGCTAGAAGTGGTTCAATAGTTTCGACTACCCTCAAATTGTTAGATGGAGTTATCTTTCTCTCTCATCACACGTGTAGAAAATGACAAAAAAAAGGGTGATGATTACAAGGAGTGGACCAATGGGCCTATAGTGGAGCTACGAAGGTGGTAGGTGGGGGCTAGCTCATACAACACATTGAGCCTACCACTTAACCACTGATGGCATAAAAGTGAGACCAAGCCTCGTTTGGCATCAAAGTTTCATTCTAAAAAAGGCAAGTAGGCCCACTACCATCATTGGGAGTCGAGATACCTACACTAGGGCTTTCATAAGCTACTATAGAGGAAGACAAGAGGCCGAGATGCAACTTCTACAAGATACGAACTATGTGATACAACATAAATATTTCATGCTAGAAGATTGATCTCAGGTGCTACAGGATTATCTCAAGAGGTGAAAAAGAGCCATATATTGTACAATTTTTCCCACAAAACCCTAGAGTTATGAAGGAACCTCCAAGGGAAGGGTAAGTACCCAATTTTCCTCACCTCTTTTGAACAAGAAGCCTATGAAATAGTTCAAAGTTTTCCATAGAAAATCAAGAAGCAAACGTCTGGAAATGAAAGGAAATTGAAGTGTGATTTTTTCCTGTGAATTAAGAATAATAGTAGGAGAATGAGATTGCTTTGATTTGTTCATGCATTTTTTCCTTCCCGTAACCACCAAAGTGAACTACTCATTTTATTCTTTGTATGAATCCTTAAATTTATCTAAAAATGGTAATTGATAACAAAATTCCCTTGCAAATTTTGAAAAAACTACAACAATAGCCATGGCGGGTGGTTGAAGACAAAAAATGGTGGTCTATCACTTTCTAAAATACATATCCTTTGAGGGGAGACTCAATGTTGTTTATGCATATTAGTTTAGGTTGATTTATCAGCTAATGTTCTATATGGATTTTCATATCTCAAGAAGATTAAAAATTCTCAACTTTCTTCTTCAGTTCATAATATAAATGATACAAAGGGTAAGAAAGGGAAAACATTAGTACATAGCTCACCATGGGATCATAATGCTCACTGTCATAGATTCCCTAAAGCATATCCAAAACCCTATGCCATGAACATATTTTGTGGACATGGACAAGGAAGCTTTCCTTGAAACTCAAGCCCAAGCCTTGTTAGAGCATGGAAAGGCAACAAAGCATGGTTTTATAGAAGAAGAGGCTAGTGAAGAAAAGGAAGAGGAATAAGAAGAGACTAGTGAAGAAAAGGAAGAAGAAAACTAGAGAAGGAGATAAGGTGAAAAAAAGGGGAACACAGAATCCCAAAGATGATTGGGGAATCTTCCAAACCTAAGAAAAGAAGGAGGCAAGAGAAACATGAAAAATTTTTAGAAGAGAATACTCAGCAAGTACTAGCTTCCACACTAGCAACCTTAAGTACGCTATTCAAGCCCAAAGGGAGGTAGCCAAAGCAAGGCCCTCTATATTTCAAGAGGAAGAGAAGCAATAGACTTAAGAAAGGTAAGCATCAACCTTCCTTTACGACCCCATCACCATTGAGGGGTTAGATAGCCACCAGGAGGAAGAGTTGGAGAAAGACAATAAGTAAACTGAATAAATAACCTCCCTTAAATCTAAATGAAAATAACCCCAAGCTTCATAAAGGAAGCCAAACATAAGGGGAGCCAAGACTAGAAAATTGTAAGAGGAATCTACCATGCTATAGGAAGGAAGGGTGGTGATACAGGAAGGAAAAGAAGTGAAATAAGAAGGAAAGAAAATGCTACAAGAAAGTGTTGAACCACCATAGGAAGGAGGTGAAGGGCCGCAAGAGCTGTAAGAACTTGGTCCCCGGCCATAAATTGGGTCCTTTTACAAATTCTTTGAAGCAAGACAAATAATACTTACCAAATGTGTAGTCCCAATCCTCCTTGAGCTGGTGAAAGAAAAAGGTAGAAGCCACTGATGGAAGCAAATAAAAATTTCCAAAGGATTTGAAGATGTGGGCCTAATGGATGAAAATATGAAGAAAATGGGTGAGGAGATGGCTGAATTGAGGCTCAGAGAGGCAAATATGAGGGAACACCTAAAAATAGAAAATAAGAGACTAAAGCACCAGTGACAGGAGAAAGATGAGCAATGTTCCACCATCACAAGCTTGGATATGGAATCCATTTAATGTAGACACCCCTCAAAAACCTATTCAATGTTCCTCAAGGAACAATGGCTTCAATTTCAAATCAAGACCCTGGCATAGTCTGTTGAAAAGTGTGCAACAAGAAATGCTTGTTGAGAATGCAACAAGATGATGGAGCTTAGTGAAAAGAGTCGCCTTCACTAAGTGGGCCCGCAGGCAGATTATGGCGCAAGTTCTATTTTTTATCACAGTGTGGATGATCACAGTGTGGATGATCACAGTGTGGGTGATCACAGTATGAGTGATCACAGTGTGGTTGACCACAGTGTGAGTGATCACAGTGTGAGTGATCAAAGTCTATTTTTAGAATGGCTGTCAAAAATAGAAAAGTCAAATATTATTGTCTCATAATAATATTTGGACTATAAACTTGATCTTATTCTCTTGGAGAACTTCAGGATGAGCTACGGATGTGGTACATGCAGATCCTAGAAGGAAATACGTGGTTACCTATGGGATGACTAATATTTTCATGCAAGACTTCAGTTAGAACTCAAGTGAGTTGATTTTAGTGGACTGGAGGTGCAGTTGATGGAGTTGTGTTCAGTTTAGCTTTGTTAAACTGGTTGTATTTAGTCTAACTGATCAATAGACTAGAGATGAGTTGGGTGAATTAGTTATTAATTAATTCACAAGTTATTAACTCATAATGCAACTATAGAATACATCAGTTAACTCAGTTGCATGTCAGTGCATGTTTAGTTCAGCAGGGACAGGTGTTAGAGGATCAAATTGCTATCAGTTGTGACTATAGCTCTGCATGATGATTTGCACAATCAGAGGGATTGAGTATGCCAATGAATTGGCCAATACCAAGAATTGTAGCCTGTGCTCACGTCCAACACAGTGTGAGTGATTATTTGCAGGTCAAATATGAGTTTGGTAAACCATTCTCATCAGTTCTTGAGCAGGTATTGAGCTGGAGAGGCAGGCAAGCAGTGGAATAGATTTGGAGATCAGATCTGAGCTGTATTGTGTGTAACAGGTGGAGCTGGTACTATATTGCTTGTGATAAGCATTGTACTTTGTAATGTTACATGATTCAATCAATATAATATACAGATATTGTGGGGTTTTTAGCGAGATGCTTTCCCCGGGATACATACTGTGTTAATGAGTTTGATTGATGCTTCTATGTACGCCTGTGAATGTTTCTGCTTCTGTAAATTGATGATCAACGTAGAGGAGATTATGTATTATACATGTTCCGCTTATAATTGTATGATCATGATAATCTCTGTGAATATGTGTTAAATTATTCAAAATTTCTACATGGTATCAGAGCTAGATAATTTGTAGAAAAAGTTTCTACATGGTATCGGAGCTGCTTGATTTGTAGAAGAGATTTTTACAGGATATCAAGTGAGGATTGATCATTTGATCTAATATTCAGGAAGTGTTTACATTCTATTTCTTCAGGCAGAGTCTGTAATCGGGCCAGGTAGCCTCTGGATTCATCCTTCTTTTGGAAGGTGAAATATCCGGTGAATGCCCATACAGTCGATCTCTGTACGAGAAATATTGTGTTCTCACGAATTCTAGATCGAAAGAGTTGAGTTTTGTGCTGGTGGAATTTGAATTTAATTCCAAAGCAAGAGATAAAACTCAAAAACATTAAGTGTGAGAATGGAGACAGTATGCCCCAGTATCTCACGAAGTTCACCCAATGCCGGGATGAGCTGGGAAGTGTGGGGGTGACTGTCGGATGAGGATAGTGAGTCTAGCACTCCTTGACCTTCCTAAGAGTTGGCATAGCTACCAGGACTCGGTGAATGGAAGGGAGAAACTACCAGGATGGGAGAGACTTTGGTCGGATCTTGTGCAGGAGGAGATTAGACGGAGCACCAGAGACGGTTCTTCATCCATGCAGGATGAGGAGAACTGTGCCTTAGTGAGTAAGGTGAAGAAGGGGAAGGGGAAGGTTTCTCTTTCCAAATCCAATTCTTCCAATAATGGGAAGAAGGTTGACAAGGCGAAGGTGAGATGCTTTCGTTGTCATGAGTTGGGTCATCAGGCTACTAATTGCCCAAAGAAGAAGTCCAAGAAGGGATCCGGGGAAGGATCTGAAGGTGAGGCACTTGCTTCACAGTTTGAGTTGGATTTCACACTCTTTGCATGCATGGTTTCATCCATGATGGGAAGTGGTTGGTTTCTTGACAGTGGAGCTTCTTTCCACATGACCGGTGACAAAAGTTTGTTTAGTACTTTGGAGGAGAAAGATCTCCAGATACTTATAGGGATGGGTAATGATGAGAAGTATAGTGTCTCAGGTGTAGGCACAGTTATTTTTCAGAGGGAGCATGGAGCTCGCCTTACCTTGACCGATGTCAAGTATGTACCAGGACTGAAGAGAAACTTGGTGTCGATCGCGATGCTGGAAGACAGAGGCTATGATGTAGTCTTCAGTAAGGGAAAGGTTTTCCTTAGACACATCATCACTAGACAGGTGAAGCAGATTGTTTCATGGGTCAAGAACCTGTATGCTCTTGAGGTTCAAGATGCATGCAAAGCCTTGAGCAGCGAAGCAATTGATGGAGACTTGGTGGTTGAGAGGGAGCATATATTACCTCTCAACATGCAAAGCCAGAAGAAGTCTCAGACGGTTGTGGAAGAGCCACAACAAGGGAAGCTGAGAGGAGATCAAGTAGAGACATCTACTCATCCAGAGACCTCCAGTAGGGGGAAACTTCGAGCCAGGTGGGCTGAGGGATCGCATGCAGCCATACCTCCAGGTAGGAGGTGGGGTGATGTGGATTGATTGTCCCAAGGAGGAGGGGCAGGATCCTTGAGGTACCCAACCTCTTGGATTAGACTTTGCTACGAGAGCCCCAATGTGTAGTAGCAGGAACTGATTGATTGGGTAGAGACAGATGCGGATGGAGCGGTAGAGAAGCGACAGTGCAGGGAATCCCAGGACAGCGCATAGCTAGCAGGCTGCAGCAATGCGAGAGGCACAAGTGTTTTGCACAGTGCTAGGTGGCACAGAGAGGTGTGCAATGGTGCGAGATGCATGGAGATGTTGTAGTAGCGCAGATGTCAGAGAGGGAGCACTTGTCAACAGCAGGTAGAGCTTCAACATCAGAGGGTGTTTCTAGCCCAACAGGGAGGTCAGTTGGGAGGTGCAGTGTGGATGCAATGCTGGGAGATAGAACCAGCATCAACACGGATGCAGTCAGAGATCAAAGTGATAGAGGCTAGAGCAGTCAGATACTGAAGAGCACAGAGATGCAGAGTATCAATCGATAGAGGCAATAACAGTCAGAGACTTTGATGACAGAGCAAGTGGACCGGCCAGATGTGTTGCATGGAGAACATTCCAGAGTTATAGGATCGGGTTTGAGAGGAAGCCTTTCTTGTTGAGAGGGAGTGTTGAAAAGTTTGCAACAAGAAATGCTTGTTGAGAATGCAACAATATGATGGAGCTTAGTGAAAAGAGTCGCCTTCACTAAGTGGGCCCACAGGCAGATTATGGCGCAAGTTCTATTTTTGATCACAGTGTGGATGATCACAGTGTGGATGATCACAGTGTGGGTGATCACAGTATGAGTGATCACAGTGTGGGTGGCCACAGTGTGAGTGATCACAGTGTGAGTGATCAAAGTCTATTTTTAGACTGGCTGTCAAAAATAGAAAAGTCAAATGTTATTGTCTCATAATAATATTTGGACTATAAACTTGATCTTATTCTCTTGGAGCACTTCAGGATGAGCTACGGATGTGATACATGCAGATCCCAGAAGGAAATACGTGGTTACCTATGGGATGACTAATATTTGCATGCAAGACTTCAGTTATAACTCAAGTGAGTTGAGTTTAGTGGACTGGAGGTGCAGTTGATGGAGTTGTGTTCAGTTTAGCTTTGTTAAACTGGTTGTATTTAGTCTAACTGATCAATAGACTAGAGATGAGTTGGGTGAATTAGTTATTAATTAATTCACAAGTTATTAACTCATAATGCAACTATAGAATACATCAGTTAACTCAGTTTCATGTCAGTGCATGTTCAGTTCAGCAGGGACAGGTGTTAGAGGATCAGATTGCTATTAGTTGTGACTATAGCTGTGCATGATGATTTGTACAATCAGAGGGATTGAGTATGCCAATGAATTGGCCAATACCAAGAATTTTAGCCTGTGCTCACGTCCAACACAGTGTGAGTGATTATTTGCAGGTCAAACACGAGTTTGGTAAACCATTCTAATCAATTCTTGAGCAGGTATTGAGCTGGAGAGGCAGGCAAGCAGTGGAATAGATTTGGAGATCAGTTCTGAGCTGTATTGTGTGTAACAGGTGGAGCTGGTACTGGATTGCTTGTGATAAGCATTGTACTTTGTAATGTTACATGATTCAATCAATATAATATACAGATAGTGTGGGGTTTTTAGCGAGATTCTTTCCCTGGGATACATACTATGTTAATGAGTTTGATTGATGCTTCTATGTATGCCTGTGAATGTTTATGCTTCTGTAAAATGATGATCAACGTAGAGGAGATTATGTATTATACATGTTTCGCTTATAATTGTATGATCAGGATAATCTTTGTGAATATGTGTTAAATTATTCAAAATTTCTACATTTTTCATTTCCTTTCCACGACTACACTTTTTTTATTGAATTCCCTCGTAAATCCTGTGTTGAGGACTAAACTAGAATGGTTGAATTATATACGCATAACATGATATGGTTGATATAAGCTTTTGGGATCCCAATTCCTGAATGGGAGATGTATAATTAATGGCATTTGACTCTTAGTTTACTCATGAGGAAGAAATGTATGAAGAAACAAAAAGGGTCATGACTAGGGAAACCAATGAACGCCTATGGATCACAAAAAAATTGAAAACCCCTCATCTTATCACTAACAACCATAAAATAATTTATGAAGACACTAGAATAACAACAATATACATAGAAAAAGAAGAATAATCCATTCTGCACTTTGAAGACATTTTTAGGTTACTAGAAACCGAGAATTTATAGGATTCTCAAAGGAGATGGCACTCTTTACCACATAGCCTAACAATCAGAGAGTCTCACTCTCTAGAAAGACTAAGGAATGCCTTGGAAATGACACCCTTTTATAAAATAATAGCTCAAAGACTGAATATCAATTGGATTAAGCCTAATCTCAACCCTCCTTTGCTATTGGGGCTATAGGAAAGAAGAGAGCAGGTAGAAGAACAACAAGAGTGGGAAGACATAAATAAGAATGCAGGTTTCCACCATCAAGAGGTAATCCCATCTAATATACCTTGGGATGTCTGGAATGCCACCAGGGCTATGAATGAGATACAACTAAGTGGCTGAGTTGCTTAGAGGGTGAGGAACACCTTCAGTAGGGGGTGATGATGGGCCTCCTAAATAGGTGTAAATCAAGGCCCATCAAACCATCCTTCAACATACATTTACCTCTCTCTTTTCATTTGATAACACCTTTTTGTAATATAATATGTTTATTAGGGGGATTAAGGAATATTTATCATATCTTGTGGCCTAACATGATTTATGTGTAGGAAAAACAATATTTATTGTGTATAAGTACGTTGGAGACTAGTTGGAGGAAATGTAGAAGGATTTTTCCTTGCATTAACTCACCAACCAACTCAGTTGGCTATTGGGGAGTTACTACACTTAGTGGCTATGAGGATATTAGGAGACTAGATCCACTTTAGTAGTGATTTTGGAAGGAAGTATCCCTCATTCCAAGGAGGCTTCGTCATCACTCATTTTGTATAAGTAGAGGAGCCCAAGAGTTCAATAGGATTTAACTTTTTAGAGGAGCCTAGTGACTGCTAGAGATAAGAGCTTGTACTTTTCATTTCCATTTCCATATCATGTACTTGAGAAATTTTTGAGATCAATGAAAATAATTTTTTTCCCTTCAGTCTGAGTGTCTTCTAGAGGGTTGAGTTCCCTTGGGTTAGTGCCCAACCCAAGCACTCTAGTCTCTCTCCTTTCTACATTTTTATTATGCATTTTTCTCTTATGTACTTAGTTTAGCAATATTTCCTTTCTTGCTTGCGTTGTTTATATAAAACATTGCCCTTATAGATTTGTCAGTCATCTCTCTTAGAAAGTGTGATTATAAGACTTGTATTGGAAAGAAGAAAAATATAGGTTTTATTTCGATGCAGTAGTTAGATATTGAATAAAATTCAACTCATCCTTTCCTTTCTAGTTTCAATGATTGTGTACAATTAATATGGTTATCATTCTTTAGATGTTTTTCAAGTTGAGTAACCTTTTTGGTGTGCAGGTCATACTATTGGTTTGAAGGGTAGAGAATTTTCATTTTCATCTATAACCCAACCATCAACACCCTCTTTTCATCCCTACCAACTTGTTCAAGTAGTATGCATACAAAAAATTTAGGACAAATTTGTTAGATCACTGTTTGCATTCCCTCCTTGTGCAAGATGGGATCTTGAGGAGTATTATTCTTAGAAAGGGCTCACATATCCTTCTCCAACCTTCCATCATCATTCCTCACCTTCAGATCACCCTCTAACCGTTTGGAATTATCTCGGATTCAATATTGTATCAATATAGGACAATCTTGTAGCATCTTGTAGCAATCATGTAGCATCCTGGAGCACTGTGCAAAATCACACAAAACTTGACTAGAATTTTCCTTTAAGCTTAATTTTTACCTCTTAGTCCTTCAAAACATTTCCTAGGACTTGGAACCAAGATTGAGGAATATCAGAGACCACCTAGAACTTTCCTTTTCATCACTACAAGTTATTTATGCAATTAGGGTTAGTTGATTAGTTCATGAATTTAATAGCACATGGATAGTTTACATGGTTGATTCTTGAAGAGGTTATTGAATTTTGTCATTAGAATATGATCTCCCTTGAATGTAATAGTTTAGGATTGATTTCATGTCATTTACTTTATGCAATTAGACTAGATTTATTTCTCTTCCATTTATTTTCTGCAATAGGTTAGGGTTTCCATTCCAAGCATTTCATTTCTTGCAAGTAGATTAGAAATTCCTTCTATGCAACATTTACATTTCTCACAAGTAGATGATAATTTCATTTTATGAAATAGTTACATTTATTTCAAGTAGATTAGAATCTCCTTTTATTCAACATTTTCATTCCTTGTAAGTAGATTTGGATTTCCTTTTATGCAACATTTTTCCTTCTTGCAAAATCTAGATTCAGTATGATCCACTGCCTTAGAGCAGCTTAAGTAGAACTTAACTTACAATGCACACAACATTGTCACCTCTTAATTTTTTACAAATCCCAAATTGATAATTTAAAGATGGCAACCTTGGGAGTTGCAACATTCTTGTTGCAATACCAAATCTTATCAGAGCAGCCACAAGATGGATAAATATACTTTAACATTATTTTGAGTTGCACCAAATGTATGATGATGGAGAAAAGATAAATTTTGCATCATTGCATGTAGAAAGGATCAACATACAACTGGTTCTTCTAGTGATGCTCAAAGTTATAGTCAAGAAATTTGGATTCATTTAAAACCTATTATTTCAAGAGGTTTCAAAACATAAAGGAAAAATAAAATTTCTCCAACCTCACTTGATTGCAATATTTAGGTTCAATGGATGAGTTTTCTAATGATTTACATGTGTTTACTACTCACATTCTTGAAGTACCATATGGTTATCTCTTACAATTATCCATATTAGTATATGAATAAAACATAAGGAATGAATTCAAAATGATATATATAAATGGCACTGTGAAAGGACTAAAGCCGAGAATTGCTAAAGCAAAATTGACATCACTTTGGCAAGTCACTTGGTCCAAATTTGAAGAATCAATCCCAAAGTTTGTTCCCCCTAATAAAAGGATTCCACCATCTCATGAACATGACAAAAATAATTTATACATTAAATATCATGCTCCCAATTGGAATACAAGCCAAAAATGTAAGGGAAATAAATCTATATATGTGAAGTATAGAGTAATAATGATGCGATAGAAAATTCAATTTCCTTCTGACATAGATTTATAAATTTAGATAAAAAGTCAAAAATTTATATGGGATCTAACCATCAAATTTTTTTCTCTAATATTCTCATCTACAATGTTAATTGCTATTTATCAAACAAAAACTCTCAAGGTTTTCGCCCACAATAAAAATACAAGAGTAAAAATGCTAATAGATAGTGGGAGTTCCCATAATTTCATCGATACTAAAATAGAAAAACAATTAAACATGTTCGTGTATCCCTCTTCTGACCTTCAACTCACAATTCCAAGGAATAAAATTATCTTGTGCATGAGAAAATGTCACAAGTTTAAATTTTCAATCAATTATTAGTAATTATAATCCCCCATATATGCAATGGAAGTGGAAAGAATGGATGTAGAATTAGGATCCTAATGTTTTTCCATGATTGCTATAGTAGCATTAAAGTTTCAAAAAGAATTCCTAAAGCTACTTGAAAATGGGAGGAAATATAAGTTTTATTGAATCAAAAGCCCACCCTCTCAATTAGACTCATCTAACAGAATGGAGAAGATGAATAATAAAAGGAGCCTAGACTTACCTTTTCCACTATTATTTAATGGTGGTAGCCTCTAATGAAATTGATATTCCTAAATTCTTGATAGGATTATTAGAAAATATATTACCATTTTTGAAGACCTGCCTTAGGGTTTCTCTCCACATGGTCTAGATATCACATCATTGGAATGTCCATTTTTAGCTTCAATCATATTGGTGTAAAAAAATGTGACACCTATTATCACTTCTAGAAGTATAAATGCATACCTTATTAAGTGGAGGAACTTTCCTAAAGATGAGTTCTACCTAGGGAAATGATGAATTAAGAACAAGATATCCTCTATCACCAATGTTGTCTGGACAAAGTAGTTTAGAGAGGGATGACTTGTAATATACTTGAAAGTATATTACAATAAAGTAAAATTAAATAGGGTGTAATAATAATTTTAGGAAGATCATTATATAATCATGACAAGTTGTTCCCCTTACCAAGGACATGAAATTCCATCACTACGTGTATTATATATGCACGTTCATTGTAAAGTCTTGAACAATGGTACTATATTTTCAAATAATCTTATCAAGAATTTAGGAATATAAATTTCATTAGAGGCCACCACCATCGAATAATAGTTGAGAAGGTAAGTATGTGATCCTCTCTTAATCATATTATCCATTCTATTAGATGAGACTACTTGAGAGGGTGGTCTTTTGATTCCATAGAACTTATATTTCCTTTGATTTTCAAACAACTTTAGTAAATGTTTTGGTAATTTTAACCCTGCTATAGAAATTATGCACAAACATTTTTCAAGACTTTCCTTAGGGTCTCTATTTGCATGATCCAGATATCACATCATGGGAAAGTCCATTTTCAACTTTAGTCATATTGATGTAACAAAATTTGACAACTATTAGCACAAAAAATTTGATACAATCACTTCTAGAAGAATCAATGAGTACCCTATTAGGTGGAGGAACTTTCCTAAACATGAAAACCACCTAAGGAATGACAATTTAAGATTTAGATATCCTTCATTACCAATGCTTGCTGGACAAATTAGTTTAGAGAGGGATGCATTGTAATATATCTAAAAGTATTTTACAATAAAGTAAAGCTAAATAGGACCTAATAATAATATTAGGAAGATCATTATGTAATAATGAAAATTCATGCTCCTTTCCAAGGACATCAAGTTTAATCACTACATGTATTTATATGCACATTCATTGTGATTTAAACTAAATGAAGAAAGTACACACACACACACACACAATTAGACAAACATTATAATCTAATTTTATGGGCACAACCACGCCAAACACCAAATTGGTGTATGAGACCCCCTTATTTGTGGGAGAAGGGAGTTGCCTCCAACCAACTATTTGACTACTAAAGTTTATGGGGGTGTACATATTCTACCTCACTCTAGATTTGCAACCATAACCTCTTACTAGGAAGAACACTTTCTTAACCATGTATCCTACAAACTAATACTATTGTAGTGTGGAATCCTTCATTAATACCATGGATGCAATTACCAATAGTTATTAACCTTAAATGAGTCTCAATAATATCACACACAAAAATAAATTCCATATTCACCTAGGAATATCATGTCAAAAACATATTGGACACCATATCTACCCTAGAATCCAAAATTGGGAAGCCAAATTCAAATGGTTGCTTAGTTTAATTTTGGAATATATGGTTTATAATGCCGTTAATGGATTGTTGTGCATCCTTTTCTCCTTGATCAAATGAGCCTTTGAAGATGAAAGATCAATAGAAAGAGGGAGATCTGGGGTGATGGGAAATCCAACAAGCATGACCCTTCATTTCATATTCTTTATACCTCTCTCATATTATTAATTTTCTTTTCCATTTAATTAATTTTTTTTTCTTTTGTCCCATTTTCTTTTACATTAGTATTGTCTTTAGTAGGTTATCTAACCTTCACCAATTTCCTTCTTACACTTGCAAATAATGAGTATTAAAATCATTCACTCGTTTAGATCCATTTCATCAAACCTCCCCATTAAGAGGATTTTTGGTCTCCAAAAGCTTGAAGGAAGCTTGAACTAGATCAATGTGTCTTCCATCCATTTCTTTGGGACATGGGTTTGACTCTGGCTCTTGACTACAACTTTCATTCCACCTAAATCTTTGCTTCTTATCTCTAACTATTAGATTTTTGTTTAGCTATAGATCTAGCTCTGGTCATAGGCTCACTTGTTCACACAATGTAGAAGGATACTCATCAAATCGCAAGTCTAACTAATATCAAAAGTCAAACTCTACAATCAACATCCATTCCCATATCTCAATATTGGAGATCATACATGTTGGCATCAATGAAGGTAATTCAAATGTTTATATTCTTATTTAATGTGATGCTAGCAATATGTTTAATCACATAAAAAGTCCATAAGTGGAAATGCGACCTACATTCTATTACTTATGAACATGCCTACACATGCTTAGAAGCACTGTTTCTCTTCAACAATTCCATTTGGATTATAATTTTGTGTGCAATAATAATTTATCATCAACCATCATATTTTCTATGGAAATTGTCATGAAGTTCTTAAGAACTCTCTAAGGTCATTCACCTTTATGCATTATTCTTTGACACATCTCAAAGAAGGGTTTTATCTAATAGGTTGCATGTAGCAACTTAAATGGGGTGACCTTGGTTGTTGACATCAACATGTTGTTCTTTCCAATTGTGATACAAAATTCCTGTGTTACTATCCCTCCTTGAATAACTTCATCTCCTTGAGTTGGAGATGAAATTATGGATTTATCTATCTTAATATTCCCTTTCCACACTCTTCTCTTGGTTTTCAGTTTCCTCAAGTGAATTTCTCAATGAACTTTCCAATACTTCAGATCACAATGCCCACTCAACTTGCAATGGTGGGAAAAGGTACTATTGTTTTTGTATGGACTACCTAACATACTCCTCTCCATGTTCCTCTAAGTTTGTTGTTGGCTGGATAAGTTTTCATACCATTCCTCCTCTGAATTCAATTTGGCTTGCTTCTCTCAGGAATATGTAACTTGATGACGTTTATTCCCAAAAAATGAGCATACCTTTAAGTACCAATAATTGGTATCAGTATGGACTTTATTCCTACTGTTATCACTCAGAAGTTTTTCCTAGAAGTTATAAAAAGAAGGAATAATCCGAGGTAACCAAAAACCAATCTTCAGACTCAGGTTCTAGCGAACCTAAGTCCATAGAGGGCTCTCTCTTTATAATTTAACTTTGTTTGGGTGAGGATTTCAGGCTAGTTCTTAGTGTTCATAAGGTTTTGATTTTGGTTGGGTGGTGGAATTCTAGGAACAGATGGATAGAGCTAATTTCTTCAAACCATTGGGCTTTGGAGTCAATAAGAGGATAACATAACTGGATCAAATCATTGAAGGGAATGTTCACAGGGCAGGCTAGCAAAGCGAAAGGAAAATCTTCAAGGGTTGATGGATGGAATGATTCTAACCAGGGTGAAAGGGCACTGAAGAATCCTTGGACCAGGATCAGAATGAGGAACAGAGCGTGATCATCAACAAAGAGCAATCAAGAATCCTTTGCTACATAGAACAAAAGGAAAACTATGGAAGCTAAGGAGCAGCTAAGAATTCCCTAGCTAAGATAGTTTAGTAGAAAACATTAAGAATGTAAACAATCAAAACAGAGTGCATTTAAGCCAGTTCTGAAATATCATTCCTAGTTTAACATTTAAATTTCAAAGAAACACATATGATTATTAAGCAACATAAGGGAAAACAATAATACACATGAGAGAATACTTATTTTATTTTTTCTTTACACAAGAATCCTGAAAAATATCTTAGCTTTATTCCATGATCTAGCAAGCCAATCTAGTTTTTTGATACAATAAGACTTTGATTAGAGAGAAGAGTCTACAGAAATGTCTTTGAATCCACACTAAATACTTCAAAATATGAAGTATTTATACAAAAAATATTTACAAAATATCTCATAACAATATGAGATTTAATCTAGGGAATCGAAAAATTTTCAAGAATGAAGGTAGGGACAGATGGAAAACTGCATCATGCTATCCCTCTTATTGTGGTAGTGTTGGCTGTTGCAGTTGGATTTGAGCCCGTTAAGCTGGCTGATATTTGCACATTGGAATCATCTTTATCTTTAATCTTTCATTGATACTCTTTAACCTGCTACTCTTTGACCCTATTAATCTTTCTCTTACCTGTTTTATCTGGCTGCCTTCAGATTTACTGTGGTAACTTATAGTAAATCTGTCATCTTTTCCCCCCATTCATCCTTGGTAATTTTACTTTGAGCATTCTTCTATAGATTTCATCTGCTTCTGTGTATTTGGAAAAATTAGGCTTGGTGACAAACAGATGTTTCACCTCATGCTCTAGAAAAAACAGATTCTCCAAAGTATCATACAATACTTTCTCTGTTGGTAAGGCTTTGATACCTGAAGTGTTTGCTGGCTCCCTTGCCAACTTCCTTAGTCTGTCATTGTAGTCCAATTGGGTCATAAGTTTATCATGGATGACCATAGGACTGGGAAGGCCTTTATCGCTCAAAATTTGAAATTTGGCCATGAATCTGTCAATGCCCACCTGCATGTTATGGCATTTTTCCTCTAAGTTAACCATAAGGTTTCTTTTGGAAAGAACCTTTTTTACTTCTATGATGGCTTTAGTCCTATCCTCTACCCCAAGCTCATTAAGCTCACGTCTGTTTTTACTATTCAAGAAATGGATGAGTCCATTAGCATCCTCATGCTGGTCTCCTAAATCTTCTTTTACTTTCTGAATTGCTTCAGTGGCCACTTTTACCAATTTAGTTTGCTCAAATATTACTTGAATCGATGGCCAAATATCATTGACAGAGTCAATGATATTGGCCCAGAGCATCTCTTTGGTCTGTCCTAGTGGTTTTTGCAGAGTTAAATCTTTTTCTAGTACCTTAATCTTCTCACCCATCCTTAGGGCTTTCTGTGTTTCTTCTCTCTGCTATATTTGGGCAAGCTTGCAGTCAATTTCTAAGCTTTCCACTTTCTCCTTTAGCCTCTTGAGCTCTATTTCCTAGATGAGCATTTCCTCCATGGTTTTTACCAACTTTTCTATTTTCTCTGTAGATGCACCTGCTGCTGTAGACTCAGTTGTGACTGGAAGTTGTAGAAGCGGTGGCCAAGTCACTTTGTTTGGACTGAATCAATATGTCCAATTCTTTCTATGTTTCTTTCAATTGGTCATTTAGCTTTAGGACCAAGTCCATAAGCTCTTCTTGTCCCTTTTGTGTTTCCAGGACTTCTGTTGTTTGTGGGTGATGTAATGGTGGAATCTTAAGTTGCTTCTTCAAAGCATCTATGTCATCATTCTTCTTCTTTATCAATTTTTTGGTGGCCTTTACATCTTTGGGATGATGTCCCAACTTAATGATTAAGTACTCTAAGGACTTGATTCTGGTGTCTTTGGCCTGTGAAGAGGCCTTCTCCAATTGGAACTGAGTTGATATGTTATTTAGGGAATTTTTCAATTGGTGAGCTGCGATGGCTTTCCCTGTCAAGGTGGAGTAAGTCATCTTCCCTGTCTTCTTGTGCAGCTCAATTTGGTCAATAGGATGAATGTCCTTTTCCAGTACTTCGAAATCTATCTTTTTGGAGTCTGTTACTGTTCTTGGTTGCTGAGTAGTAGGCTTCATAAATGTCATCTGCATTTTTCCTTCTTTCACATCATAGGCTGACATAAGCCTTGTATGATTGGTGGTGCCATCTTTAGGTATTGTGCATAGGTTTGGGCTTTTAGCCTCTCATTCCTGGCTTTTATTTCCTTGTATCTTTCACTAATGTCTTGGTCCCTGTCAGCTAGCATCCTAAATGAGGACACTTCAACACTCTGCTTCCTTTCCGACATCTGAGTATGTGATGAGGAAGGTTCTAGTGTGCCCCTAGAAGGAGTGGCATGCCTACATCCTTCTCTTTCTGTGCTGGTGGCAGCAACTATTTCTTTTGTGAATTCTTGTTAAGAGACAGGATTTAACCTTTGCCTTTTGACCAGGCTGGTCTCTGCATATGTTTGTGTTGCTGCCTTGCCTGAAGTAGTGGCCTCTTCCCTATTTATTTTAAAGATTTTCTCCTCATTTATAGGAGTTTGCAAGATATGGGGAGTACTCATGATGGGCTCTGGTATACCTGTTTGAGTTAACTCCTCTGATAGGTTTGGTTTTTTTTACTCTTCTTGCACCTGGGATTCTTCTTCTATGTACGATTCACTTTGTGCATGGGATTCTCCTTGTGTCTGTGATTCTTCTTGGACTTGAGATTCTCCTGGCACCTGCAGGAAAGAACCCTCATCAAGCATTTTCTCCAGTTCAATTAGAGCATTTTCAACTGCAACTTTAGTGTTATCCCTGTCCACTAAAGTATTCTCCACCCATTCCAATTGATTTGCATATTTTTCTATTTCAGGGATTCGATGGTGAATATAGGGAGCCATCTTGTTTTTCTGTCTTCTGTTGCAGATGAAGTCACAGGGATCATATCTCCACATGAAACTCTGTTTTAGTTTAATTCTTTGAATGATTTTCTCTACTTCTTTTCTAGCTTCTCGGTTATTACACACAAAGGGGCCTATTTGATCTTTGATTCTGAGCTGAGCCTTCTTTTTGGCTTTAACAAAATGCACCTCATCTGAGTTGATTATCTACCTGTAGTACTCCAGAGCAAATAACCTCATTGGGAGGCATCTGGGCAGTGTATATGGGGCCAACTCACAACCGTAGATCCTAATTTCAGTGTGATTTTGGTACAAGTACCAATCTCCCACTTTGTGTTGTTTTGAAAGCTGTAGGATCCTCTTGATATCTGAACTGATTCTTAGAGGAGGACTTCCTAGTAGTATTGTCACTATAGGATGTACAAAAAGATCTATGAAGTCTATGTGTGGATATGGTGAGTCATGCTTATGGATCAGAGGAATCCAAAATATCACTGACATAGGATGACCTTTGGTATTAAGCTTTTGGAGAGTGAAGGGGAACTTGTCAACTTGGTAATATAGAAAAAGATGGTACAAAACTGAGGAATACTTGAATACTCTTTCATTACTCATTCTAAGAAATTGTTCACGCATCCTATCAGCTATGAACTTGGCATAATCATACATGACAGCAAGAGGTTGTCCTAGAGTGAAGATTGACATGAAGGTTAAGATGATTTCATCTATATACTCACTGGTGGTGTATCTTAAAACACTAGAAATCATTGCTACAATGTCCTGACCAAATAGGGAAAATATGGTAGACACATATGGAGGAGGACCTTTTGGGATATGCTTTTCCTCCCTGATGAAAGTTTGAAACATCTCAGCAAGTTTGGCAGTGGTAAGCTTGGCGAAAAGGTATAATAGGTCTCCAATTGAGATAGGGGTTAAATTTTGTGCTGGTTGAAGTTGTAGCATTTCATTTATTGATTCAGAAGTGATCGTGAAAAGTACAGTCTGGTCTGGGGACATCACTGCTATTTGGCTGGGGATGTACTTTGCATAGCAATAATGGAAAATTTCTGGAAAGATATGTACCTCAAGGAATTGATACTTGGGCAAACTAGACTCCCAAAGACCAATTTTATCGGCGTGGTTAAGGTACTGATCTCTATATCGACAATATAGTTTGATAGGGGATTCAAGGACAGAGGTGTCCTTGATTTGGAAATCTTTATCAGCAAGGGGAAGGTGGTCCAAGACCAATTGTGGAGTGAAAATTGGCCTGACATCCATGGCAATTGGGGAAGCCATTCTTAGTTCTTGTGGATTTAAGAATGGGGAAGGTAAATTTTCAGTGTTTTAGGGCAAGATGAGTCAATTCCAAGTGGGTTTTCACTTTACTAGAGTTTCCCTTTAATTTCAATTAAGAAAACTTAGTGACTGGTTCAGAAATTTACAGGGTTTTCAATGGATTCTAGCTTAAATACCTGGAATTTGGATTAAACTGGGTCTGAGCTGGGTAAGTGGAAATTCTGAATGGTTGAAAAGGCTTCAATTAGGCTGGAAGACAATCTGAGAGCTTTTGGCATCTTCAAAGTGCAATTGTACGTAGGTTGACGACTTTCAACGTTCACAGGTACGTGCATGGAAGTTTACAGTTATAAAAGACGATAAAACAATGATTTGGGGCTTTTTTGGATTTATGCGCAAAAAGACAATTTTGCTGGTACGGGTGAATAGTTGTCGTTTGTTACATAGCGGGGTGAACAGTGGTTGTTTTGGCATGTAGCAGGCTGACGGTAAGTGGTTTGCTTTGCATAAATTTTGGGCACTTAGCAGTATTGGGGGGAGGCCATCTGATTCCATTCATTGAGCGCCACGTCGCCTTGGGGGCCCAGCAGAAAACAACCCATTTCGGGCGGGTAATGTTCAAATTTTGGGCCCTTATGAAATCAACACGGGTTCTTAGATGGGGAGGGGAGAGATCGTGTGGTGATTGGGTGCGGGAGTTGCATGAAAGGTAATGGTGGGGCCCGGCGGGCACTTAATGGTGGGGTCTGGGGTATAAAACCTTAGTTTATATAATTATACTAGGGTGGGATTAATTAATATTACATTAGTTAATATATATACGGGAAATGGGTTTTCATTAGGGATTTAATAAATAAGTTAATAATTTAGTCAAATGAGTGGAAGGTGCACCATACCCTAAGCATATAACTTTCATGTTTTTAATGCTTCTCCGATAAAACTTAGGATACAATGTTTATTGTGGGTTTTTGATGTGAAAATGGGTTATGTGGGGGAATAAATACTTTCCCTAAGTAAAAATGATTTAACCTCAGGAAAGAATATTATTTAGGGAAATTGAATGAACTGAAGGGGGGGAATGAATGTTTATAAGGGGATTTTAGTACTAATTGCCTATAAGTCATTGAGCCGAGGGTCCGATCCCTCCAAAATTCAGAGAAATGCTCTGAGCATCTTTGACTTAGGGTTTTTTTAAGTAATTTGATCTTTATTTTGGGAAATTAGTTAAATAAAAGGTGAAATGAATGAGGGAAATTAATTAATTGACTTTGATATCCATCTGCATGCTTGAGTTCCCATTCACATTTGGAACTTTTACGATGAAAAAAATGATATGCATGCTTTTGTCTAATCAATCATCAAAATTCTGCAACCTTTCTACTACTTACCCACCTACTCATCCTACCTTTTTTACTTCTCTTTATTAGGGTGCATTTGAACTAGCAAACCCTTATCAAACATTTTTCTTTTCTTTACAATGATAAACTAACTAAATATAACCTTATTACATCTAAGGGCTCAGATTCAACAATTGAGCTCCTTTTATTTACTCTACCTATCTAATTATCTGCCAAGATTAAACAGTTTGGCTAGCTATTATTCTCTATCTATATACATGAAATTGAAACATGAACTAGACAAGCTTAAACATTTTGACTGTCATGGATTGTGGCAAAGATTACAAGTTGCACATAATTATTTATTTTGCACAAAAAGTAAAAAGTAGTGGCATTTTGACTTGCACACTTTCATGGTCTTTTCTTTTCTTGGGGTTCATATTTTTCATCTTTTTTGACCTTTTTATTCTTTTTTTCCTTTGATTATTCTTTTAGGACATACCCTCTTTACATTGTTTAATTTTTTGAATATCGAAAACATTTGCAGAAAGAAAAGGTATGTACATGTTACAATTTTAATCTCAACCATTCAAAAATTATGACCCCTATTGGTATAGGAACCTAACAATGGCTCCACTTGAGGATGGAATTTCCTAGTGAACTGTCAAGAACTTGTAGATCAATGGCCTTTTGAATTGTTGTGATGTCACTCTGCAACTTCCCTTTTGAAATCTCTGCATTATTGCTATTTATGACAATGAAACTTTTGAGGCTTAGGGCCTTCACTTCGGGCTTCAACTTCAAAAAATCACTATCCAATCCACTCTAGACTATTGACAAACAGAATATGTACAAATGATTAGTGAAATTAGTAATTAGGTTCATTTAGTGTTTAAGCATTCGACCATTAACTGGTCCTCCTTTTGCTTCTGTGCCATCCATTTCTCTGAGGCAGAAAGCATTATTACCTCTAAAAGCATAGATGACATATGGGTCTTTCCATAGGAAATCAAATTTCCCATGTTTACCTTTATCCTCTCTTCTTGAATCCCATTTCAAAACTTTGTCCCCAAGGTAAAAATATTCTACCTTAGTCCTTTTATCAAAAGCCTTCTTGATACTTTCTTGCACAACTTGAGATCTGATGTAAACTTCTTCCCTGGTCTGTTGTAAGTGAATTGTTTGGTTGATTCTCCTTTGGATGTCATTCGGTTCAACCTGCAACTCTTGGAGCAGCTTCATCACTGGTGTTCCCAAGGAAGATGGGAAGAAAACCTCCATTCCATAAACTAATTGATAAGGACTAGTACCAATGGATTTATTTGTGGTTAGCCTGTCTGCCCATAAGGTATTCACTAACTTCTTGTTCCATGTTTTCTTGTTGTCTTCTAACATTTTTTTGATGATATTTACCAGACTTTTGTTTGAGGACTCTCTTAGTCCATTTCCTTGGGGTTAATAAGCTGTGGAATGGCCCAAAGTTATATGGTACTTATTACAAAAATCAATCATTCTCTTAGATTTGAAGGCTGTTGCATTATCAGTAATGATCTTGGTTGGGCACCCAAATCTAGATAAGATGTTGGATTCAAGGAAGGTTGTTATAACAGTGTTAGTGGCTTGCCTTGATGGTATGGCTTCTATCCATTTGATAAAATAATTTGTAGCAGTGAGAATCCATTTGTGTTGGGTAGAGGAAGGTGGGTGGATTTCACCAATGAAGTCAAGACCCCATTGATGGAAAGGTGCTTCAACATATATTGGTTTTAGGGGCATGGGTAAAAGCTTTTTCTTTCCTTCAAAAATTTGGCATTTATGACATGAGGTTACAAATTTCTTTACATCAGAAAACAAAGTGGGCCAATAGAAACCGGCTCTAAGAATCTTGTCAGTAGTGGTTTTCCAGTAAAGATGTTCTCCACAGTCACCTGCATGAAACTCTTGTAACACCTTGTCAGATTCTTCTTTCAGTAAACTGTTAAGAAGGATACCTTCATGATTCCTCCAAAACAAAGCATAGTCAATCATGCAAAATTTTAAATATTTCATTTTAAAAACCTGCTTTTGGTCCTAGATAATTTAGGAGGAGCTTGTAAATTTTGTAAAACATATATGATGTCAGCATACCATGGTGATTCAATAAATGCCTAGCTGATTGGTGGAGTCGCCATCTCCTCTCCATTATCCATTTTTGCAATGAAATTTATATCTAAGGCCTGATAGTTCGATTCAGCCATGAGCTTGGCTAAAACTTGGCCTTTGATTAGCTTTGTTGGTTTAGTTTCCAGGTCATATTCTAATATAGTAGCAATCCATTTCCCTCTCTTTCCATCTAGACCATCCTAAGTTAGGATATCCTTGACTACTGCATTGGGGACATAGGCTATTATATGAGAATATAAAATGTAAACTCTAAAATATTTGATAGCTTTGACCAAAGAAAAAGCTTTCTTTTCCATTATATTGTATTTTAGAGGGGCATCTCTTAAGGCTTTGCTAAAAAAGGCAATAGGTTGTTCATAACCCTGATCATTTTTCTGCAGTAGGACTGCAACAATTGTATGTTTTGAGGCAAAGGAAAATATAATGAAATCCCTATCAAACTTTGGACTGACCAAAACTGGTGTTTTTGTTATGGCTAGCTTAATATCTTCAAAGGATCTCTTAGCCTCAACTGTCCATTTTATGGTCGAATCTTTCTTCAACATCTTATTCAATGATCTAATTAACTCTGCTAGGTTAGAAATAAATCTCCTAAGAAAGTTGATTTTTCCCAAAAAGGCTTGTAATTCTTTGATGCTTCTAGGATGTTGTATTTATAAGATGGCTTCAATTCTTGCAGGATCTATTTGGATACCATCTTTTGAGATTATATGGCCTAATAACTTTCCCTCTTCTAACCCAAATAAATATTTTTTAGGATTCAAAGAAATTCCATACTTCCCTACATTTGATGAAGACATGCCTTAGATGATCTAAGAGTTGATTGTCAGATTTTGAGAATAGAATGATATCATCTAAGCATATGACTAGGAAGTCATGAATTTATTTAGCAAAATCTATGTCCATAGCCCTTTGAAAGGTGGCCCTGCATTTTTTAATCCAAAAGGCATCTTCACATACATGAATGTGCCCTAAGGAGTAGTGAATTCTGTTTTAGCCTGGTCATATGGGTGAACTAAAATCTGATTATAACTAGAAAACCCATCCACTAATGAGATTCTGGTGGACCCTACTACCCTTTATAAGATGTGATCCATTTTAGGAAGAGGGTAATTGTCTTTAAGTGAAAGTTTATTAAGATTCCTGAGATCAACACAAAGTCTAATCTCAGTAGTCTTTTTGCTTGTGGGCACCAAATTTGAAACCCAATCAGAGAATTTAATTAGTGCTATTATCTTGGCTTCATACATCCTTCTGATTTCCTTTTCAATAGAAGGCAATAGGATGGGATTAATCCTTATAAGCTTCTGTCTGAAAGGTTTCTGATTTTTTTTTTATGGGGATGGTGTGTTGTATTATGCTGGTGTCATAGGACTTGAGGTCCTCATAACTCCAAGCAAAGAAATCTTGGAATTCCTTTAGTAATTGAAAGTATTTCACTTTTTCAGTGGGAGGTAAGGACTTTGAAAGTTTTATCAATTTTGGATTTTCTTCAGTACCTATATTACACTCCTCAATATCAGATTTTAAGGGTTCCATTTTTGGTTTTCTAGGGACATCATTTGAATCAAACAAGTCTTCCAAAGGAGTTAATCCTTTGGGCAAAAAGTTGTCTTTGAGATTAATGATTTCAGAGTCTTCGTTAATTATCTCATCAATTTCAACTTGTTCTAGGTTTTCTACATCTGATTTTGTAAATTTAGTGGGATGAAATCTATCTATCTCTTCATATTCTATTTTGTTAATCTCTATTTTATCTTTAAAATCAGGATCTAATGTTATGTCAGTATCTACATTACTATTTACAAATTCTTCTTCCAAAGTTAAAAAATTATTTATCTGTTGGTCATTAGTGAATACTTGCCAGTTTTTTAAGTTATCTGGGATAGCAGGTCTGTGCCTAACCTCAACAGTGTACTGATGGTTAGGTTGGAATGGTAACTTACAAGTGCTGGCAAACATTGCTAAACTATGAGCCTGCATATTATGTTTCCTTGGGATGACTCCAAGCTTAGTTTCTAGAAAAGTGTTCAATATTTCTACAATTGTTCCTCTATAAAAACTTAACCTAGGATCTTTGGTCATATATACAACATTAATTTGTTTTATAACCAACTCAGAATCTCCCATAATAGAAACTCTTATAGCTCCTAACTTTCTAACCAATTTGAGACCTAAAAGAAGTGCTTCGTACTCAACCATGTTATTAGTGCATTTGAAATTTAGTTTGTAAGCATGGCCCTCTGAGTGATCATTCTCTAAATTGTATATCCACACTCCAGCTCCTGCTCCTAGTTTATTCACTAACCCATCAAATTCAAGATGCCATAATATTTCATGTTCATAATTCTTACTGTCTGGGGGGACAAAATTTTCATTGATTAAGGTGTCTTGATCATCTTTTTTATCTGAAAGCTCTTGAGTTTGGACAGTTTCATTTTGGGCTGTAACTGCAATTTATTTTGGTTATGAAATAATGCTGTTTAAAGTAGTTTCTGGTGTTTGTTCAACATTGTACAGAATAAAAGAATCAATGTTAGAATGCATGGAATAGATAAGAAAGTTTTGAGGCCTATCCTAGCTACTCACTACATATTTCATTAGAGTCTCTCGGTATAGTTTTTTAGGATGTCCAAAGACTGAAATTGTGGCATATGACATGTCAAGTTGGAAAGATCCTTGGAGTTTAGCCCCCCATGATCTAGACAATAACATGCCATATTTAGGTGGTATATCAGCAACAACTATATCCATGAGAATGGTTTTAGCAGGATATTGTACTAAGGAAACACACAGGTCTTTAATTAACCCTAGACACTTTACTTGACTTGAGTCAAATGAAAATAGGTCCTTGTAAGGCCTAGTAATGTCCAAGTTTAATTTTTCCATAACAGATTTAGGCATTAAATTATGTGAAGCCCCAAAATCTAACATTGCATTGTGTAAGATTTTATCATGAATGTTAAGGCTAATATAAAAGGGTGGTATCCCTCCTTCTAATGGTTTGACATTAACATCAGGACCAAATATAAGGTCAGGTTGATCATCAAACAAGTTGACAGAGTCTTCATTCTCAACAAAGTTTAAGGTTTTTCTTATTTGAGACTTATAGGTTTCATTTTTAATCAACTTTGTTAAGGGGACTGAAAATTTAGATTAGCCACCTCTGCTCCCAAATTGAAAGGCAAAGGGGCTTTCTCTGTTTGAGTATTTGGAGTTTTCATGGTAGGATTTGGAGTAGGTTGCTCTTCTTTTTTTGCATTTGAAATCCTTTTCTGTGGATTTTCTAATATGATGGTTGGAGATTTCTCCATTGTCTCCTTGGAGGGGATTGAGGTGGATGGTTGGTCATCAGGGGGTTGGTCGTTGGTTATATCTACAATGGTGGGACCAGGAGGGTTCAGATTTGGTCTCATGAGGAATTGAAGAGTTTTAGTAACTGGAGCTGTTTTGATTTTCATAGGTTGATTTGGTATCGATTTCTTGCTTTGGTTAGGAGTATCAATGTTATCTTTACTCCTCAAGTTGTATTGTTTGTGCACTTAAAAGATAGCAAAATCATACCCTTGTTTATAATTGAATGATTCTCCGATTGGGTCTGCAATTATTGAAGAATATGTAATTCCTGATCATATTGAGTCAAGAAGACATTTTCCTCTTCATATAATCTCATTAATTTTATTTGTGTGTCTTGTTCAGGGTCTTCTGAATGGGATGTCTCAGCATAGTTTTCTTGAAAAGGAGGCCTAATATTCTGATCAAGTCCATTTTTTCCAGTATTTTGATCTTGATTCTTTCTAAAGTTTGGGTTTCTCACTCGAGGTGCTTGTTGATTATCCCATTGAGGCTTCCTTTCAATGTTATCTATCCTATCCATCAGTTTTTCCATTCCTTTGGTTAGGACATCTATTTTAAGGTCAGAGGGTGAGGCTTCATCTTTCACAAGTCCTCTCCTTTCATTCCTAACCCTAGCTCTTTTTGCTAGCAATTAGCTTCTACACTAACTGTTACACTTTGCATGTATTCTAAAGTTGGTGGGTTTCACTCTCTAAGTTGGAATGCCATATCAGTATCAAACCCATCAGGAAACTTTATCAGAGCTAATTCAGGTGGGGGTCTAAGATTGTCTGGTATTGCATTGTATATATTGTTAAATCTGGTGTAGTAATCTTGGACTGTTTCATTTGGTCCTCTCCTGATGCTCTCGTATTCTAAAAGAATTTTCAAAGGGTTCTTTTTCTTTTCCCATCTATTTAAAAATTTCTGATAAAATACTTCTAAACCATCTATGCTATTATTAGGCAATGCTCTAAACCATTTCCTAACATCACTAGCTAGAGTCTGAGCAAACAGTCTCATTTGAACATCTCCAATATCAATTTCGTGTAATTCAAAGTAATCTGTCATCCTGTTTACATGTTGTTGTGTTGTATAAGGTCTTATGCCATCAAATTGGACAATTTTGTTCTGGTAGTTTTTTGGCATGGCACCTAGTGGAGCAGGTAACACAAGGGGGGCATATCTATTTGCCATGGCTCTAAGTTGGGCAGGGCTAAGAAGTGGAGTTGGGGTAGCAAGGGATAATACAGTAGTTGATGGATAACTAGGAACAATGGGTGTTTGATGGTTAACGATAGCTTGGTAGGGAAGTGAGGGTATGAATGGAGTTGAGGAATGCACTTTGGAGGTGGAGGGAACTAATGGTGAGCTAAAGGAAGTTGAAATTGTTTCAGAAAGCTTAGGGATTTTAATAGTAGTAAGGGATGATTGAGGGGAATTTAAAATATACTCATCAATTGACAGGTTTTCCTTTTGGACTTCAAGATCTGCAATAAAATCTAGATCTAGAACCATGTCATCAAGTGCACTTTCAGACCTAGTTCTAAATAAGGAAAGGTCAAATGACTCATCAAAAGGGAGGTCTTCTAAAAACAACCACTCATCAGGGCATCAATCTACTTTGATTGAAGGTGTTGGACTGACTGAACTTTCTTCTCTTTTGGATCTTCTCAAAATCAGGTTGGGATTATCCACTACTGGGGGAGGATTTGGATCAGGATTGGCCCTAGTATAGTGAGTTCTTCTTGAAGCCAGATTTCAAGCTTTTTCTAATTATTTTCTTTTTGTAAAATTTTTGTAAATAACTTCTAATAAACCATTCAAGAGGCTTGAAATAAAGATTTGAAATTTCTCAAAGGTTTATTAAGACTAAGGATTTGATTCCTCGGTATGGTTGCCACTATGTTATCACTCAGAAGTTTTCCCTAGAAGTTATCAAAAGAAGGAATAATCCAAGGTAACCAAAAACCAATCTTCAGACGCAGGTTCTAGCAAACCTAAGTCCATAGAGGGCTCTCTCTTTATAATTTAACTTTGTTTGGGTGAGGATTTCAGGCTAGTTCTTAGTGTTCATAAGGTTTTGATTTTGGTTGGGTGGTGAAATTCTAGGAACAGATGGATAGAGCTAATTTCTTCAAACCATTGGGCTATGGAGTCAATAAGAGGATAGCACAAATGGATCAGATCATTAAAGGGAATGTTCACAGGGTAGGCTAGCAAAGCGAAAGGAAAATCTCCAAGGGCTGATGGATGGAATGATTCTAACCAGGGTGAAAGGGCACTGAAGAATCCTTGGACCGGGATCAGAATGAGGAACAGAGGGTGATCATAAAAAAAGGGAAATCAAGAATCATTTGCTACATAGACCAAAAGGAAAACTACAAAAGCTAAGGATCAGCTAAGAATTCCCTAGCTAAGATAGTTTAGCAGAAAACATTAAGAATGTAAACAGTCAAAACAGAGTGCATTTAAGCCAGTTTTGAAATATCATTCCTAGTTTAACATTAAGATTTCATAGAAACGCATATGATTATTAAGAAACATAAGGAAAAACAATAATACACATCAGAGAATACTTATTTGATTTTCGCTTTACACAAGAATCCTGAAAAATATCTGGGTTTTATTCCATGATCCAGCAAGCCAATCCAGTTTTTTGATACAATAAAACTTTGATTTATTTCATATCTTGGTGCGCTATATTTTTGGATATATGATCTGTGGAATTTAGGGTTGTTGCAAGCTTCTGAATTTCATCTCAAAGAGGTGACCTGGGGAAACTCGTCATAACTCTCTCTATGAGAAGCGGATTTGAATTCTGTAAATAGTAGTGGATAGTGCACAGACTGTAGTTTTCTGTGTATCAATTTCAAAGCCTAAGGAGGAAAAAAGTGACACGTGGCATGCTGTACAAGTTTGCTCTAATGAATTAGTCCATAATTAGGTCATTTTGGGAGATTGGGCATAACTTTTCCTGAAAGAATCCAAATCAGGTCAGACCTATGGCATTAGAAAAAAGACTAAGAGGTCTACTATAGGACCAAAGATCATATATTTAGGATCTGAAATCACAGAGATACATCAGATTCCATATCGTGCTCCTAGAAGGCAAGAAAAAAAATTAGATCAAGTGTTGTCAAGGGCTACAAAGGACCAGACTTTCTAGGGTAGCAACGAGAAAGGTGCAGCAAAATGATGTAGCAGAGGTAAGATCTAGGTAAGTATCTTATGTATATGCATGTTCATCTCTTAATTTCATTAGGTTCTTTGTATTCTAATTTGGTTTTTTTGTTTAGCACTAACATATGCTCTGCAGGATGAGGTAAGTTTTGTTATTACCATGTCATGGGTATTTCCTTGAAGACTTTTTGCAGGTATTATATATTCATCAAGAGAAGACTCAATGCATAATCTAATGTTCTGAAGAGTGAGAAAGGGTAGCATGAAAAGAGCAGCAATCAAGGTGCAAAACAACAACAATAAGTTCACCACATGAAGTCTTCAAGTGGGTAGCACTGCATACTGTCATTGTAAAAGTATCATTATTCAGAGTCATTGAAAAAGTTGTACACATGTCTATCTGCCAAGAGTTGAAGAGGAACTGTCAGGAGGTCTAGGATCGTCATTAGGTGGTCGTGTCATAGTTGGGGTTATGGTCTACTGTGTGTTCTTCTTCTACATCATTCTGTATCATTGTAAAGTGGACCATTTTCCCTGGTACGGGAGTCCATTCTTATTTTATTATTCTATAGGGTGGTAGGGTGGTGCTAAGCTGGTGCATGAATTCACCAACAGGTTCAAGCCTGTGAAAAATTCAGGGTGGTAGGGTGGTGCTAGGGTGAGTTGTAGCTCATTGGGTGCTGGGGCATGTGTTCAATTGACTACTAAAAAATCTCAGGCGTTGGAGCATCCATCCAGTGGGAGCTGGAGAAGAGTTATTTTTTAGATTCTAGGAAGTTGGAGCTTTATTTTCAATTGGAGTTGAAGATTAAAGAATTATTAGAAAATCGTTCAGGTGGTTTTTTTCCCTGAGGGGGTTTCCACCTTAAAAACTGTGTGCATTTGTGTTCCTTTTGTTTACTGCTATCATTGTACAATCACTAATAATAATTGAAGATTAACTAATGATCTGAAAGATTAATAATGATACTAATTGAAAGGAATATTGATTCACCGCCCCCCTCTCAGTGTTTCCAACAATTGGTATCAGAGCTTGGTTCCTTCAATAGCAGTTTAACAACTGGAAGGAGATCATGGAGCATACCAAGAATGGTGTACCTCTGTTCAATGAAAATAATTATGCACTCTGCAAAGGAAGAATGGAGGTATATCTCTTGGCGCAAGGTTAGGAAGTATGGGACACTATTCACAATGACTTTACACCAACCGCAAATGAACAAGGTAAGAAGAATTTGGTAAATGATGCAAAAGCAAAGAATATTATTAAACAAAGTCTTTCAGTAGAAATCACATGAGAGAATTTTTTGGCTGACGCATTTCGAACCAACAAGTGTGGTTCATCATCAGGACTAGATGAAGAGGCAGACCATGGCAAAGGCTTAAATAGAGAGCAATGTAGAGACATAATTTCAAGTAACGGCTATATTTGAACAATAATGTTTAAATTATAATATTAATTTATTAATATATTAAAAACAAATATTATTAAGTAACGGTTATATTAAACGACTAGTTTTTGAAAAATAATATTTTATTTTTCAAAAATTAGCCGCTTAATATAGCCGTTACATATTAATATTTTAATAAACTAATATCATTATTTAAATATTATTTTTCAAGAACTAGTAATATTTGGTTTTAATAAATTAATTTAAATATTACTTTTCAAAAACTAGCTGTTTAATATAGCCGTTACCTATTAATATTTTTAATAAATTAATGAAATAATATCATTATTTAAATATTTTCTTTTCAAAACCTAGCCGTTTAATATAACCGTTACTTAATAATATTTGTTTTTAATATATTAATAAATTAATATTATAATTTAAACATTATTGTTCAAATATAGCCGTTACTTGAAATTATGTCTCTACATTGCTCTCTATTTAAGCCTTTGCCATGGTTTGCCTCTTCATTTGGTCTTATTGATGAACCACACTTGTTGGTTAGAAACACGTCGGCCAAAAAAATTCTCTCATGTGATTTCTACCGAAAGACTTTGTTTAATTCATTATGGATCACAAAAGCTTGAATATAGAAAAGAATATTATTATCTGTGGACTTATTGAATCTGCTTATCATAAGGTGTTGGGTTGTAAAACCACCAAAAATGTATGGGAAAAGCTTGAGAATATATATGAAGGTGACTCAAATGTCAAAGATAGCTCATCATCCAATGAAGACAGTGACAGATAAGAAGAAGCCAATGAGAGAGTATTGTTTATGGCCAAGCACAATAAACAAGAGGTATCAAACAATGAAGAAGAAGGGTTGACCATAGAAGAATTTTCTAAGGAAGCAATCAAGCTTATAAAAGAGCTCAAGGCTGAGAAGATTTGTTCCAATAGTCTTGTAGAACAAGTTCAAGGTCTCAAAATTGAAGTTGAAGAACAAAAATGTATTTAAGAGTCACTTCAAAAGAAGTTGGAAGAAAGCAACCGAGAAAGGGAAGCATTAGAAGCCAAAGTAGTCTTGCTGGTAAGGAAGTGAAGAAGGGAAACATTGTCTAAAACTATGCCAATGGCTCAAGGGCGTTGGAAGAAATCAATAATACATCGACATGAGACCTCGAGAGAGAAATCCAACAAAAGCAACAAGAACTCGTCACAACATTTGCAGAGATTAGCAGGATCACACAACATATGTAGGAAGCAGAAATTGAAAGGAAAGAATCTGATCAAAGATACATATCCGTTGTTGACCAAAAGAAAAATAAATTAGAAACATATTCAATAGAAATAAGCAAGCTCGGGATTGAAAATGAGAAGGATAAGGAACAGATACAGGTTCTCAACAGAGAAGTATAGAATACCACTCTTCTCAAGCTAGAGGTTGAGGAAGCAAAAAAAATAAGGAAGATATTGAAAAGATGGTTTCAAGAAGATCTTGCTCAAAAGCAAGAAGAACTTGATGCAACCCATGATGAGATCAACAAACTCAAGGGGTCGCAAAAAGAACACTTACAAGATAAGACAGATGAAGAAGAAACAATGAATGCAATTAAAGGTGGTAAAGCTCCAGTTGATGAAGGTACAAGCTCCACAGCTTCGTTGGATGATTCTACGAAGGAAGTTGATCAAAGTGAAAAGCTAAAGAAGAATGTTGCAACTCCAAAGAACAAGACCAAAGCAATCAAGAACAAAGGACCACAACAAACTACAACACCGCCTCCAATGAAGAATGAAAAATATTCCAGGTATGTTCGTTTATTTAATGGTTATTTCTTTTTATGTGCTAACTAAGGACATATGGCTAGGGATTGTGAAGTGTTTTGGAGAATTTGGTATCTACAGATAAATACTAGTTCCCTAGATAAGTAGTTGTATCTAGAACAATAGTTTAAAGTGTTTTAGACTTTTCCTATAAGCAATAAATAAGATGAGAAGATGAGAAGACCTACTTGTAGTTCTGCTTTCCTCTTGTCTCCCTTGTATTGATCCTATCGCTCCTTCCTATACTTAATACACTTGAGAAGTACCTGTAAACACAACAAAAAACAAAGAATCGATCAAAGCACATGATCTATTGAATATAAGTGAAACGAATCAGATACAATTCACACATATAAGCATTATGAAACAATACAAACATATGGGAGAAAGGTTCAAACACTTTATCAGATAGAAGAAGGAATTACAACCATTGGTGTCTGATTCAAAGCCATTCCTTTAGCTTGGATCCCATCCACATCGCATCAAAGCATGACAAACTTGTAGCATTACAATACTTGTTTCAAAGCCAAATCTCATAGCAACATTATTTCCTTACAATTCAACATAATCGAGCCCATGATCACTTAGATGAGTGGTCAATTTATAGGAATATGAAGGAGGTTTGGTCATAAATGGTGGCATTGAATGGCCTTCCATACTTAGAATTAGTTCCATGGAGGAAGGGATGAGAGGATAGGATGCACCTTAACTCATTCCTCATCCATTTTCAAGCTCATAGGAGTTGATAAGTGAGGGAACCTTCTAGATGATTTCAAAAGATAATAATATTCCCTGAACCCTATGTGAATTTCGCTCAATCTTGCCCAGCGCAGGTGAAAGGAAGCCTAAGTGCTCTGCAAAGCACCCTGGCAGTGGACTCAACTACTCTGGAGCGCAACTTTACAAGGGCTTGCCTGTGCTGGTCCCTCTAGAGGTTGTTTCTGGATGTCTTCAAGTCATGAAACTATCTGGGAAGGAGGCATTCAAAGGGGTGACTTGTTTAGGGCACGAAACAACTGAAATTATGGTTTGATAAGCCCCAAAACACTGATCAATATGATGGGATTGATGTGCCCAAATGGATATGTAACAGCTGCCCCCTAAAGCATGAAGTAGGAAAAATGCCAATGTCGAATGAAATGCTTTACGATGTGATGAGGAGGTATTGAATTGGAAGGTGACCTACATCAATTACAATACATATATCATGATTTTTAACTTTTACATGAATCCCTGAGGGAAGGCATACCCATGCTCAACTTATAAACTTTCATTACATGTACATAAACAGTCATCTACAGATATAGACCCATGATGGAAATGACCATCAATGTAAATCCATTGTACATATGATTAGCACACCTGAAATCACAGCCCGGATGGATGAAACTAGATCTGGGGTCTTCTATCTCGTTCAATCATTCTCTCAAGTATGAGTCTAACAATGTGAATATGTGATCTGAAGTCAAACATGGGAAGACACCATCTGATTACCAGCCAATGATGTAAGCTGTTAACAGATGCGAGAGAAATCACCAATAATGGTAATGATCCTCAAGGTACTGCAGTACATTCTGCATGGTGTGAATGGATGACTTGATGTCGAACACCATACAAAGTCTTTCGATCGAAGGCCGTTGATGTTAACCTATCGCTGGAAGCGAGAAACCTACCATTGATGCATGCAAGCCTCAAGGTACTGGAAGGGTGTTTCTAAGTCAACTTCTTGGATAATGTGTTGATGTCAACAAGAAGCGACTCATCGCAAGAGGGCCTTGATGTATCCCACATCAATGACACGAAATGATTGTAGTGATTTTGGAGATGGAATTTTACTGACGACACAAGGTTTAGGAATGGTGGTCATGAAAATGAAGGTTTATGGTATTGCAAAGGATTAATTTTGACTAAATGAATTCTCTTGAACATGTCGACGACACTGAAATGAATTGGTAGCATTGACCCAAAACAAAGTGATGGATGGTATGATAGACCAATGGTATGATAACCATCAAGCTGATAACCCAACCCAAATAGTCACGGTGATGGAGTGAAAGTGTCATGTTCAAGAGTGACCTGCTACCATAAAGTGGTTTTCCCCTTTTTCCCATTTTCCCCAATCATTGCTGACTACTACCTCTTTATTTTTATCAAGCTTGAGGAGGATAACATATGCTTGTTGTATAATTTCACCCTTCATGTGAATCCATTACTATCTGATGTTTTAATGAGTCTAGCGAAGGTGAAACTCGGTCTTGTCTAGATAGACAAGTTTATTGCTATTTGATGTTTTAACGAGTTTATCGACAAAGATAACTTGATCCTTTTCATGTTTAGAGAGTTTGAAAAGGGACAAAAAGAAAACTCCACAAGTTCTTTTTTGTAAATTAATCTCTCAAGCCCGAAAAATAGTAAAATAATACAAGAGAGATATCATTTCCAATCTGTTAATGAGCTGGAAAGGACAAGTTCTCGATAATCTTTTCATGTTTAGAGAGTCTGAAAAGAGCTTAAAGAGGACTCCAAGGGGGTTCCTTTTTCATTTTTAACAAAGCTCGAAAAAGAGATAAAAGTGTGCTTTGTGGTCAAAGGTACAATTTACAATCGAGCACGTTGAATTTTGTAAGTCAGTTGCAAAACCTGCTCAAAACACCACCAAATGGATTAAAAATACATGTTTCATAGGCAAAAATAGGTAAATACTAATGTTTACTTGATTAATGAACATGAAATAAACATAAAACAAGTTTTTACCATGAAATTTTTACCATTTGGAGCTTACCATTCAATTTTGTGCTCTGAGCTAGTTTTTTACCTCGACCTTCACCAGCTGATTGCGAGAGATTCTGCGGACCATTTCTCAAGCCGTCCAGACCAGGTAGGAGATAAACCTCTCTTCTTTCTTTTCAGGTCATTCTTTTGTCATTTCATGCAAATGTTACAGTTTTTTGGGGCCACTGGGGTTTCATTTTTTTTCCCTGGGATCAACGCAAGCTTTCACATCGAAAAATGTGTTGAAGAGCACCTAGATAAAAGGTTGCATACTCTACAATGCACTTTCTCTGTGCCTTGGCTATGCTGGGTGAGTTTCCCAAGTTTAATTTAGTTGTTTGCTCCAAAATTTATCATGTTTTTTGCATGGAAAGGGTCTTAATTAAGTTTATGATTGTGTTTTAGGATTTCATCGAATCAGAATGTTGATTACATGGTGAGAAAGAGAGCATGAATAACAAGACATGGTTTCTCTAAACAATCTAGGTACAGTTGAGGCCCTAAAAAATTTTGGGTTACTCAAATACTTCAAGTTGTCCGGAATAAGGCAACAAATAGAACTACTGCAATTCCTTGTTCATGCATGGGATCCGACAGATCAGACTTTTCACATTAGGGACAAGATGGTCCCTATTACCATAGATGATATTTACTTTCTTACCAGAATGTCGAGGCGAGGTTCCCCCATCTCACTTTCTGGATTTGCCCATGGAGGTGAATCGGTGAGAGATTATATTAGACAATTTTGTTGGCCAGGTACACATCCTAGAAAGGATGGGAAAATAAACATCAAGGATGTAGGTGATTTTCCTATGAGAACGATCCTCTTCACAATCGAAAAATTGGCTGGCAATGTGACACTACATCTGACGAACAGATCTTATATGCAGTATGCACTGGAGTGTCTAGAGCCAAAAGTTTTCAACTGGTGCGAGGCTGTGCTTTCCTCACTGAAAGGACAATTGACCAAGGTAAAAAGTGGTAAGACAAAAAATTTATGCTATGGTTCGATCTTAATTGCTTTTACCTTAGAGAGAATCCCATTGATGCAACCACAACATGTATCACTGGGTGTAGTTGGTCCTAGATATCCACGTATGGAGAGGTGGGTCAAATTGATGGCTCGACATGCGGGTTAGTCAACAATAATTTTTTCCATTTCATTTTTCAGTTGTCTTGAGTGACAACGTCTTGTCATCGAGGAGCATCCATACTCAGGGATGGATTTCTGTGGAGATCTAGATTTGATTCTACTAATTGGAGCCCAATGGGGTGCTATGGGTAATTTGTTTGACCAAAGTGTTTTTTGTTTTTTCAAGTTTCTACATGTTTTTTGTGTTTTTAATGTTTCCAAGACTAAACTAAAATCATTATTATGCATGCAGATGTGGGTACTGTTCGACCTGTGGGACACCAACAGGTTGCAGGTGGGCCAGCATGGAGAAACATTGGGAGAGCAGTTCTCTAGGACTTGGATTTGACCGAGACCTTAGCAGAGTTGTAGGATCACATAGAGGGATCAACCCTTGGTATTCTGGATGTTCAGATCGAGGAGTTACCTATGAGGCTACAACGCCACACTATTGGTGTTCCTAGCCGTCGGGCGAGGCTTTTGTGCATGATAGCACAGGCTGTGACCTTTTACCATGAGCACCACTAGATCTACTTAGGATATTTTGCATGCATTTTGAGTTTTTGGGTCAGATGACCAAACATGACTTGGACACAAATTTTGTAAAAACTTTTAAAACACTTATCTATTTTACTTTCAGAGTTTTCTATGGTTATATGCAATCCTATTCAACTGATGATGTGAATTGAAATTATTACTTTTACATGTGTTGCAAATGTCTATTTAACACATAATTCACTAGAGAATCAGTTAATGTGTTAAGATTTCTGGAAATATGTTGATATTGAATGTGTTCAAAATGTCTTTCCAAAATATGAACTCTAAGGAACATACAAAACATTGTTGAATTTCAGACAGTATAAATGTTTGTTAGTTGTAGTACAATGAGTTGCGAGTCCAGCGTAACGATGATTCGGCGAATGCCAAGTGAAATGGCATCAAAGAGTAGGTCAATCAACGCGCTATACTCAAATGTGTTGTTCGTCGATTGACCGATATAAATCCCTTAAAAACTCACTAACTCACCACTTGGAGCAAAAATAGTCCATGCTGCAGAAGACAAGTTTTGTGTACTACGACTAGCACTATCGGCGTAACCAAAAAAAGGTTCTGAAGACTCCGACATTTGCAACAAATGCAAAGTGGATTACTAACCAAATAAAAATATCTAAAAGATACACACATACACATGCAATGAAAGCATATATACAGTGAGTTTTACTACACTTAATCAAGCGTAGTAACATATGAGGTACAGCCATTTCGGGGCTGCGAAAATGGAATCCCATCATAATCTACTAACTCGTAGGCACCTTTTCCCAGAACACACTTGAAAATATAATGACCCATCCACATTGGTTCAAATTTCCCTGCTCCAAGTTTATCAGCTTCCTGATCGTAAAGCAAGACAACGTTTCCTTCTGAGAAGATACGAGGCTTGACATTTCTATCATAGTGTGCCTTAATACATTTCTAATGTGCTTCGTTAGCCAATGCGGCATCACGACGGGTTTCATCCAGATGGATTAATTCCAAGAAATGCGCTTCTTCTTCAGAAGTGTTGGGTAACAGGTCAATCGCGAGTTTGAGCGATGAAATTTCGCATTGTATCAGTAAGATTGCTTCCAAACCATACACCAACTGAAAGGGTGTGAATCCAGTTGCATTTCTCACCAAGGTTTGATATGCCCACAAGGCAGGGTACATGATTAAGTGCCAGTTTCTCTTATGAACCCCTATCATTCTCTGCAACATCCACTTCAGGACTTTTTTGATGGCCTCAACTTGTCCATTCTCTTGCGGGTAATAAGAGGTAGAACTATCATGTGACAGTCCTAACTTAGCATTCAACTCAGCCATCATGTGATTGTGAAAATGTGACCCATGATCTGTAACTATGGCTTGTGGTACACCAAACCGGGCAACCACATGGTTAAAAAAGAAAAGAGCAGCCGTAAAATCGTATTGATACTACGATGATAAAGAGTGTCGCCAATGATCATATAATCTTTGGCTTAGTATCAAATACGTCACTGTTGCGAGCGAGAGGTATCGGGCCGGAAAGTTTGGGTTTGGAGATAGATCAGTATATCCACATACCACGCGTCATATGATGATATTAGAAACAAATACTCATCCAGGATCCATGGTTTAGATGTTGAATCAATGGAGGTCAAGCGAAGGTTGCAAAGTAACTCTGCGAAAACTAGAGATTTCTTTGATTTGGACTTGATGAATTCCAAATCAAATTCCTGTAAAATGACTATCCATTTTGAGTATCCCCCCCCCCCCCCCAAACAATTGACGTGACAAAATGTATGTCATAGGGTTGCAATCCGAAATGACAGTTGTTTTACGGAGCAGGATGTAATGGTGAAATCTTTGAACAGCTTGCATAACTGCCAAAGCTAGTTTTTCGACATAAGAGTACTTACTTTCTGTATCGTTGAGATTACAACTCAAGTAATAAATCGGATGTTCAATCCCATTTTCTTCCTGGACTAAAACCATGCCAATGGTTGTATCTGCAGCGGCGAGATATAGGTAATAGTCATTTTGATAATTTGGAGAGTACATTAATGAAGCTCTAATCAAGGTATCTTTAAGAGCATCAAAGGAAGCTTGCGCAACCTGATCCCAATGGAAGGGTATCTCCTTTTTCAAAAGACATGTAAAACCTTTAGCCATCTCAACGTAATTAGTAATGAGCCTCCTCAGAAAATTTTCTTTCCCTTGGAGTCTCTGTAACTATGAAAGATTTGAAGGTGGAGGCAAATCCAGAATTTCTTGAACCTTTAATGGATCGAGTCAAATTCCCTCTCTAGACACCACAAATCCAAGCAATCGACCAGAACCAACACAAAACACACATTTGTGTGGATTGAGTCATATCTTGTAGTGTCGACACCGTAAAAATATTGCTCTCAAATGTTGCGGGTGATCAGTCCGCTTTTGTGAATGAGCAGGTAAATCGTCAAGGTAAGGTTGAACAATGTGTTTGATGTCATGGAAGGCATAGTTCATTGCCCTCCGAAATGTGGCCCTTGCATTCTTCAAACTGAAAGGGAGTTTCCTATAGGCGAATGTAACCCATGGACAAATAAAATTTGTTTTCGATTGGTCCTATGGGTGGATATTAATTTGATTTTGGTCATAAAAACCATTTATAAATCAGAATATTTCGCATCCGGCACATTCGTCAATAATCTGGTCGATAAAAGGAGTAGGATAATTTTCCTTTGGACATGCCCGATTTACATCCCTATAATTGACGCACACTCGAATTATCCCTTGTTTCTTCATGATAGGAACAAGGTTGGAAACCCAATCAGTAAGAGGTACATGGTAAATGAAACCAGCCCGCAAAAGTTTTTCAACCTTTTCCTTAATTGCAACAGCTTTCTTGGGATGAACAGGTCGAAGTCGTTGTCAATCTGGCTTGACATCAGGGTACATTTTGATTTCATGTTCAACAATACTAGAGTCAATGTCCGGCATCTCCACGTAAGACCATGCAAAGATATCTCTAAATTCATGAAAGAGAGTACGGTAACTATCGTGTTTTGATGGAGAACAAGATTTTCCGACATGAATGTTCTCTACAACTTTAGGCTTGGTCAAAATATTAATAGAAATCATTTCTTCAATATTTGATAGGTTTTTCTCAGATTCTATTGTGCCTATGAAAACTAAATTCGAAAGGAAATCAACAACTGAAGGGTGGTTTAGTTCATTTGAATAATGTTTGATGTCATTTGGAAGATGGGAACGATGATGATAATCTTCCCAAGGTTCTTCTCCTATCATCATTGATTGGATGATTCCTTCATCCGTAGAATGTATACGTGAGAAAAGATTTGAAGAAGTACCATATTCTAATGAACGGTCTACCCATACAATTGGTGAATGCGTATTTGGGTTTTCTGCAGAATCCCGAAAAATTGATTGCTATGCTAGTTCAATGGGGCTTAGTGGCATTACCTCAATATTACTATCAACTTCAAACCTGTTGGTAATCCTCCTTAAATCAGATGAGGTGGAGGAAATCATGTTACAATTCTCTACTCTTGCCACTTCCGCCAAATCAGATGGTGACGCTAGTGTAAAGGTACCCATTAGGGAAGGATCTTTAAAAAGACCTACTCCAACACTTTGAAGTGATAGCAGGGGTCCGTGCACCAAAGAAATGCTTTCCATATCCTGTGAACTATTGGCAAAGAAAGCTAGTTGATCGATGACTGTGATTCCACCCTTATGAGGGAATGCAATAGTATGAAAGTATGTGGAAACCACAGCATTCATAGAATATACCCATGGCCTTCCCAGTAAAATGTTGTAATCGAGGGGTCTGTCAACTACCTCAACTTCAATAGTAACTATTTTTCCCCCTAGTTTGATTTACAGGTTACTCAAAATCCCACAAGGAGTATATGTTCTTCCGTCAAAAGCTTTTAACGTAGTTGGTGATCGTGACAATGGCAATGAACCAAGTGTTTTCCAACAGCTCATTGACATAACGCAAGTAGATGCCCCCTCATCAATAATAGTTCGGTGAACATTCTTATTGAGAGCTTTTACTTGAATTAGGAAAGCTAACTATGCTGGTAACTGTGGTGTATATCCCGCATGGTTAGAAACCACAAGATTGGAATCTATAGGGTCTATTCCGCCAATTGCTGACAGTAAAGCATGCTTTTGGGAGGGAAAATTTTGCAACACCTCAAGTGTTGACATAGCAGAAGGTGATTGAGCAAGATCTTCCACTATGTTATAGTTCTGAGCTGCTCGAGCCTGAGGGTTAAATGTCGATTTATGGACAACTCCCTTTGGTGGCTTTATTTTCAATTCTAGTGCACTAGATGGAATATTTTCAGATGAAGTCAAAGTCGAAGGATTAGGTTGATCAGTGGCCTGATTATTCAACGATGACGATGGATTTCCATAATATTTATTTCTCGTTGACACCAAAACTTCGTTTTGTGGCTTTGTGATGGATAACATGAGTACTTGGGATGTAGAAGCATGGTCTGTTGCAACCAAATGTGTCTCCGGGTTTGGAAACGGATCAGTCAACACTGCAGATGTGTTTGAAGTCTTTAAAAGTTTAGACACCTCTGAGCGGTGTGGACAATCTCTTGTAAAATGCTCGTCATTACAGATTAGACATGGATAACGAGGTTTCTTTGCCGAAGTAGAGGAATCAGATGATTTCTCTTGAGGGGAGCTATCTTGTTTCTTCTTTTTTTCCCCTTTTTCTTGTCTCCTGGGGAAACACTCTTAACTTTAGATGCAAGAGTATTTTCTGATGCATTGGTAGTTTGATTGGTAATGGCAAGAGTTTGACTAGATGGTCTACCTGTCATTTGCGTGCTTGAAGAACCAATCACACCATTGCCGGCATGAGAGTCCTTACTCGATTGTGGAGGAGGTGGAACAGTGAAAGCTAGTCAAGATGCATTAGGAATTTTGTCGTAGAGCGTGCCGGATTGCGTGTAAATCAAATCCAAGTATTGGGCACGAGCAATTACTTTCTCTTCTATGACACCTCCACCTTTTGCCACATCCTCGGTGATTGATGGCAACAAGGATTTTATGAACCACTTAGCTAAAATATGATCAGGAACATATGTCTTAACCATTCGATGATGACACCGCCACTCATGAATATGATCTGATATATGGGTAGCAGTAGTCTATTTAAAGTTCGTTAGGAGTTCCGTTCAAGTCTTGTATCTGATAGGTAACTAGAAATGGGTCAGAAATGTGGTGGCTAAAGCCATAAAGTTGTCAAAAGAAGCTCTTGGTAACTCAATATACCATTTATCAGTCGGACCAGTAAGTATTCTTTGGAAAAGATGGAGTCTAACCAAATCATCATTTAAGGAGTTTGATGAATACCACAAATGAAAGGTCAGGACATGATTTGATGGGTCTTCTATGGGATTTCCATTGAATTTGGAATGTTAGAAGGTAACTTATGCGGAATCACCGGCCACCAAGGTGCATATAAGATTGGATCATTAATGAGCCGATTTAAATTTGGTAATTCTAAAGTTGCTACAAATGGCAACTGTCGATTCAGGTCAGGTTGAGCATACCCAGGATATGATGGAATTTTCTGAACAATAGGTCTTTGCATACCAACATAGGACATCTGCATTTGGTAACCTTGGTAAGGTTGTTGTTGAACAAATCCGGCATAAGGTGGTTGTTGATAACCAGGTTGAATTTGTGGTTTTCCATAACCTGCAAAGCCTTGTTGACTAGGACCTTGGTAAGCTTGATATTGTCCAAAACCAGGTTGAGCCTGTTGGGCAAGTCCAAATTGGGGTTGGAATTGTTAGAATTGGGGTTGTTGAAATTGAGGCTGCCACGGTTGTTTAATCAACTGTTGTTGTTGTTGGTACAACTGTTATTGATTTAACAATTGTTGTTGCCCAGCAATGAAAGGTTGACTAGGTTGTGAATAAACTATACCAGTGTAAGCTTGGGTCAGTCCAGATAAAGGTATACTAACCTGAGGTTGTTGTTGAACCCCAGAAACAAGTGGTTGTTGTACAACAACCTTAGAAACTTTAGCTTCTTGACCTGAAACTTGTGGTTGTGAGGTTGAAGGACAAGTTTTTACCGGTTGAGATACAACAGTTTGAACTTGTCACTGTGGTATAGTAGTAACAACAAGTGTAGTAGGAATAGTTGACACATTTTGCATTGGTTGTGTTGGATACACAAGCCTTGGTTCAACTAGAATTGTTGGCTGCCATTGACAAACTTGAATTCCAGGTTGACTTGAATACTGCGGGATATTACCATATGACGGCTCCCCAGAATAGGGAGGATAAGGTGAATAAGCATATTTCTCTCCATATGATGGCAATCTATTATTTAATGGATACGTAGGTCTTTGTTGATTGGATTGGCGAGCTTGATATTGATATGTAGCATCAAATTGTTGAGTTCCCGTTAAAGAAGAACTAGGTAGAATTCTAGTTGAGGACATGGGTGATGACCATGGTGTAGAAGCAACCCCTAAGTGGGTTCCATATAAAGATTGGTAACTAATTGGGATGGAAAATTCACCATATAGGTGTGACTCAGGTGTGGTAGAAAACATCAAAGAGGTTGCAATAGAAGATTCTGCCGCAACTGCATCAAATGATATAGTCTAGGATGTTGACGATTGTTCAGCCATAGTTAACTAACCCAAAAGTTGTCCTAAAGAATTGACGGGTACTTGAAAATAAGCAGGATCAAACGGAGCGGTAAAATGAGGAGTATGAGGATAAATATAAATCCCAGCTCCAAAGTGGAATGGGGTTCCAGGTGTAGAATCTTCTTCCAATTCTTCCTCTATAGCAATTAAACAAGGTGGAAGAACTTCACCGTCTGGTCAATAAAATATTTCTGGTGTTGATAAAGTTGAAATTTCAGTAGTTACTAATGTCTGAGAGGTAACTGGTTGATCGTCTTCTGGTAAAGTAACAACTTCTAAATGTTCAAATTTGAAGTCCAAATGTTCAGGTAAAAGAACAACAGTTTCAGAAAGAGGTTCCTAAACAACTTCAAGTTCAAATGTAACTTCTATTTGAACTGTGATAGGTGCTGGATTAACTTTTGGTTGAACTGATTCAAGTTCAAAAGTGATTTCTTGTTGAGCAACTTCAAGTTGAGGATCAACTTTTTGTTGAGCAACTTCGGTTACTGTTTCACTAGGATCAGTGCTAATGTCCTCAGGTAATTGTGAAACTTTTCCTTCAAAAACAGATGTACCAGAAATGGTTGGAGTAACTGGAGTCTCAGTACTTACTGAAATAGATGATTCAGGTAATTCAGATGAAGAACTAGGAGTTCTTGATGTACTTGACTCAGTTAAGCGAGACCGCTTTGACCAAATAGGTGTAGCTTTGGGTGGCAAAGGTGGTTTGTTCGTTGTTCTTAATGAACGATGGGGTAAGGGTTGATGTTCCTCCACGATTTTTGATTAATTTTATTATCAAAAAAGAAATAAGCAAAAAGGGGTAAACTAGGCAAAAGGTTTACCAAGCAACTGTGAACTGCAGAATGCCTCCTGGCGAACCAAGAAGTACAGGTAGGGAATCTCCCCAAATGTTGTGTTCGATGTATCACAGTGTACAAGGCAGCTGACTCAATTACTTAAGGATGGATAGAAACCTAGTGTTGTCCTCCCATATATACCCGAAGGTATGTGGAGGCCCAGTCCATATAAACACTGTCTAATGAAAATCCACACAGTGAGAGCATTCCCATATACTTTACGTACTGTAACACCACCCTCTATACCCGAAGGTACATGGATGAGCTACGATATACTCACATATGTGGAATGAGGTATCACACTCGGGATGTATTGTAGACAAGTTAGCGACAATTGCTTTGTTTTACGACACCGGAACACGTCTCTAGGCTAGAACCACTAAATCTTCTCATTAATGACAATGCTCTATTAGGTAAATTGATGTTAATTTTAAGTTGATCTTGCTTAGGAATTTTCCTTTCAAGTTCACCACGTGATGTATTCTGAAATTCCTAGGAATGCAACTATCATGATAAGCAGTTTTTCCATTCAATTTAACGATGAAAATCCTAGCTACTTAGGGATAGATTAATCTGATTTCTTTCCATCAAAGAGCAAAGAGCACAATCTAATACAATTTCACTACACTAGTCCTATGAGCACACACAAAATTTTTCAATGCAGCATGCATGTATTTCTTTTCGATTTCCTTAATGTGAATATGAACAAAAGGAAATATTCACATACAATCAATCAATCTTTCATAAGAATGAAGACTTTTACAAGAGTTCTAATTCGAAGGAAGAGAAGACTTTACGACACTTTCTTTCGAATGAAGATTAATCAACTATATTCTAACTTTGACTATCGATCTATAATGACAAAGAAAACATCAAGAAACATTAATCAATCAAATCAAAGTTGGGCTAGACAAGGAGAAAAAAACTTGTTCTTTGAGACATAACATTCATTGATCAATTAGTAAACAAACAAACAGAGAAAAGTTGGAAAAAACACTTTCCAAATGTGGGAAACTGTCCCTAGGAGGATCACTGCAGCCCAAAATGGGAGGCAGTGTGCTTCAGAGCAATGTCCCTAAGCCAGGGGTGCTCTGCAGTGCACTGTGTCCCTCACAAGGCTGTGCTGGTGACAATATGCCATTTCAAGAGGCAATTTGACATAGTTTTGACCAATTTTTCAATGCAAAGAGCTTAATTACAATCTATGAACACAAATAAGGTCTACAAGGACATCCTAGGAGGTGGATAAGCTACTAGGAAAGAGGCTCTTCCCCAACGGAGTCGCCAATTTGTTTTGGAGAATTTGGTATCTACGGATAAATACTAATTCCCTAGATAAGTAGTTGTATCTAGAACAACAGTTTAAAATGTTTTAGACTTTTCCTATAAACAATAGATAAGATGAGAAGATGAGAAGACCTACTTGTAGTTTCACTTTACTCTCGTCTCCCTTGTATCGATCCTGTCGCTCCTTCCCATACTTAATACGCTTGAGAAGTACCTATAAACACAACAGAAAACAAAGAATTGATCAAAGCACACAATCTATTGAATATAAGTGAAATGAATCAGATACAATTCACACATATAAGCATTATGAAACAATACAAACATATGGGAGAAAGGTTCAAACACTTTATTAGATAGAAGAAGGAATTACAACCATTGGTGTCTGATTCAAAGCCATTCCTTCAGCTTGGATCCCATCCACATCACATCAAAAGCATGACAAACTTGTAGCATTACAATACTTGCTTCAAAGCCAAATCTCATAGCAACATTATCTCCTTACAATTCAACATAATCCAGCCCCTGATCACTTAGATGAGTGGTCAATTTATAGGAAGATGAAGGAGTTTTTGTCATAAATGGTGGCATTGAATGGCCTTCCATACTTAGAATTAGTTCCATGGAGGAAGGGATGAGAGGATAGGATTCACCTTAACTCATTCCTCATCCATTTTCGAGCTCATAGGAGTTGATAAGTGAGGGAACCTTCTAGATGACTCCAAAAGATAAGAATATTCCCCAAACCCTATGTGAATTTCGCTCAATCTCACCCAACGCAAGTGAAAGGAAGCCTAAGTGCTCTGTAGAGCACCCTGGCAGTGGACTCAACTACTCTGTAGCACACCTTTACAAGGGCTTACCTACGCTGGTCCCTCTAGAGGTTGTTTCTGGATGTCTTCAAGCCATGAAACTGTCTGGGAAGGAGGAATTCAAAGGGGTGACTTGTTTAGGGCATGAAGCAACTAAAATTAGGGTTTGATAAGCCCTAAAACACTGATCTAGATGATGGGATTGATGTGCCCAAATGGATCTGTAACATGAAGTTTTTGACAAGTACAATCATTATCTGCAAAAACCTAGAAGCAAGTTTGCAGAATCACAAGACAGGTTCCACGATGATTTTGTCAGAAGAGAATATGTGCTAGATGGGCCAAATATTGAATGTTTCAAATGCCATAACTATGGCCATAATGCTCGCGGTTGTAGATATCAGATGGAATCGCCTATGGAAAACATTGAATGCTTCAAGTGTCATAACTATGGGCACATGGCTCAAGATTGCAGGAATAAGAAGGTCTGGAAAAAGAAACAGGTACAGGAAAACAAAGAAGACAACAAGGTTTCAGCGGTTATGCTTTCAGGATTTGTAAAAGTAAAAGGTCATGAGGAATTAGCAGTTGCTTCAAATAATGACTGAAGTCAAGATGGTCCATTAGGTGACTCACTATTTTGAACAATCTTGCTTGTTGACTCATTAATGTTTGTACAGGAGGAGTCTCTACAGCAGTATATGGAACAAGTCTACGATTAACAGGAAGGTAGTTTAAATGAGATGGTAGTTTCATTAAAGGTTCAAGGGGAGCAAAATATTTGAATGATTACAGGTTACCATAAACAAAGAAATATTGGTTTGCACAAGTGGAAGGAATTGGTTTCGACGAAACATTTGCACCAGTTGCCAAAATGGAAGTCATTCGGATTTTTCTCTCCTACACATGTTCAAGAAAAATAAAAGTCTACCAAATGGATGTAAATTCAGCATTTTTGAATGGTGAATTAGAAGAAGAAGTTTACATCGAACAACCTGAAGGTTTTCTACTATCAGAAAAAGAAGACTATGTTTGTAGGTTATAGAAGGCTATGTATGGTCTAAAGTAGGCTCCCAGAGCATGGTATAATCATCTTGATGGATATCTACACCAACAAGGGTTCAAGAAAGGTACTACTGATAGCAATCTTTACGTACAAATAGATAAATATAATTTAACAATCATTGAGGTATATATGGATGATATAATCTTTGGTAGCAATGATGATTGACTAAGTAAGAACTTTGTTACAAAGATGCAAAGTGAGTTCGAGATGTATTTACTTGGTGAGTTGACATACTTCTTAGGTCTTCAAATATCTCAGCAAGAGAAAGGAATATTTATATGTCAATCCAAGTACATCAAGGAAATGCTCAAGAAATTCAAAATGGAAGATTGCAAACCCATCCTTACTCCGATGGTAACAGGTTGCAAATTGAGCATAAACAACTCATCTAAGGATGTGGATCAGAGGTTCTACAGATCTATGATTGGTAGTATTCTATATGTAACAACCTTCTAACCAGATGTTATGCAAGCAGTTGGATAAGTCGAAAGATTCTAAGCAGCACCAAAAGAATCACATATTATTATCGTCAAAAGAATTCTTCGATATCTAAAGGGTACAACAGAATATGGCTTGTGGTATCCCAAGGGCAACAGTCTCATTATTTAAGCCTTTATAGATGTAGATTGGGTAGGAAACATTGATGATCATAAGAGTATTAGTGGAGCAACATTCTATCAAGGTGGTTGTCTCCTATCATGGTTGAGAAAACATCAAACCTCAATCTCGTTATCTACCGCGGAACCAGAATACATTGCAACGACAACTTGTTATACTCAAGTCCTTTGGATGAAACAAACTTTGCAATATCTTCAAGTACAATTCAGTGAGCCTATTCCCATCTTCTATGATAACACTAGTGTCATCAACATCTCCAAGAATCTTGTCATGCATTAAAAAACAAAACACATTCTAATCAAATATCATTTTTTTAGAGAACAAGTCACTGAAAAGAATATCAAACTTGAATATGTTGGTACAAAAGAACAATTCGTTGATATCTTCACTAAACCTTTACCTTGTCAAGCATTTGAATATCTTCACTGGAAGCTTGGGATTCTCCCAAGTTCTCATTAGATTTTCCTTATTTAGGAAATAAAGGGGAGTGGAAGTGTGTACAGGAATGCAGGACAGTTGTGTGTTAGGGGGAATTACCATTTTCCATTGATTTCAAAGGGCGAGAGAAGGTAAAGGTGCCCTTATCACAGGGGGAGTACTTGTGTTTCCATCAATGCCAAAGGGGGAGATTGTTAATCTAAATATGATCTTAGGTTGACATTGATGTCAACCCAAGCAGCACCAAGGATGACCCTGAACTTCCATGGCACATTGGGCATCATCATTCATGGTTTCTCGTCTCATAACCATTATAGGAATACTCTACTCAAAAATATATTTCTATCGATATATAGCTCTCCTCATAATTCCTCACGGTTTGTGAGTTATTCAATATTGAAGTTAGTAAACCCAATTAGTGGGCTAAAACCCCATGGGGTTGTGGCATGGAATTTATCATTGATTTTTTTCATTGAATAGTCAATAATTAATAACTTTTTAATCTCCTAAAATCCATCCAACATTCTCTATAGAAACCCCTCTCAACTCTATAAAAAGAAATCTCATATATCCTCCAAAAGTAGTGATCATGGAATTTTCACTATAACTTTATTTCTGCAAAGTATTAGATACTGAAATTAAAACCAATTTGAGTTGAAGTCTGGATGAATGTCGTGACTGAATTTTAGATCTTGGCTCACTATATTTTCGGAGATATGATATGTGGAAGTTAGGGTTTTTGAAGGCTTCCCAATTTCATCTCAAAGAGGTGACCTTGGGAAAATCGTCATAACTCTCTCTCTAGGAAAAGGATTGGAATTATATAAAAAGTGGTGGATAGTGCACAGATTGTAGTTTTTTGTGTATCAGTTTCATGGCTAAATGAGGAAACAATGACACGTGGCATGTCGTACAAGTTTGCTCTACTGAACTAGTTCATAATTAGGTCCTTGTGAGAGATTGGGCATAACTTTTCCTTGAAGAATCCAAATCGGATCAGACCTATGTCATTGGAAACAAGACTCAGAGGGCTACTATAGGACTAAAGATCACATATTGGGGATCTGAAATCATAGAGATACATCAAATTCAATATCGTGCGCCTAGAAGGCAAGAAAAAAAACTAGATCAAGTGTTGTCAAGGGTTGCAAAGGGCCAGACTTTCTAGGGTAGCAAAGAGAAAGGTGCAGCAAAATGATGTAGTAGAGGTAAGATCAAAGTAAGTATTTTCTGTATATGCATGTTTATCTCTTAATTACATTATGTTATTTGTATTCTAATTTTTTGTTTTTGTTTAGCACTGACATATGCTCTGCACGATGAGGTAAGTTTTGCTATTATCATGTCATGGGTATTTCCTTGAAGACTTTTTGCAGGTATTATATATTCATCAAGAGAAGACTCATTGCATAATATAATTTTCTCAAGAGTGAGAAAGGTAGCAATCAAGGTGCAGAACAAAAACAAGAAGTTCACCACATGAAGTCTTCAAGTGGGCAGCATTGCATACAGTCATTGTAAAAGTATCATTGTACAGAGTCATTGTAAAAGCATCATTGTAAAATTTGTACAAGTGTATATCTGCCAAGAGTTGAAGATGCAGCGTTGGGGGGTCTAGGATCATCATTAGGTGGTCGTGTCATAGTTGGGGTTATGGTCTAGTGTGTCTTCTTCTTTTACATCATTCTATATCATTGTAAAGTGGACCATTTTCCCTGGTACGGGAGTCCATTATTCTTTTATTCTTCTATAGGGTGGTAGGGTGGTGCTAGGTGAGTGCATGAAGTCACCAACAGGTTTAAGCTTGTGAAAAATCCTGGGTGGTAGGGTGGTGCTAGGGTGATTTGTATCTCATTGGGTGTTGGGGCATCCGTTCAGTTGACTACTGAAGAATCTCGGGCGTTGGAGCGTCCATCCAGTGGGAGCTGGAGAAGAATGATTTTCTAGATTCTAGGAAGTTGGAGCTTTCATTTCAATTGGAGTTTAATGTTAAAGAATTATTAGAAACGAGTTCAGTGGTTTTTTATCCTAGAGGGGGTTTCCACCTTAAAAAATGTGTGTAGTTTTGTTCCTTTTGTTTACTGCTATCATTGTACAAACACCAATAATAACTGGAGATTAACTGATGCTATGAAAGGTTAATAATAATACTAATTGAAAGGAATATTGATTCACCCCCCCCCCCCCCCCCCTCTTAGTATTTCCAACAAACCTAAGTTAGAGGCCTATTTTCTAGGGTAACTCACCTTAGAAATAGTCATAGAACATGTTAGTGAAGTCCATGACACAACAGACCACATTAACTTGGGGATGAACGCTCTGTTTTGCCTACAAGGACGCGTTACTAGACTTTCATGAGATTTGGAAGGATAAAACATGAGTTAACTCATTAACACTGTGTCTTTCACTCAATGTTGACTCTAAAAAGGTGGAAATATTTTCCTTAGACTTCTCTTGGAAATTTCCTATCCTGATAGAAGCAAGCACATAAGGAAATAGAAATAACGTGGAGGCAACATATATCTTTTTCCTAAAGGGAACTTGTGGAGAAATTGGAGAAGGCTGAGCCTCCCATCACTTATATATTGTAGGCTAGGCCATAGTAATGATGATAATAATTTGTGCACTATTATGTTGTCAATGCATTATTGAGAGAGAGAGAGAGAGGAGCTAGGAGCTAAGGGAAGACTTGTTACAACAATCATGGTTGTAATCATTCTTCTCAGAACTGATAATATAGATCTACTCATGTTTTGTCTATGTCGTTATATTGATACTTTCTTTATATATATGTTGATTCAATGGTGAGACTAATGTTTAATCATTGATGAAAGCTATCTTTATATGTTTTTATATGTTTATGTGTTAGATTGTTGAAGTCACATATGTTTTGAAAGTCACTTGGTGTCCTTCTTATGTGTAGGTTTTGATATGAGAGCTTACCAGGGATCTTCTCTTCGTCACATTGAAAACTCTAGCAAATTTGTGCTAAGGGAAAGAAGGTACCTCTTCACCATCGCTTTATCAATTCTTAGATTAACATTGCTATGTTAGCATGTGTCTTGTCAAAATTGTTGCAGGTACCTTGATTTTGTCTACCTCAGGTTCCAAGAAACCTAAGAGGGTTCTCTTACCAGCATTTGTGCATTAATCCCTATAGAAACCTCAAGAGTGAGCTAAATGATTCAAAAAACGAATTATGTTCTAATGGATTTAACCTTGTACAAAAATTACCTGCAAACGAATCCTTAAAAACAAAAAAATAAATAATGGTGAGAACATAAAATATACACTTAAATTTTCTCCTAGAACCTAAACTAGAAAAACCAGATTGATTTTTCATTATGTTCTTTTCAATGTTACTATATATATATATATATATATATATATATATATATATATATATATATATATATATATATATATATTGAAGAATTGAAGAATTCATCAATCCCAATCCATTAATCCTGGATTAGAACATAAATGTAGTTCCCTTGACTGGATCTAAAAAATATGATAGGAAAGAACCATCATGACCAAAACCATGTGTGAAATGCATGTGCAAGATCATGGGTAGGTCCTCCCACCATCCTTGGGTCCACCCAACTATTATTGGGCCCTCATAAAAAATTATCACGGGGCACTGCTGCGGACCCTGTGCGAGAGGGTGACTGCCCCTCCCCCCCGTTGCGCCTAGCGCAACATAACATGGCCTTGCACTAGTTCTAGAGAGAATATAACACATACTCAACATGTTTATCAATTATCCACTGCTATGTTCAAAGACTAGAAAACATTGAACATGTATTCTTAGTAGAATTTACATTGTGCTATACAGTACAAGGTAGGAAAAGAGGAGGCGCGGAGAGACTACGCATTACAAGATACGTAAATTATAATAAATGTGTTGATCCTGATAACTATTACAGAGAATGATTAATGTTATATGTCACATGTCATATTGACGAGAAAAATTTTAAGGAACAATATTCAACTTGGGAGAATGCATATTTATTATTTTAAAAAATCATAAAATGCAATGAACGAAAATTCACAAATGAAACAATGATAGTGTGCACTGATAGTAATAGCATAGTAGTTGAGATTGAAAAAAAATAGATAAAATTGTTTGAAAGAGATGTGCCTACATATGAAGAAATAGATAGTGAAAAATGTGATCAAGAATACAATATCAAATGAGATTTTCAATATTTGCAAAAGGGCTAGAAATGTAAAATCAATTGTTGAGAGATCTTGCCAACTTGTAAAATAGCCACAAGTACTAGAAGAAACAAAATTCTATGAAATCATGAGAATTCTCAACCCAAAACAGGAAAAAATAGTGAAATAAATAGCAACTGTGAAAAACAAATCCAAATCATCCATTGTATATACATGTAAATCGTGAAAATGCAATATTCCAATCTCTAATTCGCTCTACAACAACATGTTTAGATATGGCACAACTCAACAAACACAAATCACAACAACATAGATGGGAGTGGAAGCGTTCAATGAAACATTTTTTATAGTGTTGCATTCTGCATTCCATTTACCATTTAACAAATCAAAATATCTTTCACTTAAAGGTGAAAAATTAGACACATTGACAAAACATTGCGAACAAATTCATGTTATGTTGATTGATGAGGCGTCTTTCATAGGTTCAACATTATTATACCAAGTTGAGAAACATTTATGGGAAATACAACATACCTTGTTGGCATATTTTGGAAATATTGATGTAATATTTTTAGGTGACTTGTTCCAAGCACAACTGATCAAAGATTCTCCAATTTTTTAGCAACTAATTTTAATGGGGAAAAATTAGTATACAATTTATGGAAGGAAAAAGTAAAATGCGATTAATTTTGTTCCATAATGCATAAAAAATATAACAAATTCATTGAAATCCTTAACAAAATGTGATTGAATCAACAATCTGATAAAGAGATAACATATATAAACGATAAGTGCTATAGACCTTCTCCATTAGATCCATGGTATCCATACCTATTTTATAGGAATAGGGATGTGTAGAAGCATAACAGAAAAATATTTTCATGTGTAAATGAAGAGCTAATATCTCTTTATGTGATTTACAAATCTCACAATAAGGAAATAGGCTATGTAGCATATGAGAAAACAATGAGATTACCATAAAAAGTTATTATCAAACGAAATTTTCTTGTTGAGATATATGCGAAGAACTATAATACAAAAGATGGTCTTGTTAATGACGCGGATGGAATATGCAAAAAAAATACGAAAAATAGAGAGAATGTTGATGTCTTATGTATAGATTTTGTAAATCCAAAAATTGGTAAACTACAAAGAAACAAGTATCTTGAACTACATGATGAAAACATTTCACCTAACTGGACTCTAATATTACGTGTTCCAAAACCATTGACATGTCATAGCAATAGCTTTAGAAGTATAGTTTTGGAAAAAAATTTGATACAACTAGCTTGTGCTAGAATAATTAATCGATCATAGGGTTTAACATTGAATGGACTTGCATTTGATCCAAGTGGCATATTGACACATGGACTAGTTTACACAACATTGTCACATGTTAGAACCATGGAATCGTTGTATCTTCTTCAAAAACTAACACAAAAGAACTTTTGTGTGAATAAGAAAGTATTAGAAGAAATGAAACGCTTAAGAACTCAAGCATCATGGAAATCAGGATACATAGAGAAGTCGATAGCAAGTGCAAGTACTTTAACAATTTCAAGTTTGAATATGCAAAGTCTACATGCTCATGTGAATGACATTGTGCATGATGAAGACCTAATGAATGTTATGATTCTTTGTATCTAGGAAACACATCTAAAATTTCCACTATCAAATACTAAATTTCGCAAATTCAATTTCAACATATCAAATTGTCTTCATGGATTACTTACTTGCATACAAGAAAACATAGAAATTGTATCAATGAAAATGTTTTCAATAATAGAGTTAAACTTGTTTTTTCGGAATTATATTTCCAATGCCAGATATGCATAATAAATGTATATGTTGTGCCACTTATATCTATTTCATGAATCATTGAAATAATAACAATAGCAATGGCAAAATTCATGCCTGGTGATTACTTTTTTATGCTTATTGGAAATTTAAATATCAACATCAATTCAAACAGAAAATGAAGTAAACATTTTTTAAAGTACATGTAGTGCAAACAATTACAAGAAGTAGCGATGGATTTTATTTCCAGGAATAAGACTATTATTTATCACATTTGGATAAATTTTCCTCTTCAACATTGTCATGTTCATATTTAACATTCATACTAGAGTGATCATTATGCAGTTCATGCTTTGCTACACTTTGTGTGATTCTAGCCTTGCATAAGCTATAAATTTTCTATTTTGAAGAGATAAAGTTCACTAGAAATAAAAGATGCAATAAAATAGATTTTTGTAATTCTTAGTTATTTTGTATAAGTTGTAGTGGTACATTTGTTTTTTTGTTCTCATGTGGAGTCCAAATGGACAAGTAATTAATTTAACTATTCCAAGGCGATACAAATTGTAGATTGTAGGAATCATAAATACTTTTGAGGTATGGGTATTCTTAAATATTTAAGTTTTTTTTTTTTTTGTCGTTTACTTTTTTCAATATTTGATAGTTCATATTTGTTAATTGTATTATCATAACTTAAGCTAATCATTAATTTTACAATTGCAGAAGATACGAAAAATGCACATTTGCGGAATGTCTGAATGTGCGAAAGTGTTGTTATTGTCTTTTTTGCATGTTCTGTTCCTTGTACACACTCACTGCTTCACACATTTTCTTCACATATTTTCATCTCGCATGAAATTTTTTCCATACATTCATGAACTTTTTAAAAAATGTGATTAATTTTTTAATTAAACTTTATTTAGGGAACAAATTATGTGTTTGTGAGAAAAAATGAGATATGATTAATAGATAAGAGAGTGGAGCAATTTGTAATAATTGACCAAACTATATGCTTTTTTGAGCTTTTTCAAATCTGTGTTAGGTTATTCGTAAATCAAAGTCGACAATGACAGAGTAGTGGGGACCATCCATGCGACCAAATAACTTCCTAATAGGGATAATTGAGCACGCCTTTTACAGTGAGAATTATTGTGAATATATAGTTTGTAAACTAATTTTCATTATCACAAATAACTCATAGCAACATGGAAGCAACATGCATAATAAATTGACGAGATGGTTTTGGAATTTCAAGATTTATTTGCACTAGTTTCCATAAATGTTAGCTTTGGTATCATCAATTTCTATTTATTGAAAAATGTCTTGTATAACAAATTTCACACTTGCAATAGTAAGATTTGATTTCATGTCTAGTAGAGCAAGGTGCAAAATCGATTTGCACTAATATGATTAACTTGCTTGTATCGATGATAACTTTCACTGGTCAATTGCATATGAGCGTTATGTGAATATGTCGATGGAAGAGAGGAACAACAACAAGATTTGGACTAGTGGATTGGCGAATGTTGCATGTGTGCTAATTTTTTTTTTTTTTTTTTTTTAGTGAAATTGTTCATTTGTGCACAAAAAAATTGATTCAAGAACAAAAACAATTGTGTTACCAACAAAAAAGATTCATGTTAATGCAAAGACATTCATATGGATATTCAAATTACTAGAACCTAATATGCACTTGAAATTGTCTGAAGCAAATAGTTTCATGACATCAAAAGCAGGTGAGGCTAACATTGTTGGAGATTTATTTTCTCCAAGTTGCCAAGTTCCTTGCGATAGTTTTTTCCTAGATATTTTTTTTTTTTTTTTAATCATATAGGGACTTTAATTGGCTCTGTTTCCATTGCATGGGCCAAGAAACTACAACAATTGTTCCAAAATGCATTCTATATATGCTTTAGCACACATATAAAAAGGATTGGGATGATATCATTTCTAATCAATTAGGTTCTAATCTAGACAATTTGTCCAAGACCAATAGGTTCTTCATGATGGTGTATCTCATAGTAGCTTTAGTTTCCATCCATGTCTTTCATGGTTTGTCATATAATCCTAAATTCAATGTGAAACAAGAACCAATGTAGTTATGGTATCCTATATTGTAGAAGCATAATGATTCTTTATTTTTTTTTCTAATTTAAGATGTCTTTTTAAAACAAGTCAATTGCATGATAATTGGATAATAGCCTAATATGATATCTGCACATCCATAGATTTTTCTATGGGGCAAGGGAATGCATGAAGAAAGATAAAGTAATACACTAATTAAAATTTATGGATTGCAAGGTAAGACGTTGTTGTTGGCAAAATTGTTGTTGAAGTCAATACACAATACCATGACTGGATGATTATATTTGAAAGCAAAAAGACAATACAATCCATTTCTTTTCCATTTACTGCTGGAGAGATCACATTGAAGGATGTGGCTCATGTTACATGTAAGGACCAACTCTATACTATATATATATATATATATGTGTGTGTGTGTGTGTGTGTGTGTGTGTGTGTGTGTGTGTGTGTGTGTATATATTTTATTTTATTTTTCTCAAAATAAATCACAATAAAATACAACCAGAAGAGAAAAACATTGGGAATTCAAATTTATTCAGCACTATCTAACACATCCCTGAATTTTATTTCACTGAACATATCATAAAATTTACATATATTTAACTAAGGCCATAAATAAATCATACAAAATAATATTGCAAAACATATGTACCGTTCACCAGAAGACGAGACTCCACTTGATTTTTTGTTATTTGTCTTCCCTTGTTGTCGGTCACCTCCGAGTGTGAATGACGATGTACTTGATCTGAATGTGATGACCCACTAGTTAACCTCCCAGCCTACTCCTTGGGTACTCTTCTTCCCCGCGGACCCCCGACTTGTAATGGGGTTGTACAATGGAGGAATGCAATAGATGGTAGAGGAGAGCACTCCTTGGCTCAAGAGTCCCCTCTCTAAAATCCTCTACCTCACCAAACTCACTATAGTTTCGTAATCACTACTCTCACACAGTCTCATCCATCCAACAATAGGGTTTCCAAAAAGTCCCTTCTCCCATGGCTTGCCCCTTCTTTTATAGGAGTCCTCATAGGTGACACTTGGCATGTCATGCATAATTAATTATTTTTTTATAATTCAATAGTTTGATTATTCACCCACCCATGTGTCACTCTCTCGTCAAGGGTCTCTAAATTTTTTTAATTAAATTTTAATTTAAAACTAATATTTTCCTCACCTCAACAAGATTCCTATTTCTTCTCCTAGTTTCCTCTTGATCCCCCTTTTTACTTCTTAATTTGTGTTCATTACTAAAGTCAATTAATGAGTCAAGATTTGATCCCCTATCTACTCCCTAATTTAACTCAAGTTATCTCTTAGATGGATAATCTTATGTTGGTTGTTGCCACATGGAGGTTCTCTACATTTCTCTAAAATTTAATTTATTAATCTTATTTTAATTCACCATCCTCTTCTCTTAATTATGTTTAACTATTTTAGGATTAACCTTTATCCTTACAATTATGCCCCTCTTTCCCCTTTTACCTAATTAAACTACATAATCTACCTAATATTTTCCAACATGGGTAGGGTAGAGTTTTTAAGGTAACCTATTTTAATTCTTCCTATGATCCTCTTAACCCAAGTTTTATTTTTTATTTAATTACCCCGGTTTCTAACATCATTTACCCTTGATGTAAATTTACCTAGTTTTTATTTCTTGATTATATTTATCAATTAATTTATTTTTAATGATTCCAAGGGTGCCACGCCTAATAGTTTATTTTTGATGCCAAGGTGCCAAGTTGGTCGTGCCCTTCAAGAAATTCCCTTGAAATTCCAAGGGTGCCACGCCTAATAGTTTATTTTTGATGCCAAGGTGCCAAGTTGGTCGTGCCCTTCAAGAAATTCCCTTGAAATTCCAAGGGTGCCACACCACTTGCCCTTCAAGCATTCAGTGACTACGAGGGGAAAGTATAGGTGCAACGACATAGACCACTATCATCTCTTATGTTGTCTTCTATAGTGAGACTAATGGTGTTGGGGATCAAGGAATCCACCTTGATGCGCGCCCCCCGGTAAAATCCTCATGATTGACCCAACTTTGGGACCTACCCTCATGACATCGTGATCTTCAAGGCGAAGGTGTTTCCACCTTTCCAGCCCAAGTCACAGCGGGAGTGCTAGTGGGTGAGATCAGGGACACTGTCCCACCCCTCCCATGTAGTTCCATCCACTTGTACAACCCCATCACCCATATGTGAGTCATTCGGCCAAGAATCTAATCTGTGCCTGCAACCACTAACATCTCACCAGAATATAGATAAACATATATAGCAGGTTTCAAAATTGACTTTGAATTTCAAAGATAAAATAATATAAATTTTTTCATCAAACCAATTGTCGTCATCTTGTCATAGCGAGTGCCTCTGGTGGTTTCCTACCATACTCAATAATCATCAGTAACAAGGTTTCTCAGTGTTAGTCATTGTCATAATAGCATCATTAACAACACCTAGTCATTCACATCATTGTTCATTGTAAGCCCGAACTAATGAAAGTAGGTTACATAGGGGACACATCCATCATGGCTATCATCATCAAAACATCAATGGAAACATACATATCCATTAAGATATCAACATTGTAACATCAATATAAATATACCTATCCATCAAATTTATCATCATCATGATTTTAATAGAGAGCATACATATCCTTTACTGCCATCATCATCATAAATTCAATAGAGACCAAACTTAACCATTTAATGTTACAATCATCATAATACCAATAGATGACATACATAACCATTCATGTTATCTTCATCATAATATCAATGGAGAGCATACATAAACATCATAACCATGAATATCTCAACCACTATAACAACTTCATGTGCCCGGATCCTCAACCTGAGGTCCTCAAAGAATAATGTGTGGGCCTTAGGGCTAAATAAATTTTAGTGGCATATCACTGTTAGTCAACTAGAGTGGGCACTACATACACCCCATCTTAATAATAGACTTCGTCTCAAAGTCCTTGGAATAGGTAAGGAAAACAGTGACGCATCTCCTCAGTGTCCTCCCAAGTAGCTAAACTGGGACTATAATTGTCCCACTGGACCTTGACCTGGTCCACTAACCTTCATCTAAGATGCAAAGTTCGTTGGTCCAGTATGCAAACTGGTTCGATCGTCACTGTTCCCTTGTCTGAAACCTGCCAATGACCAAAGTCAATAACATGCGAAGGATCTGAAATGTAAGGACGTAAAACAGAAACATGAAACACATCATGCATATGTGCTAAAGATGGAGGTAAGGCAAGCCTATATGCCACTGACCCTTTCCTTTCTAATATTTCAAAAGGCCACAAATCGTGGAGACAATTTTTCTCCCTTTCCAAATTTTATAGAGATTTTTTGGGGCCTTACTCTCAGGAACACCCTATCCCCCACTTCATAACTTCGGTCTACCCGATGAGCATCAACATAGCTCTTTTGTCGATCTTGTGCTTATTTTAGCCTCCTCCTAATCATAGTCATTTGTTCTTCCATCTCTTGCACCACTTCTGGTCCTATTAATACTCGATCCTCCAGTCGGTCCCAACCGAGAGGTGTTCTGCAAGGTCTTCCATATAAGAACTCAGATGGTGCCATCTTGATGGAACTCTGATAACTATTATTGTATGCAAATTCCACAAGTGGTAAAAACTCCTCCCATCTCTTTTGTTGGTCCATCACATACATCTGAAGCATGTCTTCAAGGATTTGATTAGTCCTATCTGTCTACCCATCAGTCTTCGGGTGATAAGCAGTGCTTAAGTTCAACTAGGTTCCAAAGCTTCTTGGAAACTGGTCCAAAATCTTCCTGTAAACACTGCTCCCCTATCAGATATGATCTTCCTAAGCACTCCATGCAATCTCAATCTCATTAATAAAAACTCTAGCTATTTTTGGTGCCTTATATGTAGTCTTAACTAGTATGAAATGGGCACTCTTGGTCAACATGTCCACCACTAAAAATATGGAATCATGACTTCTTGAGGTCGTTGGTAGCCCCACAATGAAGTCCATTGATATAACTTCCCATTTAGATGTTGGTATCTCATGGGGTTGCAATAAACCTACTGGATGCCTGTGTTCAGCTTTTACTCGCTGACACTCTAAGCATCTTGCTACCAAGTTCATGATGTCCTTCTTCATCCCTTTCCAAAATAATAGTGGTTTCAGGTCCGCACTCATCTTCTTAACACTAGGGTGTGCCATGTATACTGCGCGATGTGCTTCATTTAAGATTAATTGGTATATATCTTCATTCGGTAGTACATATATCCTTCCCCGAAATCGTAGTAGCCCATCATTATCAAGGGAGTATTCTTCATATTTTGGGACCCTCATTTCATCCTCCCTCAAACTTTTGCTAACCTCCTGATACCAGGTGTCTTTAATTTGTAATTCAAGCAGTTTCTCCCTCAAATTTGTCTTTAAGGGAATCACTAAAAATATTCGTGGCCTCCTACTCAAAGCATCAGCCACCCTATTTATTGTTCCTTTGATGTAAGTGATATCAAAATCATATTCACTAATTATCTCAGACCATCATCTTTTCCTTGCATTTAAGTGATCTTGAGTGAATATGTGTTGTAGCCCACAATGGTCAGTTCTAAGATCAAACTTCCTTCCTAGAAGGTAGTGTCTCCAAATCTTTAGTGCATAAACAATTGTTGCCATTTCTAGATCATGAGTTGCGTAGTTTTCTTCGTGGGTTCTAAGTTTCCTTGATGCATAGGCTATTACTCTTCCTTCTTGCATCAACACACAACCCATCCCTTCCTTGGAGGCATCAGTGCAAACCAAAAATTCTTGTTCCATATCCGACACCTTCAAAATTGGTGTTGTCGTTAATAACACCTTTAACCTTTGGAATGCCTCTTCACATTTTCAGTCCAAATGAATTTCTTGTTCTTTATTTGGAGCTCGGTAATGGGGTTTTCTATCTTTGAAAACCCTTCGACAAATCTACGATAATACCCTGCCATGCCCATGAAACTTCGTATTTCATGAACATTGGTTGGTGTTGGCCATTCCATGATGGCCTCGATCTTTACCGGGTCTACTGCAATACCATCCCCAGAGATAATGTGTCCAAGATAATGAATCTTGGTTTGGTAAAAGGAACACTTTGACGACTTCCCGTATACTTGGTTTTCTCTAAGACATTGTAGAGCTATCCTCGAGTGTTCGTCATGCTCTTTTGGGGTCTTTGAGTAGATCAAAATGTCATCGATAAAGACTTGTACAAACTTGTCTAAGTAATCCCGAAATATTTTGTTCATCAAACTCATGAAAACACCTGGGGCATTTGTCAGTCCAAAGGGTAAAACTACAAATTCATAATGCCCAAATCTTGTTTTAAAGGCTGTCTTTGAAATATCTTCTTGTTTGATTCTCAACTGATGATATCCCAACCTTAGATCTATCTTTGAAAACATAGTCACCCCCCTCATTTGATCAAATAAGTCATCTATCCTTGGCAAAGGGTATTGATTTTTTATCGTCACTTTATTCAACTGGCGGTAATCAATGCACAGTCACCAAGACCCATCCTTTTTCTTAACAAAAATCACAGGGGCTCCCCATGGAGATATGCTAGGTCGTATGAACCCCAAGTCCAATAATTCCTTTAATTGGATCTGCAATTCCTTTAGCTCTGGAGCCGACATATGATAGGGTGCCTTTGCAATAGGCTCAGTGCCTGGTTTAAGGTCGATGGTGAAATCAATTTCCCTTTTTGGGGTAGCTCGGGTAGTTCTTCGGGAAATACATCCTTAAATTCAACAAGGAATGGATGTTTATCAAGGTCTTCAGAGTCACCCTTATCATTTAGAGCTACCACCGATAACATTTGACATCCCTTTTCACCTAAATTTCATTAGTTGAATGGAGGAGATGAACCTTAGGGACACCCCTCAGTTCTTTCCCCTTAATGATTTTCTTTGGTTGTCATCGTCAGTGAAATGTAGAATCTTGTCTTTGCAGTCTAGGAGTGCCTCATGTCGCTCCAACCAATCCATTCCTATAACTACGTCATAAACTTCTAGAATTGTAGAGTACAGGCATACCTTGGTCTTACATACACCCAAGTCCACCTCACAATCGTTTACCATCTTTCCTACATTTCTTTTCATACCACATGCCATTTATACATGTCTAAATTCATATTGTGGAGTTGCTTTATGTTTAATCATCGATAATGCATTTAGATAAATAAATGAATTAGTAGCCCCTAGATCTATTAAAATGACAAAACTCATACCATCAATATTACTTGAGGTTTCCAACACAGTGGACTGGTGTTCAATCTGGCGATTTTTCACCACTGCATGGATGCAATGAGCCTTCCCCAGATCCCCCATTGTAGTTTCATTCTTAGCTGAGTTGGTATTGTTAGCACCTAAATTTGCCTTAGGCTGAAAGAAGGCAAAATTCAGGGTAACCACAAACCACGCTCAGTCTGGTAGCTAGCCCTACCAGAATAGGAGAGGGCTCTCTCCGGGTCACACTTAGGAAAATAAACAATAGGGTCTGAGATGACTCACAAATGAATACTAATTTTAGGCTAGGTAAATAAATATGAAAGAGGTATTTTGAAAAATGACTGAGTTTTCTGGGATGTGTGGGGGCCAAGGAACAGCATGAGCAGAGAATTTAACTCAAAGACGCAGATTATTTCGTGAGGCAAGACAGGCGGAAAGTCTAGCAACTAGAGTTGAAAAAATGTGAGGTGGAGAGATTGTTTGAGAGTGTGAAAAGGGCATAAACACATGAATCCTTTTCAACAAAAGAAAACATAGAACATGAAAACTATCCCAAGGCAGAGCAGTGCACTGAATTCTACCTTTTTTGCTTAGAAAGCTTTCACTGGAAATGACTGTGAATGAAAATATGAAACATAATGAAATACATATGAAACATAAAGAAGATACATTTGCTAAACTCACGCCATAGGAATCTCATGAACCAGAGCTGCAATCTTTCATTAATACTCTGTCAAAATGTACAGTGAGTGACTGGGTGTCTCTCCCACAGTTTCCCAGAAATTCCAACCAACCCTTTGCAAAGGGTTTGCATACAATAAATAGACTATGCCATGAGGAAATATAACGACCAAGAGTTGGGGAGTTTTTCGAATCATTACAAAGTGGAAGTGGAAAGCCAACCATTAGTTACAGGTGCAGCGTTACGAAAATGACAAATGGCTTGGGTGATTGCTCGCCTTCCTTTGCCACTTGGATAGGAGCCCACCTTTAGTGAAAATACTTTTTAAACATTGCCTTAGTTGCCAAGAAAAATTTAGTGTAAATGAGCAGGCCCACTTGGAGAAAGTTGCGAATCGAAATTTCGCGAAGCGGGCGCGATTTTGGCCTTTTTATCTATATGTGTCGTGCCAAAAGCTATATGCACCGCGCCACTTTGGAGTCGATTTTGAGGTACCTACAGGAGTCCAAATTGTGCCCAAGTGTGCTTGTTGGAAATCCTGGCCTGTCTACTTTCCAACCCAAGTGGAATTTCTGAATTTAGTGCTCATTTTCCCCTCCAAAACTTCATTCTCCCAAGACTGCTTCCTGTGTGTCAAAATAGGGGTAGAGAGGTCATTTTTTGAGTGTTTTTGACCTCCTGGGGACTCAAATCATGCCCAAATTTCTTGTCCATGCACCAGCAGGCATGATTTTTCATGCTGAATCCAAAAATTCAAGCCATTTGTGATTTGGAGCTCCCAATCCTAAGCACCGCGCCAGTGGCGTGGCGCACAGGGAGAAAAAACCTGTGTTGTGACCAAAAATTTTCCATGTGACCAAAATTGCCCCAAATTTCTTGAAATTTGGGCTGGAGCTTCCTTATCAAGTGTTATGCTGGGCCAAAGAGGCTTCGGCCAATATTTGAAGTCGATCGATCTCCCTTTGCCTCTTTTGCTTCTTGATTACCTTCCTCAATTTCGCCTTCAAATTCCTGATTCGGGCCTTGCACGCTTTGTTTCGCGCCATGTAGTGGAAAGCCATGTGTCTTAGCAATGCATGGTCCTTGTTAGCCTTGTCCAGCAGCCTCTCCAATTACATGTTAACTCTCTCGAGATTGGCCTCCTGATCCTCATTAATCTCTTGCTCCAATGACGTGAGCTCAACTCTTCTCCTTTGTGCAACTTGGCGATGCTCACGAATGTTTTGTAGCTCCATGATCACTTGTTGATCCTCCAGCTATTTATTCCTCTGCTCTAGATATTTCATGTTCCATTTGGCTCTTTCCAAATCAAGGGACAAGGCTTGAATCTCTGCTTGCTGCTCTTGGATGATCTCTTTAAGTTGTGCACTCGTCAATTTTGTATCTGTCATCATCATGAAGGAGAACGAATTCGGTCTCTCATTCACCTGATGGCTCACCTGAAGGCCCCTCATCATGCATTGGCTCCTTACCTCTATCCTGTACCTGTAGTGCTGATGTCAGAAGCGAGGCCCCTTCCACCCCGGGTGGAGATAACACTCGCTTTGCTGCTGCAAATAAATGTCTAGTACCCCTCTGATATGTGATGAAAACCGGCACACTAGCAGTCTCATGGCGCTCATACCGACAAGAAGGTTCACCCTCATGCTTAACCTCTGATAATACCTGTGAAGTGCTGAAGAGGTCACGAGAGATGAAATCATCCCAAGTAATGCCCTACAATCCTAGCTGATGAACCACCAAAATCTTAATAAGAGCAAAGTGATAAACACTATTAAGTTGCTGTTAAGGGGTCTTGTGCTGCATGAAGGTGTTCATCCTCTCTATGTTCCTGAAAATGAAAAATGGGATGTTCATCATCCGTACCCTGGTAAAGTGCATGAGAAACCTGATGTGATAGGCATATAGACGAGAGAACCTCCCCTCACAGCTGAAATACTTCATGATCAACCTCATGAGTGGAGCATATTCATCTTTCAAATATCGGAATGGAAAGACTCTTGTGAGCTGCCTCAAGCAACTGGCCTTAATGTAAGGCTTATAATGCTACCGATCAACCTTCTGTTTCTTGTGCCATGGTTCTCCAACATTCGATATGCTGGTTGCTAATGAGATAGTATCGGGTGTTAGTGTGAAGGTGACCCCAGCCAAGATAGAGTGATCTCCATGTAGGTGAAGCACAAAAAGACGGGCCAACTCATGATGAACTCGAACATTAGCCACTCTTTTACAAAACTCAAAACATGATAGATGCTGGAAACATGACATAGCAAGAGGGCATGCCTGCAATTCTGTGAGGGTGGTTGGCTCATCCCTAACATGTTTTCCACTTTTATGATGTCTCCGGGGAGCCTGTTCTTCCGAGGATGAATCACTTTGTGTTTCCATCTCATACTCTGATGAATGCTCAGATGCCATGACTACTGTATGTGTACTATGCTTGGACTTCCCTTTGATGATGGTATGAAACTAGTTGTTGTTGTGAAATCTGCCACCAAGGGGAACAATGTAAAAAGGGAGTGTTAGGAAGGGGAATAATATGATGGGAATAGGGTTATGGGGGGAAATTTTGTTTAGGGATATGTAGGAGGGTTTGGGGATTTTATAGGGTAGGTTTTTGGGATTTTAAATTGACCAATGAGTGGAGGGATAGGGAATATGGGTTTAGTAATGTTTTAGGGTAGGGAAAATAGGGAAAAATGGGATAGGGGGGAAGGGAAAAATTGAACGGAGTGAAAAAATAAGAGGTGAAAGAGAAGCCTTGGCATCAGCACAACAAGTTTTCAACCCCAGAGCAATGGCTTTGATGCTTTCAAGAGTTAGGGTTTAGGCATTTTTTATTGCAATTATACATAGCCATGAACCACCATATGTTCACAAAATTTGATGAGAAAGCCAAGAGATAGACCCTACCTGGAAATGGGAAGGAATTCCAAAAGATTTGATGCAATTGGGAATAATTTCGGGCCTCTGTGGGTGTGCGCCGCGCAACAAATCCAGTGCGCCATGCTCGGTATATGCGTTGCGCCCGTTTTAGTTTTACACTGCGGGGTCGCGCTCTGTGCGCCGCGCTCCCTATATGCATCGCGCCCCTCTGTGTGTGCGTCGTGTTCCTGAAACCGACTCCAAACTCACTCCAAACGCGTGCTTTTAACTCTCAATCACTTTGCTATGTTTCTCTATGACCTTGGTGTGCACAATGATTTGGTTGCTTGTGGAAACTTGTATATAAAGACCTTGGAGTCATGGGTTTAATTTTTGCTTCTTCAAAACCCACTTTAATAATGTTTCACTTTGACACTTTTCACTGATTTAATGCAACACTGAATTTCAATTTTCCCTTTGAATTTTTAGCTAAAATGATGAAATTTTTTGGCACTTTTGTAGGGGTCGCACGACATGGCATTTGGCCAAGGAAACCATGACTGCACCTAAAGAAATCAACTGGAGACTTTTTTGAAAATTATCACAAATGACACACTGTTTGACTTTTCTTCAAAACAGAGTTTTGAAGAACAGTCATAATCTGTCAACATGACGATGAAAATCTCTGAATCATAACTTTGTAAGGGCCTCCCTCTGGCCTGCATGGCTTTATTGGACATGTTTGAAGACCAATTTATCTGATCCCTAGACCTAATGACTGAAAATGACTCTCATCCATTAAAAGATCGAACATTGACTGTCATGGACTTTAGTGAACCTTGACAAAAGACTTGAGCCAGCAGGTGCCAGACATGAGGGGAACTGACTAACAAGACCTTTTCCGTCAGATTATGGCATGCCCCTAGTGGAATGCAGCTGAGTGAATGGAGCGGGACTCTTAAAAATGAAATGCAGAAAGAGTTTTGATCTCTGACGGAGGACTAACAAGATCGACTCTAACATGTATGACCTATCTTTTGAAGGCAATCCCTCTTGTAGTGAGGACCTCCACAAGTCCAACACCCCCTCTTAGGGGCTTGGCTCCTACTACCAACTAAACCGAGAGTTGTTTTGGAAATCTGCTGGAAAGAAGATCGGTGTTGAGGTGGTGTGACTTGGTGTTGTCGCATAGGCTGGTGCGGTTGTGGTTGACGAGTTTGTTGCGGTACCCTGTGCGGATGTTGAGCTGGATGCCTATATGGTGTTCTTTGATTTCTTCCTGACCACCTTTGATTATTGAGCACAAGACCCCCTTGCAAATTTCTACGTTCCATATTGTTTCCACTTGGTACTCTTGATCCTGTGGGCCTTGTTGACTTACTATGTTCACTACTCATGATCTCCTCCTCTACAATGATTGCCTCCTGAACTGCCTCATGCAAGGTGCGAGGCATTAAGATTCTAACCTTGGTCCAAATGTTAACATTTAATCCATACACAAATTTGCTCACCTTGAGCTTTTCTGTGTTTAAGTTAGGGGCATAACGGAGTAATTCCACGAAACGTGCCTCATACTCTAGTAGTGAGTGACTCCCTTGCTTTAATGCATTGAATTCATTTAGTTGTCTCTTAAGGAACTCCTTTTACAGGTAACGCTCTCTAAATTTTTCTTCAAATAACTCCCAAGTTACTTCTGACGTATCCATCCCCAATTGGGTTAATAATGTCTTCCACCAAAGTAGTGTGTTTCCCTTTAGCTGGAATATACCCATCTTGGCCTTCATGTTTGAGGTGTAATCTCTTAGGGTAAAACACATAGCCATGTTTTCTAACCATGCCTCTATAGATTGACCATCTGTGGACCCCCAAAACTCTAGAAATTTTACCTTTTCCAAATCCCGACGTACATCATTTCTTGTAGTGTTTTGGGGTGCTTCGTTTTGTATGACAGGTCCTCCATGCTCCCATTCCAAATGGTTTATTAATGCCTCAGACATGTGTTGGAATGATCTCATTAAGTTCAACACTTCTCCAGCTGGTATCTGTTCTTGTGTTGAGATGTTTTCCCCATCATTAGGTGGGGTGGTAGGAGTTGGCTGTTGTGGTGGCGCCATGTTGTGCCCTTTAGTTGCCCCACTCCTTGTACCTCTTCTAACCATGGTTCACCTGCCACAATTTAATACGATTTTTCCTTATAAGATAAAAACCAATCAAATAAAAATCACAACCAACGTGAGTGGTTCTATAATTTATTTATGATGTACTTCCAAAGGAACAATTTATGCATTTATAAGTTCTTGACATTCCTATAAAATTTAATCAAAAGAGTACCAACCTCCATAAATTTTAAATTTTAACACTTAGCTTCCATGTTAAACTTGTAGTTTAATTTAAATAAATAAATAAAAAAAAAACAAACAAACAAAGGTTCACTTACTAAAAACATACTTAAGAATGCATTTCTAGACTTATTTGACTTAAATGAACGCATAATATTCAGTCCTTTTTTTTTTTTTTTTTTTTATACAGTTGAGAATGAAATTTCAATCCTATTTCAAGATTGAAAAGAAAAGTCTATTTTCAAGCTAATATAAGGTATTGATAATATATAGTGGTATAGTTTGAGTATCAAAACTCACTCGAGCAATGTATGAGACCCTTAAAATAAGCTCTTGCATGGTTATATATTTCACCAATTTTATGCTTTCACCTAAATTTTCCAAAGTGGAGAACTTATGGGACATAGGTCTCAAGTTTAGTTCTTACTGATGATAGAAGGTACTTTTGTAGCAGCCCAGTCATCACTGCGTGAAATAGTTGCTTAATTTAATTTATTTACTGGTGCAAGATTATTGATCACTATCTACTGAATATTTGACCAAATTATTTCTGAATACTTCAATAAAAGTAAGGGGAATTTGCAATAAGATATCTTTTCAAGTAATAAAAATAATTCTAGTGCATACCGAGGCCTGAATATGAACTGAGCAGAAAAACTTAACAATCATAATCTGAAGCTCCTGTATAAAATTGTGCCGAGAGAATCCCTTCTTAGATCATCCACTCTTAAAAATCCGATGCCTAAATATTTGACCAAATTTATCCGCCAAAATCATTCTCCACATTTTTGCATACACCTCATGTTATCAAAGTACACAACCCTTCAGCTGTGAACTTGAAAAGATAAAAAATTTCACTACTAATACTATTTCAGAAAACCGTGAGGAAAAAATGCTTTATACAAATCACAAATTATTGTACATATTGTACAATTATGAATAACTCATTCCGCGGGAAAATAAATGGGGCATAATTTGGGCAGCAATGATGGCCATAGAAACCATTTTCTCATTCCTAAGGCCAGTTCGTTGAGTTCTCCAACAAGACAGACACCCATTTTTCAAACAACATTCAGCCTCACAATTATATTACAGAGACTTGGTTAACCTTACGTCTTATTTATTTACTTCTTGTTATCCACTAAACATTAAAATCTACTTCAACTACATCGCGAGATGTTGGTTCAATTTTTGGGGATACTTCCACGTGTTGTCAGTTCAATGGAGAATTGGTTCAGAAGAAGAAGCCACGTTTTTCCATATCCGGGACTCTGGTGGTGTCATATCTCATATCTAGGGCTCTCACCATGTCACATGTTTCCAGATTACTTGCTTCTTCCTTAAAGATGCATTTGATTTCCTTTTTTAAGGCCAGTTTTTTTATTGAAATATGTCAAATCTTGCAAGCTATTGAATTTTTTTTTTCTATTTAATGCCTTAGAACTGTGCAGAGTCCTCGAAGAATTTGAATTCGAAATCGTTCCAACAAATTGAATATGGGCATTGTTTCTTATTTAAAGAACAATTAAAAATATGGAGCAGAATGGTTATACGTGTCAATTTGAGGAAACCCAGAAACCACACGCTGTAAAGTTGGTGAAAGGAGTGTGGCGCTAAGAGAAGATATTGGAAATAAATCTGCATAGAGAGAAGATATTTGGAATTAAATATGCACAAAGAACACACAGTAAAGTTTGGTTAAGTAATGCTTCAGTGGTTTAAGGTATTGGTTATGGTAACAAGTAGCTCAACTCAAGTTATATACCCAGAATTTATACTTGCTCTCTGTAAAACATGCGTATTCGAGTACCCAACCAATTGCGTCGATAAGTCTGGTTTCCATGGAGTTTTAGCATAGTGTTTCATCATATTTTTTTTTTCAACGTGAAATATCTATATGCCACTGATTTGGCTTTACACAGGGTGGATTAATGTTGAGGGAGAGAGTTTATGAATTGATGAATCAAAGGGAAAGACTATTCATACATCCATGATCAAACAGCAACCAACGGTTAGGTCGAATTTTCTTAGGCTCTCGGATAGATTTTGAAATTTCTGTTGAAACAAAATGCAGACATAGTGGTTGTTTACGAGATATTTTTCGGCGAAAATCACATGAGATAGTGGTTGTTTTTTTTTCTTTTTCTTTTAGATTTTGGATTCTCCACTGCAAATTTTATGATTTTTTTTTACATTAACAAATACTCAGATTTTGAAATTTCTTGTGGCTAATTTTCTAAAGATAAATTTTGTGATATTTATTTTATTTAGATAAATAAAGTTTCGAAAAAAAAAAAAAAAAAAAAAAAATGAAATATAAATATCAAATGGTGAAATATCTATGGATATACTAATTTGCAAGTCTGGGCATGTTTATGAGGCCACCAAGCTAGTTAATAGAATGCTACTTCGTGGGTGTCAGCCTAATGCTGTTACTTATAGTATTTTGATTGATGGGTTGTGCAAGAATGGAAATGTTGGGAAAGCTTGGTAGATTCAGATTTTTGATGAGATGGTGGCTAAGGGATGTGTTCCTAATGTCACCACTTACACGGCGTTGATTCACGGGCTCTCTATGGAAGGAAGACTGCAAGAGGTTGACAAGGTTTTAGAGGAAATGTCTGAAAGATATGATGTGCCCAATGTGGTGACTTACAATACGCTTATCCATGCTCTGTGCAAAGAAGGAAAGTCTAGAAGGCAACTGATTTTCTGAATAGAATGTTGAGACAAGGTTGTGCTCCTGATGTAGTTACGATCAAATCTTTGATCAGTGGAATGTGTAAAGAAGGCAGAGTGCAGGAGGCTTTGAAAATTTCAGAGGACATGCTATTGCATGGTATAATTGCAAATACTGTTACGTATAATTCTCTTATCAATGGGTTGTTTCAGGAAAGCAAGGTGCACGAAGCTCTGAAGCTAATAGATGAGATGACATTGAGGGGCTGTGTTGTTGATGTCATTACTTATAGTACGTTGATAAAAGGACTCTGCAAGGCTGGTGAAGTCGAGAAGGCCTTCGAACTGTTTGAGGAAATGCTGCAGAAGGGTATTACACCCAACGGCATTACATACAATGTTTTGATTAATGGCGTTTGCAATGCAAACAGAATGGGTGTTGAGAGTTGTGCTTCGGCATACAATGCACACAGTGAAAATAACAGACGAATTGCATAAATCCCTCTAAACCCTGATTATCTCAATTGGGAGACGTCATGAGAACTCAAAAAAAATCATCATTGCTCAGATTTGGAATAGAAATTGCAACATTATAAATGTAGTAGATATTGAACAAAATTAGTCATGCATGCATGGGCCCATAAGTCTCAAGGGTTCAACATAGCTTTCATACCAAGTGTAAGGACCAACGCTATACTATATATATTTATTTATTTTCTTAAAATAAATCACAATAAAATACAACCAAAAGAGAAAAACATTGGGAATTCAAATTTATTCAACACTATCTAACACATCCCTGAATTTCATTTCACTGAACCTATCATAAAATTTACATATATTTAACTAAGGCCATAAAGAAACCATACAAAATAATATTGCAACAAATATGTACCGTTCATAAAAATACGAGACTCCACTTGATTTGCCGTTATTTGTCTTCCGTTGTTATCAGTCGCCTTTGAGTGTGAATGACGACGTTCTTGATCCGAATGCGATGACCCATCAGTTAACTTCCCAGCCTACTCCTTAGGTACTCTTCTCCCCCACGAACCCCTGAGCTGTAATGGGGTTGTACAATGAAGGAATGCAATAGATGGTAGAGGAGAGCACTCCTTGGCTCAAGAGTCCCCTCTCTAAAATCCTCTACCTCACCAAACTCACTATAGTTTCATAATCACTACTCTCACACAGTCTCATCCATCCAACAATAGGGTTTCCAAAAAGTCCCTTCTCCCATGGCTTGCCCTTTCTTTTATAGGAGTCCTCATAGGTAACACTTGGTATGTCATGCATAATTAATTATTTTTTTATAATTCAATAGTTTGATTATTCACCCACCCATGTGTCACTCTCTCATCAAGGGTCTCCAAATTTTTTTACTTAAATTTTAATTTAAAACTAATATTTTCCTCACCCCAACAAGATTCCTATTTCTTCTCCTAGTTGCCTCTTGATCCCCCTTTTTACTCCTTAATTTGTGTTCATTACTAAAGTCAATTAATGAGTCAAGATTTGATCCCCTATCTACTCCCTAATTTAACTCAAGTTATCTCTTAGATGGATATTCTGATGTTGGTTGTTGCCACATGGAGGTTCTCTACATTTCTCTAAAATTTAATTTATTAATCTTATTTTAATTCACCATCCTCTTCTCTTAATTAGGTTTAACTATTTTAGGATTAATCTTTATCCTTACAATTATTTCCCTCTTTCCCATTTTACCTAATTAAACTACATAATCTACCTAATATTTTCAAACATGGGAAGGGTAGAGTTTTTAAGGTAACCTATTTTATTTCTTCCTATGATCCTCTTAACCCAAGTTTTATTTTTGATTTACCTCGGTTTCTAACATCATTTACCCTTGATGTAAATGTACCTAGTTTTTATTTCTTGATTATATTTATCAATTAATTTATTTTTAATGATTCCAAAGGGTGCCAAGTTTGGTCGTGCCCTTCAAGAACTTCCCTTGAAGTTCCAAGGGTGCCACGCCTAATATTTTATTTGTGATGCCAAGGGTGCCAAGTTGGTCGTGCCCTTCAAGAAATTCCCTTGAAGTTCCAAGGGTGCCACACCACTTGCCCTTCAAGCATTCAGTGATTGCGACAGGAAAGTGTAGGTGCAACGACATAGACCACTATCATCTCTTATGTTGCCTGCTATAGTGAGACTAATGGTGTCAGGGATCAAGGAATCCACCTTGATGCGCAACCCTCGGTAAAATCCTCATGAGAAACCCAACTTTGCGACCTTCCCTCATGACATCATGATCTTCAAGGTGAAGGTGTTTCCACCTTTCCAACCCAAGTCATGGCAGGAGTGCTAGTGGGTGAGATCAGGGACACTATCCCACCACTCCCATGTAGTTCCATTCACTTGTACAACCCCATCACCCATATGTGAGTCATTCGGCCAAGCAACTAATCTGTGCCTGCAACCACTAACATCTCATCAGAATATAGATAAACATATATAGCAGGTTTCAAAATTGACTTTGAATTTCAAAGATAAAATAATATAAATTTTTTCATCAAACCAGTTGTCGTCAACTCATCATATGCGAGTGCCTCTGGTGGTTTCCTGCCATACTCAATAATCATCAGTAACAAGGTTTCTCAGTGTTAGTCATTGTCATAATAGCATCATTAACAACACCTAGTCATTCACATCATTGTTCATTGTAAGCCCGAACTAATGAAAGTAGGTAACATAGGGGACACATCCATCATGGCTATCATCATCAAAACATCAATGGAAACATACATATCCATTAAGCTATCAACATCATAACATCAATAGAAATATACCTATCCATCAAATTTATCATCATCATGATTTTAATAGAGAGCATACATATCCTTTACTGCCATCATCATCATAAATTCAATAGAGACCAAACTTAACCATTTAATGTTACAATCATCATAATACCAATAGATAACATACATAACCATTCATTCTATCTTCATCATAATATCAATGGAGAGCATACATAAACATCACAACCATGAATATCTCAATCACTAATAATAGTGTCATGTGCCCAGATCGTCAACCTGAGGTCCTGTTGATGCCCCGAAAATCGTTGTATCAACATTGGGGGATAACCACCCGGTCCGAACCTTAATACAGCTCCTTTTCCGTTTGGAATGGTGGCTCCGACTGGGGATAATGGGACCAGTTTCCCAGCAATGAATAAACGGAATGAATGAATGATTGATTGACTAATCTAATGATAGGCGAATAACTTAATTTATCAGCGAAATAAAAAGAATTACTACTAATCCCGGGAACTATTGTACTTTGAAGTGTAGCGCTTGATGATCTATGTTTATTAACAAGCATGTAGATGACTCCATCTAATAAACATGGACATTTACTCATTCAAGGATTACTTTGCTTAAATAGTTAAACAAGGTGATTAACGCAATATTGCTACACTCATCATTTATATCATCAATACATATATGATCAAAAGAAAATCATTACCATAAACATCCAATAGTGGAGGGAATAAAGAAATGTTGTTAAAACACATACATATCTTCGATAATAGCAAAGGCGATCAAATAACAATTCATATAAAAAGAATGGATTCAGACATAGATAATAGTACCATATGAGCTGCGAGTCACTCTCCAATATCAATCGCTATTTGAAATTCTTCCTCTAACGCAGAAATACTTTCAAACAAATACAGTAGTGCACATTTGCATAAAAGCTTCTTTGCCAAAATCAAAATGATTGGTCTAGTTTTATAAAAGAATATACCTGAAGTACAGTAGTGCAACTTCAGGTTTTAAGTCAAGTACAAAACTTTACAACCCTTTCTAAAAACATGAAAGGGTCTATAAATACTGAATTAAACTAATTATCTATGAAACTGAAATCCTACTTAATTGGTATCAAATGATCTTGAATATCTCCTTTTCAGCAACCCGGCAGTCGGCGGCATGAATCATCAAGTAGGCTGTTTGCCTTTAAACTTGAGCTGACTTATCGCAAGCATTGGCTCCACTTCGGGCGGTCTGTTGAGGCGAGAGTTAAGCTGGGCGGCATAGGTGGCATCCTGAATATCGGGGATAATATACCCAATTGCATCTGTAAGGCATTTGAGGGCAGCTCTTTGACTGTGTGGTTTTACCAAGAAGAACCAATAGGTGTCCCATGTTAAACTGTTAATTCCAGCAATAAATCTCCCCTTTTCCTCTAGATCTGGATAACATGACTGCTCCAATGTTTTCACCGCTGTCAATTTACCTGGAGTGCATTGGGAAATCATGTTTGACAAGTAGAGAGTATTATTAACCAATTCAACCAAATTACTTGTGGTTGATTTGCATCTTGAAATTGCCCTCTCTGCTTTCATTAACTGGCACTGCCATTCTGTAAAAAATATTTCTTTATGTGACTCTAAAATTCTTGGTAAATTTGCCGTTTGTCCCTAATCGGTATCTTGCCAGTCAAGAAATTCCGTTAATGTTTCTTCAGCTTGATCCAATTCTGTTCTAGCCTTTTCTGTTTGTTTACTTATTGAAGCCGTCAATTCGCATAGTGGTTCCGCCTGGGCGATTTGTTGACATAGAAGCTTGATTTGTGTTATTAATGCATTATTTATCTGTAATGCTTCTAATTTGAATTCGGTTATCTGTGGAACACCCTTTTTCTTCTCAGGCTGTGCTGATAGTTGAGAAATCTGCTCATCTTTAGACTTCAACATTTGTTCATTTGCTGCCCTTAGTTGTGCCAAGGCTTCAGACAACTCTTTCTGCTTCTGGATTGCTCTGTGATCAATCCTCTGTTTCTCTTCCCGCAATTGTTGAGTTAATTGATTATTTATTTGTTGTTGTGTTAACAATTGCTGTTCTGCCTGCTCCGCTTTCTGCTGTGCTTCTGTTAGCTGTGCTTGCAATAAAAAGATTTCATGGTCTTTTGTTTTTAATAAAAGACTCACCTCTGATGCCTTGTCTATTGTTGTTGCCGAATAGGCTCCAGCATATTGTGATAGTTTTGTTAGGTCATCAAAGGTGTCAAATTCCTCCTTCCAAACCACATTGCCCGTGACCGTTTGTTCTGGGAAAAGGGAAGGTTGATCAGTCCTTCTTCTCTTCCTCTGTCATTTTACCACAGCTTTGTGCCTTGGGCTATAGAAGACATCCAAGGGAGGAATTTCTTCTATCTGCAAAATAATTTGATCGGAGGGGTCCTTTGGGATTATTTCTACTTCCTTTGAACTGGGTAGGCCGCTGGTTCCACTTGGAACCTGTTGTGAAGTGGTTTCCTGTGTATCTGCCGCTTTCGAAGTTTCGGTGTCCTTTGAACATTCAAGACTACTGATAATTGAATCAAATTGCTGCCATTCCTGGAGCAATTTGGGATCAATTTGAGTATCCACATTCACCTCTATGTTGCTCTGTTTCTGCTCTTTAGTCTGGGTTTCCTCTCGCACCTTCTCCTATTCTTTTGTTGTAACCGGCGGTTCCTTTGAATGTTGCTGTTCAGGCTCACTTGGTCTTGTTGCTGGGGTTGTTGCTAACAGATCTAGAGGCAGAGTTTGCAACCTCTGTTCTCTAAGTCTGTTAAATTCAACTAACCCTTCATCTTTGCATTACATTATGGCCAGCGATCTAACTTGATACATTGATTCAGCCGAGGAGAACAGGTCATCAAATTTATCTTCTATATGATCAAACTTTGTCAATTTGGCCTATTCAAGAGCATTATAGGCGACTTTGTTGGGATCAAATCGCCTGTTAGGGAGAGTCGCTAGAGTTAATGATTTCATCTTCGTAGCTTCTTTTTCTGCATGTTTGAAATCATGCAACGTGTAGACACCACATCTCAGAGGAAAAGAGGGCCAGACCTGTTTCTTTTTATTCTTTAGAGTTTGTGTAACTCCTTCGGATGTAATCTGATAAGCTATCTCCCTCGCCAGTAGTTTGTCAGGTATGTACAAAGGAAGGACATGAGGTTCGGCTTGGCTGCCGAAAATTCTTACATAAGTAAATTTTTCCTCTCCGAACCATCTTCCTATTGATGTTAAATCAATCCCTGCTTGGTAAGAAATTTTGGGAGCAGGTTTATTAAAAATAGAATAATGAATGGGTAACATGAAGCCGTTGCAGACTTGGTACAAATGGTGCTTATAGGAAGTCTTCCACAATTTCTGATGGTATATGTGAATAGGCGTGGGGTCTTGTGGAGTCCACCTCCAGCCGAGTACAGGAAACTCAGAATTAAAACACAGGGTATCTAGTATAGAAGCACTGTAGTAGAATGGGGGAATAATCCTTTCTGAGACGAAAGTTTTAGTTCTAAAACTAAGAACTGTGGTCGCTAGCTTATCTGACAGTATGGTTTCCCAATCCATTATCTCACTATTACATGCCGCTTCCATCAAGGGAACCATTTCTATAGTGAAATTAGCGGAATCGTGCAACCTCCACAATCTACACATCATTATCCCAGCATAACAATACAGAGAACATAGAGAATCAACAGAGTACTTACCGGAAGTTTCATGCTTGTGCTTCGCCGGATTTTGCCTCCATTCCCGAATGGGTTCGGATTCAGTTTCATTCTCATTTCGGAATTTCTCCAGAAATACCTTGTTGTATTTATTCTCTGGCTCAGGCAAATGATACATTTGCCTCAAATCATCAGCCTTGAATGAACCAAAGATTCTCCCATCTCTGGTGTAGAAAGTTCTGTCTGTGATTGGGATTTCCTCAATTGCCCACTTTACTACATCCGTATATGGGAGAATTTGTTCCCGAGCCGCTATCCGATGAAGGAAAGAGTCGGCCAAGTCTTTCAAAGTACCATCAGATTTTCTACTGGAACCCGCTGTAGCTTGTACTGCCGTCACCTTTGGTTCTTCGGATTCGATCAAATTATAAGTAATTTGCCAAGTGGTCTTGGCAAGTCCTGAACATGTAGTATCAGATATTAATCCTTTCTTTTTATTTGCTGGATCAGCGACGGCTTGTCCTGTGGCTGGTGCAGTGGAAGCGACTGTGGTTTTCTTAGACTTCTTCCCCATTCTGCTTGAATCTATTACTTCGGAAGAATTCTGCACCGTAGTGGAAATAAGCATAACACAGAGAATTGGTAGCGAAAACCAAATACGAGTGAGATATATTGATCAATGCATGATGAGGGATTAACTTAAAAGTGGCCGCGGATACAATCTATGAGAAGATTTTTTAAGCTTACTATTTCATTAAATGGCCATTAAAACCTGCCAATCCTTTAAATGCTCATCATATCTCTTATCGGCCGCATGATTTGTTTAAGTGTGCCTTGGACGTTTTGGCGGTTGAGCGCAGGTGAATCACTGTTTGAAAGATAAGGCCTTAAATACGAATTAATCGTAATACCTCTGCTTTAACGGCTTTTTGAAGTTTGCGCTTTTGGCTTTATCGCAATCGGGTGTCGGGGAAAACTTAAATCTTTATATTGACACCTTTTGAAATCCCCGATCGCCGATAGCGATATCGCATCGCATCGCATTGGGAGTATGGGCACTTTAAAAGCATGCATGGTATATCGCCGATCGCCGATAGCGATATCGCATCGCATCGGAGCGAACGAGAGTTTATCGCATCGCATCGGATCGAAAGGCACTTTAATTATGGGAACTTATGATTGCCGATATTCGATAGCCTACTGCATGTCATCGCATCGGAGAAAACCAATGGGTCTTTAAGTTATGCCTCCTTTGTCATTGCGATATGCGATCCTTCGATCGCTTTATCGCAATGATAAAATATTGATTATTTATATTATAAGACCAAAATTGGTTTGTCAAAAAGGTTTTTTGTAATGTTTTCATTTTGTTTTCGAACCTTTTTGAATAATAAAAAGTTGATACCAATCAAAACTAAAAGGGACCCATTTCATATGATAGTTTTGTGAATAAAAATGATATGAAATGGGGGGTTGTTGTAGAGCACAACAATTGGCGATTCGCTGGAAGAAACAGTTATCTCTGAAAAGTATGGAAATACTTAAACTTTTTCAAAATAGAGTTCTAATCAAAGGGGAAAATTCTAATATAACTAGGTATATATGCATTCCGAGTAAAATGAAACTATCTTTGCTAATTTCCTCTCTTATTTAAAATTAGATACATTCTAAGTTTTAAATAGGCCTATATTGGTTTATAATGATAAAACAGAAAACCTTTCCAAATCAGCTTTTATAGTTAACTCGTCTGTCATAGGTAGAGCCTCTGCTGCCAGCAAACGTTCATAGTTTCGACAGGGATACCTTTTAACCATATTATTGTCCATTATCCCATCCATTTAAGAGTGTGATTAACAGAATGAATTCAAAACATGTTTTCATATTTTGTATTTCCTTTCCTTTTTCTGTTATTGCTAAGATAAAAAGCCATTGTCCTGGTTTGGTGGCCAGCTGTTTGACAATGCCATTCACTGGTAGTAATTTAACCGAACAAGCTGGCTCGTGATGAGACCCCTTGTCTTATAATTCTAAGCCATTACCTTGTTTTGGTATGCAGTAATGGTAATGTCGGTTAAACTATTTCCCTATGATCATGGTAATCAGGCTTGTAATAAGACCTCTTATCTTTTATATCAAATATTTTAGAATTACACTCTGAGTAACCATAAACTTTGGTGAATGGGATGGACAATTTTCTCCTTAAGAGTAAATGGATGACAGGGTAAGAGTTGAAGATGCTGAAATTGGATTAGTTTCTGTTTTGATATTGATAACCTTTTTGTGACCAATTTGAAAACAGAAAATGATTTACAATACTTCTAAACTTTGAGAAGAGTTCACAAAAATTGAAGTGTGGTTTCAGAATGCAATTATACCTAGTTTCCTAGAAATTGTTCCTCTTATCTAAGACTTCTATTACTTTAAAAGTAAATATCAACCCTACTTGTTTTGAGTAACTTTCAAGTACAGAAAAGGTCAATAGAAGATACCTTACAACTTTATTTTCTAATGGTCCTACAAACTACAAAATTCTATTAAAAAGGAGAAGGGGTTACCTTCTTAATTGAAGAATTTCTTTAAGATAAGGCCATTAACAGGGAGAGAATCTCTCAAACCTGATAAATATTGTAATATGAAGGTCGAATGGCCTATCTTCTCACAGATCTGAAATGGCCCAAGCCACATCTTTTGGAACTTGGTGTGTTTTCCCTTGTCTTCATGGGCTTTGTCCCATTTCAGAACTAAATCACCGACTTGAAATTGTTTTGAACCGGATGAGACTGAATCAAAGGATGACTTGATGATTTGCTGATGTTTTGCATGAATAACCTTGGCTTTTTCTCTTTCCTCTTCTAATTTTAGAATTTGGTCATGTCTAAGTTGAATAGAAGAAGAAGGGCTTTCCTCAATAAACTGCACTAGGGCTAGAGAAGGAAGAACAAGATTTGTTGGTAGCACTGCTTCTTTTCCATACACGAGATTGAACGGAGAAGATCCTATGGAAGCCTTATGTGTTATCCTATCAGCCCATAATGCAAATATTAAGGATTTGTGCCATGTTTTATGATTCTGTTCGATAGTTCGCTTAATAATTTTAATCAGATTTTTATTTGTAGACTCTGCTAAACCATTACCCTGGGGATAGTAATTAGCAGAATATTTTAATTTAAATCCTCTTTTAATAGCGAAATCAAACATAGCATTGCCTGAAAAGTAAGATGCATTATCAAAAACAAGAGCATTTGGGACACCAAACCTGGTAATGATGAATTGATCTATGAATTCAATGATTGCCTCAGAATTTGTTATCTTCAAAGGAATTGCTTCAACCCATTTAGTAAAATAATCAGTGGTAGTAAGGATATACTTATGTTGTTTGGAAGAATGAGGAGTAATTTCCCCAATGATATCCAATCCCCATTGCTCAAATGGTTGTTCAATGTTGACTGGTTGCAAAGGGAAAGCTGGTTTTCTTTGCCTTCCACTAGAAGTTTGACAATTTCGGCATTTCCTTACATATTCATGAGCATCTCTAAACAGAGTGGGCCAGTAATATCCAGCATGAATGATTTTATGGGCTGTTGTATCAGCTCCAAAATGTCCTCCTGCTGGTCCATCATGTAATTCCTGCAAGACCTTTTGTGCTTCAGGTTTTTCTAGGCATCTTAATAAGATTGAATCATAATTTTGCCTAAAAAGCACATCATCAATAATTGTGAATTTTTTGCTTTCAATCTAATGGCCCTTTTGTTTTTGTAAGACAGGTTAGGAGGTGCATACCCATTTTTCAAATAAAAGATTAAGTCAGCATATTGTGATTCCGAATCAGTAATACTTATCTGGTTGATTTCTTCGGTTTGATCTGTATCACCTGATTCTGGAATGTTGGATGCTCCTGCCAATAACCTGCAAAAATCTTGGCCTCTAACAATCTTTGCTGGTTTAATTTCTAAGTCATATTCTTGAAGTGTTGTAACCTAGTTTGCCCTTTTTTCACCTAGTTCTCTTTGGATTAATAGTTGCCTTACTGCAGGGAAAGGAACTATAACTTTTGTGTGGGCTTTTAAAAGGAAGGGTCTGTAATGTTTGACAGCTTTATATACAGCAAAGGCTTGTTTTTCTACCTCAGAGTAATTCAATTCAGCACCCTGAAGATTTGAACTATAGAATGAAATGGGTGCTTCCAAATTGTGATCATTAAGCTGTGTGAGTATTGTTGCATAAGACAAATCAGATGCGATAGTATACAATGTGAAATGATTAGAAAAATTAGGAGTATTTAAGGCTGGGGCATTGATTATTGATTGTTTGATTAAATCAAACGCTTCCTTTTCTGCTGATCCCCACTTAAAGACTGAATTTTTCTTAATCATAGTTTGAAGTGCCAAAATGATTTGAGAAAAGTCTGGAACAAATCTTTTGACAAAATTGATTTGGCCTAAAAATGATTGCATGGATTTTTTATTATGAGGGAAAGGGATTTCAGAGATTTCTTTGATCCTAGCGGGATCAATATAAATTCCATCTTTAGACACAATAAAGCCTAAGAGCTTTCCTTGGTCAAGAGCGAAGAAAGATTTTTTAGGGTTAAGTGAAATACCATATCTTTTGCAGCGTTGAAAGATTTGATTTAAATCCTGCAAATGATTGGACTTCTCCTTAGAAAATACAGTAATATCGTCTAGGTAGACGACTACTGTTCTATTAATCAACCCTTTAAAAGCTATATCCATCGCTCTTTGGAACGTCGCTCCTGCATTAATAAGTCCGAAAGGCATTTTCTGATACGCATATGTTCCCCATTTTGTTCTGAATGTGGTTTTGAGTTGGTCATCAAGATGGACCAAAACTTGGTTATATCCTGAGAAACCGTCTAGAAAGGACATTAACTCAGAGCTTGCTACTGATTGGAGTATCTGCTCCATAGTAGGTAATGGGAAATTATCTTTTAAGCTCGCCTTGTTCAGATTTCTGAAATCTATACAAATCCTAATGTCGCCATTTTTCTTTCTGACTGGCACCATATTGGAGACCCAGTTTGAGTGCCGAACGGGAAAAATAATCTTAGCTTTCAAGAGTTTATTAAGTTCAGATTATATTTGACTCTCTAAGTTCGAATGTATTTTTCTCAGCTTCTGCTGAATTGGTTTCTGTTCAGGAAGCATTGGAATGGTATGTTGGATGATGGATGTATCATATGTCTTTAAATCATCATATTTCCAAGCAAAAACCTGTTTATTTTTCCGTAACAGTCTAATGAATGCTTCCTTTTCTTCCAAGGAAAGTCCTAATCCTAAATTAATGTTTTGAGGAGTTTGCTCAGTGCCAAGGTTTATCAATTCAAATCTTAGGGTAGAACTTTGGAGCTTTGTATTAGTCACAGGTTTAAACCTGTCTTTAATATCATAAAGATCCTCTAGCTTCACCACAGGCTTAGGGATTGAATTCTCCTCGGGTTTACCTCTCATTTGATGGTCATGCTCATTTTCCTCGATGATTTGATCATCATAGGACTTTTCGGAAGTTAAAAACTGTAAAATGTCTTCATCGTGGTTGAATACTCTCCAATTAGTGACATTGTCAGGAATTGATGGCCTAAAAAGTAATTCTACTGAAAATCTATCTGGGCTATAGTCTTCGGAGGGTAGGAGCTTGGAAGCAACATTGGCTAGCAGGTCGGCTGCCGAGTTTTGAGACCTGGGAATGGAAGAAATATTGAATTCCGAAAAGTGGGAAGTGAGTTCCTGTACCAGCGACTGATAATGTTTGAGATGGCTAGAAAGACAATGAATTGTATTCCTTACCTGTTTAATAATAATTTCAGAATCTCCAAACACTTTCAAATATTGGACCTTGAGGCCAATCGCTTTATATAGTCCTTGGACTAAGGCTTCATATTCTGCTGTGTTATTTGTGCATTCAAATTCTAACCTACAGGACAACATTGTTTTTTCTCCTTGCGGGCTAATCAAAATACATCCTGCTCCTGAGCCCTCACTAGATTTGGACCCATCGAAATATAACGACCAAAATAAAGAAGTATTAACAATTTTATTTACAGTTTTCTCAGTATCATTGAAACATCTTGACCTATCTATTTGTGAATAATTTTCGATCTGAGATGTAAAATGGTTTACTGAGAAAGGGGATGGTTGGGCAGCGAAGTTGCCAAAGAATGACTCTGATGAATAATTCCCCAAAATGTTGTTATTAAATGCTATTGGTTGGTTTTCTTGTTCAAATTCAGTAACTGTATGGGTCATATGATTTTCCCGATCGATTCTTATTTGATTTGGCTTACCCTTATAGGGAAGCCACATATGTGACCAATCGGTAGAAATATACCCATGTAGTTTTTCAGACCAATCCCTACTCAAGATCAAACCATAAAATTCAGGTATATCGACGATCAAGATATCAATCCTTTGTACTACTCTGGGATCAGCAGATAGCCTGATAGTTACAGAGTTGATTTCTCCCAAAACCTGTACTTTAGTCCTGTCCAACTGCACAATATGAATCGCAGACTTCTGGGGTTCAATGTTCAGTTTGGAACAAACTGAAGCTGGCATTATGTTAGAAGATGCCCCTGAGTCAATCAAGCAGTTGTGCAGGTTTCTATTGTAGATTTCATAGGTTAGAAGGAAAGGTGGAGTATGAGAATTCGATCTATCTGCAATCAGAACTGCATTAGTAGCTTCAACCATACCAGGAGGTGGTTGTCCTGAATCATTTGCAGCTTTAGCACTAGGAAGAGGTGAAGTAGGAACATCATTTAATTCTTTGAGAAGCAATTTTTGTTGATGTTTCAATTTACTAAGTTCAAACATGGTAATGTTTGCCTTAGTCTTTTTCATGTCATCAACAATATTGTAATCCATTGAATCGGATACTACCAAAGTTTTAGATGTTAAAGGAGTATTTGAGGTTGAAGGTTGGTTTTGTGGAATTGTTACAGGTGGCTTCTTCGGGGGTACCTTTTCCTTTGTTGTAGCAGCACCTGCACTTCTTTTCTTCGAAGTTGTCTGAACAGGTTCGGAGGTACCTTTACTCCTGGTAGTGACAGGAAACGCTTCTTCTTCGTTTTCTGTATCGGAGTTAGGTAATATAAAATCCCACATTCCATGACATTCAACAACTTCCTCTTCTTCATCAGTTGGTGTAGTTGTTTCTTCTTCTCCTCCTTCAAGACCTGAATCTGCATTTGATATAACATTTGGTGGTTTTGATTCAGTTTTCTTATAATTTCTAAAGGGTCTTTTGGTTGAGGTTTCGGCTACTTGTTTTTTGATTTCAACCATTTCATTTGACATAGTCTTGAGGACCTTTTGAAGACCTTCCATGTCATATGGATCTTTAGGGGTTTTCTTCTTTGAATCATCTTTAAAAGAAACTTTTTTGGTTTTTCTATCTTCAAGAGCAGCTTTCTTCTCTAGAGCATTAATACGTTTCTCCACAGCAAGTGCTTCTTTCATGTTTTCAGCTAAAGTTGGTTTTCCAGCCCTGTCTACAAAAATAGCTATATTGGCAGGTAGGGCAGTTATATACCACTCGCTTCCGATTTGCTCACTTGGTTTGGAGGCCGTTGGGATTTTGTTCAAGAGTTTATTGAATCGTGCATTGAATTCTTTAATTGGTTCCCTATGCTCTATCCTAAGATTGGAGAGATCGTTTATTAGTGTAGCCAAAGACCTATCATCTCCATACTTAGTAAGAAATTGTTCTTGGCAAGTCGTCCAACTGGTAATGGAACCAGAAGGTAAAGAAAAATACCAGGATCCTACTGATCCTTGCAAAGTATAAGGGAAAAGCCTAACGACAACATCTTGCTCTGTTACTCCCTTCAAGTTAACCGCCAACATGAAGTTATTAGTATGTTCCTCAGCTTGTGTTCCATCATCTGGATTAAATTTGGGTAGCCATTTTTCAGGAGCATCAAGTAATGCATGCAATGGTGCAGGCATATTGACTGCACCAGGCCTGGTCCATGGATCTGCCATTATAACACCAGTAGTAGATGATACTACTGTTGAAATTCCAGATGTCTGGGAAGGAATTGATGTTGCAGAGTGAGCAGGTTGGGATGTTGAAGTTCCTAATCCCTGATGAACAACAATATGTAATGGGGGAGTGGATAGTTGACTTCGCGCTGGGGAAGATGAGATGGAGCATGTGGATGAAAGTGTTTCACTATCAGATCCTTCATTGTTTTTCTTCGCCTTTTTTCTTTTGGGTAAAGGGAACTCAGTGGGTTCAATACCGAGCTTTCCACTCTGAAGTCTGGTGAGAGGGTGAGGTAAATTGAACTGCGAAGTCGCACTGCTTTGCGATACCTCAGATTTCTGTGGTGAAATCGAGAAGCTCTGAAGTTTATGGATCAGAGACTGAACTTCAGGGGATTCAAGACTTAGCTGTTTTGGAGTATGATGGGTTTGAGCTGTGATAGTTGATTCCTCTTCTTCTTGTTTGGATACTGGAGAACCAGCATGCAATTTGGAAGTACGAGGTGATGTGGAGGGAGAATTACTCTTAGAATGGCCTGCAGATTTGGGTTTGCTTGCCATTCACAGTTGAGGCCCTCCTTCTAGCGCCAAAAATGTTGATGCCCTGAAAATCATTGTATCAACATTGGGGGATAACCACCCGGTCCGAACCTTAATACAGCTCCTTTTCCGTTTGGAATGGTGGCTCCGACTGGGGATAATGGGACCAGTTTCCCAGCAATGAATAAACGGAATGAATGAATGATTGATTGACTAATCTAATGATAGGCGAATAACTTAATTTATCAGCGAAATAAAAAGAATTACTACTAATCCCGGGAACTATTGTACTTTGAAGTGTAGCGCTTGATGATCTATGTTTATTAACAGGCATGTAGATGACTCCATCTAATAAACATGGACATTTACTCATTCAAGGATTACTTTGCTTAAATAGTTAAACAAGGTGATTAACACAATATTGCTACACTCATCATTTATATCATCAATACATATATGATCAAAAGAAAAGCATTACCATAAACATCCAATAGTGGAGGGAATAAAGAAATGTTGTTAAAACACATACATATATTCGATAATAGCAAAGGCGATCAAATAACAATTCATATAAAAAGAATGGATTCAGACATAGATAATAGTACCATATGAGCTGCGAGTCACTCTCCAATATCAATCGCTATTTGAAATTCTTCCTCTAACGCAGAAATACTTTCAAACAAAGACAGTAGTGCACATTTGCATAAAAGCTTCTTTGCCAAAATCAGAATGATTGGTCCAGTTTTATAAAAGAATATGCCTGAAGTACAGTAGTGCAACTTCAGGTTTTAAGTCAAGTAAAAAACTTTACGACCCTTTCTAAAAACATGAAAGGGTATATAAATACTGAATTAAACTAATTATCTATGAAACTGAAATCCTACTTAATTGGTATCAAATGATCTTGAATATCTCCTTTTCAGCAACCTGGCAGTCGGCGGCATGAATCATCAAGTAGGCTGTTTGCCTTTAAACTTGAGCTGAGTTATCGCAAGCATTGGCTCCACTTCGGGCGGTCTGTTGAGGCAAGAGTTAAGCTGGGCGGCATAGGTGGCATCCTGAATATCGGGGATAATATACCCGATTGCATCTGTAAGGCATTTGAGGGCGGCTCTTTGACTGTGTGGTTTTACCAAGAAGAACCAATAGGTGTCCCATGTTAAACTGTTAATTCCAGCAATTAATCTCACCTTTTCCTCTAGATCTGGATAACATGACTGCTCCAATGTTTTCACCGCTGTCAATTTACCTGGAGTGCATTGGGAAATCATGTTTGACAAGTAGAGAGTATTATTAACCAATTCAACCAAATTACTTGTGGTTGATTTGCATCTTGAAATTGCCCTCTCTGCTTTCATTAACTGGGACTGCCATTCTGTAAACAATATTTCTTTATGTGACTCTAAAATTCTTGGTAAATTTGCCGCTTGTCCCTGATCGGTATCTTGCTAGTCAAGAAATTCAGTTAATGTTTCTTCAGCTTGATCCAATTCTGTTCTAGCCTTTTCTGTTTGTTTACTTATTGATGCCGTCAATTCGCATAGTGGTTCCGCCTGGGCGATTTTTTGACATAAAAGCTTGATTTGTGTTATTAATGCATTATTTATCTGTAATGCTTCTAATTTGAATTCGGCTATCTGTGGAACGCCCTTTGTCTTCTCAAGATGTGCTGATAGTTGAGCAATCTGCTCATCTTTAGACTTCAGCATTTGTTCATTTGCTGCCCTTAGTTGTGCCAAGGCTTCAGACAACTCTTTCTGCTTCTGGATTGCGCTGTGATCAATCCTCTATTTCTCTTCCCGCAATTGTTGAGTTAATTGATTATTTATTTGCTGTTGTGTTAACAATTGTTGTTCTGCCTGCTCCGCTTTCTGTTGTGCTTCTGTTAGCTGTGCTTGCAATAAAAAGATTTCCTGGTCTTTTGTTTTTAATAAAAGACTCACCTCTGATGCCTTGTCTATTGTTGCTACCGAATAGGCTCCAGCATATTGTGATAGTTTTGTTAGGTCATCAGAGGGGTCAAATTCCTCCTTCCAAACCACATTTCCCGTGACCGTTTGTTCTGGGAAAAGGGAAGGTTGATCAGTCCTTCTTCTCTTCCTCTGTCGTTTTACCACATCTTTGTGCCTTGGGCTATAGAAGACATCCAAGGGAGGAATTTCTTCTATCTGCAAAATAATTTGATCGGAGGGGTCCTTTGGGATTATTTCTACTTCCTTTGAACTGGGTAGGCCGCTGGTTCCACTTGGAACCTGTTGTGAAGTGGTTTCCTGTGTATCTGCCGCTTTCGAAGTTTCGGTGTCCTTTGAACATTCAAGACTACTGATAATTGAATCAAATTGCTGCCATTCCTGGAGCAATTTGGGATCAATTTGAGTATCCACATTCACCTCTATGTTGCTCTGTTTCTTCTCTTTAGTCTAGGTTTCCTCTCGCACCTTCTCCTGTTCTTTTGTTGTAACCGGCGGTTCCTTTGAATGTTGCTATTCAGGCTCGCTTGGTATTGTTGCTGGGGTTGTTGCTAACAGATCTAGAGGCAGAGTTTGCAACCTCTGTTCTCTAAGTCTGTTGAATTCAACTAACCCTTCATCTTTGTATTCCATTATGGCCAGCAATCTAACTTGATACATTGATTCAGCCGAGGAGAACAGGTCATCAAATTTATCTTCTATATGATCAAACTTTGTCAATTTGGCCTGTTCAAGAGCATTATAGGCGACTTTGTTGGGATCAAATCGCCTATTAGGGAGAGTCGCTAGAGTTAATGATTTCATCTTCGTAGCTTCTTTTTCTGCATGTTTGAAATCATGCAACGTGTAGACACCACATCTCAGAGGAAAAGAGGGCCAGACCTGTTTCTTTTTATTCTTTAGAGTTTGTGTAACTCCTTCGGATGTAATCTGATAAGCTATCTCCCTCGCCAGCAGTTTGTCAGGTATGTACAAAGGAAGGACATGACGTTCGGCTTGGCTGCCGAAATTTCTTACATAAGTAAATTTCTCCTCTCCAAACCATCTTCCTATTGATGTTAAATCAATCCCTGCTTGGTAAGAAATTTTGGGAGCAGGTTTATTAAAAATAGAATAATGAATGGGTAACATGAAGCCGTTGCAGACTTGGTACAAATGGTGCTTATAGGAAGTATTCCACAATTTCTGATGGTATATGTGAATAGGCGTGGGGTCTTGTGGAGTCCACCTCCAGCCGAGTACAGGAAACTCAGAATTAAAACACAGGGTATCTAGTATATAAGCACTATAGTAGAATGGGGGAATAATCCTTTCTGAGACGGAAGTTTTAGTTCTAAAACTAAGAACTGTGGTTGCTAGCTTATCTGAAAGTATGGTTGCCCAATCCATTATCTCACTATTACATGCCGCTTCCATCAAGGGAACCATTTCTATAGTGAAATTAGCGGAATCGTGCAACCCCCACAATCTACACATCATTATCCCAGCATAACAATACGGAGAACATAGAGAATCAACAGAGTACTTACCGGAAGTTTCATGCTTGTGTTTCGCCGGATTTTTCCTCCATTCCCGAATGGGTTTGGATTCAGTTTCGTTCTCATTTCGGAATTTCTCCAGAAATGCCTTGTTGTATTTCTTCTCTGGCTCAGGCAAATGATACATTTGCCTCAAATCATCAGCCTTGAATGAACCAAAGATTCTCCCATCTCTGGTGCAGAAAGTTCTGTCTGTGATTGGGATTTCCTCAATTGCCCACTTTACTACATCCGTATATGGGAGAATTTGTTCCCGAGCCGCTATCCGATGAAGGAAAGAGTCGGCCAAGTCTTTCAAAGTACCATCAGATTTTCTACTGGAACCCGCTGTAGCTTGTACTGCCGTCACCTTTGGTTCTTCGGCTTCGATCAAATTATAGGTACTTTGCCAAGTGGTCTTGGCAAGTCCTGAACATGTAGTATCAGATATTAATCCTTTCTTTTTATTTGCTGGATCAGCGACGGCTTGTCCTGTGGCTGGTGCAGTGGAAGCGACTGTGGTTTTCTTAGACTTCTTCCCCATTCTGCTTGAATCTATTACTTCGGAAGAATTCTGCACAGTAGTGGAAATAAGCGTAACACAGAGAATTGGTAGCGAAAACCAAATACGAGTGAGATATATTGATCAATGCATGATGAGGGATTAACTTAAAAGTGGCCGCGGATACAATCTATGAGAAGATTTTTTAAGCTTACTATTTCATTAAATGGCCATTAAAACCTGCCAATCCTTTAAATGCTCATCATATCTCTTATCGGCCGCATGATTTGTTTAAGCGTGCCTTGGACGTTTTGGCGGTTGAGCGCAGGTGAATCATTGTTTGAAAGATAAGGCCTTAAATACGAATTAATCGTAATACCTCTGCTTTAACGGCTTTTTAAAGTTTGCGCTTTTGGCTTTATCGCAATCGGGTGTCGGGGAAAACTTAAATATTTATATTGACACCTTTTGAAATCCCCGATCGCCGATAGCGATATCGCATCGCATCGCATTGGGAGTATGGGCACTTTAGAAGCATGCATGGTATATCGCCGATAGCGATATCGCATCGCATCGGAGCGAACGTGAGTTTATCGCATCGCATCGGATTGAAAGGCACTTTAATTATGGGAACTTATGATTGCCGATATCCGATAGCCTACTGCATGTCATCGCATCGGAGAAAACCAATGGGTCTTTAAGTTATGCCTCCTTTGTCATTGCAATATGCGATCTTGCGATCGCTTTATCGCAATGATAAAAGATTGATTTTTTATATTATAAGACCAAAATTGGTTTGTCAAAAAGGTTTTTTGTAATGTTTTCTTTTTGTTTTCGAACCTTTTTGAATAATACAAAGTTGATACCAATCAAAAATAAAAGGGACCCATTTCATATGATAGTTTTGTGAATAAAAATGATATGAAATGGGGGGTTGTTGTAGAGCACAACAGGTCCTCAAAGAATAATGTGTGGGCCTTAGGGCTAAATAAATGTTAGTGTCATATCACTGTCAATCAACTAGAGTGGGCACTACATTATAGAGCTCATAGAGACTTTGCATCCTTTTAAGTAAAGTTAAAGCCATTAAAGCCTTTTATAAAGAAGGTCTATTTGGCACACACTTGGAAACTATTGGGTATGGGAACTTGTTTCCATAAGTTAGAGAGTAGAGCAAGGAAAGTAAAAAATGCATCAACAAAAAAAATCAAGGGTTAATCATAGATGATGAAGAAATCACTGAAAAATCAAGTATCAATACTTTTGCAGAGCAATCTGTACATTGCACAAACAACACTGATGCAAGTTCATACTCGAGTGAAAAAAAGACAAAAGATATTGAAAATATGAAATTGGTTCACGATAAGCTATCAAGTAGCGGAAATGACAAATAGTTTGATCAAAGATTCATTCCAAAAATAACATATGCTAATGAATCAACCAATTCCAAAATTCCTATGAAAAGAGGAGGTGTTGAATGAGCTATAAATGTAAAAGTTGATAGCGTCATGCTACCTTATTGGGTTAGTGTATGCTTTTCAGAAGATCATAAAACAATGTAGTAAATTGTTAAAGAATTTATTACTTTATGATGATTGTTCTATCACATTGAAAAATGCAAAGTATGACGGAGGCAGTAAATAATTGAAGGTTGAGAAAGTAAATCTTCGTAACATTTTCTTTTTTTACCAAACATAAATGCATGTTGATCTATTTGGAGTTGCAACTACACCGGTCATGAAACTGGATCAATCTATTGGTGACATGTTTGCACAATTTTTTAGGCAATAGGAAGCAGAAAACTTGAGACTAAATAAAAGAATAAAGGAGTCAACCTGGAAGATGCTTTAAATCTTGGTCCTTCATTGATGACTCCATTGGAAATACAAACAACATTGTTGGAAGTTTATACCCCTAGCACATTAGATATATTTGCTAAACCTATAAATATCCTTAACGTGGTGAAAACATATATTATCAGTAATATATGCAAAAGATTGCAAATCATTGAACATGCATGGAAAGAAGCTTTTAATTTGGACCATTTCATATAAAGAACTAAGTCATTTTTCAACTACATTCAATGTGATCTTGAAGGAGATAGGTGTTTCATGAATAATGACTTATTTTATTTTAGCCAGAGACTTGATTTAGTTTCTGATCCAGAGAAAAAAGGAAAGGAATTGTCGAATGTTAATCAAATGAAGAAAATCAAAGCTTCATGGTCCTAGAGAACCAGAAGATTGGAAAAAATTATTTTTGAATGTGAAAACATAGAGAATCGAAGAGAAAATTCCTACATCAAGGTTGTACAAATTGTGTAGGATCTGAAAGGTCCATGTATCACGTGTGACTCTAGATTATTTTTTAGAGAAACACTTACGATTGAATTGGATAAGCTAAAATAGTCAAAGGCAATAGAATTCGATAATATAGCTGATTTTAGTACATAGAAAATTATCGAATGGCTAATTACTTTTGTTAATGTTAATAAATATAACTCTACTCTAGTTGTGTAATTGCAAGGATAATCTAGGGAAATTAAGAAAGAGATATTCAATCAATGTGTCAAACTAGAAATTATAGTTGCTCCTGTGAAATATTGCATCCAGGAAAAAGTGAAAAAAGTTGATAGTTAAACAATCAGATCTATGCTTTTACATATTGTGAGTCTTCTTAAATTTTTAAATATTCATTTTCTTGTTTTCTAGTGATTAAATTTTTAGGTTTTTTGAATATGTTATCATGAACTAAGCCAACTTCTAGATGCAGTTTCTTAATTTTCTTTGCATATGGATATTTCATATTGCGGTTCATACGAGTCCAATTAATTTACTTTTGCAACTAGGTATAAATATTTTCATAAGCAATTTAGGAATCAAGCGTGATTATTTGTACCCAAAACTTTTGAAGTGGTTTGTGTGAGGGCTTTCATTTGCACATGCCTTTGTTTTTCCAGACATTTTTTTTTCAGAGTTAGATTATCATTTATTACATGTATTTAATTCATTATGGAACAATTGTTACTATTTTAATGAAATGCAGTTACGGAAAGCTAAAGAGACAAAAAAGTGAAATGTTTGTTGTGAATATGCTAGCGAACTGTGATATTAGAAAAGTGTCATTATGGATATAATATCTATAATGAATAGTCATATAGTAGTATTGTTACTGCAATTGTATTCATTATTGTTTAAAATTAATTACTTTGTGTGAATTCTGAGACTATTTACCAATTTTGTGGATAATTCTGAGATGATGGTTCTTTTGTTTATTGGAATGAAAACAAATATTCAATAACATTTTTTTTTTGTCAGAAATTTGTTTCATATTTGATGTTTATTTTAATAATAGTTATGGTAATTGGCATTTGAATCTGGATACAATTCTTGTTACCGTAATTGTTTTTGTTGTTGTTAAGACTTTTCAGACACAAACAATGACCACTCTATTCTATGCCTGAATATGTATACCATTTATGTGCAATGTTGTTAATGAAATTTTTATAAAAGTTTCCAAGGATATGCTTTGTTTTCTTCATTATTATTAAATACTTTTCAAGCACAAGTGATGATCACTTTGTTCTAATTTTGAGTTTGTTCACCAATTTCATGAAGTGCTCTGAAATAATGTTTTTTTGCAAAAGTTTTCGAGGATATGCTTTGTGTTGTAAGTTATATACATTGTTTAGTTTTTCATATACTTTAGCTAATACAATTAATCATGTATACTTATTTGGTATTTGATGCACACATAGACCAAAATTTTCATGACACAAATTGCTACTTAATTGACTCATTCATATTATGGTTCACATATTTGTTTTACCACACAACACTTATTCCTCACATGGATTGAAAACAGAATATATTTAATATTTCATAATACGATTCTGAGCTAAATATGAGTTGGGTTTTCTACATATAGTTCCAAAACTAAAAAATGAGCAAGCACACCCAATAATTCTGATGAAATGATTAACCTAGTTTATGCTCAACACTCCCTCTCACGATCACTTCTACCAACGCTCTATCAAGGAATGTTCACATCCTCTTCTATGCATGCTAAGAAATATTCCCATCAGAGTTTGTTTTGATCCCTCAACGCTTCTCCATCTTATAACGATGTCCAACGGTGCTTGAGATTGCTATTCCTATTCACTTTGTGATCCTTGTTCGTAGATTTGCACCTACCATTGTTGCTTTGTGTCACCATCATCTATTTCAAATTTATAGCTTTAATTGTAACCCTAAAGCTTCTTTTCCTCCCTAAAAAGATTGATGTGCATGAAAAAACACTCGGTCTATTCTCCTATCTAGCAACATTGTTTTGTGTGGCTCATTCACACCTTGACTCAATCGCTTGTCCCTTCCTCTACATACATGAACCAGGAGCTAAACTTATGGCACATGTAAGTCATTGAAAATGGAAATCAGAAGCCATTGTAGCTAACGGATGCCTAAAGGTAAAAGTTGCATGACGTCTCTTTTGATGTAGAAGAGTTGTGAGAATAGTGACTGTAACCTATAGTTATTCATGGCTATTGATATTTTCTTCCTCATTGCACCTATTGCGGAATAGATCAAATATTAGGGCATAATAACCTAACCCCTTTTATCCTACATAAGCCTGGTACATCTAACAACACATCATTCATCACCTAGGATACACCATTGCGGGTCATCATTGAATCTTGTGCATTGTGCGAGGTTTTTGAGACTGTGAAAAGGTTACTTCATGGATCTTGATAGCTTGCATTTGATAGGGAATTGGAATAATTCAAAAGGTACTACCAACACATGATTACCCTCGTTATTAATATGAAGTAAATTTGACACTATATTTTACGAGCATTGTTGGTTAACAGAAGAGAGGTATGTTTTGTTTCATAACCACAGTAGGATGAAAATATTGATAAAATAATAATTTGAATCATAGGAATGGAATTTTATTTATGCTCATATATAGGGAGAGATGAGGGTAAGTAGAGATTATCACTTTCCCATCAGTTGAGATGGAGTAAATAAGTAAACATTGACAATCATTATCTCGCATAGGAGGGATTTTACAATACATCTGTGGGTAGGAGTTTCAATGTTGAGAGCCATATTCTGCAGATATGCAGCAATCCACATTCAATGAGGTAATAAATTATGGAATATGGGTGTCTTAAAATAAAATATATTCAGGACATTATTCGATATCACCTACCTCCATTCTATCTGACAATTCAGGAGCTTGTTTATGAGTTAAAACATAAGATGGGGGTGTGTTATTGGTGTGATTTCTCTGGCTATCCTCCCATAGATTAAGTATCCATAGCAACATCATTTTCGTGCATTGTATCATTTCTTATAAATGATTGGCTCTTGTTCAAATCTTATTCTTATATTCTTAGATGTGTGAGATCGCAAAACTTACATGAAAGAAACCCCCTGCGCTCTATCGAGGCAAGTAATCTTATCAGATTTATTTGAATAGATTGTGTTGCATGGTTAATGACATCATCTAGTTGTCATAGAAAATCCATCTTTAGATCTCTGTCAATTTGCAATGTAGTTCAATGTGTGAAGTTTATTAGTGTTCTCAAAGATAAGGAAACACAACAAATTTTAGACACTAGTGGTCGATGTTTCCAACTCTTCTAGTTAATTGAATAAGGGAGTAAGTTGTCATTTTGACATTTTGTCAACAACTTGAACCAAATCAACACACTTCATTTGTTTGAAAAATGACCAAAATTGGTGAAGTATAAGAGCTCCTCAATACTCTGATACACTCTACTATTCACAACACAATCCAAATCAAGAAAAACTCTCTCTCTGAAATTTGGACCTGTCTACAATATCACAAGAAAACATTGAATTTTTGTAGCTTGATTTATAGTTATAGCGAGATGAGTTACAACAGTGTAAGAATCATTTTGAACTTGTTTTTGTTAAAAACAATCCTTTCTTTTAGATTGAGACAAAATTCCATCAGCTACCAAAAACTAATCAAGTCATTAAAAGAGCATAGTTGCATGTAGATGCAGAAATTTAGCTTGCACTTCCCAAGCCTATCATCAAACCTTGGGAAGATATTGTCAATAACAAGCATAGAACTAGTCTTGGATATGACAATGATGTGTCCTTTCATATTCTAAACTATTCCTAGCCAATCCAATTTGAGAGTGTTGGATTTCTTCAGGAAGGTTAATCTTCACCTATTCCTGCTCCTCCTCCACAACGACATATTGTTAAATGCCAACATTGTGACAAATTTGGCCATGTGAAATATCATTGTCTTGCTCATAATCAATGTGATCATTGTGATAAGCACACTCATCATTCAAATAGATGCTTTAGAAACAAGCTTCCTGCAAGAACAAAGATTCACCTTGGATGGATTAATTCCTAGCAATGGGCTTAAATAGCCAAGAAGATATTTTTATCATATCATTAGATTTGTTCTCGAGTATTGAAAATTATTGTTGTTTATATCTCTTCATATTCTCACCTTGTCTTTGAAAGGGGGGGAATTGATGGTCATCTACAAGCTTCAAAGATACATCAAGTGAGCTTGAGCCATAACCTGAACTTGTTGCATGAGCCTACAACTAAAGACAACCATAACCAGATTTAGATTTGTAACCAGAGATAGAGAAGCCCATGAGCATGCATTTGGTTGGTGATCTTGCTTAAACCACCACAATTTGAACCTACCTTTTCATGCACAAAGCACCACACAATCCAACAAATGGTAGAATAGTTCGATTTGATCCTTCTGATACATGTTTAGTCAACTATTGGAGAGATAAACCATGCAAAATGTCATGGTTCTCTAACATTTGACGATTGACACCTACCATTTTGATGTTGATGGTATCCCTCTTCAAAGAATTAGGGATATTTCCTCTAGCAGAAGACTAACAACTTCTTGCCATATTTGGAACTATTGTAAGAACTGCACTAAGCATTCTTTGTTGAGACCCCAATGGTCTCCCTTTTCAAAATGATAGGGAACAATTCCTCTAGCAGTAGACTTCAACTTCTTACCAGATTTGGAAGAGTTCCAGGAACTGCACTAAGTGTTCTAGTGTTGGTGGTCATCCTTAAACAGCCACCGATTGCGAACTCGAGTTATCCCACCTTATATCTTCATTTGAGAGAGCACATTCAGCCATTGGCTACCACTTTTATATTACAGCTCTCTTCTTGGACTCATATATACCCCTTTGGATTAAGGGGGGAATGTTGTACACCTAATCCGCTAAGGGTTTGGTGTGGTGGAATGTGAAGAGTAATTAGAGTCCAAGATACCTTGGAAGGTGAATCCAACGGTCATGGAAATTTTATAAATATCTATCATTGTGAATAGTAAATGAAATTCAATGTTTTATCATTCATACCTTTCCTATTCATTTGTGTTGTTTAACATATAAATTGATATCAAAATATTATTTGATTAATATCCTCAATCACATTCTATTTTTATTAACTAAATCTCTCCTACCAATAAATACAAGTATTTTTGGCATTTATTCAGCGAACCAGCGTGTATTTAGGACATTTACTATGTAAACTTGTTTTTCTATCGACCGGTTCTGCATTAGTGATTTCACATTTGTCAATTGAAGTCATATTATCCAATATTAAATGAACTTTGTTTACTCAATTAAGTCAACTAAGTAATAGTTTATGACTTGGTATGGTTTCTACCATTTTACCATAAGCTAAATGTTAACATTCGAAAACTATTATAACCTTGTTTTGCACAATGAAAGCTTCCATTATAAGATTTTCACAATGAAAGCTTTGCTATAAAAAAGCATAAGTTTGAAAATAAAATAGTGAAAGGTTACTATTCTAAATGATGTATACATTAGCAATTCTTAAATTAACATTGCAACTATAATTAACATTTCAACTGACGCATGTTTATCGAAGTACGCAAATTTGGCGTATGCAGAGCTCTTTATGTTTATCTATTCGTTCATGCATTTCAACTTTGCTTTAAATTGACCAAAAGAATCAAATAAGACAGAAAAGGAAAAGCTTGACGAATTGACAATCTTGGAAGCATTTGTAAATGAAACAAAGTTTCAGTATATGCAAAAAAAAGGAAAGATTATAGTATCGATAATAGCTTAACAAAACTTTCAGGATCCAGAAAACTTTCAACATCGTCACATTGCCAAAAACCATTCTACTCCGAAAATCATCGGAAATCTAACACTAAATAGTACTTCACAAGCTACAACTCAAGAAAACTAACCATCCATCTCCATGTTGCACCTTCATATAGGCACAAAATAATAAAAATGAGTCTCAAACTATTTACTCAAGAAATAGCCTGGGAAATAGATTCAATCTTCCATGGAAGAAACAGATGCAAGTCCATTTGCATAAGCACTATTTAGCCTCCAATCTAATATCTAACTTGAAAATTATACTTCCTCTGCATATCCTTCATCTATTAATAATGTCTCTCACTGGTCACATGTAGATACAAGCTACCCATCACTAACACCAGCACTAGCAACATCTCTAGCCAAAAATCATTCATTTTTCTCCAATCTAGGAAGGCTCTAGTGAATGCTAAATTCCACTCTTTTAGAAGCAGTATGTATACTTGAAGTCACCGAATAAATATCAAAAAGGGTATTGTATAATATCGATAGATACAATTTTATTGATATGTTTGCAACCAACAATCATTACACAATGCATCAAATTAAATGTTATTAAGCATTTGAGTGATAACATGATTGTGTATTAATTTGCTAAATAGATATTAATAACATTGATAAACATTAATTAATTCTTGAATTCTAAGTGTGAATTCTAAGTTTTTGCATCTTTGTAAACATTACTATATAGACGTAGATTTTTCACATAACACACTTGTCTTTTCTCACTCGCTCTAGTACTAAATGCTTTCAACAGTTTGTACATTATATGTTATCATTAGAATGATTACGTAATATAATATGATATAAGCACTAATATTAAATTTCACTAAAACGAGTAAAATATGTGACATTAAATTTGATAAATGAGATTTGGTATTGTGTGTTAGATTTGAAGTGCAGAAAAGTTGATTGTGTGGCATTGTATATTGGCTGTGAACTTTCCACACTCACTCTCTGCACCAAAAAAATCTCCACACTCCTGCACATGTTCCGAGAAAACAAATAGAGTGCAAAGTCTTTAGTGTGGAAGAATTTGATTCTGCGAAAATGTGGAGAAATCGCTATTCCACATTTATGCACATTCACACATTCCAAATCATAACATTAAATAAGATCCCAATCATCCAATAAACCGAAAGAGCTATTCGACAAAAGTCAAATTATTCAACCATAAAGTATAAGGTAATGTTAATATTGTGTGACAATGCAAGAAACAAGGATTGTACCGTTACTGGATTGCTTGACAATGTAAACAAATAAAACAGTCATTGTAGACTCCATTGATTGGCAACAATATCACTCAAAAATAATTCATCGATTATCCCTTGTAACTAAGTTGTAATATTGTCTGACTAGTTATAGAATTTGAAAATTTGATAAATCAATAAAAAAATGTAAGAAATGAGAGTGCAACAAAGCAGACATAGTACTCATAATGAAAAGATAACAACACTTCTTCACATTGACACATTCCACACATCATTTGTGCATCTTTCGTAGCTTTTTGCATTCTGTAACCATAAATTATCTTAAGTTATGATAATACAATTTGACTATCGTCGCATAGCTCTCTCGGTTTGCAGCATTTTCACTTCCATGCTTCCGCATATTTGTGCTTCCAATATTAACATAATATTGGCAGGAGAACTTCAGTTAACCAAAATATAATGAGTTTTATGGTATTAATAAAACACTATGCTAATATTGATTTTTAAACCATGTCAAATAGAGCAATCATTTACAGTAATAAATTGATATAGTTGCTAGTATTGATGTTTTCATTCTACGAAGTGTTGAGGTGGAGTCGAATGTTTTATTGAGCATTAGCACTAGCTATAATAGTGAAAATGTCAATGCAAATGTCCTGTAAGCCTTTTCCACAACTTTGCATTCATCATTACTCATGTTATGCATCTTCAGACATGTAGTCGTCTAACAATATGTCTTAGCATTTCATTATATGGTATCAGAAAATTAATATTGATCAATATTATATATCAGTTAATTTGTGTGGATTATCCCTTTGTACAGGTATGACACAATATTTCACTATGTGAAAAATAGAAATAGGATAGGAGCACAATGCAGCAATAGCAGAAGGGGTGAGCGAAAAATGGCGAGTGCAGAGTGTGAAGCTTTTCTACTTGTGTGAACTTCTGAATCTCCACATTGGCAGCAATTTTTTTTGCATCTTCATATAAATTTCCATCATCGTAGAGTGTTTTGATACATCTATTTTTCACAAAGAAATGATTGTGAGTATGGATAACTTTTTTAATTTTCATAGACATTAAGTTGTTTGCATATTTTTTCCGCACATTCTATAACACTTTTATACTAATCTATAATGGTTAACTAAATTTACATTTTGCTATATGCGGTCGGAGGGGCAGGGTTGAACAAATATCCAGTTAATATTATTATGTTTTCTTGTGCGGAGTTTTTACTATGCGAAGGATGGTGTATTTGCGGGAGAATGGCATGCTTAGGGAACTTTATTCCATAGACGCATAATTAATTTAACTATGAACAAAAGCTTTAATTCGTAATGTAATAAGAATAACTAGAAAAAGCGATTTGTAGACTAGAAAAAATGAATATTTCACATTTTCCTATTACATATATTATAAGATATGTTAGGCTTAATATACACATTGATTAAGGTATGACTATTTCGCACGTGTTGTTTAATATATCACATCAAACTCTAGGTGATACAATCCATAATCAAAGACATTTGTGTAAAATATTTATTCAAATTAATTGTATGCATCGTACTTAATATCCATCACTAGAGATTCTTGCATTAGTCAGTAAAAGAATTCGATGAACCTAAAATTCAGGTAAAGTTAATTATTTGATTGCTTTATTTTTAATTTAGCTAATTTCGTTATGTAAAGTGCGAAAATACTTAAGAAAGTTCACCGTGTTTGTTGTGCATTCTTTACAATGAAAATGTAACACTAATTATTGTTATATACATTGAATTCCAATATAGGCTTATTGCTATAAACATTGAACTCCAATGTAGGTTGAAGCACTATGTTACACGAATTATCATTTTAATGTGAAAGGTAAAGCGTTTTTAGTGTTCGAAGTAATGATTGTGTGGAAAAGGATTATATGTGGAAGAACCTTTACGTTATGCATTTCACAACTCCATGCACATTTCTCAATTGAACAAATTGATGCCATGTTTGGCAATATGCTTTAACATCTATTAGACAATTAAATAAGGGATTTCATTACAAGATTAAATGTAAACCATTTTAGCATTTTTTTAGTTGATCAATGCATAATCAATCCATTTTTAACATTGCATCAAGTATCTGTCAAAGAAAATAAAATAAAAATAATGGATGACACGTATAGAACATTAACAAACCCATGAAATCATTTCGTGTTAGAGTTAAGTGATCACGTCTATGCACAATATTTCATTACCATTGTATTGGCAACCTGTACAACAATGATGTGAATTTGAATTTATTTTAATTCATCAATTCCTGCTACTTAGTGCATGCATATCGATGATATTAAAGCAATAATAGTTAGCAAAATAAAAGAACGAAATAATTTTCAACTTTTGAGATTTATTTCACCACTTCTCGTTAATGTTCACTTTGGTATTTTCAAATGCTATTTATTGAAAGTGTTAAATGTATCGATAAATCTATAGATCAAATCTAAACCCAATAACGGATAAGAAAAATAGTGTTAATATTTGAAGAAGCAAAGCAACAAATGTCAATCATCTTCCAAAATTATTTGATTTTTGGATAAATAGACGAACATACTATTAATTCATGATTGATATCATTATTTGGAGAAACGTTTTGTCCAAAATCAAAGGAAAATATGTATGTAGTCAGCTGGAATGCATTATGACAATTAGCTTTGTACCATGATCTTGAAAATCATTTGTTAGATTATTCATAAATCAAATTTTTTATAGTGTTTTTCATACTCAGGTATCAAAATAAAATGAATTGACATTGATTTAGTGGTGGGGGACAACTCAACCCCCAAATGAAATCATGGTAGAGGTAGTTGTTGGAAATAGGTTGTCATTGATGACAAAGTGAAAGCATGGAAACTGCAAAGCATTGGTAATGGTGTTGCCATTGTTGGAAAAGGAAACGGAAGGTAAATATGTCAAAGGATGGAAAAGCATGGCATAGGTGTTTTGAATGCAATATTAGCAGAGCTAAGGTATATATTTTAAGGGAATTTCCTGAGTACGATATCACCTCAAACACCATTGGAACCTAAGTAGATGGATAGAGCTCTGAAATAGATTTCCTGTGGTATATAGAAGATTGAAATGGTCTCCTAGATTAGAAGTTATGGCCAATCAAAAGTGAGGCCCCAAAAGTCAACTAATGTAGAGTCAAAAATGGTGGAGGAGCCATAGGAACAGTTATATTTGGCGTATTGAAAAATTGGTGGTGCAGTTGGTGAAAGGTTGGCGAACCTGACACGTTAAATTGCATGCATGTTTGGAAGCAAATCAAGTGTCACGAGTCCCCATCGACACATCGGTAGAAGTATGTGGGGTCAAGTGCTTTCGAGAGTTAACAAGAAGGAGGGGTTGCACAATGGGTGGTTTTCCCAAACCATTGATCACTATATTAACAGTAGGGGATGGTTGCGCTACCCCCACCTCTCAAAACCACAAATATCCTAAAGGGGGTCGCAAAAACCACAAGTGGTTTTCCAAAGTGTTGGGAAACATGGAAAATGGAGGAAGAGGTAGTGCAGTGTTAAAAATATTTGGAACCCTTAGAAATTTGATAAAGGAAAATGGGTGAAAAACAAAAGGCTTGTAACCCTTTCTCTCTCCTTTGACAGAAGGACACATGGCAGCAGACTATTGGTAGAAGGTGGAGCCTAGTGACAACTCATCCCGCAGGACCGGTCCCATAAACTAAAATAACATGCAGAAGTTAAGCATCAGGATGAAATAAGCAAGTTATGTGGCATCATTTGATTGGCTCGTAGGCATTACCTAGATGCATAGATGGATGATGATGTCATCAATGATGTGGCCCAATAAGAGGTGGAAAGGGGGAAGGTATTTTTGGCCTTTTCGGCTGGCCAAGTGGGCCATTTTTGGGTGACACATGGACCACTCACAGAGCACCATGTGGTGGAGGTAACATAAGCATGAAATCATCCTGTAGGCCAGACCCCAGAAGGTTTGAGCGAGGCACAATGGAGGACTTATAGGTTGACTAGGCATTAGGATGATAGGGTCAATGTCAATGACAAGTAATCCCTGAACTGGAGTGATTGGTTATGGGAGCAGTGGGTAGAACCTCTATAACAACTTAACCTGCAAGGTAAATCCCATAGGAAAAATTAAAGGCATGTGGAGGAAAACAGTGAGCTAGTGAGGCAGAGGACACGACGATAATATGGTGGTCAACAACGACCAATGAAAAAGGCACCAAGAAAAACCCATTAACATCCCATCCCACTCAATGGAGCCCAGAATATTTAAAAGGGTGAAAAAGAAAAGCATTGGGGTAAAATTGTCTAGAACCAAGCATCAACACCTAATCTTGTGCATTGAAGAGATCGAGGGTGCAGAGGAATTTTCAATGAAAAATAAGCCCTTAGGGCTTAAAGAAAAATAAGATGATGAAGTCATATTTTTGTAGTGTAAGTTCTTAGGCCAAGACTTATTTGGCATCAATGTTTTGCAACAACACTTTAATAAAAGTCTTTAGGCCTATGTTGAATTACATTGGACATGTGGATGAATGGGTTGATAGTTGGAGCCAAAATAATATATATAATGCAGTAGTGGTAAAGCCCTTTGGGGCTAGAACAAACAAAATGGCCTGTGATTATATGATTGGTAGCATTTTTAATAGAAATCATGTGCCCTTTGGCATGATGAGTTGACAACTTAATATGGCAACACTTTGGAATAAAACACTTGGGCCATGATAAAAGGCTTTGGATGAATGATTCAACAACTTTGAGTTTGGAAGTTATGTCAAACATAACAACAAGCAAAAAATTTCTAAATCGGGAATTAATGAGGCAATTGGAAGCATTTAGTGGCATCGACAATATAAACATGTAGAATTGGAAGTTTCACTAAAGTTGGAGCTTGCTAAAAATAGAAGAACCTCTATTAAATCTTGTAACTCACCATAATTGAGGAAAACAACAGTTTAACTCAATTTCTCTCAAGGAAACAACATAGTAAATGATTGAAGACTTAAAGAGCACATTCAGAAAACTCAGTTGAAGGAGGAAAAGGGAAACATTAATGGCTTCATGCAAGTATTTGAGAGCAAGAAAATTAAAGCTTAAAATTATAGAACAACAGATTTGAGAAGAAAAACTTAGAGATTGAGTTCAGAATAGAAAATAAGAATTTTAAGACCTACAAATGACATACAAAAGAGTTAGCTGAATTAGAAGAAATATAAATATAGATTTTATGCATGGAGGAATACTTGAACTTAACTAAAGTTTTAATTACCAAAATATCAGTCAAGAATTCTTTAAAAGAAAAATTTGAGCAACCAAAATGGATGATGAGAGGTTGTTAGTACAAATGAGATGCATATTATTGGTATGCATCAAGGATGAATCAGTGATCATATTTGGTATCAGAGAGGGTGTTTCAGAGATGCACAATGTTCATTGGTAATGTTTGTAATATTGTTTTAATGGTGTGTTTAGAAAAAGTGATTTTTGGTGACTGATGGTATAGTTTGGTGTGTTTAGTAAATGAGAAATTATAGAAGGTGATTTTAATGGTGATTTTGTCATTAATTAGTTATTGTTGAAGGTCTTTGTAAGGTGGTTTTGCTGAACAGTTCTAGTGAAAATTTTGTTTGTTTATGATGTAAGTGGTCTATTGCTTCTAGTTTGAAAATGGATAAAAGATGAATCAAGAGGGGGTGAACAAGTGATAGCTTGTAGATCAGAAGTTGTAGCTCCTTCTAGTTGGTGTTTGTAAATGTTTAGGGGCAAGAGTCCCTTTTAATATGTTGGTGGTGATAAATTTCTCCAACATGTAAGGGGTTCTCCCCGATGTGAGGTCCCAATTAGACCTCACATCATTTGTTGTGGGAGTCCCAACTCACTGTATGGTCTGAACACCATTAGAAAGGTTTCAAATATGTTCCTTTGTTACAACACATACACAAGTGATCAAAAACACCTCATTGGGGGAGAAAGTATACAAGCTTTGTGTGACACCTGATGTAAGGTGCATAGGGAATTTCCACGACTAGTAAAGGAAAACGAGACTCTCATTAGGGAAGTAATAGTACTATTTTAAGGGATACCTGGGAGTGAAGGGAAAGGCTTGTTGATCACCTGTATATTAGACCCACGTGATAAAAAACAATCATGAAAGCATAACAACACCTATCAACCAATATCCATATCTAAGAAACAATTAGTTCTTTATACTTAGTATATAATTAAACCAACATATACCTAGAACATAACAATAATAGCCCTAATATATCCATGATACATGCATGAAGTTTTGGCTCATAGAGCTTATGATTATAAATGAAAGCTCCCAAGTATATTGTTACATAGATGAAACACTAGATCCAGTAGTGGAACACGAAGCCACAACTTTCCTCTCAAAAGAATGATCTATCTCCTATGCACTACAAGAGAAGCCAAGGAAAAAATCCAAGAATCCAAGCCTTTTTCTTGAGTTGTGAGGAGTTGTTTATAACAAATGACAATGAATTTTTGTTTTCCTCATGACTCTTCAACTCCTATGACTTTTGGAATTCTATACATTTTTCATATTCTATACATGCCCTTTTACATTGCATATGTGGATTTTCACATTCCACATGTGTCTCTTGGATTTATTAAATACAACTTGTTACAAAAGACAAATTACATATAAGATGATGTCTACATGAGACAAAATTGCTAATAGTACAAAATTTCATCAAATTGACAAGTCATTTGCTTCCTCATCGAGCTCATTAGTGAGGTATGTGTTCCATGCTCTGAAATCCATGGATATGACTTTAATCTGCATTGGGAAGTTTGTTGCATACCGCATATTCACTTCTAGTGCTTCTATCAATATGGTATTCGAGCTTGATTGTACATTATTCCATAGCAATTAGAGTTTAATGTGAGCTTTGATTGGTGCAATGGCATATTGTATAATAATGTCTTTGGTGATGTCCGAGCCTTATTTTTCTAATGCTTTCTTGATTTTTTCTATGTACTCCCTGATTTCCTAGAAGATGATTTCTCTAACTCTTATTTCTTCAAGCGATCCTATTGAAGGCATCCCATGTTTTTGTGCTAGAGACTCAAACCCATTGTGTAGTCGACTATAAGTGGAAACAATGTTAGCCGCTCATTCTCCAAGACGGATATAATTTTGATGGTGGAGTCTTAGTTGTACTCAGTCTATTGCAACATTAATCCTATCCTTTATAACTATTTTTTGCGGAACATTCAAATATTTGGCAACCCATGCCTAGAGTTGATCGAAAACTCTATTTTCCACTTTCAGGAGCTTCAATACTTCTTGTTCTTTCTTCTGAATGAAAATGAGAGGAGCCACCACCTGCTATAGAAGTATCATCTCATCATATAATCATGTCATGGTATCCTTCATTGGCCCCAATTCCTCCTGTATGGTTGAATTCCATTCTACCATGTTGAAGTTGTGTGAAGATAGTCATTGATTTTCTGCAGCGAGGTGTTTCACATGTCGCTTTATCGCAGCCAACTCCTTTCTTAATATTGAATTCTCATTCAAAAAATATTTTTGAGTTGTCTATGTTGTTCTATCAAAAGAAAAAATTTCCACCATGATTTTCTAGGATTCCTTCTATTATTTCCAGTTATCACCTTTTCTGTAGAAACCAAAACTAGATTTTGAGGATCATTTGGGAAGTATATTCACCTCTGCTACACCATCCCCTTCTTGAATTGATCAAACATGACATTGCACACATCCATGACTTTGTCTTCAGGTGGAGCTATGGTTCCCATTTCATCAAATGGGAGATGACCACCAGTAAGAGGAGGTTCTTCCGTAGAACTTGGTTCATCATCTATGGATTAGATGGCATCATCTTCCTCCAACTCTTCCTTAATTTCCTCAGTCAATTTTTCTTCTTCCAGTCTCTGCGCTGCTTCTTCCTCCTATGACTTCTTTTGTTGCTCCTCTTATACTCTACTTCTGTCCTCTTCTTCTTCTTGTTTCTTCCTGAGAAACTCATCTTTCTTATTCTTCTCCTCTTTTTTTAATTCTCTCCTTTCCTATTCAACTTGAATAGCTCCTGCGCTCAAAGGATCAACTCTCAATTTACTACTACTCTCTCTTGTTGAATCATGCTTGATCCTTTTCCTCGGAGCTGAAATCTTTGCCTGAGGAGTTTTTGACACTGCCTCTTCTACCTACATGTCTTGAACTAGTGGAACTTGGGGTGAACTAGCTTGAATTCCTAGATGTGTCTTTATAACTTCATTGTACCAGTTCTTCACCTTCTCATATTTTGTTATAGACATTATTGAATATACCCATTTGAAACCAATTATGTCACAATGTTTCTTACACATTCACTTAGGATCATATCCATGAAAATCCTTAATTGTAAATTGAAAGTGGTCTAGCTCTTGTATTTCAGAACTTGTTGCCTTGTGGTTCTTCAGTTCAAAAAATCCAATCCTCAAAGGGAAGGTGGTCTAAGGGGATTTATTCCTTCTGTGAAGAACTCCTGACAACCCTTTATACAATTGATATGTTACTTCTTGCAAGACCACCTTATTAGTCACTTATCGTGACGTGAAGTGAGGAGAGATATGACATCCAAAGCATCTGATATATGTACCTTCAGGCACAACAAACCAATCCACAATGTCATGTAGTGAATCCTTCACCTGATCGATCATGCAAGGAGGATCGATCTCATTTATCATATGAAATATGTCTGTGAAGAAATTCTCTGCCAATCTGTCATATGCCCCCTCTGAAGCTTGATTCAGACAACACCCTGTAGTGGAAGTATACTAGAAACTTATTCTATGGGGTCCAGTTTCGATACATTCCTAGGAAAGAATATTGTGCATAGATTCCACCCAATAGAAAAGAAAACATATACAATTTTGGTGCCTAGTTTGTCCTCAAAGATGCTTTTTCCCGCCCCACATGAAAATGCAACTCAAAAGAAAGTATGTTTTCCTAATTGAAGATCTTACCATGGGTAACTACCATGTTGAGCATATATATCTAGTTTTCATCAAACACTTTAGCATTCTTTCACTCATGTAGCCGACAACACATAGCAATAAGGTACTAATATACATCCTTGAGAATCCTGGTCGGGTAAAATGCAAATGGACGATGTCAAAACTTAGTAGGCTCTTGACACCAAGATTTAATGATGTCACTTGTGTCAAGCACAACCCATCTAGTGTAAAAGTTGTTATTCACATACTCTATGGGCTTAATCATTTTATAGTAAGTCTCCATGTCTTCTCCATAATAAGTGGAAATCTGACCACCACTTTCACTACGGAGCACTAGATCATAATCATCCATGTGTGTAAGAATCCACTCAATCACTTCTGCATAAGGGATGACTGGGAACCTCCATGCAATCCTAGGCATCCTAGACTGCTTGGTATTGATGTATACTTGCAAATCTTCTAATTTTTTAGCAAAGTAATTATGTATGAGTGTGGCTTTTATGTAATTCCATGTGACCTGAGTAGACTTATCTATGAAGCCTTGTGTATCTACATAGATGGGAATGACTGGCTTTGTAACTTCGACTGCTTCCTCATGGAGGCCACTCAATGTGTAGCGAGAGGCATAGTTCCAATAAATGATGACAGAGTAACAATACTTGTAGCTCGTACACTTGTATATGGAAGAACACTCATGGTGCTAAGGATTGAATTTATAAAATATTCTATTTGTATCAAGAAATAGCTTAGAAAATCATATTCAAAGAGCCATCAAATGTAACTAAGAATGTAAGCCTATCAATGATGGTGCATATTTACGTGCATGGGCAGGAAATATGCATACAAGCAAGGAGGGAACACTTTCAAATCATGAAGGCAATTCAAGGGTCATTTAGGGATTTGAAATGTGTTCATGTACTCAAGAAAAAGAGAGAAAAACATCAATGAGATAGGGTGCACTAACAAAGCATTACAGAGAGTTCATTTGGGCCTTTATGGTGTGGTCACGTGCTCGAGGAAGCTAGGAGGGTACAAGGGCACACTCCGAAGAGACGAAGGAGCAAATCTTTGGACCTTCAAGCCTTCAAGGTGCGCTCATGCACTCAAGAGGAAAATGATGGTGCTATGGCACATGTTGAAGGGATGAAGGGAAAACATTCAAGCCTTCAAGGTGAGATCATGCGCCCAAGGAGGGTTCAATTCTTCCTGACGAAGGAGTGCACTTTAGAGGAAAACGTTTCTTTTCTAGGCGCATTTTTCTGAGTTAGTCAAGGCTTCAACTTCTAGAAGTGAAATTTGTCATATAATGTCTGAAGAAAATTTCTAGTAGAAAGATTTAATGATATAAATGTGGAGAGGAAAGATCTACAAGTTTTTATGAGTTTTATCACAATCATGATTAGAATGTGAAGAATTAACGAATATGTAGAGTCACAGTCTGTGACAGAAAATTAACACTTCTAGAAGAAAGAATGAAATGAAATGACAATAAATAATTTAGAAAGAAAATAAATGCCAATAAGGAAAGCAAGATCAATACAAAAACATAAAAGGAAACCAATAGAATTGACATGCAAAACTTACTTGGAATGAATATTGATGAAGAGTTTCTTGATTAAAATATGTGCAACCAACCAAGATGAGGATGATTATGAGAAAGAATAGTTAACTGGGTTGATTTAAAAGATATTACATTCAAATCCATCTCATGCATGTTCACCACTTATCGATGAGTTAATGAGTAAGTTAAGAGAAGTGAAGTGGGCTCATATTTTCTAGGAGTGAACCCACAAGCAGCAAGAAAGTGCATGCATGAGTTCTAGAAGGGTTCATGTCTTCATGCCGAAGAAATGCACTCAAGGAAGGCACATTGGCTAAGCATGAAGGAGTTTGCTCTAATAGGGTGTATTTGTTCAGGCCGAAGGAGTGAGCTCAACACAAGAGAAACTCATCATCAACTTGGAGTGTGATTTTGATTTACAAGTTATTTTTCTTCATTTTGTTTTCTTTTGTGTGCTTTTATGTGTGTTACATGGTGAAAAAGGCTAGTTTCTAAGTCAAAAAAACCTATGACTTCAACTAAATTTAGCCAATATAACATAAGGACTTCTAAAGGTTAGGTGACGACACTTAGGAAACATTGACTTAGTAGGATGCACAACTTAGAGAAAACATAAGAATAACAAATCAAACAATGTGATGACAATAAGTGGCTTGAAACGACAGTTCAAGTAGGCTCCAGAATTGAGTTAGGAAAACATTTTGGAGGGTTGTTGTTGCAGCGAAAAAACTTGGCTACACACTGGGAGAACCCTGACTTCTCTGATATGGTTTCATTTATGCATGAAGTCTCAATTCTCCAGGAAGTATTGATTTGATCAATGAGTCACCTTAGCTCCCCACTCTACCTAGTTAAAGATATAATTTCCTCAATTTCATCACTCAGAATAACACATCATAAAGCAAGCCATATCATGATATTTTCAATGAAAGTAATGGTAATATAACATGATAAGTTAAAATAATTCAAAGTATGAGTTTTACATCTTTGGTGTTGCTCCATTGCTAACAAACCTGGATAGTACCCCAACGGTGTCACTTTAGGAACACAAGTGTTGCTTCACTGCCAGCAAGCCTAGATAGTACCCCTGCGGAGGAAGCCTTTCTCTTCTTTCACCTTTTATTTCTTTCTTTTAAATAGGACTATGCTTAGGCACTTATTATTTTCAACAAATAGAAGAAGGATCTTTACTTATTGAGAGTAGAAGAGGTTCTCCTTCGTAGATAAGTTTAATATCTTTGAAGCTTTGTTTGCTAAAACTTTTCCCCTTATCTTACTCTACTCAAACAGATTGGTAAGAACACAGTATTAATAAACATTACCAAGTGAAGGAATGAGAATCCTAAATGGATACAAGCATCATGGTTTTCTTATAGCTTCCCAGCTGAAGGATTATATTTTCCATCCAAAAATCATCAACTTGAAAGATGTAAACCAAATCAAAGAAGATGGTAACAAATAATCCAAGGGTTGTATGTTACCACAACTTTCTTTCACAAAATATTAGCCACATCATCTTGAATCTCAAAACTAGATTTATTCAAGAACTAACGAAATGAAAAACAAAACGAGAAGATGAAAATGTGAAATAGGAATGAAATGCATCTAACTAAATGCAACCTATCCTATCCTAAACTAAACATTACAAAGTCAGGTTAAGTGAAATGGAACTTCCAATGCAGCCATAAAAGTTTCTCCTGACTTTGAATTCAAATGATGTGATCGTGTAAGACCAAACTAAAATACAGTGCTGTGAAAAGTTAAACAGCTAAAACATTAGCACTTACATGTAAAAATACGAAGTGAAAGCACAACAGTGTGAAACTCTTGACTCCTCTAGTGGATGAAAGACTCCACAAAAACAACAACTACCAAGTTCATGACCATACGAGACTCAATTGAATGCATGAAGGTACAAACCATGAGACATGGGTCCTACTCGATAAGACTCTTCAAGCCAATCCTCAACAGGAACATGGAAACAACCTTTCGGAAAACTTTGATAAAAAAGACCAATCAAAGATAATTCCATATTGAAAGAGACATTAGTAGGTTCACCACAATCTTTACTACCTTGCAGGATTAAATTTTCAATGGATGATGTAGATGATAGGTCAGAGTGAAGGATTTAACAATCCTTAAGATCATTATTTTTTTACACGTCGCAAATTAAATATTTTCTTGAGGTGGGATGTAGTGATTGAAGTTCAGGAGTCAAGTTAAAATTTCTAACTCGAGGGTTTAAAATTTTTATGTGAAGGAAACAAGAATCCCTCAAGAGAGATTTCACATCCCATGAGATGGCATTAATGACAAGATTTCACCAGAAAATCTTAAACTAACCAAAATCACAAATATCGTCGAGGTAATAGGAACCTGACATAACCATTAGTGTAGGTTGAAGTGTCCTATTCACCTAACTTAAATTTGAACTCTAAAAATATTGAAAATAATATTGAGAAAACATGGTCAATTTCTTGTCTAAACAAGATCAATTATTCAAATCATGATATTCATAAGGGAATTGAGGTCGATCAGATAGATTTTCGATATTACCACAAAAATCCTCAATGATAAGCATATCATATTCTTAATCAAAAGGAGATATAATTGAAAGGAAATATTCAATAATCACATCAGACTCCATTCAAAATTTTTGCAAATATGAATCTTCTCATGGGAATAAAAATCCATCCATGGATATTAACCAATCATAACCATACAATTAAGAAAAAAGGAAATGATTAGGGTCATGGTTGTCCAAGGATTCAAGTTGATTAGTAGGTTGAGGGTCGATAAGAAGAGTATCAATATTCGAATATGATTTATTGATAGGATCATACAAATCATCATCAAGGGAAATATGTGAAAGAAAAATCAATTCCTCATCAGCAAATTGATCTTCTGGTTTACTGATTGTTTCAGGTTAAAAAAATGGAACATCAAAAGGAGGGGGGCAAGGAACCAAAGTAATATTGGATTCATCTTTAGGATGTTGAAGTTCCTTTTTAACAAGAGGAAATGATGAATATGATTCAAAATATTTTCTTGAAATCCTGACTAAGAAACGAAACTTTTCATCCAAAAATTTCTAGTCGACGTCCTCATCTAGAAATACATAGCAAAGATGAAGGAACTAGTCAGCAAAATTGTTGGCATTATGACACAGGTTTGGCATAGGTTTGGTGACATAAGTGTTGTCCTTGATGGAAACTCACTCAAATAGTAGATCACGAGTTTAGGCTCTCAAAATAGTATAAAATGAGATACCCGCAGGTTCCCGTTCACAAAGTCGCATACATACGCAGGTGCACCGAACAAAAGGTGCGTACATATACGCAGGTGTACCGAAAAAAAAGTGTGTACGTAAAGTACACGTACTTTCATACAGGTAAAAGCACACACGTGGGAAATCTTATGGTTGGTCCATGGTTTTTAGTCCGACATTTTTGAACCTATGGTTTTGGTCCATGGTTTTGCATCTAAAGTATTGAACCCAGGTATTGGGTCCCTAGTATTGGATCTCTATGGTTTTGGACCATGGTTTGAGTAAGGCCTAGGCTATAAAAAGGAAAGGAGATCATTTGGCTGGGGTGACGGATGTGTTGAATATCTTGAGAAGAGCAAGATCTGATATACTGGTGATCGGTTGGTGAGTTATAGCTGGACTTGAATCAAGGAGGAACCTGAGCATTACAAGATGGTTAAGATCTACAGATGGGTCGAGATCTCCTTGACGCATGATCAGATCTATAAATATGATAAATCTGAAGTCTGATTAAGAACAAGGATAAATTAGCGATACCCGCAGGTCCGACAAAGTGGAAGCATGTATACCCACAAGTTCGACACAGCGGAGGCGCGGATATACGCAGGTTGAACACAGTGCAGGCACGTATTCCGCAGGAGCGACACAGCAGAGGTGTGGATACCCGCAGGATTGACATGGCAGAAGTTCGAATACCTGCAGGTTTGACACAGCGGAGGTACGGATACCCGCAAGTTCGCTTTGACATATCTGATTATGTACGCAGATTTCTATTGGTGAAGTTGCGGACTTTTCTTGAAATATGTTTTAGCTGCTTTTGCTTATTACTATAGTGTTCTGAGGTCTGAATTGGTGTCTGGTTACTGGTACTATGTTCTGAGAAGTTATTGATTCAGTATTTGTACAAGGAAGTTCATTGATTGCAGATCTATTTGATGTTTGATTGATATTCATGGATCCAGTTTGAAAATTTATGAAACGTGGTCCCTGGAAGAAAAGCGAAGTCTTCTGTAGGTCAACACCTATGTAGTAGTACCTCAGCTAGTACAAGAGCTAAGGGGGTTGTAGCTCCCTTCCAAAAGAGTCTGGAGAACGAGAGAAGGTTGTAGCCTTATGCAGGTTGAAGCCTGCGTGCTGGTATAAGACTGCAACAATACAGAATCATTGTAAAAAGAAGTTTCTATTTGAAAGAAGATAGAGACATATTGCAGTAGGTGGTTTTCACCCACATTGGGTTTCCACCTTATATCTGGTGTTCTTTTGTGTGACTGTCTGCTCTAATTTTCTATTCCTGCTTACTGTTATATGGTTCTAACACACAGATTAATGATCAACATCTGAAGAATAAATTAAAATTATAAGTCTGGAAGGTATACGCAAGTTTCATTAGTATCTTTGTATAAATTGAAAAAGAATCTGATAATACTGATTCACCCCCCCTCTCAGTATTATTTTCAACAATTGGTATCAGAGCAGGTCCTTCAGGAAAAGCTTGATCACTTGAAGGAATATCTATCATCATGAGCAACTACGAAAAGGAAGCATCTATCAGGCCACCGATTTTTGATGGGAGAAACTTCGTCTATTGGAAGGTAAGAATCACTGCCTATCTTCAATCTCTTGGTACAGAAGTTTGGGATATTGTGGAAATAGGATACACATTTCCATCATCAACTCCTACAGATGCAACTGGTAAGAAGCAGTATGAAACAAATGAAAAAGCTGTCAATACTCTATTAGGAAGTCTATCTCAATCAGAATTCGTCAAGGTTATGCAGCTCAAAAGCGCAAAAGAATATGGGACAAGATCGTTCTGAGCTATGAAGGAGATGAACAGGTAAAACGAGCAAAATTACAAACTCTTAGAATTCAATATGAAAGTCCCAGAATTCATAATGATGAAAGTGTGGCTAGCTATTTCCTACGTATAGATGAGATCGTAAATTGTATCAAAAACTTGGGTGAAGAAATAAAAGAAGTTGTTTTGGTTGAAAAGGTTCTAAGATCTTTGTCTCCTAAGTTTGATTCAAAAGTTTCTGCCATAGAAGAAAAGCAGAATCTATAGAGCCTTACCATGTCACAGCTGCACGGAATTCTAACTGATTACGAAATGAAAAAAGGAGGACCATCAGACAGGAGAGAAGTTGCATTCAAGGTGTTATCACTCAGGTTGTCCCTTTTGACTCCCCAAAGGGATACGGCCGAGGTAACCACAAACCAACTTTGGACCGCAGGCCCTAGCCTGCCTGCGGTCAGAGAGGGCTCTCTCTTTATGATTTAGCTTTGTTGAAAGGGGTGATTTTAGGCTAGATATGATGCACAGGGGTTTGATTGAGTTTTGGCGGGAAAACCGATACTTTCAGGTAGAGAGGCTGAGTATAGTCTGAATGTTTCAAACCATTGGGCGTGGAGTCGAGGAGGGGAACTGCTGTTGTTTTTCCTTAATAACAGGGAGGGGAAAATGGAGCAAGGTGACTGAGGCAGAAGCAACTTTCAGATTCAAGGGATGGCAAGAATGCTAAAGAAAGAGAGGCAGTTAAGAATCTCTCCAACAGATTAGCAAAGGGGGGTAACAAGGCGCTACCTAGGAGCAGTTAAGAATTCCTAGATAATTGGCCAACACAGGCGAACTGGGGTAAACATGAGCCAAAAGGAATTCAATGTTCATAACCAATTCATTTAGAAGAAAACATCAAGAAACAACAGGAATTGAGCATAGAGAGTAGTTAACTAATTCTAGGCTATTCTTTTTTCCTGCTATTTAGATAATGGAAAACACATAAACAGAGATAAGAGGCACTTATTGCTTCGAGCCGCAGCGCAGGAATTCCATCTCCAACTCTTCAACACATTCATCAACAACAGACAGTCATTCTCCAAGCTTTAAGCAATCTTTGATTACAGAAAGATTCAGGTATACACAACGAGTCTCTCATGAAAAATACCAATTAACCCACACTTAAAACTATACAGAGTGTGGTATATATAGGGCAAAACTCTCTGCAGAGTTTCCTTTATTACATTTTGACCTAATTAGGTCATAAGAATGACTACTTGACCTAATTCTATCTAAAAATAAATGCAAAGAATGTCTCGGGCCGTGCTCAGGGCCGATGTGTCAAAACTGTATGAATGGTGCTGTCCTCGGTGGCTTGCTGCAGTGCTTTCTGCAATAAATGGGTATGGGTCTCTGCTTCCTTGCTGTCCTGGTGCTTTAAATGTTTTAACAGTGATTTGAAGGCAAGGATGGGCTGATGCTTATCGATTTGATTTTCTGGGGGCTTCATCAATGCTCAGGTGCCTCGAGCCCCTACAGAATCATGACTGATTCTTTCTGGCGTCCTTTCTTCCACTGATACTCTCTGACAAAATCTGGGCTGCTGATCTACTGTGCTGCGTGTCTAATCACCAGTAAATGGCCGTTGTTCGGCCTCTGTATCATCTGGAATTGTCTTCTAATCATTTTGGTATGCTCTGTGAAGAAAACGGATCATTTCTGCGCCTTTTCGGGCTTCCTGGGGCTGCATGGGGCGAATATTCCTTAAAGATTCCCTGAAGATTCTCCATTCTGGCCCAAAAAATCCTGCTAGGCGCAAATCGCTCATCAAAAAATGCCTCAGAATTCGATTCTGGGGCTCCGAAGTGCGATTTTCGCGCCTCTGCGTCAAAAAGGGCTGATGACGTCAGCATTGTCCAGCGGGTGACGTTAGCAGGGCGACGTGGCAGGATGACGTCAGCATGTCATCATCACGTACATTCGATGACGTGCCAGGTACGGTGGCGGGACACGTGGCAGGAGGCCACGCAGGCGGGTGACTGTACAGGGGGTGACGTGGGCATGACTGTGCAGGGGGGGGACGTCACCTGGCAGGGCGGTAAGCGGTAAATGGCGCACTGCTTATGGGGGATGGTGGTTTTGGTGGGAGGGGCTCCGCCACAGCCCGACGCATGACGCGTGGCGGGAGTACGGCGGCAAAACCGCCGAACTCCCGGACGTTAAAGGCCGGGCGCGTCGGGGAAGAGGATGCCCGCCAGCCGTAGATCTGCGGGGCTGTGGATCGGACGGCTGGCGGCGAATGCGACGGGACAGGGTGTTAACGGGCGGGAATATTCGCGGGAATATTCTGAAATTAATGTGGGCGGCGGATGGGTTATAAACTTTAGAAAAATGGGTTTATGGGGTTAAATAAAGGCGCGAGCTAATGCTTATGTACAAGGACTTTGGGTTAGGGGCGGAATGTGGTTTTTTTGGGGGTTTGTGGGGCTAAGGGGTAGGTTGCTGGCCGACCAGATGTCAAACCAGTTCCTTAATGACTCGGATGGGCTAAAAACAGTCCCAGATGGACTGAGATTTCCCGGACTTAGTAGAAAATATGGCTATATTGCCAGGGAGGGGTATTTACATAGGGGATTTATATACATGATTTTAATAGGGGAAGGGAAAAAACAAATAGGGAGCTATATAATAAGAGGGATGTTAGTGCACTCCAGCCTGAGTACCTTCAACTCGAAAAACTGCCTCAAAGCAAAAATGGATTGCTTTATCAAAATGGGAACACAGCAGTGGCCCTTTAGACCAGCCTGCTCTCATGGATACTATCTGGCCATCTGTAGCAAATATGGAGCATTGCAGCATGCATAGCACGACATATTTGGCATGTAAAATTGTCGATCATGAAAGATGATTAACCTGCTGCAGCAGGAGGCTAACAGTGGCTCCACTTGGGGATGGCTTTTCCTTGTGAAAAGTCAAGAACAGCAGGTCAGACTGCCTTGTATTCATTTGTTACTGTGTTCTGCAAATTTCTCTTGGCTGGCTGCCTTATTAATCATACCTACCTACCTACCCTAACCAGCACTTAATTTGCTGTTAGGTGAAGTGAAATAACCAATGCAGCCACTTAAGTAATAATAACATGAGTGGGCTTTGCTGCTTATGCTTGCTAATGACACCAACTGAGAATTTACAATTTGTTATGGATTTATCAATCTTTGAGAAGATCAGGAAGCTACTGACCTCCTTTGCGGTGTTTAAATACTGTACAAAACTGTCCTGCAACATACATATACAACTTTTTGGCTGAATTAAAGAACTGTACAAAGGTTCAGAATCACTACCATGCCTTGGAGTCGGGAGATCATTGTCAACTCGATACTGAGCCTTGCAGCCTGTTGATGGTGACGTGCACTGATCTCTTTCATTATTCTGCCTGCCAGCGGATAGGTCATTCAGTACTTGCAGAGGTGCTTACAATTTATTACAATCTGGCTCTAATAGGGCCGGACTGATCTGTGCGGGCTGCTGGTCTTCTTCTTCTTTGAATGATTCAGATGGCTGAAAACAAAGAGGCAGGGGATCCATTTGGATCATCTGGTCATATGCTTCTGCTTCTGGGTCTTCCTCAATCTGATATTCAATGGCTCTATTTTTGTTTCCTCCTTGACTGTATGATGATCTTCAATAGCATTTGAAAGCTGCTGCTCTGATGTGCAAGGGGGCTTTTCAACAATCTCTTCCAAAGGAAAAACACAAAAATTTGACATAAAATCGCTTTTAAAGTACAATATACACAGCAAAATTTGGTGCAAGAGAAAGAACATGGTCTCTTGGACGATAGTCCAAGTCGAGAGCCTGATCTGCTTATTTAATTCCTTCGGGTTCATTTCTCCAGCGGAGTCTTTATTATGAGGATGATGTGGAGTCGCTAGGTGGATGATGTAACCTTAAAGTGCCTGATCTCTGTCCACCGTCACAGATCAGAGCTGAACATGAAAAACCCTGAAGAAAAGGAACACTTTCTCTAGAAAACAAGGCGAACTGGTCAAAATTGAGGATTTGCACTAATAAACACATGATTCATCTCCCCAGCGGAGTCGCCATTATGTTATCACTCAGGTTGTCCCTTTTGACTCCCCAAAGGGATACGGCCGAGGTAACCACAAACCAACTTTGGACCGCAGGCCCTAGCCTGCCTGCGGTCAGAGAGGGCTCTCTCTTTATGATTTAGCTTTGTTGAAAGGGGTGATTTTAGGCTAGATATGATGCACAGGGGTTTGATTGAGTTTTGGCGGGAAAACCGATACTTTCAGGTAGAGAGGCTGAGTATAGTCTGAATGTTTCAAACCATTGGGCGTGGAGTCGAGGAGGGGAACTGCTGTTGTTTTTCCTTAATAACAGGGAGGGGAAAATGGAGCAAGGTGACTGAGGCAGAAGCAACTTTCAGATTCAAGGGATGGCAAGAATGCTAAAGAAAGAGAGGCAGTTAAGAATCTCTCCAACAGATTAGCAAAGGGGGGTAACAAGGCGCTACCTAGGAGCAGTTAAGAAAGATAATTGGCCAACACAGGCGAACTGGGGTAAACATGAGCCAAAAGGAATTCAATGTTCATAACCAATTCATTTAGAAGAAAACATCAAGAAACAGCAGGAATTGAGCATAGAGAGTAGTTAACTAATTCTAGGCTATTCTTTTTTCCTGCTATTTAGATAATGGCAAACACATAAACAGAGATAAGAGGCACTTATTTCTTCGAGCCGCAGCGCAGGAATTCCATCTCCAACTCTTCAACACATTCATCAACAACAGATAGTCGTTCTCCAAGATTTAAGCAATCTTTGATTACAGAAAGATTCAGGTATACACAACGAGTCTCTCGTTATTTCACTTCACCTAACAGCAAATTAAGTGCTGGTTAGGGTAGGTAGGTAGGTATGATTAATAAGGCAGCCAGCCAAGAGAAATTTGCAGAACACAATAACAATTGAATACAAGGCAGTCTGACCTGTTGTTCTTGAAATTTCACAAGGAAAAGCCATCCCCAAGTGGAGCCACTGTTAGCCTCTTGCTGCAGCAGGTTAATCATCTTTCATGATCGACAGTTTTACATGCCAAATATGTCGTGCTATGCATGCTGCAATGCTCCATATTTGCTACAGATGGCCAGATAGTATCCATGAGAGCAGGCTGGTCTAAAGGGCCACTGTTGTGTTCCCGTTTTGATAAAGCAATCCATTTTTGCTTTAAGGCAGTTTTTTCAGTTGGAGGTACTCAAGCTGGAGTGCACTAACATCCCTCTTATTATATATCTCCCTATTTGTTTTTCCCTTCCCCTATTAAAATCATGTATATAAATCCCCTATGTAAGTACCCCTCCCTGGCAATATAGCCATATTTTCTACTAAGTCCGGGAAATCTCAGTCCATCTGGGACTGTTTTTAGCCCATCCGAGTCATTGAGGAAGTGGTTTGACATCTGGTCAGCCAGCAACCTACCCCTTAGCCCCACAAACCCCCAAAAAACCACATTCTGCCCCTAACCCAAAGTCCCTGTACATAAACATTAGCCCGCGCCTTTATTTAACCCCATAAACCCGTTTTTCTAAAGTTTATAACCCATCCGCCGCCCACATTAATTTCGGAATATTCCCGCGAATATTCCCGCCCGTTAACACCCTGTCCCGTCGCATTCGCCGCCAGCCGTCCGATCCACAGCCCCGCAGATCTACGGCTGGCGGGCATCCTCTTCCCCGACGCGCCCGGCCTTTAACGTCCGGGAGTTCGGCGGTTTTGCCGCCGTACTCCCGCCACGCGTCATGCGCCGGGCTGTGGCAGAGCCCCTCCCACCGAAACCACCATCCCCCATAAGCGGTGCGCCATTTACCGCTTACCGCCCTGCCAGGTGACGTCACCCCCCTGCACAGTCATGCCCACGTCACCCCCCCTGTACAGTCACCCGCCTGCGTGGCCTCCTGCCATGTCACTGCCACGTGTCCCGCCACCATACCTGCCACGTCATCGACCATACGTGATGACGACATGCTGACATCATCCCGCCACGTCGCCCTGCTGACGTCACCCGCCATACAATGCTGACGTCATCAGCCCTTTTTGATGCAGAGGCACGAAAATCGCACTTCGGAGCCCCGGAATCGAATTCTGAGGCAGTTTTTGATGAGCGATTTGCGGCTCATCGCAGGATTTTTTGGGCCAGAATGGAGAATCTTCAGGGAATCTTTAAGGAATCTTCGCCCCAAGAAGCCCGAAAAGGCGCAGAAATGATCCGTTTCTTCACAGAGCATACCAAAATGATCAGAAGACAATTCCAGATGATACAGAGGCTAAACAACGGCCATTTACTGGTGATTAGACACGCAGCACAGCAGATCAGCAGCCCAGATTTTGTCAGAGAGTATCAGTGGAAGAAAGGACGCTAGAAATAATCAGTCATGATTCTGTAGGGCTCGAGGCACCTGAGCATTGATGAAGCCCCCAGAAAATCAAATCGATAAGCATCAGCCCATCCTTGCCTTCAAATCACTGTTAAAACATTTAAAGCACCAGGACAGCAAGGAAGCAGAGACCCATACCCATTTATTGCAGAAAGCACTGCAGCAAGCCACCGAGGACAACACCATTCATACAGTTTTGACACATCGGCCCTGAGCACGGCCCGAGACATTCTTTGCATTTATTTTTAGATAGAATTAGGTCAAGTAGTCATTCTTATGACCTAATTAGGTCAAAATGTAATAAAGGAAACTCTGCAGAGAGTTTTGCCCTATATATACCACCCTCTGTATAGTTTTAAGTGTGGGTTAATTGGTATTTTTCACGAGAGACTCGTTGTGTATACCTGAATCTTTCTGTAATCAAAGATTGCTTAAAGCTTGGAGAACGACTGTCTGTTGTTGATGAATGTGTTGAAGAGTTGGAGATGGAATTCCTGCGCTGCGGCTCGAAGCAATAAGTGCCTCTTATCTCTGTTTATGTGTTTGCCATTATCTAAATAGCAGGAAAAAAGAATAGCCTAGAATTAGTTAACTACTCTCTATGCTCAATTCCTGCTGTTTCTTGATGTTTTCTTCTAAATGAATTGGTTATGAAAATTGAATTCCTTTTGGCTCATGTTTACCCCAATTTGCCTGTGTTGGCCAATTATCTAGGAATTCTTAACTGCTCCTAGGTAGCGCCTTGTTACCCCCCTTTGCTAATCTATTGGAGAGATTCTTAACTGCCTCTCTTTCTTTAGCATTCTTGCCATCCCTTGAATCTGAAAGTTGCTTGTGCCTCAGTCACCTTGCTCCATTTTCCCCTCCCTGTTATTAAGGAAAAACAACAGCAGTTCCCCTCCTCGACTCCACGCCCAATGGTTTGAAACATTCAGACTATACTCAGCCTCTCTACCTGAAAGTATCGGTTTTCCCGCCAAAACTCAATCAAACCCCTGTGCATCATATCTAGCCTAAAATCACCCCTTTCAACAAAGCTAAATCATAAAGAGAGAGCCCTCTCTGACCGTAGGCAGGCTAGGGCCTGCGGTCCAAAGTTGGTTTGTGGTTACCTCGGCCGTATCCCTTTGGGGAGTCAAAAGGGACAACCTGAGTGATAACACAAGGCTTCAGGAAAAGGAGATTACTATGAGTCAGGACATATGTCAAAAGAAGAGGAAGAATCAAATTTTGTCAAGAACCTTCAATGGGGAACTGGAAGATTTAGAGGTAGCTGCCTTTCAAATGCTTTGCTTGTGGAAGAGTCGGTCATTATGCTGCAAAATGTCCTCATAAATATAAACTAGACAAAGGTAAGGAACCTGTTAGATGGAACAAGAAGATCTAATACGCGCATGAAGACAGTGATGGATTGTCAAATAGTGATGAAGATGAACAAGGTAATGATGATAGACTTTTCATGGCTTTTGAAGATGATGATTTTCTTGGATGCTATAAATGAAGAACGTCTTTATGAAGAAATTTTTAAACTTAAAGTTTGTTTAGAGGAAAAGAATATGATTATAGATACTCTAACATTCCAACTTGCTGAAAAAGATAAACACAATGAAGAGTTAGAATGTGAAATTGTGGGACTTAGAAAAGAAATTGAGAAAACAAAAGCCCTTAATCTCAGATTTGCTAAAGGATCTAAAACTCTAGATGAGATTATCAAAGTGCAGCGTTGTCCTCTAATCAAGACTGGTCTCGGATATTCCGAGGAAGCATCTCAAGCTCAGAAGCAAGCACAGAAGCCATCCACCTCCAAAAGTTATCTTGATGCAGCAAGGAGAAATGAACAAGTTGACAATCGACAGCAAAAGAATAATGCAGATCACTAGGTAAATAAGGGACAATTTGCTTCAAGAATGATCAAAGATTATCAAGTAAATCGAGGGAAATCTACGTCAAGGATGAATAGAAGCCTCAACCAACCACAGGTAAATCATTCTCAATTTGGCTCAAGAATGGATGGAAACTACAATCATATGGTTGGTAGATTTGATAATCGCAGGAATTTCTTGGCCAATGTTTCTCTTGTCATAACTTTGGTCATAAAGCTGCTCAATGTGTTGCCTACAAGACCATCATGACTAGGGAATCTCAAAAACAAAGGAGTATGATAGGAATCATGAAAAGAACCTACAATAACTTCTCTGCTCTTGAAAATGAAATAGAATGTTCTATATGTAACAACTTCGGTCATGAAGATTCTGAATGCAGAAGAAGGTTTCGACAAACAACTCAGAAGGAGCAAGCTTCATTGAGTTCCAAAACATGGAAAAAGAAAGAAACGCAACCGGAAAGATGTGGGATAGCCTTATATGCGGAAGGACAGGAAAATCAATGGTACATCGACAGTGGATGCTCGAAACATATGACAAGTAATAAAGAAAAACTTCAGTCATATAGTGCCTTAGAAAAGGAAAAGAAGGTCTCATTTGGAAATGACACCCCTGCATTCATAAAAGGTAAAGGCTCTGTTCGTTTGAAAGAAAAGGTCAAGGCTGGAAATGTTATGTATGTTGATGGCTTAAAGCATAATCTATTGAGTGTCAGTCAGATGTGTGATCAAGGAACTGAGGTAATATTTCGATCAAATGGATGTATTGTTCATGAGCTTGATATAGGAAAAACAGTGATTAGAGGCATAAGAACTCCAAATAACTTATACATACTCAAGGGAGAACAACAACAATGCTATTTAAGCAAGAATGATGAACACTGGCTATGGCACAGAAGACTGGGGCATCTTAGCTTCTCTCAGATAAGGAAAGCATGCAAATATCAGGCAATTCGTGATCTTCCTGACATCAGAATTCCAGACAATACAATATGCAAATCATGTCAATTTGGTAAGCAAACCAGAACTAATTTCCCTGAGAAGGAAAGATCAGCTAGCAGGCCACTTGAACTTGTCCACACCAATATATGTTGTCCAACTAGGAAGAGGTCACCTCGCAGGAGAAGAGTATTTCATATTGTTCATTGACGACTTTTCAAGGATGTGTTGGATAGGACTCATGAAGTATAAAGATGAAGCTTTCGAAAAGTTCAAGTCATTCAAAGCTTTGGTTGAAAACGAATCAGATCGCAGAATCAAATGCCTCAGATCTGATCGAGGAGGGGAATTTACCTCAGATGAATTTTTTGATTTTTGTGAAGAACATGGAATAAGAAGGGAATTTTCTACTGCAAGGACTCCTCAGCAAAATGGAGTAGTGGAAAGGATGAACAGAACGGTTCAACAAATGGCTCGTGCTATGCTTGATGAGTCTGGAACTCCCGCAACCTTCTGGGGTGAAGCCGCATTTGCCGCTGTTACTATTCTCAACAAGACAAACATCCGGGTAAACAACACTCAGACTCCTCATGAACTTTGGTACGGTAAGACTCCCACGGTAAAATACTTCAAAATTTTTGGAAGCAAATGCTACATTAAAAGGACTGATGAAAATCTTGGCAAGTTTGAACCTAGAGTAGATGAAGGCATTTTACTTGGCTACTCTCCCCACAGCAAAGCTTACAAATGTTACAATAAAAGACTTGGTAAAATTGTTGAAAGTATTGATGTAGTGGTTGATGAAGAAGGAAACACTCCTAGGCAGGTAAAATCTGAAGATTTCGAAGATGGCGAAGACTATCCGTCAACATCAAATCAGATTCATGACGAAGAAGAAACCCATGAGGCACCAGAAGAACAGATAAGGATAGAAGAAAAGACTCCATCCAGATACATTCAGAAGAATCATCCAGAATCTCAAATTTTGGGGCAGAAAGAGGCAGGTGTACAAACAAGAAGAACCATTTCAGAAGCTTCAAGCTATCTAGCATTGCTCTCCTCCACTGAACTGCAGAATGTAAGAGAGGCTTGCAAAGATGAATTCTGGGTCAAGGCCATGGAGGAAGAACTCGAGCAGATTGAAAAGAATAACACTTGGGAGTTGGTTCCTAGACCAAAAGATAAGAATGTCATAGGGACAAAATGGATTTTCAAAAATAAGCTGAATGAAAATGGGGATGTGGTTAGAAACAAGGCAAGACTTGTTTGTAAAGGATATGCGCAACAAGAAGGCATAGACTTTGAAGAAACTTTTGCTCCAGTTGCCAGACTTGAGGCTATAAGAATGTTCCTTGCTCTCTCTAGCTTTCAGAAGTTCAAAGTATTTCAGATGGACGTAAAATCTGCCTTTCTGAATGGAGACTTAAATGAAGAATTATATATTGAACAATCAGATGGGTTTATTCTTGGAAATGATCCAAAACTTGTATGCAGACTCAAAAAGGCTCTCTATGGCCTTAAACAGGCTCCAAGGGCATGGTATTATCGGTTGGATAAGTACCTCCATCAACAAGGTTTTATAAAAGGATCAACTGATAGCAATCTATATATAAAAATTGACAATGATAAGTTGTTGATACTTGTTGTGTATGTTGATGATATCATCTTTGGTAGCAATGAAGACATGAGTCAAAATTTTGCCTTGACGATGCAGAAAGAGTTTGAAATGTCCATGCTTGGTGAGCTCACATATTTTCTTGGTTTACAAGTCCAACAAAACAAAGACGACATTTTTCTATCACAAACCAAATATCTCAAGCAGATCTTGAAGAAATATGGGATGGAGGATTCGAAACCAGTATGTACCCCTATGGTGATAGGATGCAGCCTCAGCGCAAATGATGAATTGGCAGCTGTACATCAACCAACCTATAGATCCATGATTGGTAGTCTGCTCTATCTAATAGGTACCCGACCAGACATTATGCATGTAGTGGGAATAGTTGGAAGGTTTCAGGCAAATCCAAAGGAAACTCATCTTCAGGCAGTAAAGAGAATTTTCAAGTATCTTCAAGGAACTCAAAACTATGGCTTATGGTATCCTAGAGGTACAGATCTCACACTTCATGCATACACTGATGCAGATTGGGAAGGAAGCGTGGATGACAGGAAAAGCACTAGTGATGGTGCATTCTTCATGGGTCCTAGATTAGTATCTTGGTTCAGCAAGAAACAAATCTCTATTGCATTATCTACAGCTGAAGCAAAATATGTAGCTGTTGCATCTTGCTGCACACAACTCCTTTGGATGATGCAAACATTGCAAGATCTTCAATCACTTGTACTCCACCTATCTCCATTTTCTGTGATAATACAAGTGCAATCAGTGTTTCAAAGAATCTTGTCATGCATTCAAAGACTAAGCACATACTGATCAAGTATCATTTTCTCGGAGAACAAGTGCTTGAACAAAAGGTAAAATTGGAGTAGGTTCCCTCTCAGGAACAAGTTGCTGATATTCTCACCAAACCGCTGCCCAGGGAGACCTTTGAATACCTCAGACAAAAGCTGGGGGTATTTGATGCATCATCTCACTGTTGAATCTTGTCTGTTTCAGAGATTGTTGGTTGTACGGGAGTTTCATATGGGGTATATGCGTACATACACTGGTTTATGTGGGTACAATCGACTTGAAGAAAAGCAAGGATGAGAAGAGTTTGATATGGGTCTGTCAGAGACCATCTGGCACAGATTCAGGGGGAGCATATATTATTCTAATAATGCATTGTTGGCATTATCATAGAAGATCTTCGTTCAATTCTTCAGTTGTTTTTATTTCAGGAGGAGCAAGTGTAGAAGGAGAACATGGATACTGATTTGAATGACGATTGATAGATGTTGCTGATATTTTGCCTCTATTTTTTTTTTGTCAAGGTCATGTAACGGCCTATCTTGGTTGCCCCACTATGCCTAGGATGGATAATGTAATATGCTTATTATATCATGTATCCCCACTTGTTTGGGAGTCGTATGTATGATTCTTTGGTGATAGGAAGGTCAGTTATGATGTATTAAGTCACATTTCTTTTGTAGAACATCTTCTTGCAGATCTTGCCTATATGTCAGGGGGAGCTTGGACAGCACAACAGAGCAGAGATTTTAGCATGTACTCAGGGGGATCATAACCCTTTGCCCTTGATGTCAAAGGGGGAGGAAAGACTTTGAGTGACTTTGGGTTGCCATCAAGTCCAAAGGGGGAGATTGTTGGCATTATGACACAGGTTTGGCACAAGTTTGGTGACATAAGTGTTGTCCTTGATGGCAACTCACTCAAATAGCAGATCACAAGTTCAGGCTCTCAAAATAGTAGAAAATGAGATACCCGCAGGCTCCCATTCACAAAGTCGCGTACATATGTAGGTGCGCCGAACAAAAGGCGCATACGTATACGCAGGTGTACCGAACAAAAAGTGCTTACGTAAAGTACACGCACTTTCATGCAGAGAAAAGTGTGCATGTGGGAAATCTTATGGTTGGTCCATGGTATTTAGTCTGACATTTTTGAACCTATGGTTTTGGTCCGTGGTTTTGCATCTAAAGTATTGAACCCAGGTATTGGGTCCCTAGTATTGGATATCTATGGTTTTGGACCATGGTTTGAGTAAGGCCTAGGCTATAAAAAGGAAAGGAGATCATTTGGCTGGGGTGACTGATGTGTTGAATATCTTGAGAAGAGCAAGATCTGATATACTGGTGATCGGTTGGTGAGTTATAGCTGGACCTGAATCAAGGAGGAACTTGAGCATTACAAGATGGTTAAGATCTACTGATGGGTCGAGATCTCCTTAACGCATGATCAGATCTATAAATCTGATAATCTGAAGTCTGATTAAGAAAAAGAATAAATTATTGATACCCGCAGGTCCGACACAGTGGAAGCACGTATACCCGCAGGTTCGACACAACGGAGGCGCGGATATACACAGGTTGAACACAGTGCAGGCGCGTATTCCACAGGAACGACACAGCAAAGGTGTGGATACCTGTAGGATTGACACGGAAAAAGTGCTGATACCTGCAGGTTCGACAAAGTGGAGGTGCGGATACCCGCAGGTTCGCTTTGACATATCTGCGTATGTACGCAGATTTCTATTGGTGAAGTTGCAGACTTTTCTTGAAATATGTTTTAGCTGCTTTTGCTTATTACTGCAATGTTCTGAGTTCTGAATTGGTGTCTGGTTACTGGTACTGTGTTCTGAGAAGTTATTGATTCATTATTTGTACAAGGAAGTTGGTTGATTGCAGATCTATTTGATGTTTGATTGATATTCATGGATCCAGTTTGAAAATTTATGAAATGTGGTCCCTGGAAGAAAAGAGAAGTCTTCTATAGGTCAGCACCTACGTACTAGTACCTCAGCTAGTACAAGAGCTAAGGGGGTTGTAGCTCCCTTCCAGAAGAGTCTGGAGAACGAGAGAAGGTTGTAGCCTTCTACAGGTTGAAGCCTGCGTGCTGGTATAAGACTGCACCAGTACAGAATCATTGTAAAAGGAAGTTTCTAATTGAAAGAAGATAGAGACATATTGCAACAGGTGGTTTTCACCCACATTGGGTTTCCACCTTATATCTGGTGTTCTTTGGTGTGATTTTCTGCTCTACTTTTATGTTCCTTCTTACTGTTATATAGTTCTGACACACAGATTAATGATCAACATCTGAATAATAAATTAAAATTATAAGTCTGGAAGGTATACGCAAGTTTCATTAGTATCTTTGTATAAATTGAAAAAGAATCTGATAATACTGATTCACCCTCCCCCCCCTCAGTATGATGATTTATTGATAGGATCATACAAATCATCATCAAGGGAAATATGTGAAAGAAAAATTAATTCCTCATCAGCAAATTGATCTTCTAGTTTACTGATCGTTTCAGGTTAAAAGAATGGAACATCAAAAGGAGGGGGCAAGGAACCAAAGTAATATTGGATTCATCTTTAGGATGTTGAAGTTCCTTTTTAACAAGAGGAAATGATGAATATGATTCAAAATATTTTCTTGAAATCCTAACTAAGAAACGAAACTTTTCATCCAAAAATTTCTAGTCGACATCCTCATCTAGAAATACATAGCAAAGATGAAGGAACTAGTCAGAAAAATGTTCAAGACATTCATTAGATTCCATTCTAAGCTTATTTATTTCATCAAGAATGTCTTAATATTCATATTTTTCAAAAACACGATGAAGCTCATTAACCAATTTCTTAAAAGATGAGATAGAATAAGTGGGTAAAGAATAACACCATTGCTTAGCATGACCATCCAATGTAAGGGTAAACAACCTTGAGGATTTATTCAAAATAAACACCACTTGAAAAAATAAAAAATAAAATAAATAAATAAAAATAAAAAATAAAATAAAAATAAAAATAAAAATAAAAATAAATAATAAATAAAAAATAAATAAAATAAAATAAAAATAAAAATAAAAATAAAAATAAAAATAAAAATAAAAATAAAAATAAAAATAAAAAATAAAAAATAAAAAATAAAAAATAAAAATGAACAAACTCAATTATGGAATCAAGAACAGTTGTTGTGCCTTTTCCATTGAATTTCAAATACGAAAAGTTATGTAAAAATTCCACTTGGATCAAAAGATCTAAATCTTTGGGAAAACACCTCGGGATTATGATTTGGGATGAAGCCATTAAAGGTGAGAGATTCAAACAGACTTCACAAGCTCAACTTGTCATCTAACCCTCCTTCTAGTGCAAAAATGTTTACGGTGTTGGATTCCGCCAACATGTAAGGGGATCTCCCCGACGTGAGGTCCCAGTTAGACCTCACACATTTTGGTATAGGAGTCCCATTCGGCTGTATGGTTCGACCACCATTAGAAAGGTTTCAAAGATGTTCCTTGGTTACAACACATAGAAAAGAGATCAAACACACCTCTTTGGAGTAGCAAGTATATAAGCTTTGTGTGACACCCGATGTAAGGTGCATAGGAAACTTCCACGACCGGTAAAGCAAAATGAGCCTCTGGTTAGGGAAGTAATAATACTATCCTAAGGGAAACCCAACAGTGAAGGGAAAGGCTTTTTGATCACCTAAAAATTAGTCCACATGATAAACAACAATCATGAAAGCATAACAACACCTATTTCACAATATCCATATATAAGCAACAAATTGTTTCATTAGACTAAGTATGTAATTAGAACAACATATATCACAAACATAACAAGAACCCTACTATATCCATGATACATGCATGAAGAAGTGTTGACTCGTAGAGATTTTGATTATAAATTAAAGATCCCAAGTACACTATTACATAGATGAAAAACTAGATCCAATAGTGGAACATAAAGCCACAACTTGCTTCTCCAAAGAATGATATATCTCCTATGCACTGCATGAGAAGCCAAGGAAAGTCTCCAAGAATCCAATCCTTTTTCTTGAGTTATGAGGAGATATTTATAGCAATTGACAATGAATTTTGAGCTTCCTCGTGACTCTTCAACTCCCATGACCTATGGGATTTGTTGTAGCATTTTTTGGTTTTGATAAGATAGAATATTTGAAAAAATGCTAAGTTAGTATATGGACATAACAATAGTAAATAAAATTTTAGTGAAAGAAAATATTTTGATGATAATGTCCATATCAAAGAAAATGTTAGGTTAGATGTTCTAAAAAATGAATACAAAAAGAAAATGTTAGGTTAGAATGAAAAGGAAACAAATAAACTCTGAAAGTGAGCAAATCTAAATACCACTACTCTTTTTCTGCAAAATAATGGTTGTGTGAAACTTGTCTTAAATGCCACAACCCATGACAGTCAAACTGTTTAATCTTGACTATTTCATGTTTTAAATTTGATGTTATAGTTAGAGAATAAAGATCTGGCCAAACTCTTTAATCTTGGCAGATTAGTAGTTAGGTAGAGAATAAGAAGGTGCTCATCAGTTTAATCTGAGCCCTTGGAAGTTATAAGGGTAGATTTAGATAGTTTGCTTTTGTAAAATAAGAAGAAAGGAAAATGGTTTGCTAGCTTAAATGCACCCATTAAGTGAAGAAAAAATGATAGGATAAGCAAAGGGTAAGTAGAGAAAGGTTGCAGAAGTTTGATTATTCATTGGACAAAAGGTACATTATCATGTTTTATCATATGTTTCTATGTCCATGAGGCAATTACACAAAGAAAATGAAGGTCTACTAGATCGATTAATTAACTTCCCATTCATCTCCATTCATCCCTATATTCACTAATTTCCCTTCCTACCATCATACATTCAAATTCATTCATTTTCCATAAAACCCCTTTTCCTAAGGTCAAAACCCTTTTTTACCTAGGAAAAGTGAAAATCACATGTAAAATCCCTTTTTACCATGTAAATTCCCTTTTCACATGAAAAACCCACATGTTTTACCCTAAGTATTATGCATATATGAAAAGCAAATAAACTCATAAAAACATAATACTTAGTATTTTCCCCTTTTCGCATATAATTTCCCTTTTCTGCCTATATTTCCATATTAACACTAACTATAGTATTAAACCCCTTAAATTCCCCTTTCCCGTATATATTAACGCCTTTATAAAATAACCCAAAACCTTAGTTTTATAATAAAACTATGTATTTTAATATCGCATCGCAATATTGTCTCATCGCAAGCCTTGCATATGCATGCTCTCTTCTCCAATTGCGATATGAAATTAACGATGAACTCGAACCTAACCAAATATATATATATATCATAATCCATATTCATATGGCATCCGCCTCCATCGCAAGTCCCGGCTAATAGCAATACCCTCCACCATTGCGATCTCCAATTGTAATTGGGGCCCGGACCTGATCACATATCATATCTGGTTTATTTCCATGTCACGTCCTGCACCTATCACATTCCTTATGATGGGCCGTCCTATGCTAAACTCCGATTGCGATATGTGATTAGCCTAGACCCAATATCATTATCTTCCTGAATTTATATTATTTCAAATCCGCCAAATGTGTTTTGCAAGAGTTTTATGTGTTAAACCGTTTTTATGATTTAAACGAAGAATTAACCTTAAACCTCCATTACACCGCTAATCTGGGTTTTTAACCATGATAAATCCATTCCACCATAATTAATCATTGGGCCCCTCCATTTTCTCTTTCACGCTACTCTTTCACTCCTCCACCATCCGATTACAACCATTGAAATCAAACAGCCTTCGGCGATTTAGGGTTAGCTCTCTGTACAAGCATTACCCACTTGAAAAGCGGTATTCCACCATCCTCCATTGCTACGTGTCAGGCTCAAGTTATTTCGGGTGACCCCCTCCTAAAACCCCACACCTTTAAAGCGGAGAGAAGAAAACCAAAACCACCTCCTGCATAACGACAAAATGGTTACTGTTCATTTTTACACCATAATTCAAAAAAGAACTGTTTTCTCTGTTTAAACGCCAAAATCACCATTTTGCTTTGTTTTCTCCTGTTTTCACAGTGAAGCCTGCACAAGCCTCTGCGGCCAATTAAACCATCGTTTTACCTTCCGATACACTATGGACTCCTTCCAATAGCCTTTCAAGCTTAAATAAAGCCATTGAAGACCTCCTCTAACACCTATGTTTTCGTAACAGTTCCTGTTTTTTGTAGGGAAAGACCCTTGTTCCAGGCTTACAAAGAAAAATCCTGCATTCAGTTGGAAGACAAATATGAAGATCATATCAATTTACTTTACCCTGTAACATAAAATCAAAAGGATTTACTGTTAAAAAACATAGTAAAACATAAAATGCACAGTAAAGGTAAAAAGAAATAGTAAAGGTTACCTGATAGAGTTTAAGGAGATTTACAAAGTTTAAAGAGTATCAAATGAAAGATTAAATGAAGGAATCAACCAGCGTGAAGGATACAAATAGTAAAGCAGCTTAAAGCACAAAATATCGGACAACAAAGCCAGCACAACCTGAATAAAAGGGATAGCAAGAAGCAGTTCAATCGCTGCCCCTATCTTCTTGCATGAAGATCTTTTCCTTTCCTAGAATAAACCTCATTCAGTTTTAGGATATTTTTAGTTTCATTATTGTATAAATAACTCTATGCTTGAGATGTTATGGGTTCGGAGTTCAAGATTCATAGTTCATTTCTTGTAAAGTCTTGACTGTTAATTCTACTTTGAACCTGGAAGCCACCTTTGAAGGAAGCTTTTCTAGACACTTGATTTACTCAGTCTTTATGGAACCTTAATACAAAGTAGAGGATTCTGAATCTAGTTTTACACAGTTTTGTGTGATCCTGTAAGTTTTTCCAGTTATCAATCATTATGTTTTTCTTCATATGCTTATGACTTATAGAGATATCTAGGTAGGAAAATTTGTGTTTCAATTTATTCCTATAAGCTCCTGAAGTGATCATCTATTAAGAGAATGGATTAATGAATTGTCTATTTAGCTAATCCCCTCTAATCAATAAATCGTCAACATCTTGTGTAAGCTTAAGTATACTACCTTGAACCTTTGGAACGTAGTTTAGAAGGTTTTCCAACTTATGATTTTTCTCTTTTATAGTCTGGAAACTGTGATAATCATATTTTTTGTTGTCTTCTTCTCACCACTATTTTGACCTATATCACTATGTAAAGTCATATAGTAGCCTTGTGCTGAGATATTAATATAACCCAAAGGATTAATTACTTCAATTCTACATCTATCTTCATTCATTGGTCTTCCAAAATTAAAACCAAAAACCCCCAAAAGAATTATTTTAGATGCTCTGCCACTGGTAGCTGACCTACTACTATCTCAGAGGTACAACAGGATTCTTCATAACTTTTCATATTCTATACATGACCTTTTACATTCCATATGTGGAATTTCACATTCCACATGTGTCTCTTGGATTTCATTACATACAACTTTTAACAAAAGTCAAAATACATATAAGACGATGGCTACATGAGACAAAATTGCTAATAGGACAAAATGTCATCATATTGACAAGTCATTTTCTTCTGCATGGAGCTCATTGCTAATGTATGTGTGCAATGCTCTGAACTCCATGGAGATGACTTTAATCAGCATTGGTAAGTCTATTGCATACCGCATCTTCACCTCTAGTTCTTATGCCAATATGGTCTTAGCACTTGAGTGTACATTATTCCATAGCCATAAGAGTTTCAAGTGAGCTTTGACTGGTTCGATGGCATATTATAGAATAATGTCTTTGGTGATCCCAAGCCTTCTTGTTTTGATGCTTTCTTGATATTTTCTATGTACTGCATGCTTTCCTAGAAGATGATTTCTCTGGCTCTTATTTTGTCAAGTGATCCTACATAAGGCATCCGATGTTTCTGTGCTAGAGACTTGAACCCATTGTGCAATCGAATATAAGCGAAAATAATGTTAGTCTCCTATTCTCCAAGACAAATATAATTCTGATGGTGGATTCTAAGTTGTATTCAGTCTATTTCAATGGAAATCTTGTCCTTTCTGACCAATTGTTGTGGAACATTCAGATATTTGGCAGCCCATTTCTAGAGTTGATCAATAACTATGTTTTCCACTTTCATGAGCTTTAATACTTCTTGTGATTTATTTTGAATTCCAATGAGAGGAACCACCACATGTTGTAGAAGTATCATCTCATCATATAACTATGCCATGGTATCTTCCATTGGCCATAATTCCTCCTGTATGGATGACTATCAATATGTCGTGTTGAAGTTGTGTGAAGATAACCATTTATTTTCTGTAGCAAGGTGTTCTGCCTATTTCTTTACCACAACCAATTATTTCCTTAATATTGCGTTATCATTCAACAAATATTATGATTTGTCTTGTGATGTTGTAGCAAAAGCAACATTTTCCACCATGATTTCCCTGGGATTCCTTCTAGTATTGGCAATTATCACATTTTCTGTAGAAACCGAGACTGGATTCTGAGGATCATTTGGGAAGTATCTTCACTTTTGTTGCACAAATCTCTTCTTGATCTGATCAAGAATGGCATTGCACACATCCATGAATCTGTCTTTAGGTGGAGGTGAAGTTCCCATTTCATCAAATGGGAGATGACCACCAATAAGAGGGGGTTCTTCCGAAGAACCTGGTTCATGATCTATGGGTTGGATAGCATCGTCTTCATCCAACTCTTCCTCTATTTCATGAGTCAATTGTTCTTCGTCTAGTATTTGTACTGCTTCTTCCTCCTATGACTACCTTTGCTACTCCTCTTCTACTCTCCTTCTTTCCTCTTCTTATTCTTATTGCTCCCTGAGCAACTCATCTTACTTCCTCTTCTCCTCCTCTTCTAATTCTCTCTTTTCTTGTTCAGCTTGAATAACTCATGCATTCAAAGGATCGACTCTCCATTTCCTAATATTCTCTACTGTCGAATCATGCTGAAATCTTTCCTTGAGGAGTTGTTTGTGTTTCCTCCTATACCTGCATGTCTTGTGCTAGTGGAACTTGGGGTGAACTAGCTTCAATTCCTAGATGTGTCTTTCTAACTGCATTGTACCAGTTCTTCACCTTCTCATCTTCTACGGTAAAAATTGATGAATATCCCCAATTGAAACCATTTTTTTCAAAATGATTCTTACACACTCTCCTAGGATCATATCCATGAAAATTATTAACTGTAAAGTGCAAGCAGTCCAACTCTTGTATTTCAACATTTTTCGCCTTTTATATCTTCAATTCATACAATCTGATCCTCAAAGAGAAGGTGGGCTAAGGGGATTTCTTCCTTATATGAAGAACTCCTGACAACCCTTTATCAAACTGATATGCTACTTCTTGCAACATCACCTTATTAGTCACTCGAGGCATGAGGTGAGGAGAGACCTGACATCTGAAGCATCTGATATATGTACCTTTAGGCACAAAAAACTAATCCATGATGCCATGTAGTGACTCCTTTACCTGATCATCCATGCAACAAGGATCAATATTATATGATATGAAATATGACTGCAAAGAAATGCTCGCCCAATATGCCCATCTTAAACTTGATTCTGACAACACCCTGTAGTGGAAGTACATTGGAAACTTATTCTGCAGCATCCAGTTCTAGTAAATTCCTAGGAAAGCATGTCGTGCATAGGTTCCATCCAATAGAAAAGTAAACATTTAAAATTATAGTGCATGGTTTATCCTTAAAGATAATTTTTCCTACCCCACATTGCATTGCAACTCAAAAGAAAGTATATCTACACAATTGAATATCTTACCGTGGGTAACTACCATGTTGAGCATTTATATCTAGTTTCCTTCAAATATTTCAGTGTTCTTTCACCCATGCAGCGAACAACACATAGAAATGAGGTATTGATATACATCCTTGAGAATCCTGGTCGAGTAAACTGCAGGTGGGCGATGTCGAAATTTACTAGGCTCTTGACGCCAAGATTTATTGATGTCACTTCTGTTGAGATCAACCCATCTAGTGTAAAAAAAATTATTGGCATGCTCTATGGGCTTAAGCATTTTATAGTAATTTTTCATGTCTTCTCCATAATAGGTGGCAAGCTAACCACTACTTTCACTATGGAGAACTAGATCATAATCATCCATGTGTGTGAGAATCCACACAATCACTTCTACACAAGAAATGATATGGAACCTACATGTGATCTTATGTATCTTGGACCACTTGATATTTATGTTTGCATGCAAATCTTCTAAGTTTTCAATGAATTGTTTCTACATGAATGTGTCTTTCATGTCATTCCATGTGACCTCAGTAGACTTATCTATGAAGCATTATGTATCTGCATAGATGGGAATGGTAGGATTTGTAAATTCAATTGTTTCCTTAGTGATTTCCTCAAAAGCTTCTTTGGAGGCCACTTGACATGTAGTGGGAGGAATGGTTCCAACAGATGATGAAAGAGTAACAATACTTGCATCTTGTACACCTCTATGTGGAAGCACACACATGGTGATAAGGATTAGTTTTATAAAATCTTATATTTGTAACAAGCAATAACTTAGAAAATCATATTCAAAGACCCATCAAATTTAACTAAGAATGTAAGCCTATCAATGATGGAACATAGCTACATGCATGGGCAGGAAATTTGCAGGCAAACCAGGAGGGAGAACTTTCAAATCACGAAGGTAGTTCAAGGGTCATTTAGGGCTTTGAAGTGCACTCATGCACTTAAGAAAAAGAGATAAAACATCAAGGGCACAGGGCGCACAAATGAAGCAATAAGGAGAGTTCATTTGGGCCTTTAAGGTGCACTCGTGCACTCAAGGGAACTAGGAGGGCACAAGGGCGCACTTCAAAGGGACAATAAGTGAAGCTTTGGGCCTTCAGGTCTTCAAGGTGCACTCATGCACTCAAGAGAGAAAGCAGGGTGCATTGGCACATTATGAAGGGAAAACATTCAAGCCTGCAGAGTGTGCTCATGAGCTCAAGGAAGGCGCAATTATTTGTGACGAAGGAGTGTGCTCTTGAGGAAAATTTGTCTTTTTTGGGTGCATTTTTCTAAATTATTTGAGGCTTCAAGTTCCAAAAGTGCACTCTATGATAGAATGGCTCAAGAAAAAGTCTAGCAACAAGATTGAATGATAGAAATGTAGAGAGTAAATATATACCAAATTTTATGGGTGTTGTTGTAATCATGATTAGAACGTGAAGAGTTAAGGAATATGCATATCACAGCCTACGAAAACAAATTAATAATTGTAAAAGAAAGAATGAACTAAAACACCAGTAAATAGACTAAAAATAAAAGAAATGTTAGCAAGGAAAGCAAGATAAACAACAAAACATGAAAGTCAACCAATAGAATCAACATGAAAAGCTTACCTGGAATGAAGATCGATGAAGAGTTACTTCATCCAAATATGTGTGCCCAACCTAGATGAGAATGATTAACTAGGTTGATTTAAAATAGATTGCATGCAAATCCATCACATGCACGCTCACCACTTGTTGATGAGTGAATGAGTTAGTTAAGAGAAGTGAAGTGGGATCCTATTTTATAGGAGTGCGCCCAAATGAAACAAGAAAGAGAATGCATGAGTTCTAGAAGGGCAAATGTCTTCATGCTAAAGGAATGTGCTCAAGGAGGGCGCACTGGCTGAGCATAAAGAAGTGCGCTCAACTAGGGTGCAGTTTTTCAACCCAAAAGAGTGTTTTCAACACAAGAGAAACATTTTCGTCAAATTGATGTGTGTTTTTGCTTTACAAGTGATTTTTCATGATTTTGTTTTATTTTTTGCGCTTTTGTGTGTGTTTCATGGCGAAAAAGGCTAGTTTCTAAGTGAAGAAAAGTTATGACTTCACCTACACTTGGACAAGGTAACACAAGCAATTCCAAAGGTTAGGTGATGACACTTAGGAAACATTGATTTAGGAGTATGTGACACTTATAAAAACATAAGAATAACAAATCAAACAACGCGATGACACTAGGTGGCTTGAAACAAGAAATATTAACAACTGATAATTGGGGTTGGAGCGGAAAATTGTGAAGTTATGTGAGATTGAGAGTGAAAACAAGTACCATACAAACTAAATAAAATATTTGCGTTGATACAATCAACTAAGTGGTATGTGAATATACCAATGGAAAAGAAAAGAATCAATGACACTTGCAGTAGTGAATTAACAAATTTTGTAGTGAACACGTGCTTGATATTGTGTGAAGAAAATACTTTCCTAGGTTTACAACTGGCTAGAGTCAACGTTATTCAGCAATTCATTTTCTCAACTGCTCAGGTTCTTTCATATATTTGTCTCCAAGGTATTTCTTTCTTTACAAAATCATCTTTGGATTTCTATTTTTCTCTTTTCACACCTTATAAACATAGGAACTCCAATAAATGTTTCAGAAAACGCAATATTCACTCCATCTTATCAACTTTATCACCTGAAATACTCACTCCATCTTATAAACTTATCATTTCTTTCTCTTTTCCCTGTGGTATTTGCATTTTCTTTTTTAGTGATACAAGACAAAGTGTATTTGAAAACTTGCCCTAATAACCTAAATTTCATCCAAACAAAGAACCAATGCAATTTTCACATCTCATAATGTGCAAGAAAATAGTTTGTTTAAATATTTGTCTAATTCAAGATATGTTTACACAATAGATCATTTACAAGACTTAGAAAGAATCATATCAAATATCAGTATTGGATGCTGAAAAAATTGCTCAAGTAACCAACATTAATAGGGAAAAAAAACATAGGCAAAGAGGCCTAAATCCTATACAACAATCTCCAACTTCCACACTCGGTACCGGTGCACCTTCATCCTCCCATCTATGAAAGAGAAAAACCCATGGCACTGGAAAACTAGTTCATGGTGATCTATCAGGTTGTCGAGATGACAAAGAGTGTCTTCGCAAATTATTTCCAAACAAAGCACATACGATTCAAGCAACCAAATCCAAAAGTTTCATAAATAGTGAAGGCATTCAAGAATTTATAGACTTGGAAAATGACAGTAGTGTACCACCTAACTAGGTTACTTCTTGTTTAGAAAAGAATCAAAAGGTAATGGAGCAGATTGAAAAAGAGGTCATTATTTTTTATGAATGTTTTGTCACATTGAAAAATGCAAAATATGACAAGGACACCAAAATATTGAAAATTGAAAAGGTAAAAGTCCATTATAAAAATATTATTTATGAATAACAAATGGATATTGATTTGTTATATCAAAGAGAATATCAATAAATAAGGGCACAACAAATGACAATTGAATATAGTGTCAAGAGTAAAGAATACAAGAAAATGCACGATGAAGAGGAAATCAACAGAAAAAGGTAGGGGGAATGATAATTCAAAAGCATGAAGAATAAAGGGAAAAAAAGATGAATAGAAAGAGCATATCGATAAAGAAAACAATAGTCAACCAACTCAAGCACAATACAAGATGTAAAGGAAAACACTATGAAAAAAATATGTCTAAAAGATATCTATGCCCAAGCTCAACGTGTAACTTTCATTGATATGAATATTGCAAATCGAAAATTTCATGATAGGATTTATCGATTAACTCAAGCTCAAATATGTCATTTGTGTGAGGAGTCATATGTTATAATTTAGGTGTTTAATACACATAGAGACCTAATGTGCATTAGATGTAGAATACAAGGAAACCATCATATCAATCCTAGACATGTTTAACATATTTAAAATGATTAGATTAATCATATGTTAGACAAACTTTGTGTAGTTGTGCATGACTGAAACCATCCTAGATCCATCTTAACTTTGGATCTATCAAGCGTTGAGAAGGATCAAATCTCTTGAGGTGCTAACCTTTCCTCAATTTTTGCACACAAAACTAGGTTTTCACCACAAGGGATTTGATCCCTATCTACACTTGATAGATCCAGAGTTAAGATGGATATAGGTTTGTTTATACACATCACATGATTAAGGTACAAAATAAAATATTATGTCAATTTTATTGTATAAATATGTTTCTTATAAAATTTAACTTTAAATTTTATAAATTTAATATATATATTGACATTGATATTAATGGTTAATGGGCCTCCCAATTAGGTAAAACATAAGGCTCATCTAACCTCTCCTAGGCACATGAAGATTGAATTAGAACTTTCCTTTTGCACTTAATAATGTTTTCTTAGATTAAATAAGTTTTTAGGAAGGTTAGGGAGATTTATCATGTTTTAGGTGCCTAATGTGCTTATGATGCAGGATGTTGAAAAGATTTGGTACATATCATGAGGATATCTAGTCAGAGAGATTTATGGGACATGTCCCCTGTTGCAGGAAGATCATACTTAGATAGCTTGAGGCATTAATTACTCCTCCCTGTAGTTGAGAAGTCAATAAGGGAGAATTATTATGCTTTCTAGAAGTTGTTGTAGCAGCTGCAACAACCTCCAAAATTTTGTCCTGGATCCAATTTCGGAGCCTCCTTTGAGAGTTTTACTTGATGACTGTAGGCACTCGAGTTCACTCATGAGCTCGTGTGAGTCTTCGCTCCCACCTTGCTTGATCATTCCACCAACAAATTTTGCATGTTGATGTCAAATGTCATGCTTGTGACCATGTTCTGGTCATACATAACGTCTTCGCTTCGTATGTATATGCTATGTTCGCTCTGTAAACATCCACGCACTCACATATGGCGTCATATACAATGTCGTGCAAGCATTGTCACAATCGACCAATGATCAATCACAAGCATCGTTCTTGTCGATCACACCATCAGTCAGTCATGTTGAGCATATGTGTCTGGATGATTTGAGTCGTCTCGTCGTCAAGTCATGTAAGTGTGTGTTTGCAAGATCATGTATCCACCTTTTCACTCATTCACACACTTAGTCATTTTGTTGAAGTTCTAAGCACCAGATTCCCCTCATACATCTGGACCTTCACCCCGCCATTGACTCGATCAACTGTCACCCAGAACAGCACAGAAGCACCAAGCAATCCATTTCAAGTTCTGTTTCCCACAAGCAAATAAATCAACCTTCATGCTAGTCAACTGAAGAGTTTGACCCGGTAGTCACCCCAGGAATGACTCCCCTCAAAAATTTTGCAGAGGCTGTAGACCTTTCCTACTCCGCTGATTGAGAAAATTGTGTAGATAGGCTGGATAGACAGCCAGTGCCCATCCTTGTCTCCCTTAGAAAATTGCGCAGATTTTTTAGTCAGTCGACCGGCTGCTCACCCAGAAAACTGCGTCGTTTTCATGAGCAATCCCTCTACTGCCTAGCAGCCCGCTCAGCTCAGAAACTGCACAGAGGTGATTAGCAGGCTATCCTCCTAGTATCAACACATTTTTCCCCACCAGCAGCTCCCAACAGTTGACTACCAGTTCCCTCCATGAATTGCACATTTTTTGCTGCCAAGCCCCAGTAACTGACTACAAATTCCCTCCAAGAATTACACAGTTCTTGTTGCCAATGTCCCAATAGCTGACTTCCAGTTCCCTCCAAGAACTACGCAGTTTTTGCTGCTAGGCTCTTGCTGCCCAGTCCTTCCAAAAATTGCTCAGATTTTGTCTACCTAGCCTTCCCGCAGCTCGGACTACTCCTCTCAAAAATTGTGCAATTTTGTCCTCCAGTTGAGCTAGACCCCGCGGATAGTCACTATGAATCTATATTTCTGATATCCATCACCCAGTGACTTCAATGCAATTTTCACAAGCAGTGCTCGAAGCCTCCATCCCAACTCGCAACTCGCAACCTTGTCTCCTCTCCCAGTCACCTGCATCCGAAACGATCATGCATCATGGTAGACTAGGAGGTTTATGGATTTGATGGCGTCTCGTCATGAGTGATTGTATATATAGGTACACAAACAAACATGGAACCACGACAAATGGGATGAACAGAGGGAGTACATGCAGAAGGACATGTTCAACTATGGACAGACAAACAATGCATGCAAAGAGATGTGCTCACAAATGGAAGAACTTGCAAGGATGTGTTCGCACATGGACGGATGGACGAGCGTACATGAAATATGTGTTCATGGACGGACAGACGATCGGGCATGCACTTTTTGTGAATGGGAAAACCTGTCAAGCATGCCAACATGCAAGAAAGGAGCAACGTGAGAATACAACATCAAGCCAACCCAATGACCATCGAAGACTCCATGCACTTTTCCATGCGGAGGTGAAGTTGTGACACAGCATGAGGACATCCATCACCTAACAACACTGCAGCTCGACATGCACACCAGCAACAACACAAATATACCAGCACTGACATGTTGAGTGTTGTCATGATTCATGTCATCCACATCTCTACTGTGGGCCATACTATCAATCAATGTAATGTAACGTGGAAGTCCAAGAGACCCACTTGTCATATGAAGAGTCATGTAAAGTCGAAAGGTCATGGAATTCAAACAATCATGAGGGAAGTTGAACAACCACAAGGGTCAGTTTCACCCTTGGCTATAAATACCCCCTCATTTGTACATGCAAAGGAATTTTCACCTCGAATCCTCCCACATAGCCTTGAGAATATGTAATATTTTCTTTGAGGAGTAAGTAGTGGCTCCAACGCCCCACCCACAGGGTTAGTGATGTATGGTGTAACGATGTGTCTTGGAACTTTCGCTTAATTCAGAATCTTGTTAACAAGCCAACACATTTTCCCACATGTATTGTAACTGTTGTAAGACTGATCTTGAACACTTGTAAAGCATGTTTCTTTAACCTGTGCTTAACACTTGAAATCATTCAATTGTTGTAATACATATATATTAATTAAAATGTGTTGTATTAGCTGTTAACATTGTCCTGCCCATCTTGGTTACCTACCCAGACATCATACAAACCTTTCACCTAAACTTGTTATAACAACCATTGCACTTGTGCAGACTCCTCCACTATGTGGTGTACGTGTTATCTTTCCTTGTGTGTTGTGACTGCCACATCCGTGTGGACTGCTCTTCCGGAAGTTGTGCACGTCCTGTTGTGTTATGTGTTCCTAACAGATTTGGGGCTTCCTCCCATCCAACTTGGGACTCACTCCCACCCTCTCCCTCTACAGTGAAAGAACCATTGACACAAGTAACATTAGCAATCACTAGGTAGACGAACCTCACTACTCGAAGACAAAGCAGACCACTCTTCTGTGCTGACAAGCAAGAGTTGAGGAAAATATTTAAGATAATGGCAACCGAGCCATCATACCGGATGGGACTCCCACACCAAATGATGTGAGTTCTAGTTAGGACTTCATACTAGGGTGATCCCCTGAATGTTGGCAAGTCCAGCAGCGTCTACATTTCTGGTGCTAGAAGGAGGGCTGCTAGTTATATATGGATGAACGTCCTCTCACACTCACTCATCACCCATCTGGTCAAGGTAATGACTCGCACCCCCTCTCACCTACGCATGACTCTGCAGTTGGTTACTTCTCACCTCCCAAGACTGAACACGAAATTCCATATCATCACCTTCACTCCATCTATCCCATCACTCGCCAGTTTGTGAAAGCAGTCAAACTAATTCCAGGCATACAACATCTTCCATATGCATCAAGGAAGCCAAAATCCACTCCCACATGGGTTGTTGTATCATCAGTGGAAGAAGAAGTTCTTGGCACACTTGAAGCTCTGGCAGAAGCAATTGAAGACAGATAGGAACCTTTGGTCTTCCAAAAGGGGGAACGAGACACCCTTGTGATCTTGGGATCAGACTCCGGTATAGGAGGCGGAGGTGGAGACGAACCAACAGACTCAGAGCCGAAACGTCTTTGAAGGAGAGGAGGAGGATGAAGAAGAAGAAGAGATGGCTAACCAAAATCTAGAATGGATGACTTAGGGACCATTGGCTCTCCCAAGTGCTTTGCACAAGATGCCAAAGCGAGCGGAGAGAATGAACATCAATTTCAACCCTGACAACACAGTGAAGGCAGAATATTATTTGGACAATTTCTACCTACAGCTGCAGACCCTTGAGGTAAGGTATGGCGACGTAGCATATATATTGTTTCCATGTACCTTGGACGGTCACGTAGCTACATGGCATCATAGCTTTCCATCCAACTCCATACAGAACTGAGGTGCATTCAAACGCATGTTTCTTGAAAAGTTTGTTGATGACAAGACCCCATCCATCTTACTAAAAGAATTGGGAAGCCTGAAGATGGAGGGGAAATAAAAGGTAAAATATTTCAATCAAAGGCTTACATGCATACTGAACAAGTTTGCAGTGGACACCAAACCTCATGACTCCATTACTGTTGATTACTACACATGCGCACTTTCGACCAGCATTATGCGGTTCATCAAGCGAGTTGTGAAACCAACTCTATTGGAAAACTATGAAGAGGCTATTGCTGTTGAAAAATACATGCGCATGATTGGAGTCATCAAGGATGATGAACCAAAAAAGGATTCCAAAGACACAAGAAGACAGTACCAGGCGATGGCGAGCAAAGGTAGAGACAAGGAAGCAAATGATATTGAATTCCTCACTTGCCTCGTCAAGAACTTGACAACAGAAGTGTCTGAGCTTAAACTATAGAAAATGGACATATCTGCAAGCAGCCATCTACCCAGATAGAGACAAGGAGGCATGTCATCAGGCAGCAACCGGTACCCTCGAAAAACTGCACAGAGCTCTATTTTCCACCTTAATCAGTGCAAAAAGTTTGAATTTTGTTCATTCCATGAGGAACATCACCCAGAGAACTCCTGTTCATACTGGAAGCAAGTTGTAAGCTCTGTATGCAGTCATACATTTCACACGGAAAAAAATATGCAGGAGCAACCGAAGACATGGATAATGACGAAGGTGTTGCACCTGATGAAGCATCAAGTTCTAGGCATGTGGTGAACATGTATCAGTGCTCGCAAGCAGCATTGAAGGTGAACACTGAGAGACAACCCCCAAAGCAATATTATCACTACAATATTAGGAGTAAAGGGGCTTCCCTTACACTTGGGGAAGCACAAGAAAAGATGATACTACTTTTGAGGAAGTTTGATCCACCAGCCACCCCAAAGCATAAAACACAGAACAAGTCTGGGAAGATAGTGGTAGACAAGAGTAAGTCCATGAGTAGCAAACTGTACTCTGTTGGACAACACAAACATTAGTCTTACCCCAGACACCTCAGTGAGTCTACCACCACTGGACTACAAAATTGTAGATGACATGAAGAAAACTCGCTCAAACATTAGTTTGTTTGAGTTAGCTAAGATCCAGAGTCATCGAGACATCCTACTACGCGCATTGGGGCAGACAACAATAGACAACAGAACCTCTACCAGAAAGGGAGTCAACACACCTCCCGGATCACTTTCCACTGTGCTAAACACACTCTAGATGGAAGAAGAAAACTCAGGTTGCCCTCTATTCCTACTCTCATTTGAATTTTTTAATTGCAATGTTCACAACTTCTTGGTTGACTCTGGCACTGCAGCCAATGTTATGCCGCTCTCCATTGCTAAAAAGATCAATGCACAATGGAGCAAGACATCCACGCAAATCATCCAACTTGATCGAAAATTTGTACCAGCCATTGGTGAGCTCTGAGATCTGATCATCCGACTATCTCATGACAATCGAGTCCACCAATGCATCAACATTGTTGTTGTGTACATGCCGGAAGCATATGGTTTACTACTAAAAAGAGACTAGTCCATCAAGCTGAACAGATATTTCACTACAGATTGTTCACACATGTGGCTTCCATACAAGGGAAAAAAACAAATCTGGGTGTTATCTGAGGTATATGAGGCACAATGTAACTCGAATCAATGGTGAGAATGAACCATTGGCCTTCGCAGAACTCATGTTTGGCAACTACCTCCTAGAAACAACGTTGGCATGTTATCCTGCATGGCCAACTCCAACCCCACCAGACACGCAGTTGGGCCTCCTTCCTTGCCCAACTGATGGTAATGAAACATGTACAGTACATTGTACCAATACTAGTAGTAGCAGTAGTACAAATGCATCAAACAGTTTGTGTATAGACAAGTTGTGGACCATGTACTTTGATGGATCAAAGAAACAGGATGGCTAGGGATTCGGGTGTGTCTTGATTGACCCATACAATAGGAAGCATCCAGTTTCAAGTCACTTGGATTTCAAGTGCACGAACAATTTTTTTGAGTATGAAGCACTCATGTTGGGCTTGCAGAAAGCCATCAACCTCAACGTGGTCATGCTCAAAGTGGTAGGTGATTTAGAGATAGTGGTATGGTAGGTACTCAACACCATTCATTGTTTGTCACCACATCTCAAAATTTACCAGCAAGAGGTATGGCAACTAATCTCTAAATTCCAAGCATTTAGCATCAATGTTGTACCACGTACACGTAATGCAGCTGCCAATGCTCTGGCAAATGCAGCTTCTAGAATGTCACCGGTTAGGGATAGATTTACTATTGAAATTTTGTACAAACTTTCTATACTGGATAACATAACTAAATTATGCATGTTTAATGATGATCAACAGATACTGCATTTCATGGCCAACACTAACGTCTTCAAAAATGTAGTGATAGATGATAATGAGCATGAGCACTCTTTGCAAGAAGAAGCTAGATACAAGAAAGGCTACCTTATCATGAAAGGTATGGCATCGTTGGAGAATATTTATGACTTGAAAGAACGTATTCAAGGGCTGAGGAACAACAAAACCCACAGCTCCACCATGATGCATGAATAGATCAACTTAGGAACAGAACAAGATCTGAAGTTCGTCAATCTCGGCACATGTTCCACAGAGCAAGAGTGGCAAGCCTTTGTCCGCTTGTTCAAACAGTACTGACATGTGTTCACATGGACATACAATGATCTAAGAACTTATGGCACGCGGATAATCCAAAACATCATTCCAATCGAAGAAGGGGTCAAGCCATATCAGCAGAGGTTGACAAAAGTACATCCTTCACTTGAACCCCTCATATAGAAAGAGATTACCAAGTTGTTGGATGCACAAATCATATACAAAGTTCATCATTCCACGTGGGTTTCAAACCTTGTTCCTATACGCAAGAAGTCCGAGGAAATCCGCTTGTGTGTTGATTTCCGGAACGTGAACCGCGCCTCAGAAAAAGATAACTACCCCATGCTGTCTATGGACCACATTCTGCAAATAGTATCTGGGGCACAAATGTTTTCCCTACTCGATGGTTTTTCAGGATACAATCAAGTTCTGGTAGCAAAACCTAACAGACTTAAGACTACCTTTCGTACCAAGTGGGGTACGTTCGCTTACAGATGAATGTTGTTTGGGCTTGTGAATGCAGGCACAACCTTTCAACGCGCCATGGACATCACTTTTTGTAGACTCATTGGACGGAGTGTAGTGGTATACCTCGATGATCTGACTATGTTCTCAAGAAGACGTGAGGAACAAATATGCCATCTGAAGAAAAAATTTGAGCGATGCCAGAAATACGAGATTTCCTTGAATCCCAAAAAGAACGTATTTGCAGTGTCTGAGGGAACCTTCTCAAACATGTTGTTTTCAAAAGAGGGATAAAGGTGGATCTGGACCGGGATCAGACTATTACACAGATCCCTCACCCAAGTAACAAGAAAGGCATGCAGTTCTTCTTGGGCAAGAGAAAATTCCTCTTGAAGTTCATCTTGGATTATGAACAGATAGTCAAGACCATGTAGGACATGATCAAGAAAGATGCAGTCTATAGTTGGGGCACAAGAGAAAAGCATGCATTCACCCATGTCAAGTAGGCTATTGCAAAATCGCCTGCACTCAACAACCCATACTTCAAGAAGGATTTCCTGCTATACACTTTCGCCTCCGATAATTCGCTCACTGCAATACTCACTCAGAAGGACGAGATGAATGATGAACGTCCCATCTCCTTCATGAGCACAAGCATGCAGGGACCAAAACTCAACTACCCCATCATTGACAAGCAAGCATATGCAGTTTACAAGGCGATGAAACACTTCAAGCCCTACTTACTGAAGAACCACTGCATAGTCTACGTCCCTCACCCAGCAGTCTGCACACTGCTTGTACAACAAGAACTGGGTGAATGACGTGTGAACTAGATGACAGGATTGTAAGAGTATGATATTGAAATCAAGCCAGTTCACATGATCAAAGGACATGGGCTCTGTAGACTTGCAGCTAAATCAGTACACACACCAGAAAGTGAAGAAGAGCTCGACGGCTAGGAGTAGGAAGTTTAGATGTATGACATAAGGCAAGCAACACCCACTTAAGACAGAACTTCTTGGTATGTAGATGTGTGCCAGTAGCTTGAGCACGAAACTGTACCATATCACTTTTCCATTAGAAAGAAGAGGGAATTGTGCCTCAAAGCTTTAACATATCATTCGGTGCACGAAGTGATTTACAGGAAGCCCATCAACGGAGTTCTTCTCAAGTGCCTGGAGGCACATGAATCAGAGAAGGTGTTACAATATCTGCATGATGGACCCACTGGGGGTCACTTTTTGGGGAACACCACTGCACACAAATTTATGCGAGTCGGTTTCTACTAGCCCACGTTATTCTAGGAAGCACATGCTTATGCCCACGAGTACCCGATTTGTTAGCGATGCACCTACAGAACACGTAGGTCATCAGCCCTATAGCACCCTGTTGCAGTGACTGAACCATTCCAACAATGGGGCCTAGATATCATTGGGGATATTTTCCCAGATTCGTCAAAACAACACCACTACATTCTAACATCAACTGATTACTTCATGTATTGGAAAGAAGTAGTTCTTCTCAAACAAGTGTACGACCAGGAGGTCATCAGCTTCCTCCAGCAGAACATCATCTCATGCTTCGACGTCTCGGTATCACTTGTTTTTTATAATGTAACATACTTTTCATCTTTAAAGCTTTATGATTTTGCATTACAAAACGGTAGTGTGTTGAAACACTCATCCAACTACTACCCACAAGGAAATGGTCTAGTAGAATACACAAATAAAAACCTCATCCGCATAATCAAAAATATTGTTTTCTCTTAGCAGCACAACTGGCATACCGCTCTGACGAATGCACTATGGGTTGACCATGTAACACCCAAACCCTCTCTAAATACCTTACCATACTTCCTAGTCTATGGTAACGAAGCAATCCTTCCACCTAGTATCTACTTGCTTGCACTTCAGCTATCCCAAGAATCCCAAGTCAATCCTTGCCATCTAGTTCAGCGTAGGATGGATACACTCCACAAGATTTAGGAAGAAAGGATGAAAGTAAAATAATAATTTACACTCCACCAGAATCATATCAAGAGATGATTCGATAAGAATTCTGTTGGGAAAGCTAACTTCGATGTTGGTGACTTGGTTTTGAAATGGCAGAAGTCCCATGAAGACAAAGGCAAGCATACAAAATTTCAATCCCTGTGGATTGGTCCGTACACAGTCCATGAGAAGCTTGGCCCACACACATACCATCTGCAATCACTTGACAGGAGGATTGACAACCTTCCTATCAATGGCCAAGATCTCAAGCATTACTTCTAGTAGGCCGGGTCGCGCCTCGTGCCATGTACATAGTCTAGTTGATGCTTGTTGTTTTCATTTTGTTTGCCTTGCTTACTATATTTTTTTTTATTTGGTTTTCTTCACTTACTATTTTTGTTTTCGTTTGTTTGATTTGCTTAATACCTTGTTATTTTTGTTTTCTAGAAATAAGTGTTTCCATCTACTAAGTTATGGCTTTTGAATGAGTATGTGGCTGAGGTATGAAGAGACTTATGACATTGCAGCACTTGGCCAGTCTTGTGTCTTATTCTTCATGCCTGGTTATAACCTTCGGCAGATGAATTCTTAACATAAAATATGAACCATCTGCAAGGGAAGTTTTGGTCCAACCATGAACTTGTGTCCACACTGGCAAGCCCTGTGCATGTACTCAGCCTTCTGCTTTGTGTGTTCAAGCTCATCCAACTAGTAGAAATGGAGAAGGGGGAAATCCAAACAAGCAAACCTATATCAGAGGTCTTACATGCTTCTTTGAAGGAACAACTTCTTTTTCTCTTAATAAGTTGGGATCCCTCTTCCCCCCTAAAAATAAATAAGTGCCTATGCACAATCCTTTTAAAAAATACAAAGGTGAAAGAAGAGAAAGGCTTCCTGCGCAGAGAGGCGAAGCATGAAACTCCACTGGGGTAATAACTAGGCTCCCTGGTAGTGGAGCAATGTGCATGCATGACTCTATCAGGGTACTATCTAGGCCTTCTGGTAGTGGAGCAGCACCAGAGATGAAAACTTATACTCTAAAAATCTTCAACTTGCAAGATAAACTACCCTTCACTATTTCGAAACATTGTGATCAAGCTGAACTTTTGTTGTGTTTGGCTGAGTTGGAAAAAGGTGAACCATGTACATCCATGGGGTAACTGGGGAAGGAGAAGTAACCCGCACAACAATTCAATACTCCCCGAAAGACAAAGGCATTGTGCTGACAATGAACCAAAACAGAGAAGTTGGAGTTCTACTAGTGTGTTGCCAAGTGTTGTAGCGGTTGCAACACCCTCCAAAATTTTGGCCTGCATCCAATTTTGGAGCCTCCTTTGAGAGTTTTACTTGATGAATACACACAGTTGAGTTCACTCCATGAGCTCATGTGAGTCTTTTCTCCCACCTTGCTTGATCATTCCATCGAAAAAAAATTCATGTTGATGTCAATGTCATTCTTGCGACCATGTTCTGGTCATACACAAGGTCTCTGCTTCGTGTGTACATGTTATGTTCGCTATGTAAACATCTGTCGCACTCACACATGGAGTCATATACACTATTGTGCAAGCGTCGTCATAGTGGACCAATGATCAATCATAAGCATCGCGCTTATCGCTCACACTATTGGTCAATCATGTTGAGCATATGTGTTTGGATGGTTTGAGTCGTTTCATCGTCAAGTCATGTAAGTGTGTGTTTGCAAGATCACGTATGCACCTTTTCACTCATTCACACACTTAGTCATTTTGATGAATTTCTAAGGACCGGATTCCCCTCATCCATATGGACCTTCACCTCACCATCGACTCGATCGACTGTCATCCATAACAAAACAGAAGCACCAAGTAATCCATTTCAAGTTGTGCTATCGTAGGCAGATCAATCAACCTTCATGTTGGTCAACCGGAGAGTTTGACTCGATAGTCACCCCAGGACTGACTCCCCTCAAAAATTGCGCAGAGGATGTAGACCTTGCCTACTCTGCTGACTGAGAAAATTGCGCAGACTAGCTGGACAGACACCTAGTTCCCGTCCTTGTCTCCCTTAGAAAATTACGCAGTTTTTCTATCCATCCCACCAGTCAGCTGACCGACTGCTCACCTAGAAAACTGTGCATTTTTCATGAGTAAGCCCTCTGCTTCCCAGTAGTCCACTCAACTCAGAAACTATGCAGAGGTGATCAGCAGGCCAGTCTCCTAATGCAATTTTTCCTGCCAGCAGCTCCCAGTAGCTGACTGCCAGATCCCTCCAAGAATTGCGCAGATTTTGCTGCCAAGCCACAGCAATTGACTGCCAGTTCCCTTCAGGAATCGCGTAGTTTTTTCTACCAATGTCTCAACATCTGACTACTAGTTCCCTCCAATAATTGCACAGTTTCTACTGCCAGGATCTTGTTATCAGCTCCTTCCTAAAATTGCATAGTTTATGTCTGCCCAACCTTCCCACAGCCCAAACTGCTCCTCTCAAAAATTGTGTAGTTTTGTCCTCCAGCTGAGCCAAACCCTATGGATAGTCAATGTTAATCCAGATTGCCCATCTCCATCACCCAGTGACTTCTGTACAATTGTCACCAGCAGTGCCTGAAGCCTCCATCCCAGCTCACAACTCACAATCTTGTCTCCTCTCCTGGTCACCTACATCCGAAACGATCATGCGTCATGGTAGACTAGGAGGTTTATGGATTTGATGGCATCTCATCATGAGCATCTGCAGATACAGGTACATAAAAAAACATGGAACCATGACAAATGGGATGAATAGAGGGAGTATGTTGGCTTGTTGGGTCCTAACCTAGGTTCAGAGTTAATTAGCCAAACAAATCTCGGTACTACTGGCCCTTTAGGCAACAATCCGCAGAGCGTGGACTGAGGTCTCACCCGAAGTAGTATGGAAGGGTGCTAGAACCAAGTTTCCACACCCTGGAGATGTCTGATGAGTTCGACTGGTCCGCGGTTTGTCCCTATGCGTAGGTTGCTTCGTGCACTTTCCTGTTCCTCGTGGCCTGAGATACTACCTTCACACAGCCCTACCGAGGGGCTGTGCGTCACGCTCTGCATTATTACCCAATACCTTGCTTATATTCCTATATTAGTTAATTATCTTTGCCTACTTGAGTGCTTTAAGTTATACTTAACAACATAAAACCTTCATACAGGTTCGCATAGTACATAAATAGTATACTTGCAAATTACATTCATTTATACAATACACCAGAAAAGATACACAGAATTATAGCAAAACTTCTCTTTATTGATTCTTTCCATGATTACAGACTCGACTCGCCATGCGCACTCAGCTTCAAGGGTCTGCGCACTCAGCTGTAGACTACTAGGCCTCTGCGCACTCAGCTGCAGAGCCTTCTCCTACTCTACGACCCACAGACACACTTTACACTTCGGCTCAGTCACTTAGACTTCCTTGTTCCTTCATTATTAGTTAGTTATCTTTTACACTTAGAGCCTCACTCTATTTATACAATCCCATGGTCCGCGGACCATGGGCAGGTCTATCCAGCCGACATTACATTACAAAACTAGGGTGGACAACCTTATGACTCTATCATAATTTTGCGCCCCGCGCCCGCAATTCGCGGAGCGTTTACAACAATATTTGGTCAAAACTTGGGCTTTAAGCCCCAAAACATGCCTTGGGGGGGATTCCATGCCCAACAGAGTACATGCAGAAGGACATGTTCAATGACGGATGGACAAACGATGCATGCAAAGAGATGTGCTCGCAAACAGACGAACATGCAAGGATGTTTTCGCACATGGACGGATGGATGAGCGAACATGAAATATGTGTTCATGGATGGATGGACATTCGAACATGCACTTTTTGTGAACGAGCGAACCTGTCAAGCATGCCAACATGCAAGCAAGGATCAACGTGCGAATGCAACATCAAGTGAACCCAATGACCATCGAAGACTCTGCACACTTTGCCATACGGAGGTGAAGCTATGACACAGTATGAGGACATCCATCACCCACAACACTGCAGCTCGACATGCACACCACCAGCAGCACAAATATACCAGCAGTGTCATGTCGATTCTTGTCATGAGTCATGTCGTCCACATCTCTACTGTGGGCCATATTATCAATCAACTTAATGTAACGTGGAAGTCCAATAGACCCACTTGCCATATGAAGAGTCATGTAAAGTCAAAAGGTCATGGAAGTCAAATAGTCATGAGGGAAGGCGAACAGTCATGAGGGAAGTCGAATAGCCACAAGGGTCAGTTTCTCCCTTGGCTATAAATACACCCTCATTTGTACATGCAAAGGACTTTTCACCTCGGCTCCTCCCGCATAGCCTTGAGAGTCTGTAATATTTTATTTGAGGAGTAAGTAGTGGCTCCAATGCCCCACCCATGGGGTTAGTGATGTATGGTGAAATGATGTGCCTTGGAAATTTTGTTTAATTTAGAAGCATGCTAATAGGCTAGCATGTTTTCACACATGTATTATAATTGTTGTAAGACTGGTCTTGAACACTTGTAATGCATGTTGCTTTAACCTGTGTTTAACACTTAAACTCATTCAATTATCGTAATACATATATATTAATGAAATTGTGTTGTATGAGATGTTAACATTGTCCTTTCCATGTTGGTTATTTCCTCAGACATTGAACAGACCTTTCACGTAAACTTGTTATAACAACCGTCGCACTCGTGCAGGCTCCTCCACTGTGTGTTGTACGTGTTATCTTTCCTTGTGTGTTGTGACTGCCGCATCCATGTGGATTGCTCTTCTGGAAGTTTTTCACATCATTTTGTGTTTTGTGTTCCTAATAGAGTTGGGGCTTCCTCCCATCCGACTTGGGACTCACTCCCACACTCTCCCTATACAATGAAAGAACCATTGACACAAGTAACACTAGAAATCACCAGGCACACGAACCTCACTACTCAAAGACAAAGAAAACCACTCTCATGTGTTGACAAGCAAGAGCTGAGGTAAATCTTTAAGATAATGGCAATCGGTCCATCATACCGAATGGGACTCCCACACCAAACAGTGTGAGGTCTAGTTGGGACTTCATACGGGGTGATCCCCTGAATGTTGGCAAGTCCAACACCGTCAACAGAAGTTTTGGAGTGAAATAAATCCTCCTTTCAAGTAGGTTACCCCTCACTCAACTTGTATATATAGAAGGAATGAGTAGCCCATCAAGTAGTTAGAACAAGCTAGCAATACTCGAGTTAGAGGAGCTTAAGAGTGTAGGGGTTTTTTTTTAAGTTTTGAAACTTTTGATGTATAGGAAATTTTCTAATTAATGAAAGACATATTTGGTAATTCAAATATTGTTCATTTAGTTATTTTAGCTTCCTTAGGTTAAGGCCCACCCTAGGAGCTCAAGACCCCTTATTTATTGTTATATTTTATGCACTTCTTCATTTCTGCAAATTTTATTCATGAGTATTATTTTTATGCATTGTTAATTAATTTGTTTTTAAACATTTTTTTCTTGCACAGTAATTGAGTACTATATGGTAGTTTTGGCAGTGGCTATATTTCTTATTTATCATCTCTTTTCATGCATTTATTTCACTTTGGTTGTTGATCTTTAATGGTTTTTTATCATTTCTATGTGTTGTAATTTTATAGTCCCTTTTTTGTAGAGCTACAGGAGACTCGATTTTCACCCATTTGTTGAATAAATCCTTCTATTATTGACACAAGAACATGGAAATACATGATTAATCATTTTTTTTCCTCCCCTTAGCTCATTTATCCTTCAAAATACCCCCTTAATGCATTTTCCTATTCAATGGATTGTCTCATGTGGCAATTTTCATTTTGCATCTAAAAATCATCTAAGCTTGAATCAAACTCATGGTTAATCTTCTTTGATGCATTACAAAATCCTTGGAACCTTGGTGATGAAATTTAGAAACCAAGAGACCAAGTAGATCCTTTAACCTAGTTTTTTATAGAAATTGTCTTTTTCTTGCAAAATTAGGGTTTGATGTTTACATGCTTTGTTTCAGTTGTGAATTTGTTTTCTGTGTACAATAGAATAGATATAGTTTTATTTACTCATATCTAAGATGGTTTTATTCCTTTTCATGTAGATACCATATATTTGCCTATTGCCTTAATTTCCTGCAATTATGAATTTTTCATATAGCATAAGACAGTTAGTGTGGTCTCTCAGTAACTAAATCTCATCTCAGTGCATTCATATAATTTCGTAAAGGAAAAAATATAAGTACATTTTCACACATAATTCCGACCCATCTTAAGTTTGTAAGAACACCAGGTTGACAATCAAATTTGAGACCTTTGGAAGCTACACTATTCTTCCAACCATACTAAGGGTCGTCACTTTTTGGCATCATTTTTGAGGAGGTGCCAAAGTATGAAATGTTTTATTTCCTAGTTGATTTAATCTTTCACTCATTTCACTTTTTGAAAGAAAAAAAAAATCTACATTAGGCATTCTTCATTCTAAAAACAGAAAATTGCATTGCATTTCTCATTTAAAAAATTCTTCAAAAAAAAAACATTTATTTCTTTATGCCTTGAAGAGTTAGGGATAACACAAGAATTTTCTTATCAAAATCCCCACTTCGACAAGTAGAAATCCTTCTTTTTCTTACTGTGATCCTCCTGCCCTACCCACAAGGGATATTGAGGACTTCATAGGTGAGCAAGCGAGGATCACTGAGGAGCTTGTAGAAGGAGAAAATCCTTCACAACCCACCAATAACATGGATGAAAATAGGAAACTTGAATGTTCACATTCCCAATTAAAGAAGTATATGGAGAATCCAAAATGAAGAACGTCAATCCATCTATCCTTCCACACCTCTATGGGATAACTACTAAATATCTTGACACATTTATGTTGGATTTTGTTATAGTTTGTAGGACTTATGATTACACAACATATGAACAAAAGCTCAAACTATTCCCTTCCACTCATAAGGATGCATCCCTTCGCTAGTTTATGAGCCTAGAGGGGGATAGAATCACTTCATGAGAGAAGATGCAACAATATTTCAATACCAAGTACCGGGATTATTGTAGAGCAAGCCTACACCAAAGAAGAGAAATTCATAATGACTCAAGGAATAGATGAAACTCTGGAAGATTTTGAGGAAAGACTTCAATTGAGTTATAGAAGATCGCATAACTACATTGTAGATCTAGATTCCTTGAAATTATCCTTACTACGAGGAGACAGAGAAAAATTGATAGAAACACTCAATCTTCTGGCCAATGGATACATTTATCAAATTAGCTATGATGACATCAAAATTTTATTCAAAAATCATTCTAGAGTTTCTATAAAAAGAGGTAGAACAAACAACGATTTGTTAAGTCCCTCTTCCTCCTCTACAATTACTAAGAATGAGATAGGAGATATGTTATGGGACTTAAATAGTGAGATCTTACACACCTTTTCTATGCACATGGATACACTATAGATCAAGACAAAATAAGAAGAATAAAAAGGGTCATTAGCTATATTTTTCCCTAAATGCACTAAAAAAATCCTAGGAATGAGTGTCCTTTACATGTCATAGAAATATGTTCTTTATTTCAATAAAATCACTCCACTAATTTTTTTTATCTTTGTCAGGTTTAAAAGTTATCTAACAATGAGCATAAGGGAGCATGGAGTAGCTATGATTTATTAATCAAAAGAGGCCACAAGGACTCAGGAAGTATCAACATGGTATGAACTACCCCTCTTCTTTCAATACAAATTACAATACTTTTCACCTTGTTTGATTCCCACTCCATGGCTTTATCTTCCCCAAAATACCATTCCTCCTTTTCAGCCATATCCACACCAATCTCCTCAATGTGGTAATCAATCTTATAGATGGAGGCCTCAAACATCCCAACCACTTGCCTTGATGCCTCCTCATAATAAACCACGAATGCCCCAAAATAATCCTCCAAAGAAACCTCTGATTCCTACCCAACCAAACCCTAATCCTAAACACAAGCAGGCTCAACCAGTTTATAGTGGAGAAACCACCTATCCAACTTATGTTGTAGAAATTAAAGAGATAAACCTTAGGCCTAGGAAGGTCCTTCCAGATGCTCACCCACCTTCTCCAATATAATATTATAGGAAGAGAAGGAATATCATGCACCTAAATTCACTAAGTCTCCCTATCCTAAAATTTTGACCACTCACAAAGTACACACCCTAGAAGAATCTCAACTTCTTAGAGAGTTGAAAAATCGGTGTGTCAATATTCCTCTTTTTCAGGCCATTGAGGATGTTCCCATATACAATAATTTATTCAAAGAGGAATGTCTTAGAATGCCATGGAGGATAAAAATACATGCCCCTACTATCAATGTCATAGGGAAACTACTTGATATTATGCTTGGAAAGGTCATCATCCCAAAGTAATTAGATCCTGGGAGCCTGGTAGTAGATGTCCACATAAATGATATTATAGTTCCTAACACTCTCATTGACTTGGGAGATGTAATAAATGTCATGAAAAAAGGAGACTATTCTTAAACTCATTCTCCAAGAATCCCTAAGGAAGACCACCATAGTGCTACAACTTACTAATAGATCCACAATATCAATTGAAGGTGTTATTTAGGATCTTATGGTCTCCATCAATTCTTGGTAATATCCCAAAAAATTCCTTGTTCTTTTGTCCAAGACCAACTTTAATGGATACCTTGCTATATTAGGAAGACCTTGGTTGGCCACTGTTAATGCCTACATTAGTTGTATGGCTAAAAATATGACTATCACTAATGGGAAATATTAAATCAGCCCATATTATATCCACTTTCTCAACCCCTCATTGAGCATGCTTTTCTTGTTTGGGTAGAATAAGAATAATAAGAACAACTTTATCTATCATCACCCTACCTTATTGAGGATAATCTAGTTGACAAATATCTACAAAATAGATATCCTACTACCATGAATGTCGATGGATTGAAAAATGAACAAGACAACCTAGTTATTCTCAAGATAGTTCATGAGCAGAACTGATAATTTTTTGTTCTAAACAAAATAATGTGAAAACCATGGAAATTATCCCTTATGAAACCTTGAAAATCATCCCCTTTCTTTTAGTTGAATGAGAGAACAAATTGCTCATTGTTTTGAGACAACATGTTGATGGAATTTTCATGGGGTTATAAGGAAATAAAGGGATTCCATCCTTATATATGCACTCATAATATATACATTAAGGAAGATCTTAAACTTGTCGCTAGACACAAAGGCGAATGAACCTTTCATTAAAATACATTGTTAAAGACAAATTGCAAAAAATGTTGGATGTAGGATTCATCTATCTAATCTCATATAATGAATGGATGTCTCCATTAATAATAACCCCTAAAAAGAATAGAAAGTGGATAATCTATGTTGATTATAGAGAACTCAACAAATACACCAAAAAGGACCACTTTCACTTACCCTTTATTGACCAAGTCCTGGATGTCCTTGCAGGAAAAAAGTTATTCTCATTTTTGGATGGATTCAATGAGTACAATCAAATCCAGCTCAGTCGTGAGGATCATGATAAGACCATCTTTACATGTCCATCGAGAAACTTTGATTACAGGATTCTTCTATTTAGTTTGTACAACTTCCATGCTACCTTCCAGAGGGTTGCGCTAAGTATTTTGTCTGACCTTGTGCATGATTCAGTGGAAATCTACATGGATGATTTTACACACTATGGGGATGAATTCCAAGAGGCACTCTCCAATGAATGTGAAATTTTGCATAGGTTCAAAGAGATTAACCTTTCCCTAAACCATGAAAGTGCTTGTTTTTTATGAATGAATGTAGTTTTTAAGGAACTTTCTCTCTAAAAAATGAATCCAAGTAGATCCTAAAAAAATAGCCATCATCAAAAAGGTTCTAGTTCCTCAAAAATAGAAAGTTGTTAGAATTTTTCTAGGTCTTGTTTGATATTATCAAATATTCATCATATATTTTAGCAGAATTGTTTCTCATTTATTTTCTTTACTAACAAAAATTTTAGAGTTATGTTGGACAAATTTATGTCATAAGGCATTTGAGGAAATTAAAGAAAAACTAATAGTTGCACCTATCCTTAGAGGTACAAATTGGACTTTACCCTTCCACATCCATACAAATGCATCAGATAAAGTAGTTGGGACAACACTGGGAAAACTTGAAGGTAAAGTTCCCTATGTCATTTATTTTTTTAGTGTAACACCCTCCTCCCACATTAACCCAAGCAACTGGCCAGCTATGGTAAACGTGCAATGACAGGCCACTATGATAAGACTCAACCTCCTAGGTAACCTTAAGTAAATTAAGTCGACAAAACAAGACCCTAAAAACCTCCCTCAAGTGCTTCAGGACCCCAAGGAGCTAATCCACCACTCCAGGTGCCCAACCCCTGAGTTAACCTATCATTTCAATGAATTAAACCCACAGTCACTCCCATGAAAAGGAATTCTTGTGACTGGAACCCTATAGTCACTGCCACAATTCCTGTAAGGGAGAGACTGTATTATTTTTCAGCCAGTTCTGTGCCAGAGACTGCGAGATCTAAGCCACTTTTTGAGGGCTAGTTTCCAAACGAATGCCTAGAACTTGATGAGACTTTCCAAGACAATAGATGATACCAAGGAAAAGCCTCTAGCACAAAACTTGATCAAGGGCTTGACCTAACTAATCCTAACCATGACATATATTTTGTCAAGCACTTAGTAAATATGCAACCTACAGGTGTAAATAATAGATTTAAGCATAGGGGTCTCATACTTATTTGAGAATCACTATGATCCATTGTTCCCTCATGTCATTTGTTGCATTATCATCTATTAAGACATAGATACATTATCCATTCATTTACAAGTAAAAACATGTTGAGAGCCATACATAGTTGTTATCATAAAACATACATATAACCAGCATAATAGGGACATAAATATCATAAGAATATCAACCATAAAATCCACATATACATCAGTACATTTACACATGAAATCAAGGGAATGAATTTATCATTAATGAATGCAATAAACCAACCGGTGTTCGGACTACCACGTTCCACCCAACCATAGATTGGCTGAGCCAAGTCTCTCTTTAGCCAATCATCCTCATTTCATATTCCAAGCATGAATGTGGGACTCAAAGAACACACCAAAAACACCAAGTAAGCATGGATGCCATTGGAGTTCTCCACCTACACCGTGAGGAATTTGAGTTCCTCCTAGTCTCTTAGGCTTTACTGTAATCGACAATCTGATCCAGGGATCACTAGGCCCTACACAAAGACACGCTCTCCAAGCTTTACCATACATCCTATCCTGGGACTACAAAGCCCAACGGAGAGAAATCCACCTCTAGGCTTTGCTGTATATCCCACCATTCACCGGTAAGCATTCCTAGTCCCACCAAGACACACAATTCTAGTTTTACGGCAACCCACATTCTAGCTCAGGGGTTACTAGGCCAGTGGCTTTATCGTGATCCACAGTCTTGTTCAGGGACCACTACACCATGTGTTTTTCATTTCAGAGATCCACCCAACTCAGGTTCGAATCCATCTGGTCATCCCACATCAACCGAAGTATGAGAACCCATCTCATCAAGGCTATCCAGAAATGGCAAGACTAGGCTAAAGAACACTTTCACATTTGGCAAAACCCATTCCATGATAGAAAAGAACCACATGCAATACCATGCATGCCAAATATAGCAAGGAAAATACACATTCAAATCAATTCCTGCAATGAATCCTATTGTAGCGGCTTGATCCTACCTTTCCCTGCTTGATCTTTTCTTCCTCTTGCCTTCTTTTCCTTCCTTGCTCCAATGCCAAAGTGATCCAAAACAAATCTAAGTGTCCAAGGGTGAGAGAGTGATTTGATTTAAACAGGAACACAACAAATTACAGATATAACCATAAATACAAAGATGCAATAGAAATAACACTTCATTTCATTAATATCAAATATTGAAATATGCTTACAAACAGAATGGAAATAAGACTATCTCAAGCAACTGTAGCTTATATCTGAGAAGAGATGTGGTGGCTACATGCCTTTGAACTGTGTTACAATGAAGCTCAAGGGCCTTTCTATTATTGAACAATAAGAGCAAACCCTAAACAACCAAAACCCTAACCCGAGGAGATGTAACACCAAGAGTTTATGGGCCTAGTTGGGGTGAGTTGGAAAACCAACTTCCCGGGGTCGTGACTTGGTCATATTATCTCCATTTGACGCGCATGATAACCCATTGTAAAGATCTCTCCAAGGACTACGAAAGAAAATATGGAAGTTTAGGACCTGAAAAATTGCTAAAAATAGTAAACTGTGCTACAATTAATGAAACTGAGAAAATGAGAGAAACAATGGTGGGGGTCGAAGTGGAATTGGCAAGTGGCCACCAATATCCATCGGGATCATTCCTTCCCCCTTAGGAATCAATGGTCCCCATTGCATTGAGTTCCTCCATGATATGAGAAAACTTCTGCTGAACTTGGTCCCTGGTGAGCCACTTGCCCTGGTGAGGCAGTTGGTTTTCTTTGACAACTCGATAGATTTGGATCTTTTGTTGGCAAGTGTTCTTTGTATGCGTGTCCATGATCCGATCAGTTGTGGCTTGCTCCATGCAATCTAGATTTAACTCTATAGGTGTGAGTTGTTCTGCAATGTATGATGTGTCCAACAATGGTGGGAAGTATAGTCGAAGGCGGTCCACATTGAACATTGGGTGCAGGTCAAGGAATGGGGGAATGTTGAACTCAAATGAATTGTCGCCCACAACCTTGGTAATGGTGTAAGGACCATATTAGAGTGGTCTGAGTTTACGATAGTATCTAGTAAGGCATTCCTTCTGTAAATGCAACCATATTTTGTCGGCCACCCGAAACTTGTGTGGCACCCGATGTTGATCATGTCGCTGCTTGTACTTGGCATTTGATTTCTCCAAAATGTCATGGACCTACTAGCAGATATGTTGGATGTGTTCAATGAACTTGTTTGCCTTATCGTCTTCTGACTGGAAATGAGCTAAATCTACCTGAGTAGCTACAAATGGTATGGCCACATCAATGGGCATAGTGGCTGGAATCCCAAGCCCACCTAAAAATGGTTGTGGCCAGTCAAGTTGTGGAGAGCCCGGTTATAACTGTGCTAGACATAGGGAAGGCTCTCATCCCATGTGCATGGATGCTTTGAGTTGTACATGCACAGAATGTGTATGATCGTCCCGTTGACGACCTCTGTCTGGTCATTAGTTTGGGGATGGAAAGTTGTGGACTTAATGAGCTTGGTGTCAAGCATCAACTAGAGATTGGACCAAAATGTACTGAGGAACCCGCTATCCCGATCTGAGATGATAGACTGTGGGATCACAAAGTGTACGCACACTCATTCAAAGAAGATTTTAGCAGTGGCTTCTGCTGTGATATTCTTCTTGTAGGACACCAGAATGGCCATCTTTGAGAATTTGTCGACGACCACAAAAACACAGTCGTTGCCATGTTTAGTAGAAGGAAGGCTTGACATGTAATCCATGGAGATGGATTCCCAAGGCCGACTAGGGGTAGGCAGCGAAGTATAGAGGCCTTGCTTCTTGATGGTCGATTTGGCAATGGCACAAGAAGTGCAGGATGTGATGTAGTTCCCAACATCCTGTCGAAGATTCGGCCAGTAGAAATACTTCTGCAGTACTGCCATTGTTTTCTTAACCTCGAAATGCCTAGTGACCCAACTATAGTGCGCATCCCAAATAGTCTTGGCTCGCCGCTTGAAGGAACACAAAGGTGTCCCAATTGGCATATCAAGGCATCCTAGAGGTGAAAATATGGAACTTGTTGACCCTCCAAGAGCCTCTGGTATGTGTTGCTGAAATATGGGTCACTTTTGTAGAGAAGTGGGCAATCAGAAATCTCGTGCCCACAATAGTTGAGCACAGTGGTTAACACCATGATCGGTGGTCGGCTGAGGAAGTCTGCAACATTATTGGTGCTACCCTTCTTATACTTGATATTCAAATGGAAATGCTACAGGTATGTGGACTACTTTTGATGGAAATCATTTTGCAACTTCCCTTGCTTCTGTATGAACTGCAGGTGTCAGTGGTCTGTGTGGATGACCATTTCCTTCCCCAAAATGTAATGCTTCCATTATTGGCAAGCCTGAAAAATGGAATACATCTCTTTGTCATAAGTGGGATACTTCTGGACCGTGTCTGAAAGTGTCTCACTATGAAATGCCACTAGATGCCCCTATTAAGTAAGGACTACCCAAATAGCATAGTCAGAGGCATCTGTGTCAATCTCAAATGGTTGTTGCAAGTCTGGTAAAGCAACCACTAATGCAGAGCAGAGGTGATGTTTCAACTCTATGAATGCCTTATGTTGAGATTCAAACCAAAATAATTTTTCTTTCGCTCCTCCCTTGGTGACTTGACTCAAGTACCAAGTGATATGAGAGAATCCCAACATGAACCTGTGATAGAAATTGGCAAGACCCAGAAAGCTACGGAGCTCTCTCAAAGTGGTTGGGATTGGCTAATCCCGAATGACTTGGATCTTGGATAGATCCACATGCACCCCTCGTTCATCAATAATGTATCCCAGATACTAAACCTGGGTCATGCCAAAAGTGAATTTCTCCAAATTGGCAAACAACTTGTGTTGCCGCAGTGTTTGGAGAACTTGTCGGATGTGGTGGAGGTGCTCTTCCCAACTCTGGCGGAAGATCAGGATTTCATCCAAGTATACCACTACAAATGAGTTGGTGAATGGCCACAAGATGTCATCCATCACCCTCATGAAGGTTTTAGGAGCATTCGTCAACCCAAAAGGCATAACCAACCATTGGAAAAGGCCCTCCTTGGCTTTGAATGCAATCTTCCACACATTAGAGGGTTCGATTGGTACCTGGTGATAGCCGGACTTCAAGTTGATCTTGTTAAAATATTTCCCCCTTCAGTTGGTCCAAAAGGTCATCAATCTGTGGGATCGGGTACCTATTCGGGACAGTGATCTTCTTCAGTGCCCGATATTCAATACAGAGTCTCCAAGTCCCATCCTTATTTTGTACCAACACGATCGGGCTCTTATAGGGCAATGAACTCGGATGGATGTGACCTTTCTACAGCAGCTCCTGAATCTGTCTCTTGATTTCGTCGTTCTCCAGAATGGAGCACCAATATATTGGTCCATTGGGCAGCAATGCACCTAGGGTCAGATCGATGGAGTGCTTGACCTGACAGTGCAGAGGCACCCCTATGGGGGAGGTGAAGATTTCCTCATACTCCTCCACGACCTTTTCCATCTGTTGTTGCCGTGCAGAGGGGCCCTGTATGGAATTCGTGGCCACCATCTTCTTCTTTCCCTGAGGGCGTATCATCAGGAAAACAAATTTCTCGATTTTGGAAATGAGCTTACTGCATTATTTTACAGTAACCAAGGAGATGGCGGTAGGCAGTGCTACCTCTGGCATCCTATACAACTTATTTCCCAAAGTAACAATAACAGAACAAGGCCTTGACTCATACACAGCATTTCGTTTCCATAAGTATGGTTGGCCTAATAATAAATCACAAACATCAAGGGGAGCAACATCACATAATACCTCATCTGTGAAGGGCTTGATGTTGTATGGAAGGCGGCACCGCTAGCTCACTTGAAGATCCTGTCCTTGGTGAAGCCACCCGATTTTGTATGGTTGTGGATGTGATGTGGTCAGTAAGCCCAGCTACTTCACGACCTCTGCCAAAATGAGGTTCTTTTGGCTCTCACTGTCGACAATGAACTGTAGCGGGGAACCCTTTACCCACATCTAGGAATGGAAGAGGCGCTCCTCCTCCTCTGGATCTTCGGGTTCCTCCTTTTGGATCTTCATGGTGGCAATGGTGGCGTTGGGCTCCGCATCAATAATCTGCTTCCCTTTGTCATTCCCTTGTCGGGTTCTGACTCAAAGTCGTAACATGCATCGGATTCTGAAACCTTTTGCTCGACCACCAATGACTGCTTAGCCCGACACTCACTTGTGTTGTGAGTGGAGCTCTTATGGAACTCACACCACTTTCTCGTGTCCTTCTTTGGCTTTGTGGCGTTGTTCTTTGCTTGCGGCTTTGGCAGGTTGTCCTGGGCCACCCCACCTTGGCTTTGTCCTTTGTTCTGCGTTTTGGAGGCACCGTTCCCTTGCTTTGGATTGCAAATCCAAAGTCTCTCTTCTTCTGTTTAAAAATTTGCTCGAGCTTGACCACAGTGAGGAGATGTCCAGGAATTCCATCTCATCTTGGATGTACCTGTGCAGCCAGCCGAGGTACTTGAGAACCAAATGCTTCTCAGAATCCTTGATACCCAACTTCGTGTGAAGGGTATGAAAAACATTGTTAAACTTCGGCACATCTTGGTCCCTTCCCTATCGCAACGTTGTCCACTTTATCTATTGATCCTCATAGCTCCTAACAGGGTAGTACTTCTCCTTGATGGCATACAGGAACGAGTTCTAAGTGGGTGCGGCTGAAAATAGTGACTTTGTACTTTCATCCTTCTGCTCACAGTAGGTTTCCCACTAGTCCTTGACATGGGGGGCTACTTTGAGAAGTGAAAATGTGATCTTTTCCCAGCTAGAAAAATCATGAACGAAAAAATATCCTTCTAGCAGATTTAACCATTTATCTATAGCATTTGCATTTATCTGACCCTCAAATATGCGAATGTCAAAGTTAACTTGTACCTTAAAGGGTGTGGCGCTTCCAGAGTAGCTGTCGGAAGTAGATGCGTCGCCCTTGGGTAGCCGCTGAAGGATCTGGGCAAAGTTGTCCATCATCGCATTCCATTGTCGCTCAAGGGCTTCCTCGAGCAAGATTTTGATAGGATCTCCTGCCACCTCATCTTTCTTTTCATCTGTCATGGGAGGCCTTCGGGATTTGCGAGGCTGGTTTTGCAAAGGTTTGACTAGTTCAAGCCCTAACTCCTTATATCCCGACCTCCTTGGGGACATGCAAAGAAAAAATAGAGAAAGAGCAGACCACTCTGATACCACTAATCCAGATTTAAACAGGAACACAAAAAATTACAGATATAACCATAAATACAAAGATTCAATAGAAATAAAACTTCGTTTCATTAATATCAAATACTGAAATATGCTTACAAACATAATCGAAATAAGACTAGCTCGGGTGATTGTAGCTTACCTCTGAGAAGAGATGTGGTGGCTACATGCCTCTAAAATGTGTTACAATGAGGCTCGAGGCCCTTTTTATTATTGAACAATAAGAGAAAACCCTAAACAACCAAAACCCTAACTCGAGGAGATGTAACACCAAGAGTTTATGGGCCCTGTTTGGGTGAGTTGGGCAGCGAACTTCCTGGGGTCATGACTTGGTCATATTATCTTTGTTTGACGTGCATGATAACCCATTGGAAAGATCTTTCCGAGGACTACGATGGTAAAAAAGAATTTAGACAGAAAATTTCTGGCGGTGCCAAAAAAACATCGTTTAGGGCCTCAAAATGGCTCCAAGAGTTTAGGACCCGAAAAACTGCTAAAAATAGTAAACTGTGCTACAATTAAGGAAACTGAAAAACTGAAAGAAACAATGGTGAGGGTCCAAGTGGAATTAGTGGGTGGCCACCAATATCTACCTAGATTAGAGAGAGAGAAAATAATGAGAGAGCTCCAAAACTCAACTAACATAAGGTTACACTGACCAAGCCTCCCCATTGATCCTCATAAGCCTTTTTATCAATGAGGCCTCTATTTTCTTGAATGTCCATTATTTTCCTTCATTTTACTCCTCACATGCAACATCTAACCTTTCACCTTCATTTTCATCCAATTTCCATTATTTTCATAAATAAATGTGCCAAATATGCCATTTTTCCTTCCAAATCCTTAGCCATTTCCTTTGCCAATTTCCTTAGCCATAAACAACCAAATGAACGCCCCCTAGAATGTTTTGCCCAACATTAACTTGGAATACGTGTCCCTTGGGGGACACCATCCTCGATGTTCAATGACACCTATTAGCAATAACACTGCTAAAAACAAAACATACTACCCATGGAGCTTTATAACACAACCCATTGTAGTATTTATAATGAATGACCTACTCAAAAGAAAAACATCATGACAACATGACCAAATAACAACCATACCAAATAATGGAGCTTTATAACACAACTCATTATGGCATTTGCAATAACCACATACACATATGCCCTTTTTCTGAACCAGAAAATAAAGGATACGATGCCTGCATCTGCAACAAGAAAATTCAGAGGCTCACACCTCCATCCTCAAAGTAATACCAGGATTCACCTCCTTCCTAGGAAGTCTAGAATCCACTGCAAAGTCAAATTTGCATCTAATGTCCAGCGCTACAATCTAGTGCCAGTTGTCCTCTCAGTGAATAGTTATTGGCTCATTGTTCTAGGGTGCACTCCCAAAGTGCATATGGTTCCATATGGCAATGCTAATGACCAAACAAAATCCATCCATGACCTTCCCTTCTCTGCTACACAGTCCCTAGGGAAATCTAGTCATCCCCTTACGTGCAGTCACTCACCTTTAAGTTTCACTGGCAACCCCATCTCGGGTAGTCCATCCCTTGGCAAGGCTTCCTCGCATCAGAAGATACAAAAACCAAGGCATATACCTGCCTCAAAGCCATCATACCAGTAATAGCATGATCATGGAAATCAATGGACACTATTGGGTACTAATGTCCCACAATGGCCCTGCTCCTCAAGTGATCTACCAGTATATTGTTGCATGTTCCAATTTATTTCATTGTTGCTTCTAATTCGTGCAGTCAATTTCAACCACTCAATCGAGCATGTTCATGAATTCCTGTTCCAAGCACATAATTTCCATTAGATTAAAAATAAATTAAATAACTTCAAATCACACCTCATCGGTCGCATGTCAATAAGGTACACTTGCAATCATGTTCGCTTCCTACCACAACAAGTCAAACTAACTGTTTGATCAAAACATCATACATAAACATATCACATCTAGTTAGCTCAAACACAACCATCATAGATCAAAATCATAAATCACATGTAACCATCATAACCCAGAATCATAGATCACATATAATCATCATATACCATAATCATAAATCACATGCATGATAAAATTAAAATAAAATGTTGATACTTATCCTTTCATAAATCCTTAGCTTCTACCATTGTCTTTATTATGTACACACTTTGGATCAATTTCCACACCTGACAAATGCCTAGTGCCTTCTCCTCAACCATGTGCACATACACAGTGTGCATTACACACATAAAATCACACATTGCATACAATACAATGCAATACATGCACCTACACCTGACATACAACACATACACCTACACCCGGTGTACAATACAACACAAATACGTATATAGAGTGCAACACAATGAATGGATATGTCATGATACCATGACTACACAATTAAAATACATAGTACTGCATACCCACAACACAACATGTACGACATGCATTCAATCCCACATGTACACCAGTACCACATGTACAAAGCACCACGTGCACAATGTGTGCACAGCATCACATGTACATGGCACCACCTGCACAACGTGTACACAACATCTCATGTACACTACACCAATGTACAACGTGTACACAATACCACATGTACATAGTACTAGGCGCACGACAGGTACGCAACACCACATGTACATAACGCCACATGCACGAGATGTACACAACACCACCTACACACAATGCCACATGTATAACATGTACACAACACCACATGCACGCAACACCACCTGTACATAGTACTACATATCCCACATGTACATAACATCATCTGTACACAACACTACATATCCAATCATGCACACAACACCATATGAAATATTCACACAACACTATTTGTACCATCCTATATATAACATTGCATAAACAACATGTACACACATTATATATACACAACACCACATGTGCACACATCATAGATGAAACATGTAAAACATATACAACATATGCACAATAGTAGTACCACACATCCAAAACCACATTGTCCTTACCAAGAAACATTTATTCCAGTGTCTTATCCATGCTTATCCTAGCATGCCGCAAACCACATTGCTTCTACTTTGCTGATGTATCCCTCGGTATAACCTGCCTTCCCATAACATAATCATAGGCATAATAAAAGAATATAATATAAATTCATATTCATATGATACTGACCTCATATATTTGTCATGACTACTCTTCCCACTTGATTCCTCATAGCCAGGAACTTCTTCATGCCATTCCCCTGGAAAAGCAATCATTCTGCCACAAGAATGATTCTTGATTCTATCAGACAGTGACATAGATACATGGATACATACATACATATACATAATCATTAGCATAAACAATCATGATCCTCTCAGGCAACGATATGCATACATACATATATATATACACATAAATATTAACATGAATAATCATGATCCATTACCACCCTTTCAAACATGACATACATACACCCCTACATGTATACATATATAAACATCAACATAATCATGATCATAACATAATTACCAGATAACATAAGGTCTAGGTTAAGATAACTTCCTTATTTGTGCACAACATGTACAACATTTAGAACAATCGTTCCCAACATAACCAAGGCACCTGACACCTTAGATCCATTTACTTTACCCTTCCTGGTTACCTTTCTGATGACTCTCCTATCATTGTCCATTTACCACAATGGACCCAATCAATCCAACCGACTATCATAGTCTTACCTTCTGTTGCACTTACTCATGCACAGAGCTTCATCTAAGTCTTACATTACCTATTGGGTACCACACATCTCTCCCTGAGCTCCATTAAATTTCCTCCTTCCCCTAACTAATTCCCAAGGTACTCAAAATAACAAAGGAAATATCGGGAAGAAAACATGAAGAAAGCCATGGAAAACCAACAACAATACGACACATCAAACAAAGTGGCATAGTTATGCACTAGACACAATCAAAATCGACATTCAAGTGCAACAATTGCAAAAGACCAAAAGTACAAGACTAACAACAAACACCATTATGCAATCCCAATGGTTCCCAAGGAAAGATCAACCCGAGCCTTCTTCAGAATTTCATGGTTGTTTCCTTGCAATGAAATCCCCTGCATCATATTGCCATAAACACATAATTGTCAATGCATAAATAAACATAATGACATACTAGTTACCTTACCTTGTTGTGACAAACATGTTTCTTGCAACTGAACACATCCTCGCCATCTCTCAAGGGACTCCAAATCCCTTGATAGATCCACCTACACCTAGACACTGACTAATATACCTGTCAAGTACATGTTCATTACTATAGCACATATCCACATAATGTCATACAAAATCAAGGTTAAGAAGACTTCATGTATGTGAAGCACTCATTCATTTGGAATTAGGGTTTCCAAACATAGCCAAAGGAATTCTTGACCAATTCCTTTCTTTTACCCTTTTCACCTTGTTGCAATTGAGGCTTACTATGTACTGTCACATCACCCAACTGTTAGTTATATCAACATATCAACTATTACCTTCTCATACTAATACCAAGCATGTTTCCTACAAATGTTTACCCGTGTCAATCACACGTTTCAAATATCAAGACAATCATATCTATTAATTTGAAATCAACCTTTACAAACAATCATGTCATATTCCATAGTCAACTCATAGTCATTAGACATAATGCTACAATTGTCACCTACTATACTCAAGTACATATCAACTATCTCAAAACATATGTGTTAGTGCAATCATCTCAAAACAAGACCAGTGGAACACATACTCATATTATTCAACTCATCAAACATTCAACCAACTTGCAAACATACCATGTTAAATAAATCAACTAGATGACATGATAGGAACCAAACACTCAACATCCAATAGATGACATAATCAAGAATGAAGCACCAAGTAGACTACATAATCAAACTCATACCTTAGTGTACCTCAAGGGAGGCTATATTGTCTGCAAAATCAATCTAGCTAGCAAGATATAACTTTACAACATGTCAACTCAAACATAAATAAGATCACGATATCCATAAAACTAACTAAATAACATGTTCACATCATAAACTCATAAGCATTTATCATTCATGCATAAAAAACACGTGTGCAAAGTCATCACAAATATTTTGGCTCATACCTGAATATCATAGCCATAACCATCTATATAGTCCAATCCAATTTAACATGATACATATAACATCAAGATATTAATGTCATAACCCTAATCGTCAAGTTAACTAACATATAACAATAATCAGTTAACATATAACATTCTCATCAATAACATATGACCTAATCATCAAGCTAACTATCATATAACAACAACAAGTTAACCTATAGCATATTCGTCAACAACATATAACATGATCATCAAGTTATCTAACATAAAACAAAAATAGCAATGCATACAACCACAGGTTACTATCAGTCATGACACATGTGCATGTGAATATACTAATCAACTATCACCTATCAGGTATGTAACCATAACATCAAAACCATGTACATAAACCTAATGTATATAAACCTAATGCATATGAAAATCTTTAACTTACATACCTGCATGCCAAACATACAATACCTATATGATGTTCTTCTCTTGCTTTGAGGTCCAATGCTGCAACTTCACTTTAATGATCCGCATCTCTTGTTCTATCTCAGCCAACATATTAGCATCATAACAACCAATAGCACCATGATGACCTAAATTTGCATACAATGACTTCACAAGGCATTTTGACCTACTATTCATGCATAACTATAACATGGACTATACATGCATAACAACTACATATAGACATATAACACATGACTGAAAAACCATATACACACCATTCATCAATGCATGACCATATCAACTACACAAACCATGACCTCATGCATGACAACAACAACCACCTCACATGCATTTGATAACATGTGAACGTTTGCGTGCATAACAATGCATAATCAACCATACACACATGAAGACATACTCCATGAAAACACCTTCAACCTTCACATGGCGACATCACTGCAACCATGATCAACACCGTGCAAATGCAACAAGCACATGGACTACATGCATAAGTAACACATATGTAACCAACATGAAATCATGATCAACACATAGCCCAAGGAGAGCACAACCACACTTGGATACCACTCTGTAACACCCTCCTCACACATCTACCCAAGAAACCAACCAGCCAGGGTAAACATGTGATGCGAGGCCACTATGATAAGACTCAACCTCCTAGGTAACCTTAAAGAAATGAAGTCGACAAAACAAGACCTTACAGACCTCCCTTAGGTGCTTCAGGACCCCCAAGAGCTAATCCACCACTTCAGGTGCCTAACCCCTGAGTTAACCTAGCATTTCAATGAATTAAACCCACAATCGCTCCCATGACAAGGCATGCATGCGACTAGAACCCTATAGTCGCTCCCACAATGCCTGCAAGGGAGAGACTGCAGTCTTTTTCAGCCAGTTCTATGCCAGATACTACGAGATTTAAGCCACTTTTTCAGGGCTAGTTTCCAAAGAAATTCCTAGAACTTGATGAGACTTTCCAAGACAATAGATGACACCAAGGCAAAACCTCTAACACAAAACTTGATTAAGGACTTGACCTAACCAATCCTAACCATGACATACATTTTGTCAAACACTTTGTAAATATGCAACCTACAAGTGTAAATAACATATATGAGCATAAGGGTCTCATACTTATCTATGAATTGCTATGAACCATTGTTCCCTCATGTCGTTTGCTGCATTATCATCTATTAGGCCATAGATACATTATCCATTCATTTACAAGTAAAAACATGCTGAGAGCCATACATAGCTACTATCATAAAACATAAATATAACCAACATAATAGGGACAAAAATATCATAAGAATATCAGCCATAAAATCTACATAGGCATTAGCACATTTACACATGAAAATCAAGGGAATGAATTTCTTATTAATGAATGCAATCAACCAACTAGAGATGGGACTACCACATTCCACCCGAGCATAGATTGTATGAGCCAAGTCTCTCTTCAACCAATCACCCCCATTTCATATTCAAAGAATGAATGTGGGACTCATAGAACACACCAAATAAGCATGGATTCCACTGGAGTTCTCCACCTACATTGTGAGGAATTTGAGTGCCTCCTAGTCTCTCAGGCTTTATCATAATCCACAGTCTAATCCAGGGATCACTAGGCCATGCACTGAGACACACTCTCCAGGATTTACTGTACATCCCATCCCGGGACTACTAGGCCTAAGGAGAGAAATCCACCTCTTGGCTTTAACATATATCATACCATTCACCAGAAAAGATTCTTAGGACCACCATAGCACACAATCCTGGATTTACTGCAACCTGCAGTCTAGCTTAGGGGTTACTAGGCCAGTTTATTTACTATGATCCACAGTCTAGTTCAAGGACCACTAGGCCATGTATTTGTCATTTCGTAGATCCACCCATCTCAGTTTCGAATCCATTCGGCCATCCCACATCAACCAAAGTATGAGAACCCATCTCATCAAGGCTATCTGAAAATGGCAAGGCTAGGCTGAAGAACACTGTCACATCTAGAAAAACCCATGCCATTATAGAAAAGAACCACATGCAATACCATGCATGCCAACTCTAGCAAGGAAAATACACATGTAAATCGATATCTGCAATGAATCCTATTGTAATTGCTTGATCATGCCTTTCCTTGCTTGATATTTTCTTCCTCTTGCCTTCTTTTCCTTTCTTGCTCCAATGCCAAAGTGCTCCAAGAAAACTCTAAGTATCCAAGAGTGAGAGAGAGAGAAAGAGAGAGAGAGAATAATGAGAGAGCTCCAAAACTCAATTGACAAAAGGTTACACTGACCAAGCCTTCCCACTTATCCTCAGAAGCCTTTTTATCAATGAGGCCTCTATTTTATTTAATTTCCATTACTTTCCTTCATTTTCCTCCTCACATGCAACATGTGACCTTTCACCTTCCTTTTCTCCTAATTTCCATTATTTTAATAAATAAATGTGCCAAAGATGCCATTTTATCTTCCAAATCCTTAGCCATTGCCTTTGCCAATTTCTTTAGCCATAAAAAACCAATTGAACACCCGATAGGATTTCTTGCCCAACATTTAGCTTGGAATATGCCCATAAACCATGGTCTTATATATTTTTACATGATTTTTTTAACCAAGGTTTTTTCCCCTAGGAAAAAATCGTAATTTTATTCATGTTGATAAAATTACATTTTGTAGATGCTTAATAGCATATGCAAATGGCTAAACCTATAATTTCAGGCAGCAGACAAAAATATAAGCTCAAAATGGCAAAAATTAGTTCCTGAGATGACAGGAAGACAAAACAAGTAGTAAATGTTAGCAGGCCTATTTCCTGCCTTTTTTCTTTTCTACTCTGCGCCAGACTCCAGTGCTGATAGTAGGATCAAAAACAGCAAGTTGGTTTTCTTCTGAGTGCGCTGGTTGATCTTTATCTGAGTCTGATCCTTCTGGGCTATGGGCTCTTTTGATTCCGCTTATTTCCAGCTGTAAATTTTGTTGTTGTGCCGCGCTGTGTGTCTCCAGATTGGGTTTCTTTGTGTCTTCATTAGACTCTTCCCCCTGCATCATTTGTGCATCTGTTGGTTCTGTGTTCAGTGCTTCCTCCTCCACAGGTTCCATATGCTGCCAACCTTTTGGTTTTTTCTGTTGTTTCTTGTTCCCTTTTGTCTCCCTACTAGTCAATGGACATGCGTATTGCAGGTGCCCTGTCTGCAGACATCTTCGGCATCTGAATGTCGTGTTCTCATAGTCAAGATTTTGCGTCCACGCTGAATTATTGAAATTCAGTGTGATGTGGTCTGGCAATCCTTGACTTAGGTCCACCTCTACACATATTCTAGCATATGTGAATAATCCCCGCATAGCTCTGTCTTCATCTGTTTTAAGATGTTTCCCTAAAGAGTTCCCAATGGATGTTAATGCTTTGCAGTGCCAAAAATGCAGTGGGAGGTTATGCAGCCTTACCCAAACTGGTGTTGTCGAAACAATCATGTTGTTGGCATCAAAGTCCGGGAACCAGGGGGTGATGAAGAGGCCAGCACTTCCCCAAAACCAAGGCCCCTGGTTAATGATGTTGTCTCGTTCAAGTTCTGTGTTAAATCTGACTATGAAGAAACCCTTAGGGCATAGGTATATTTCACATTTGGTTGACCATGATGTAAATACCCACTGATGCAGTGCATCAGCTTTGGGCCAGTAACCATTGAATCTGCATATAACAGCATTTTGCATTAAATCTGAGTATAGATCTGATACCTCCGGCAGTGTTACAGTAAGTGAAGGTGATTCTTGCTTCTGTTCCACGATGTAGGGACCTGGTAGCTCGGGGGTGGGTGTTGTTCTGTGATTCAGTGGTTCCTTTCCTTTGACTGCGTCGCGGAAGGTTCCTGTAGTTTTAGAGCTGGTTCCCTTACAGCCTCCTCGTAGCCTCAGGTTGAGTATGATGGTTGAATCATTTGCAATTCCATAGTGCTGGAGTGATTGATGATCCTGCATGCAGAGTCCGGAGTATATGAGATTTTGGACTGTGACCGGAGTTCCCAGTTTGATCTGGATCTCCTTTTTTAACCCTAAGACATTCATCCCTTCCCTGATCTGTATACAGTGATGTCTGCCTTCCACAGATCTGATAAATATTTGAGTCAGAACTGACAGATCGGCCATGTTCGTGCCCCGATCTATATGACTAAGCTTCAGATCTGGCGGATCTATAGTGATTCGGGAGTTTTCATGCCTTTCCATTGAATAAGAGGGTTTGATGCCTCCTATCTGCGTTGTTCTGGCTATCTCTGCCTTTGCTTCTCCACTTCCGCCATCAATATCCGTCAAGGACTTATGTTTATGGAGACCTTGAAATCTGTCTAAAAAAACCCTCATCATAATGCATACCTTGCGGATCGCGTCGGGCTCAATAAATTCATTGAAGACGGGATGTGTGATAGCATGAACTCGGATCTCTGCGTCTTTGGTCCTTGTATAGGCCACGCCACCGTCCAATATACTATGTCTCTGCCACAGCAATGTATTTCCCCCATCGATCTGCAACCAGCTCTTCAGATCTATCAATATCTGCCTGAGATCTTTGATCGGCCGTGCGAGTACAGGCTTCCGGCATCCTTCGGGATCTGCTGCGGCTCGGTCTAGGTCCCTCTTGCCCCGGACACGGAGGTTTCTGGTTATGCCTGAGGCTGCCATTCGATACCCTAGCTTCGCGTGTTGTTTCAGAGAGATCACTGGGCGCAGAGCCGTTTTTCCTCCAACTCTTATCACAATTTCTTTTCATTTTTTTAACCAAGGTTGTTATAGTTAGCAAGAATTTTTCCAAAATTGAGCTTAACTGTACAATTACTAAGAAAAAACTCTTAGTTGTTGTACATTCTTTGAACAAATTTAGGTATTACATTTTTGGCTATAAGGTCTTTGTACATACCAAACATGAAATAATCAAGTACATAATGAACAAACTAGATGTGAATGCTCACATAATTAGCTAGTTATTATTACTGAAACAAATTGATCTAACTATTGTTGACAAAATTGGAAAAGAGAATGTTGTTGTAGGTTTTCTTGCAAGACTAAACTTGTCTATAGAAGATGAGGAAATGGTGGATGACTAGATTTCTGATGAGCATCCTTCTCCATCTCACTCTTATCTCCATGGTTTGCTTACATATCCAATTTCTTAGCTACTTTCCAGTTCCCTTCTCACTTATCGTTAAAGGAGAAAGGTAAAATTGTCAGAAAGAGTGCCCTTACACTTGGATTGTGGGTAACCTCTTTAAGTTGGGGCTAGATCATATCTTAAGAAGATGTGTGAGGGAGGATGAGGTTGATGAAATCCTCTCAACTTTACATGATGGACCCTATGGAGGGAATTTTGCTACCAAGAGGAAAACCTACAAGAACCTGCAATCAAGATACTACTGGCCAACCCTGATGCCCAAAGATACATAGAAGAGTGTGATGAATGACAAAGGATGGGGAAACCCACTTAGAGGTATGAAATTCCTTTACAAACTCAAGTAACTTTTGATCCATTTGAGAAGTGGGGCATGGACTTCATTGGTCTTATCAATCCTCCATCTAGACAAAAGAAATACATGATTGTGTGTACGGACTACCTAACTAAGAAGCTTGAGGTGAAAGTAGTAAAAGCATCAACCAAGAAAAAGGTGGCTAAATTATTGGGGGAAAATATATTTTATAAGTTTGGATTCCCAAGAGAATTAGTGGGAGACCGAGGCTCCCATTTCACCTCCAATCTGATTAAGGGAATCATGAAGCAATATCACATCTAACACTATAAATATACTCCATATCACCCTCAAAACAATAAGAAAGAAAAGATGACTAACAGAGCATTGGAAAGCACACTGACCAAGGTGATTAGAAGCAACAAAAAGGATTGGGTAGAGAGACTTATTGAGACCAACTAGGCCTACAACACCACCTAGAATACCACTACTGGGTTCACCCCCTATGAGCTAGTGTATGCAAAGAAATTTGTGTTATCTATTGAGTTCGAGTACAGCACACTAAGGATGGCAGCCCAACACAGCTTAGATCTCACCAAAGCATAGGAAGAAAGGCTACAACAATTAAATGCACTTGATGAATATATGATACATGCCTATTGCATACCAAAGTCATTTAGCTACAAAGAAAAATATAGCATGACAAGCATATCAAGGCCAATGCCTTCCAAGAGGGTGATTGGGCCCTATCTGGTTGAAAATTTCTATGATAATGATTCATTCTAGATTAGAATAATAGATGAAGATCATATTCCACTTTTAGGAAAATTTGGTTATCAATTGAAATTCTACAAGAAGAGGGTTAAATTTACTGATTCAATAAGAAAGGATATAAACTTCATTGAGAGCATCATAGTTCCCAATCCATTCATCCTTTTACTAGCATGAAGAAGAAAAAGAAAAAAACACTCAGATAAAAACATTCTCTAAGGTACTTAAGGTAGACTCATTAGCTGAAAACCTCTATAAGGCAACCTATGAATCTGAGAAAAAAGAAAAAATAATAAAACTGTCCAATTAAAAACCTCCTATGAGGCACCTCAAACATACCTACTAGAAAAAAACATCCATGAGGAAGCTCATTGGCCTCGAAAAAAGAAAAAGAAAAAAAAAAAGAGAAAAAATAAAGGAGAAAATCATGATGAAAAATGGTTTATGTTACCTTGATTTGTGTGCAGGTATCAGAAATAAAAAGCAAGAAGATTGACTAGATATACTAGCTTGCACATTCGACCCAAAACATCATGTCATGCACTCTTAAAGGGCCCATAAATCACCCCTACACCATTTTCTGTTATCATCCATCATCTCATCATTTCCAACCCATTTTCACGAATTTATGTCCAATTCCCTCAGTTGCTATAGGAAAGTCCTATAATGCTACATGATAGCCCATTTTTTGCTAAAAAGTTATATACCAATAATTTCTCTATATACAAGTGAAGGAAAATCACCATGGGCATCTTGACACTCGGCCATCCCATTGACACGCCTCACCCCTTGTTCATCATTTTTTTTCCATAGCAATATGAAATCCTTGTCGTTTCCATCACATCCAAACCCAAAATCCTTTTCATCACCATCACTAGCTCATCCTTGAATTATAAGAGCTCCTTGATGTTTTGAAAAAAAAAAAAATGATGAGCTTGAAGAGTATTTGTGACTGCTACAAGAGACTACAAAGTCTTTTAGTAACCTTCAGAAACCTTATAGGCCTAAGTCTCCATCACTCTTGAAAAGGATCATTGCATGCCCTAAATTTCCACATCTCTAGAAGCAAATTTGGTATTCAATACACAACTCTCAACTCAAAAAAAAAAAAAAAAAAAAAATCACCTTGAGCAGCTATATGATCTCCTATAGATTGCTACAGGATCTCCTGTTCAACAACAACATCAGTAGATCACCTACAGAAGCATCAAAAACCACTTATAGAAGAAAAATAAGGTAAGGCACCATGTATGAATCTCCAAACCTCACCCTTTGAACTTATCCCAACCATTATAAAATATTAAAAGTGCAAAAGGTAGAGGGATTTATAGCCAAATTAGTCTAGCAGGGTTCTCGTCCAAATCTGGCAAGGGACTTCACTTTTTCTCCAAAGTCACCAACACATGTAAAAGAAAGTAGGAAAAAACTAGGTATTATTTTGAAAGTTAGCCATTGTAAAAATATGTGGAGTACGAAGTATGACAAGAATTATGTGGGGGAGAGATCACTCCTTACATGCTAAGCCCCCTCTTATCAACCACCGACAACAACTCCAATTAACTCAGGAGCTCTCGAAGCTTTCCACTTCATGTTTTGCATGCAATAGTGTTTAAGAAAAATTATCAATGAGGCCCTCCCTCATTATAGGAGATAGACATAGCTATCAGGCTTACAATTTGTCTGCTACAAGCACTGCTACATGATACTATATGCTTTTCTATAGGATACATGCAGATTTCTACAAGACACTGAATCCTTGCCTATAACGCCCACAAAATTTTTGGATGAGTTAAAGGAAAGGGTATCCTAAAAGAAAACATCAGTAGAATTATCATACTCATATTTTGCATAAGGTTTAAAGCTCAATTTCCCTAATTTATCCATCAAAATAATATCCTATTTCAAAGATTATGAGTTTAATAGAGAAGCAACTAGATAGTTTGTTGTTTTCAAGAGTTCAAATTGGTATAATGATTTAGACCATAAAATGAATAATTTAATGGAGAAATAATTTCACAAGTTCTTTCCTTATCTATTTGAATATTGTACATTTTTTTGAGCTAACGGATCTCCTATTGCCATAAGGAAACCCCAATTATTGTTACAGCGCAATACTAATACTCCCTTGCAAAACTTTCATGTCCAAATTTGCAAAGAATTTTGTGATACAATGGGAGGGGGATGCAATAGAAGATATCCCAAAAAAACAACTCAGATTCTTTAGCATCTTGAATTCATGGATATCTTAGAAAACTATCACATGATATCGTTCTTTGAAAAAGTAATAGGGAATGATGATGAGATTTTCCTAGAATTTTTTCTAAACCTGCAACATCATGAAGGCCATGAGATAGTCATTGTAGTTAATGGTTTCCTCATATATATATTTATGAAGACCTAATTAGTGGAGTCACTACCCTTGCCAAGGGGACTAAATGGAATAAGGAGGATAGACATGAAGCAATCAGTGCAAAAATAATATTTTTCCTCCCTAATGAGCAACCAAAAGAAGATAAGAGTGGGATCAAGAGGGAAAGCCTACCACACCCTAGGATGAGGTTGAATATCATATCCTTAAATATATTTCTTGTGAAGGAAGATTAACCAGTATAAATGCTTATCATTTTAGACTCCTACATCAACTTAGATTCCAAGTTGAACTACCTATCCATGAAAGGTTTAGAATCCCACATTTTCTCCTTCGATCCATGATATATATGCACACAAAATTAAAGAAGGGAAAACAAAATTACTTGGCCCATCATGGCCTCATCAAGTTAGTATTCATGGATGCCTTGGAACACATTCAAAACCCTATTCCCTAGAAATATTTTGTTGACATGGATAGGCAGGCCTTCTTAGAGACCCAAACTTAAATAGTAAAGCCAGAGGCAGAGTTGGGAGTGAAATAACTATCAGAGTCACAAGTAGATTTGGTTGGGTTATAATTGGAATAAATTGAGGCAGAAACAAAGTCAGTAGAGCACTAGGCTAAATTAGCAGCCCTAATGACAAAATATTAGATAAAAATAACAGAGGCTTAAGAGGAATTGGTAAAACCTCGGGAAGAAATTAAGAAACCAGAAAGGGGGCCAGCTAAGAAAAGGAAGAAGGAGGCAACAAAAATCATGTGTCATAATAAGGAGGAGAATAACTTTTAGAGGAGGAAGAGAATGAAATTGTTGCTAAATTGGAAACCCTATGCACTCCAAAAAACCCAAGGCTAAAAAGCCCACTCAACCACCTACTTCCTTTATAAGAAGAAAAAGTATTAGATTGAGGTTTAGTGGAAAAACCGAGCCTCCACCTCCCACTCCTATAACCATTGAAGAAACTCTTAGCCCCGAGAAAGAAGAACATCATAATATAGAAGGACCAAAATGAATGATTCTAGTGGTGCAACAACAATTACACTCACACCTCCTAAGGAAGAGAAGTTGCAATTATAGCTAGAGGGACCAAGTGTTCATCCTACAGGGCTACATGAACAAACAACAGAGCTATAGGAGTAGCCTCCAAATCTACAGGAAATTGACAAAACAACAAATCAACCATCTCCAAGAGAATCCACTTCCTTCTATTCTTGTATTGACGCAGGTAAAATACTTCATATACACTTAACACCACGATCATTCCTTGATGTTGAATAAGAGAAGATTAAGACTCATAGATGGAATAAAATTGCACAAGACAAGGGAGTTCTAATGTTGGAAAGATGGAGGATGAAATGAAAAAGTTGAGAGAAGAGATGGCACTCCTCAGATTTGTTGAAGCCAAAAAAATGGATTACTCAGAAAAGGAAAACAAGCAACTAAAGGCCCAATTGTAGCAAATACAGAGATTGTTGCAGGAAAAAGAAACTCGGGTTGCAAACCTAGAGACAAACTTGGGCACCATGGCACATATTTCTTTAGAATTAGTGAATTGCAACCATCCAAAACCTACTCCTTATTTCTAAAGATTCAATGATTCCAATTTCAAATAAAAATTCTTGCACAAAGAGAATATCTCCCTCTACATGATGTTAAATAATTCATTGAATTTTGCCTTCAATGCAACACATAAGACAATGCCAAGCTTGCTGAGTTTTAGATTCACAACCTCGTGCTTCCTAATATGACGATATGGGACCTAAATAAATATTTGGAAGATACATAGTTGATGGCCCTAGCATCTTGGCTAAGTCATGAAGAGGTCGGGGTAGAAGTAAAAACATACTTGGACACAGAGCTGAAGGAACCACTTTGGATCATTCTAGAGCATCCTAATCCATCCATACTCACTTCTATCGATGCAATCCTATCAAATCATCCTGAAGTTGTAAAGGTTTAAAAAAAAGGCAGGTGGAATCCATCCTCCCTTTTAAGGATACATTCATACTATTGGGAGAAGTAATTTCATAGGCCTGCCAGAGGAGATAGAAAACACTACCTTACAACATGAAGATCAGGGAATATAATTCCCCTGACAATTTGTAGGTTGCATTAACAAAAACCCCTTTATATAAAAGGATGATTTAGAAACTTGAGACCCAATGGATGGGAATTAGATTCAGTCATCCTTTTTTGCTTGGAATTTAGAAACATCAAATTCAAGAGGAAGAGCAAAGCGAATTTCATGATATTTAGACAAATTTGGGCTTTTATCCAACATGGAAAACCACCTCCAGCATAGCATGGGATGTTAAACAAGCCATTATGGGAATGAATGCAGAAAAGTAGAGAAAGGAGGAAGAATAGGTTGCTTAGAGGATGAGAAATAGTTTCAGTAGGGGGTATGATGGGCCTCCCAATTAGGTAAAACATAAGGCCCATTTAACCTTTCCTAAGCACATAAAGGTTGAATTAGAAGCCGGTAGAACTGCATGCGGCTGTCGTTTCCTAGATCTGCTGTTTCTGACTGCTTTCGGGCCGAGAGGACTGCTCTGTTGCGTTCGGAGCATCTGTTCCAGTGAGGAACCCCTTTCGTTTCACGCGAAAAGGTTTCCGGTAGCCCTAGCTGCGTCATTTTTCAGATCGGGAGGTATACAGTGTTTCTTTTGCAGTTTACTGTTATTTTCTCTCTGCTTATTTCGGTCTCAGTTTATTTAGCCTTTTTTTTTAACCGGATCTATACCTTTCATTTCTGCGTATGCTCTTTGCCCTGCGACTCTGTGCGATCTGGGCAAATCAGAAACAGAAAGGAAGGATTTTTCTCATGCGTATGCTCTTTTCCCTGCACCTTAGTGTGATCTCGGAAAATCAGAAACATTGAGAAAAATATTTAGTTTTTCGGCTAAAGCTAACTTTGAGATTTTTTTTTTAAATTTCTAGTTTTTTGGCTAAAGCTAACTTCGAGCCGCAAGGTTCGTTTTTCTTTGCATATTCGTGTTGGGTTTTGTGTTTTGTAGGGAAAAAGAGCTTTCTCAAGGCAAGCACGCAAACCAAGCCCCCCCCCCCCCTCTCTCTCTCTCTCTCTCTCTCTCTCTCAAATTTTTTGTATAGATCAATTGGTTCAAAGCTATTTTAAGAGAGTAGAGGTCTTGGGTTCAAGTCTCCATTTTGTGGGGGCAGATTTTTTCATTCCCGCACATTCGCGCACTTTGCCGGCAACGTCAACAATTTTTTTTCAAAAAGCCATAACTTCTTCATCCGGAAGCCTTTTTCAGAGCCGTTTTTTTTAAAACCACCTATTTTTTCGAGATCTATCCGTTGGAACACTTACTTTCAGCATCTTCAGCTTCAGTTTTTTTTAAAATGGAAAGTCCATGCCAAGTCATTCTTGACAGCACTAACTACTTCCAATGGGTAGAATACATGGAAGATTTACTTAGAAGTAAAGGTCTCTTCAGAATAGCCACAAACCAAGAGAAGAAACCAAAAGATGAAGACAAGGCGGCAAAATGGGAAAATAGACAAGATCAAGCACGTGGTTTGATAGGGATGTCTATTTCTCCTGATCTTAGATTCCACATTGCAGGACTTGAGACTCCTCATGAAGCATTAGAAAAACTTGCTAAAGTTTTTGGGATTAAAAATGAAATTAGAGCCCATCAACTTGAAAATGAGCTGCTTACTTTGGATCCTAATAATTTTTCTTGCATTGAAGATTTCTTGTCCAAATTCAAGACCCTTAGATATCTCTTGGAAGGTGTTAAAGTCAAGAAAGAAGATGGTAACCTTATTTATTCCATCCTTACTAAGTTGGGACCAGCCTACTCTGTATTTGTTTCCACTTTCCATTCTACAAGGGAAGCTTTCATTTGTCAAGGACAAGACTACAAGGCCCCTTCCTTTGACTCCTTTTGTGATTCCTTAATAAGAGAACAAGAAAAACTCTTACACCTTGGTCTTCTTAATCTTGGAAACTCTTCCACGAAAGCGTTAGCCGCCCAGCAGCAACCAAATTCAAAGAATCCTAAGAAGTCATATCCTCAAAAGAATGGTCCTAAACCATCTCAGCCTCAAAATGAAAGATCATTTCAACAAAATGATAAGACCAATAAAAACAAATGGAAGAAGACTGATAGACATTGTAACTTTTGTAATCGAGATGGCCACTTAGAATCTAAATGCTTTAAGAAGATGGAAGCCTTGGAAGCCGCAATGAAGAAACATAACATCCATGTGGAGCCTACTTCAACTTCAACTTCCGGAATGGCACTTTCTGCATCTCATTGTCAATCATCTCAGTCTGGTTATGCATTAAATGTATCTTCTTCTTCTTCTCATTCTCATGAGTGGCTCATTGATTCTGGAGCCTCTTGTCACATGGCCAAAAAACAAGCCATGTTTTCTTCTTTAAATGATTGTAACACCAAAAATATATATATTGGTGATGATAGATCTCTTAATGTTGTAGGGACTGGAACTGTTCATCTAGACAATGGTCAGTTTAATGATGTATTATGTGTTCCAACCTTATCCTGCAACCTTCTATCTGTCTATCAGATAACTCACTCAGGTGAAGGTAAAATTGTTGAATTTTCACCTCATGATGTTGTAATCAAGGATCTAAAAGATCCTAAACAGATTCTAGCTACTGGTCTTGCTGATGATTCCAAAAGGTTGTATAAGTTTCACAACTTTGGGTCATCCAATCTTCCCTCAGTATTTGTTGCTCATAATGATGAAGTGAGCAAACTTTGGCATGAGCGATTTGGTCACTTAAACTATCGCTCCCTTCAGCATCTATGTAAAGAAAATATGGTGACAGGTCTTCCTATGGTATCTTGCAGAGATGGTGTTTGTTCCGGATGTGTACTCGGAAAACATCATCGGGACAGTTTTGACAAACGTGCCTCTTGGCACGCCTCAGCCCCTTTACAGCTTGTGCACAGTGATTTATGTGGTCCTCTTCCTGTTGCTTCATTCTCTGGCTGCAAGTACTTCTTAACTTTCATTGATGATTTCTCCAGACGCACTTGGGTATACTTCTTAAAACTCAAGAGCGAAGTATTTAACACTTTTTTGGCCTTCAAAGCCTTTGTTGAAAAACAATCTGGACATCAAATTCTTAAGCTAAGAACTGATAATGGTGGAGAATATGTTAAAAACACATTCATCAACTTTTGCACCGAAAATGGAATTCAAATGCAACATACTGTTCCATACACTCCACAACAAAATGGTGTAGCTGAAAGGAAAAATCGCACCTTAAAGGAAATGGCTAATTGTATGCTGCAATCTAAAGGACTCAGTCTTAGTTTTTGGGCCGAAGCAATTAATTGTGCAAATTATATAATCAATCGCACTCCTACTAAGGTTCTAGAGAATATCACTCCAGAAGAAGCTTGGAGTTCCATTAAACCAGATGTAAGTCACTTTCGTGTGTTTGGAAGTGAAGCATGGGCCCATATTCCAGATGAAAAGCATAAAGCTTTAGAACCTAAGAGTGAGAAATGTACTTTTGTTGGATATTCTGAAGATGTAAAAGGTTATAGACTTATTCCATTTAAGTCCAAAAATGTTATCATTAGAAGAGATGTAAAATTTGATGAAAATAAATCGGCCTGCGAGCCTAGTCCGGCGGATGTGCCACCTCTTCCTATCTCTTCTACTTTTGAAAACCTTTCTTCTTCAGATGATGAAAGCGAGGATGATAATCCTCCCCCACCTTCTCAGGATCCTCAACTTCTAAGATGGGTCCGTGCTACTCGGGATGCAGCAGGTGATCTTGCCGGTGATCCTACAGATCAGCGACGTACACGTTCTCAGTTTGAAAGAGCCTCTTCTTTACTGGCTCAAGCTCCAGTAAATCATGATCCTGACACTTTTGCAGAAGCTTCAGGCCATCCACATTGGGAAGCAGCTATGAATGAAGAATATCATTCATTAATGACAAATGATACATGGGATCTTGTTCCTCTACCAAAGGGACGCAAACTTGTTAGATGTAAATGGGTTTACAGAACCAAGTATGGACCAGATGGGAAAGTTGATAAACATAAAGCTCGTCTCGTTGCTAAGGGCTTTTCACAGGTTGAAGGCATTGACTACACTGAAACCTTCTCCCCTGTTGCCAAAATGAACTCTATCTGCCTTGTTCTTTCCCTTGCTGCCTCTTTAAAATGGGAAGTCCATCAGATGGATGTTAAATCTGCCTTCTTGCATGGGGACTTGCAGGAAGAAATCTATATGGAACAACCCATTGGCTTCATACAAACAGACTCCAGCCTTGTTTGTCGACTTAAGAAATCCCTTTATGGCCTCAAGCAAGCTCCTCGGGCTTGGTATGCCAAAATGGATAACTTTCTTTTAGAATCTGGCTTTTCTAGGTGTCATTCTGACAATACTGTCTACACCAAGAAAGTGGGCAACTCTCTTATCATCCTTGTTCTTTATGTTGATGATCTTATTCTTACTGGTAGTGATCCCAACCTTATAAACCATGTGAAGTCCAGCCTTAAAAAGAAATTTGAAATGACAGACTTAGGACATTTACACTATTTTCTCGGTCTTCAAGTCTTGCAATCCCAAGAGGGTATTTTCCTTTCCCAGTCCAAGTATGCTTGTGATATTCTTCGTCATTTTCACATGGAAGACTGTAAGCCAGCCCCTTCTCCCTTTCAGTCTGGAGTCAAACTTTCAGTCTCTTGTACTTCTCCTGAAGTTGATGCTACCTTATACCGTCAACTTGTCGGAAAACTCTTGTATTTAACCCATACTCGTCCTGATCTTTCCTTTACTGTTGGCCTTGTTGCTCGTTTTATGCAAAACCCCCGTGAAAGTCATTGGAAAGCAGCTAAAAGAATACTTCGTTATGTTCGAGGTACAGTACAGTTTGGGATTCATTACAGTGCCAAAGCAGCTCCTCTGTTAGTTGGTTTCACTGATTCTGATTGGGCTGGTGACCCTGATGATCGGAAGTCTACTGCCGGTTATGTCTTCACTCTTGGTTCAGGACCTATTACATGGGCTTGTAAGAAACAGGCTGCCATTTCTCTTTCGTCAGCAGAAGCAGAGTATCGTGGTGCCGTGGAAGCTAGTAAGGAAGCCTTGTGGCTTCGTCAGATCCTATCAGAGTTTGGCTTTGAGCAGCAGCATCCAACCACACTTTGGTGTGATAATCAAAGTGCCATTCAGCTATGCAAAGATCCAGTCCAGCATCAGCGCAGCAAACACATTGAACTACACATGCACTTCATCAGAAAGCTCATTCATGACCATGTTCTTGAAGTGCAATATTGTCCAACAGATGATCAGGTTGCAGACATCTTGACAAAGGCTCTCACAGAGGCGAAGTTCACTAAACTTCGATATATGCTTGGAGTTCAGGAAGTTGTCACTAAGGGGGGATAGGCTCTAGTGCCTCCTTCCTTCTCCTATTGTGTCATATTTGTAAATCCTTCAATCCTATCCCAAGTTGTTCTTAAGGGGGGATGTTAGGATATTCCGACACATAGGATATAGTTAAGTTCAACTTGGTCTAGTATAGAGTTAGGTTAGAGTTAGGTAAAGTGTGTTTCTTTACCGTTGTACATTTTGTAACTTACAATCCGACGGTCACGATATGTAGTGATCCGACGGTTCACTCTCACCTCGGTATTACCGACACTTGATCCTTGGCTTGACACCCGATTGGTCCATGAGTTCTATTTAAAGCGCATGGAGGGTCATTGTTAGGGTAATCCGTGCATGAGAGAAGCTTATGTAAATTTTCATTCTTTGATTAATAAATTGCCTGTAGTACCCACGTTGGGACAGGCGTGGACTGTTTCCCTCCTTGCACTCTGAGGGTTTTAACCACATCAAAAATACTGGTGTATTGATTTGAGATCTGGTTGTGAGCGGTGTCCTTTTGGTATTCTTTCTGTGGAACTTACCCTGTAAATTCCTACATTAGGAAGGTTAGAGATATTTATCTTGTTTTATGTGCCTAATGCACTTATGATGTAGGATATTGAGAATATTTGGCACATATCATGAGGATATCCAGTTAGAGAGATTTATGGGACCTATCCCCTGCTACAAGAATATCGAAATCGACTGATTTGAGGCACTAATTACTACTCCTTGTAGTTGTGAGGTCACTCAAGGAGCATGACCCTACTTTTTAGTAGTTTTTGAGCGAAAGTAGTCCTCCATTCAAGGAAGCTTATCATCACTCATTTTGTATAAATGGAAGGCTCCAATAGCCCATTAGGAGCCATAAGAAGCTAGCAATAGGCAAGTTAGAGGGGCTAAAGACTTTAGGAGTTTTTCAATTCTATGACTTTTAATGTATAAGTAATTTTTTTATTAATGAAAGATGACTTTGGTTATTAGATTGGTGTTCCTTTAGGAATCTGAGCTTCCTTGGGTTAAGGCCCACCCCTAGTGCTCAATACCCCTTTTGTATTAGTATATTTTATGCACTTATTTATTTTTGCAAATTTTATTCCTAATTACTTTTTTTATGCATGGTTGATTAGTTTGTTTTTGAACAATTTTTCCTTGCATAATAGTTGAGTACTATATGGTATTTTTAGCAATGGATATCTTGATTATTTAACATCTCTTTTTATGCATTGATTTCACTTTGATTGTTGATATTTAATGGTTGTTTATCATTTATGTGTGTTGTAATTGTATAGTCCATATTTTTCATAGCCACATGAGACTCTATTGTCACCAATTTTCTAAATAAACCCTTCTATTATTGACATGAGTACATGGACATACATGCTTGATCATTTCTTAGCCTCCTCTTAGCTCATTTTTTCTTCAAACCACACCCTTAGTGCATTTCCCTACTCACTGGATTGTCTCACAGGGACTCCTATAACAATTGTCATTTTGCATCTGAAACTCATATAAACTTGCATACAACTCATGTTTAATATGCTTTGATATTTTACAGCATACTTAGAACCTTGAAGATGAAATTTAGAAGCCAAGAAACCAAGTAGATCCTTTAACCTAATTTGTTGTAGAAATTGTCTTCTTCTTGCAAAATTAGGGTTTTATGTTTACATGCTTTTATTTTGGTTGTGATTTTTCTTTCTCTGTACAATAGAATAAGTATGCTTTTATTTCCTCATAGTTAAGATGGTTGCTTCATTTTCATGCAAATAACTTTGATTTGCTCATTTCCTACAATTCTGAATTTTGCCTGTAGTGTAGGACAGTTAGCGTGGTCTCTTAATAACTAGATCTCATCTCAGTGTTTTCATAGAAGTCAACAAAGGAAAAGACATAAGTAAATGTTGCAAACATAGTATCGACCCCTCTTAAGTTTGTATGAACCCTGAGTTGATAATTAAAGTTGAGACCTTTGGAACTTGTATTATTCTTGTTGCAATATTGAGGGTCATCAATGTTATTCTTGATGTTTATTATTTTTATAATCAATCAGAATTATCAAATATACCAGCAAATATCCATCTTAATTTCCTATTTTCTAAGTGTTCATATGGATCAAATATCTCAAGATGCAAACCTCTTTTTGGGTACCAAACTTGAGAAAAAAGTTTGCACCTCAAGAGAGTTGATTCCTCTTAGAGTTTGGTAAATTTGGATAAAATTAAAATGGATCTATGATAGTTCTTAATAATATTATTTATATTCATATAAAATTTACATCTCTCTATATAAAAATATTCTTATTTTTATTAATTTTATTAAAACCTGGTTGTATGTTTTATAATTATTTTAAATTATTACTTTTATATATATATAATTAATTTTTATATGGTTTATTAACTAAATTAAATATGAGGTTTTAAAATAAAATCGTTACATATATATAATTTTTTATATTTAGATTTTATTTTATTTTTAATTATATGTTTGTTAATTAAATTTATTAAGTTTTTATAGGTGTATTAATTATATATTCTGAAATATGAATTATTATTAATATTTTAATTTATTTTAATGTTATATTATGATTTTTTTTTTGTGTGTAAAAATTGTTTGTAAAAGTTATTTGTAATATAAATATTTTGGGTTGGTCAACAAATAAAAGTGTAAATATGTTGATAATTAAAATCATAAAAATAAAAAATTGAAAAAAAAATAATAATTATAATTTTAAAGGTATAATTAAGCTATAAAGTTATCGTGCTTTACAAGCTCATGGTATTGCATAGATCATGTTATTTATTATGATAATCTTATATAAAAGTTTGAGGAAACCCATTATAAAATGCAAGAGTATCAATTTAATCCATCTTAATTCTAGACTTGATCCCTCCCGGCATGGTAGATCCAGATTTAAATTAGATTTAGGATGGTTAATGAATACAACATTACAACATAACAAATTAAATTAAATAGATTTATTATGTCGACATTATAAGTCATTATTACTTTTATTTTTATTTAATGCTTCATTTTATATAAACTACATCTCTCATATTAAATCAATATTTAAATATTTACATTCATTTACAACTACTATAACATTTTTCTTATATTAAATTGTAAAGCACTTCTCATACAATAAAAGAAATTTAATTAAATATTTTTTATAAACTCATTTTTAATTAAATATAATGAAAATAGATTTACTAAAACTATTATGATAAAATAAATTATAAATATTAAAAAATAATTTAATTAAAAATTAAATAAATTCATATCTTACATAATTATGATTAAGGCTAAGCATCCTAAAAGGAATGGAGTTCTATCCTCAACCTACCATCGCATTTTTTTTAATAAGTTTGTTCATTTCATTATGTTTTTAAGTTATTCTAACCATAAGTTTCATTATAACTATCATATGAATGGGCACTCATGTTAACAATATTTTTTTTAATAGTTTTGATTAACCATTTAATATTAATAAAATATTTGTAGTATTTGAATTTCTATTTATTACTGGTTCTTTTTCATTTTATAATTTATTTTTAAACTTTATAAGGATATAAGACTTAATATTATTCTTATTATTAATTTTATTACATTTTAAAATTTTATAAAGATGTAAGACTTAATATCATCCTTATTATTAATTTTATTAATTTTATGTTTTAATAGCTAGCTAAGTGAAAACACATAGCGAGCTAAATGAAGCCTTAGAATTTATAGTAGAATCTATGGCATCCATTTCTCATACTAGAAGAAAATAATAGAGAATATATCCTTATTCAACCGAACATATCCTTATTCAACCTTAACGATTTATGATTATATCTTAAATATCTGGTCATAGATTTAGACTTTTCGAATGTCACCCAATTTCAAAATAAAGAGGATAAAGTAAGCAGTGATAAAATTAATTTTGAAATGAAATTATAATATTTATATGTATTTGAGTTTATTAATTTTATTTCAAGTTTTATAAGAAGTTTTATAAATATAATTTTTATAATTCTATAAACTAGTACAATTACATTAAAAATATTAATGTAGTTGATATAATTGAAGGCTTCATTTGTATCTATCACATAAATTGTTGATAAATAATAATAATAATAATTAATTATTTAACTTTTTATAATAGAAAAATAAATAATAAATAAATTTATAAATAAAAATAATTAATTTTTAATATTATTTATAGAAAATTATATAAATATTTATATAAATCTAAGGGATTGATACTAAAACACTAAGATAAACCGTAAGATAAATATTATAAACCTTAAAATAAACATGGTTGACCATGGTTGATTTCCATATTGAGACAATCCTTATCACAATGCAACGTTGGACCATGCTTGACCACGATTGATTTTCATATCGAGACAACCTTTGACACAATGTGAGATTGGACCATGGTTTACCATGGTTGATTTTCATATTGAGACAATCTTTATTTTAATAAAAATATTATTAAAAGTTATTTTTTTTTTTTGTAAACATGGTAGTACTCTCTATATTTACTTTTTGCAAAAATTTACATTCAAATCCTCCAATCAGTCACCTGCCCGAAGGAAACCAGGTGACCATTGGTCAACATTATAACCAATCCAAAATTTAAAAATGTTCATCAAAACCCATCTACTGCTCGAAAGCTTGTCCCTATTGTCTTTGCTAGCCATAACACGGATTCTTATCTTTCGCATTTCAAACAAAAAACATTCAAAGACCAAAGATAAAGAAACTAGTCCTCATCAGAGGAAGTTATCTGTACTATCACCTTTACTTCCAGACTCAACATCTTCCCTCCAGAATTAGGCGTCTTCACCCCTGGGCCTGGAAGTTCTCGTTCCTGGAATATTTTCCATTTTATCTCTGACAATGTCTACTCAATCCGGCCCAAAGCTAGATTATTCCTATATGTTTGGATCTAAATTGTCGTCGGCTCTTTCATAATTTCCCCCCTTACTAGGTCCGGTTCCTTGTTTCTTTCCTGCCTGTTCAGCACTTCCCCTTCCATATGTTCCTGGTGCAGAGTCATGGCGCGAGTTACAATGTGTTTCATTATCCAGTACTGTTGCAGTGTCCTTTTAAAGAGAGATTGCCGGTCGTTTGACATACCCGGGTCCTGCAGCATTCCTTCCCATTCATCCATAGGGGAGTCTCTGCATCTCAGGTTATTTCTCATATCTCTTTCCCAGCTCCATATTTGGTCTCTAACCTCCTTCGGGTTTCCCTCCATGTAGGCATCGATGATTTTCTTCATCTGCTCTCCGTCTGGTTTCCTTCCTTTTTTCTTCCCTGCGCCGCAGTCCTCTTGTTGCGCCTGGGTGCCATGTCTCTTCTCGTCTTCGCCTTAGCTCTCTTATCCTTCGAATGTTCTATCTGAGTAGCAGTTGCGCCCTTTCCAGAGGTCAGACCTATCACATAGTAAACACAAATGTCAGTTTTGGCCATTGAGGGTATATATTTAATCGGGGTGTTTCTACCCTCCCTCCTCATGGTACTACTCCTGCATTTTCTTTTTCTTTGGTGCAGTATTGTAGCCTCTCTAATTCTTTTAGTTTCGGGGCCCCCGTTATCTTTCTGGCTTGCGCTATGTATGCTAGTGTTCTTTTCCTGGGTCGAGTGCTCAGCCTCTCTCACAGGGTCACTCCTTTATCTACTTGGGATGCCTATCCCTTTCCCAGATTTGGTTTTCTCAGTTTTGGTGTCAATATCATGGATATCTTCAGTTTCCCCTCTCCATATGAGGTGCTCCTCCTTCCTCCCTAGTTTTTTTTTTGGGCTTTCCTTTCCCTCCTGATGGGGTTCAACTCACCAGGCTGAGTGTCAGGGCTGAAATTGCCCCAAACATCAATTCGGCTACAGGGATCTTGGATGATTGGGTCCTTCATGTCCTTTCTCTCCCTCAAATTACCCTTGTGCTCACTCTTCTTCCCGTCCATAGCCCCCAAGGATTCTGCCCTGTCCCGATCTTCCTTATCTCTAAACTTTCTGCTTTGTTTCTGATAATCTTCCTGTTGTGGGGAAAAGTATCCGATGCGGATGACACTAACCCTTTCTAAAGGTGACAGACTTTAGCAACAACTGAATGACAAAGTTTTCATGTTCATCTTTATGAAAGCACAGAGAGAATAGAAAGAGGATCAACCAACCTGGTGTCTTGCGCTTAGTCGATCCTTGTCCTTCTCACTTTGTATCCCGTTCCCAGCTCTTTACTCTCCAAGCCGATCCAGCTACACACAGAATCTGCACAACAAAAGGGAGCAAACTACGAGATACAAGCAATCATAATTGAAGCATGGATTAGGTTGCATCAAATATACATGTAAACACAAAAGCATCTATGTAAAACAAGTATATAGAAGAACATGCAAACTTTATTGATAGAAAGTAACAGGGTTCCAGAGGAAGTTACAACCAATGATGTTGGCCCCAATCCAGCAGCACCTCCTCGGCAGCAAGAACTCTCTTCTTCACCTCTAGTAAAACAATCACCCAATAATCCTGGCAGTATACCAACAGCACCTCCTTGCTTATACAAAATTCCAGCCTCCTTAGACCTCATAGAAGAGCTCTATATATAGGAGAGAAGAAGAGAGGATGAGTCAGCTTGAGGCTGGCATAGAGCTGACTAGTGTCCTCTCCCTCTTTAGTTAATCTTCAGTTCTTGAGTACACTTGGAGATCCTTGGTTACACATGGTGATCAAGTACCTCTTACTCATCACAAGGCGAATCTGATGAACCAAGTGTCAGTTTGGAAGCTTCCTGGGCAATTGACACCTTGCAGGAGGACTGTGCCACTTGGCCAATCTCGCCCAGCGCAGGTAGCCTTCATTGTTTTTGACTTCCAGCGCAGGTACAGAGTGGGACAGTTGCAATACAGCGCAGAAGCTCAGTTAAGCAGCTGACATGATCCAAAATAAGCCTGTTCTGAAGTGTTTTCAGGTGGAGAACTGATTGGAAGTGCTGTTGATTGATGACCTTGTTCTTTTAGGGTAAGAACAACATGTTTAGGGACTGAGGATCCCTGTAATTATCGACATTTCCTGCTCCTTGACGCGAGGCACAAAAATGTCTATAACACTTCCCTATCTATCTTCAGGCCTACTCTATAATTCAAACTGATTATTTTTTTGTAGGATGGATTGGGAAATTTTACATACCCGTCTACCTTTCTTTGTTTCTCTCTCTCCTTCAGTTCTCATTTGCTGTCTATGCGTTCTCTCTTGCCACCTTCCTTGTTTCGCGTCCGCATGCAAAACGCATGTCTTTCCTCATGCTCTATCCCTTTATCATTCTCCTGTCGTGATTCTACCACCAGTTGTCCTCCCTTCCTTCCTTCCTTGGCCCACCTTCCTTCCCACTTGCCTTGGGATGCTACCCATCTATCTTGTCCACCGTTCTTCATTTATTTATTTCCTCTCCCGGTTGCTCTTGTCGTCTGTTTGCTGACTCCGCTCTGCCATTTGGTGTTGACGTGCTGCCCCTTCTCGATCTTGATGTCTTGCCCTCCCTTCTTCCACACCTTTCCATTTCTGCCCCCGCTCTCCTCGGGTCTATCCTTCCTCTACCCCCCTCCGTCATCCAATTCTTTTTCGTCCTTTCATCTGTCCTTTGTTGTTCCGTGAATGATCTGTTCTGTCCTGCCTACACCTACCCTTGTCCATATTCCCTCCCATTGACATCATCCGAATTCTCTGGATGCTTGTTGTGCCGCCTATCTTCTTCAACTGCCTGAATCATTTGTATCATTTCCTCTTTTTGATTAAGCTCTTGCCCACTCGCATCTAACTGTTGCTCTCTGTTTCAGCATCCCCAGTTCATGAGGAGGTCCGCCGGGGCATTTCCTTTCCTCTTCACATGGGTTGGTATGGTGTATGCAATCTTCTGTAGTTGTTGTCATAATTCTGTTATTACCCATGCCGCCCTCCAGCTTTTACTCAGCTTTTCAGCTGTTGCTCCCTGCTGGAGTTGTTTAATTGTTTCTATTACTAGCATTGAGTCACCTTCTATTTGCAGACTTTGGTACCCTTCCCTTATCGCTATCTCTAGTCCCCTGTTTAGCACGTGGTATTCTGCTTCGTTGTTAGTGGCGATGCCACAGTCCATTGCATAGGCCCGTTTAATCTTCCCTTCCTTGTCTCGGAATATCCCTCTTATGCCAGCCTCCCCTGGGTTGCCTTTTGCCATGCCATCAAAGTTTAGCTTAATGAACCCCTGTGGCAGGTTCCTATATCTTTCTTCGAATCTTGCCTTACCTGCGTCATGTTCCTTCCCTATCTTATTTATGTTGTTTACTTTGATTTCCAGTCAGTTCATAATGCAAGTCTCAGTTCCCTCCGTCTTCCAGTCTTCCTCTTTCCAATTTTTCAACATTACTATTTCTCTTATGTTTTTCATGGTTTGGCTCCATATTTCCCCTTTGTCTTTCTTATCTTCGCTGAATATCACCCTATTTCGTGCCTTCCAAAGGTTCCATAGGAGGAAACCAATTGACAGAGTCTAGGTATGGCTCAGGATTGTGTTGTGGTATGGCTTACTACTCCACTTTTCTATTGTTGTTTTTATGCTCCCTATGTTCCTATCAGTAATCTCGAATAGTTGGTGGTGGTTTTGACACAGGTTTTTGCTTACACTGCAGGAGTTTGCAACGTGCTCCATGGTTTCTTCTTGGTTTTGGCACAATGCGTAGCGCGAGGGTCCATGCGTCCCCTTCCTTCTCAGTTGATCCCACGTTAAGGCGCGCCCATGCAGCACAGTCCAGGTAAAAAATGCCACTTTTGGCTAGGTTTTTAACTGCCATATTCTTTTCCATTTCTTTATGTCTGAGTTTCCAACTCCTCCTATCTTTATATGGTAACCTTCTGAGATAGTAAACATGCATTTTATGCGTTTACCCCATCTTATTATATCTGATCCTTCTTTAACTGCAATTTTCCTTGATGCCAATTCTTTTTGGTAAATTATCCATTGATCAGTTTCTGGTCGGGCCAGCCGCTCTTCATCTTCCATTTTCTCCAGTAACCGTTCTATTCCAATACCCAATAGTTTCTTACGGCATATTCCACCATTTGGGGAGTGTATTGTTGGATTTCTTGGATCTGAAGTTCCTGATTCAAGATTCCTCTCTGTTGCCATGCCTCCTGCCAAAAGTTTGCTTTATCCCCCTCTCGAATTTCCCAAAAACTATGGTCTCTTATCAAGGCTTTGTTCAGGCTTTCTAGGTTCCAAATGGCTGACCCTTTCTTTTTTGATAGTGTTCGGAGTTTGCCTTCGGGAGTCCTTTCTATCTCATATTTCTTTTCCCATTGCAGTTTCCATAGGTCATCCCCTCCTTGAACCCATCTCCACCATAATTTTGCCCCCATGACTTGGTTTAATATGTAGGGGCCTCTTAGTCCTAGGCCCCCCTCTGTGGTAGATTTGCTTAACCAAGTCCATGAAAGTAAAGCCCATTTTTTTGTTTTTTTTTACCCTTGCCACATAAATTTTTTGAATATTTGCACCATTTTCTGGCATATGGTTTTAGGGATCGCTTGACTAGCTATCTGGTAAATTGGCATAGCTTGAAGGATAGACTTCAATAGGATAAGGCGGCTAGGGGTATTAAGCGTTCTAAATGTCCAATTGTCCATTCTTTTTTGAATTTTCCCTATCAATCCTTTCCAATTCACAATTGTGTTCTGTTGATCACTCAACTGTACTCCTAGGTATTTAGTTGGAAACTATCCAATTCTAAACTCCATTGTTCTGGCTAGGAAAACTTGGGTCACCCTTGGGCTATTAAAGAAGAATATTTTGGATTTCTCCTTATTGACCTCTGTTCCTGATGCTTTTGTGAATTCTGTAAGGATTTCTCCTATTTTTTTTGCTTCCTTGAGATTTGCTTGACTATACATCATTACATCATCCACAAATTGTTGATGTGTAATGGTTAATTCTTCCCCCCATAATCTAAGACCTTTGAATTCCCCTCTGCTTACTCTTGCATTGATTAATCTACCTAAGCCATCCATTGCTAAAATAAACAGGAACGGTGAAAGTGGATCTCCCTGTCTTAGGTCACGGGATGGTTTAAAGGTGTCTGTTGGGGTTCCGTTTAGCAGGATTGACATGCTTGGCGTGGATATCATTGACATTATCCATGCTATCGATTTATCATCAAACCCATAGGCTTGTAGGATTCTTTGGAGATATTGCCAGCTGAGTTTATCATAGGCTTTTGCTAAGTCAAGTTTAATCATCATTCCTTTATTTCTCATCTTCTTTAAGGAATGAATCACCTCTTGCGTGATGACAATCCCATCCACTATCTATCTTCCTTTCACAAACCCTGTTTGTTCTTTTGCTATCAATCCTGGGAGTAGAGGTTGTAATCTTTTTACTATTATGGTAGCTAGGATTTTATAGATTACATTGCATTATGCTATTGGTCTGAAGCCATGAGGTTCTTTAGCCTTTTCTACCTTTGGTATTAATCTAGAAAGGTTGCATTCCATGCTGGGTGCATTCTTTTGTTACATCTTGATTCTTCTACTGTGTTTACTATGTCTTTTTTCATAAAGCTCCAAGTTTCTTGAAATAACTCTACTGTAAATCCATCTGGGCCGGGGGCTTTGTTTTTGGCCATTGTCTTTACTATGTCCTCTACCTCTTTCTCAATGATTACCCTTAGGAGAGCCATGTTTTGTTCCTTGTTTACTTTTTTTGGGATGTATTGACTTATCTTTACTATCTCCTCTTCTCTGTTACTTTGTGGCTCTGTTAGTATGCCTTTGAAATGTTGGATTAGGAGATTTTCCATTTCCTCTTTCTGGATTACCCTGTTAACCTTGGTTGTTTTTTAGGGAAAAAAATTCTATTTTGCTGCCTATGTTGCTACATCGCTCTGTGGAAGAATTTTGTGTTCCTTTCCCCCTCTTTTAACCACTGTACTCTTGACTTTTTTCTCCATATAATTTCCTCTTGTTTTCTTCTTTCCTCCAATCTGATTAGCACGCCTCCTTCTTCCTGTGCGAGCCCCTCTGTTCTCCCTTCTTCTATTATTTTCTGTTGTATCCTTTTCATTTCTATTTGGAGCTGTTCTTGGTCTTTTTGTATGTTGCCAAATTCTTCTCTGTTCCAAGTCTTAATTTTTCTTTTTAACTCCTTAAGTCTCAATTCGAGTTAGTGCATTTTATTCTTGCCTTTTATTTCCTCTTCACTGTTCTACCACCAGCTTGCCATATTTTCTATGAGGGTTGGGTCTCTTAGCCAGAAGGCTTCAAACCTGAATGGTTTGTGCTGGTTTTGATTGTTCATAGAAATTTCTAGTTTTATCGGCTAGTGGTCTGATCCTTGGCATCGTAGGATAGTTGCTTCATAGAATATATCTTTCCCAAGAAAGTGTTCAGTCGCTAAGAACCTATCCAATCTAGAGGCTATCTGCCTACTACCTCCTCTTCTATTATTCCAGGTATATTTTCCATTGATAGTGTTTATATCAATCGATTGTAGGGTTGTCTGGGTTTCCCTAAATCTCTCCATATCTGCATCCTCCCGTTAAAGTCTGCCTTTCTTTCCCGTTGTGGTGGTTATCATATTAAAATCTCCTACTATCACCCATAGTTTTTCTGTGTGCAGGTTACCCAATCGATGCAACTGTGTTAGGAAGGCCTCTCTTTCCATCGGTATGTGAGGTCCATACACCGCTGATACTAGGAACCATTCTTTATGTCCTATCATTCTGAATCTCCTTGAGAGAATCCTCTTCATTCCTATCCATAAGTCAACCATGACTTCTATTAGATTCCATAAGATTGCAATACCCCCTGCACTCCCTTTTGAATCCAATGTCATGCTTTCATAAGTGGGCTTGATTTTTTTTAGAATTTCCTTCATTCCCCCCCCCCTCGGTTATTTTTGTTTCTTAAAGTAGCATAATTTGGGGTTTTTCTTTTTTGATCCTTTTTGCCAGGTACCTTTGCTTACCCTTGCTATTAAACCCTCATATATTCCATGATGTGATAATCATTGGGAAGGTTGGGTAGTTTGTTGGAAGACTGCTGAGAGCAGCACTACTCTTCGTGTATTGACTAACATTTCTCCCATTACTTGAATTGATTCTTGTAGGTTCTTTCTTCCTCGTTTTTTCCCCCCTTTCCCTTTGCTTTTTTGTTCCTGGCTATTGTCATGTTGTATTCCTAACTGCTCATTCATCCATGTAGATCCTTGCTCTTGTTTTTCTTTGTATTTTTGGAATATTTCCTTGTATAATTTTTTATCCTCTTCTGGGATAAACCTCTCATCCAGGTTTTGCCACTTATCAAGAAGTTTCCTTAGGATTTCCTCTTCTGTTATTGTGTTTTCCTTTTATTTATGTCTATTTCCATTACTTCATTCTCTTGGTTTTCCTTCTTTTCTTTTCTCCCCTTTTTCTCTGTTTCTCCTTTAGCTTTCTGCTTATTGCTGTTGTCATCCTGATTTGTTCTACCTTCCTATTCTGGTTCCTCTTGGTAGTCCATACCTCGGGTTTCTTCATCTTCTTCTTCTGTCTGCAGTATTTCGAACATGTTTGTCTCTTTTGCTCTGGTTGGTTGTTCTTTTCTACCTTCCTTAGGGGTTTCCTTGGTAGGTCATTTCTTGAAACCCCTCATTGTCTTCTGTGGTTTTCTGCTGTTGCTTGGTCTTTCTTTCTTCTTCCTTTGCATTTAATGGCCATTCCTTGAAGAGGTGTCCATATTCATGACATTTTCTACATCTGAAAGGTATGTGTTCGTAGTCCAAAGCCTGCTGCCAGACCTCTTTGTGATATTCTAGTTCTACTACGCCTGGTATAGGGTTTGCAATGTTCATATAAACACATATTCTTGCATACGAGGTATATCTTCCTCTTTTAGTTGATTCTGCTATGTTTACAAAGCTACCTATGGTGTTCCCTATTCCTTCCAGTATTTCTGGGTCCTAGAAATCCATAGGTAGTCCAAACAATCTGACCCATACAGGTGCTGTGAGGAATTTCTCCTTATCCAGATTATAGCTTTCCTCCCAATACCGCATAAATAGACCTGCATTGTTATGGAAATATGGGCCATTTTCAAAAAAAAAATCTTTGCCTTGCAGGTTTGAGAAGATTACCGTAAAGAATCCTCGTGCACCTAGCTTCAGTTTGATGTGGCCACGTGGCTACCATTTCTACTGGATCCATCTTGCTAGTTATTTTTCTGACAGCTAGACGCCAATGAACTTGCATATCATTGCATGGTCTTTCATGTAACTTCTGTACCTTTCCAGTTTGTTCATTGGGATAACAAACCTCGGTTTTTCCGTTGCACATGGCAGACATTTACCTTTACTCCCTACTTGCCAGCGTGCTCCCAGTACTAGTCCCGGTGTCCTTTGTTCATCCTCCGCTTTGTTATTACTTGTTCCTTCTCTTGTTGTTGCATCTCTGTAGGAGGGGATCTCTCCCCTCCTAGTCCCCTCTGCCATTTCTAAGCCACCTTTCCTCTTCTTTCCGTGCCTGTCCGCTATTTTTTGAGGTGTTCCGCGCCGCCTACCTCATGGCCGCAAGGTCATTAGGGTTGCAGAGCTCTAAGAATCCCTCATCGCTAAAAATATTATTAAAAGTTATTATGTTAATAAAAATATTATTAAATATTATAAACCCAAGGGAATAATAAACCCAAAAGATTAATATTATATCCCCAAGGGAATAACAAACCTAAGGGATTAATACTAAAACCCCAAGGGATTATGAAGGGAATAATATTAAACCCAAGGGAATAATAAACCCTAGGGATTAATACTAAAAACCCAAGGCATTATAGACCTAAGGGAATAATATTAAACCCTAGGAATATGAACTCTTAGATTAATAAACCCAAGGGACTAATATTATAAACCCAAGGGATAAAAATTATAAACCCAATGTATATAGACCTTAAGATAAATATTATAACCCTAAAATAAACATGGTTGACCATGTTGGATTTCCATATTAAAACAATCCTTGTCACAATGTGATGTTGGAACATGGTTGACCATGCTTAACAATGATTGACTTTCATATCGAGACAATATTTATCACAATGTGACATTAAACTATGTTTGACCATGGTTGACCATGATTGATATTATAAACCCATGGGAAGAATAAACCATAAGGGATTGGTATTATAAACCCAAGAGAATAATAAGCCCAAGGGATTAATACTAAAACCCTAAGGGATTATGAACCCAAGGGAATAATATTAAACTCACAGGAATAATATTATAAACCAAAGGTATATAAACCCTAATATCAATATTGTAAACACTATGAACATTGTTGACCATGGTTAATTTTCATATAGAGATAATCCTTGTCGCAATACGACGTTGGACCATGGTTGACCATGCTAAACCATAGTTGATTTTCATATCAAGACATTTGACCATGGTTGACCATGAATGACTATGGATGACTGTGTCTGACTTTATAAAACATGGATGACCATCACTGACCAAGGCTGACCATGATTGACCATGGATGACTGTGGTTAACCAAGTTTGAACATGATTGACCATGGTTGACTATGGTTAACCAAGTTTGAACATGATTGACCATGGTTGATTGTGGTTAACCAAGTTTGAACATGATTGACCATGGTTGACCATGATTATCATATTGAGACAATATTTGTCATGATATGAAGTTGGGACATGGTTAAGATAACGATTGATTTTCATATTGAGACAATCTTTGTTAGAATGCGACATCGAACCATGGTTGGCCATGATTAATTTTATAAAACATGGTTGACCATAGTTGAATAATATTAAACCCTAAGGTAAATATTATAAACAACAAAATAAGCATGGTTGGCCATGGTTTATTTTCATATTGATACAATCCTTGTCACAATGTGACATTGGACCATGGTTGACCATGATTGAACATGATATATTTTCAAAGTGAGAGAATCTTTGTCACAATGTGACATTAGACCATGGTTGACAATGGTTGATTCTCATTGTGAGACAATCTTTTTCATAGTGCGTCGTTGAACCATGGGTGACCATGTTTGAAATTATAAAACATGGTAGACAATGGTTGACAATGATAGACCATGGTTGACCATAATTGACCGTGATTTATATTATAAACCCAAGGGAATAATAAACCCTAGCGTTTAATACTAAAAACCCAAGGGACTATAAACCTAAGGGAATACTATTAAACCCTAGGAATATGGACACTTAGATCAATCAACCCCAAGGGATTGATATTATAAACCCAAGGGAATAATAAACCCAATGGATAAAAATAATAAATCCAAGGTATATAAATATTAACATAAACAATACAAACCCTAAAATAAACACAGTTGACCATGGTTGATTTCCATATTGAGACAATCCTTGTCACAATGCGACGTTGGACCATGGTTGATTTCCATATTGAGATAATCTTTTTCTCAATGCGACATTTGACCATGGTTGGCCAAGAGATTGATATTAAAACCCAAGGGAACAATAAACCAAAGGGATTAATACTAAAACCCCGAGAGATTATGAACCCAAGCGAATAATATTAAACACAAGGGACTAATATTATAAATCCAAGATATATAAACCCTAAGATAAATATTGTAAACACTAAAATAAACATGGTTGACCATGGTTGATTTTCATATAGAAACAATCCTTCTCACAATGCGACATTAGACCATGGTTGACCATGCTTAACCATGGTTGATTTTCATATCAAGACAATCTATGTCACAATGGGATGTTCGACAATGGTTGACCCTAATTGACCATCGATGACCATGTTTTACTTTAAAAAACATGGTTGACAATGGTTGATCAAGGCTGACCATGATTGACCATGGTTGAACATGTCTGACTTTAGAAAACATGGTTGACCAAGGCTGACCATGATTGACCATGGTTGACTATGATTATCATATTGTGACAATATTTTTCATAATGCGGCATTGGACCATGGTTGAAACAATGATTGATTTTCATATTGAGACAATATTTCTCACAATTTGACATTGGACCATGGTTGGCCACAATTAATTTTATAAAACATGGTTGACCATGTCTGATTTTATAACATGGTTGACCATGATCGACCATGGTTGTCCATGGTTGAACATGATTGACCATGGTTGATTTTCATATTGAGACAACTATTGTCACAATACAACGTTGGACCATGGTTGACCATGATTGATTTTCATATTGAGATGATCTTTGTCAAAATGTGACATTCGACCATGGTTGACCATGATTGACCATGGTTGAAAAAGATTCATATTATAAACCCAAGGGATTGATATTATAAACCTAAGGGAATAATAAACCCAAGGGTTTAATACTAAAACTCTAAGGGAATATTAAACCCAAGGGATTAATATTATAAACCCAAGGTATATAAACCTTAAGATAAATATTATAAACACTAAAATAAACATGGTTGACCATGGTTGATTTTCATATCGAGATAATCTTTGTCACAATACGACATTGGACCATGGTTTACCATGTACGATTTTCATATCGAGACAATCTTTGTCACAATGCAGCGTTCGACCATGGTTAACAATGATTAACCATGGTTGACCATGTTTGATTCTATAAAACATGGTTGATCGTGATCGACCATGGTTGACAATGATCAATCATGGCTGACCATGGTTGAATAATATTAAACCCAAGGGACTAATATTATAAAGCCAATGTATATAAGCCATAAGATAAATATTATAAACACTAAAATAAAGATGGTTGACCATGGTTGATTTTCATATTGAGACAATCCTTGTCACAATGTGACGTTTAACCATGGTTTATTTTCATATTAAAACAATCTTTGTCATAGTGTGATGTTGGATCATGGTTGATCATGATTAATTTTCAAATCGATAGAATCATTGTCACAAAGCGACATTGGACCATGGTTGATTCTCATATTTAGACAATATTTGTCACATTGCGATGTTGGACAATGGTTGACCATGATTGAATTTATAAAACATTGTAAACAATGTTTGACCATGGATGACCATGATTGACCATGGTTGATCATGGAAGACCATGATTGATATTATAAACCCAAAGGAATAATAAACCCTATGGATTAATACTAAATACGCAAGGGTCTATAAACCTAAGGGAATAATATTAAACCCTAGGAATATTAACCCTTATAACAATAAACCCAAGGGATAGATATTATAAACCCAAGGTATATAAACCCTAACATAAATATTATAAAACCTAAAATAAACGTCGTCGACCATGATTGTTTTCCATATTGAGATAATCATTGTCACAATGTGACATTGGACCATGGTTGACCATGATTGATTTTAATATCAAGACAATCTTCATCAAAACTCGATGTTGGACCATGGTTGATTCCATATTGAGACAATCTTTGTCACAATGTGACATCTAACCATGGTTGACCATGGTTGACCAAGATTGATATTATAAACCCAAGGGATTGACATTATAAATCCAAGGGATTAATACTAAAATCCCAAGGGAATAATATTAAATCTAATTGGACTAATATTATAAACCGAAGGTATATAAACCCTAAGATAAATATTATAAACACTAAAATAAACATGGTTGACTATGGTTGATTTTTATATTGAGGAAATTATTATCACAATGCAACATTAGACCATGGTTGACCATGGTTGATTTTCATATTGAGACAATCTTTGTCACAATACGACATTGGGCCGTGGTTGATCGTGGTTGATTTTCATATTGAGACAATCTTTGCCACAATGCGACATTCGACCATTGTTGACAATGATTGACCATGGTTAACCATGTATGATTCTATCAAACATAGTTAACCATGATCGACCATGGTTGACCATGGTTGATTTTCATACCGAGACAATCTTTGTTACAATATGACGTTGGACCATGGGTGACCATGTCTGATTCTATCAAACATGGTTGAACATGATAAACCATGGCTTACTATGGTTGGCCATGATTGTCCATGATTTTCATATGGAGACAATTTTTACCACAATATGACATTTGACCATGGTTGACCATGGTTGGCTATAATTGATCATGATTGACCATGATTAATATTATAAACCCAAAGGAATAATAAACCCAAGGGATTATGAACCCAAGGGAATAATATTAAACCCAAGGGACTAATATTACAAACCCAGGGTATATAAACCCTAAGATAAATATTATAAACACTAAAATAAACATGGTTGACCATGGTTGATTTTCGTATTGACATAATCGTTGTCACAATGTTACATTCGACCATGGTTGAATGTGATTGGCTATTATTGATGATGGTTGACCATGATTGATATTATAAACCTAAGGGAATAATAATTCCAAGGGATTGATATTATAAACCCAAGGGATTAATACTAAAACCGTAAGGGATTATGAACCCAAGGGAATAATATTAAACCCAAGGGACTAATATTATAAACCCAAGATATATAAACCATAAGATAAATGTTATAAACACTAAAAAAACATGGTTGATGACAAATGATTTTCATATTAAGACAATCCTTGTCACAATGTGACGTTGACCATGGTTGACCATGATTGATTTTCATATCGAGACAATCTTGGTCGCAATATGATGTTCGATCATGGTTGGCCATGTTTGATTTTATAAAACATGGTTAACCATGGTTGACCATGGTTGTCCATGGTTCACCATGATTGTCCATGATAGACCATCATCGTTGATCATGCTCAAATAAACTTTAATCAAGGTTGATCATGGTTGATGAAATTCAACATGGTTAATCATGGTTGACCATCGTTGACTATGGTTGACCATCGTTGACCATGGTTGATCATGTTTGACTGTGGTTGACCATGTTTGACTGTGGTTGACCATAAGTACATTGACCATGGTCGCCATATTCAAGCATGACTAACTATCGTTTATCATGGTTCACCATAAAGACATTGATTAACCAATATGACCATGGTTAATGATGGTGGAGCATGCTTGGCCATGGAAGATCATCGTTGAACATCGTTGACCATGGTAGACGATGGTTGACATTGATTGACCATGGTAGAACATGTTTGATCAGATTCAACCATGGTTGACCATATTCAATTTTATTAATTTATTAACAATTTTTCTTAATTTAATAAATAATATTAATTGATTAATAATTGATTTACACTCATTTATTTATAATAATTAATTTTAATATATTAATCTAAACATAGTTAAATTAATATTCAATATTGTCAAATATTTTCAATTATAAATTATTTATAATAAAATTATAAAAAATATGGTTATTAATGTTCTTTAAAATTATTAATATTAAAATTAATAAAATATTGTTATCTATTTATAATATTATTATTTATTTTTAATAATATTTATATTTAATAATATTATTGTTTATTAATATTTAAAAATGTTATTGTTTAATGATACTTATTAATTTAAATCAAGAGATTTATAATAATAATTATTATTAATGATGAATATTATTAAAATTATTAATAATACAAATTAATAATAAAACAATCTAATTGATAATTAAATTTAAATAAACAAATAGTACATTAATCATATTTGTTATAGCGCATGGTTAACATTAATAATATGGGTTATAGTGCATGGTTAACATTTAAATATTTGTTATAGCTTTGTTTTTCTTTTATAACAGAAATGCTCCTTGCTTTTCTCTTTGACATCTCTGTTCCATTGCTTGTTTTTTTTGGCTTTTTGTTTAATGGATGTCTCCTTGCTTTCCCATTTAATGTCTTTGTTGTAATCATATCGGTTTATGGAGAACCGGAGGAGAATGGAAGTGTCGCCTCTTGAAATGTCGCTTAATCAATGTCAATAATGTTCATTAAATATTATTATTATTTAAACACTAACATGTTTTAATAACTTAATCAATATTATAAAACCATTGATTTAAATATAATTTTAAAAATAACAAACTGCATATTAAAACTTTTTAAAATAATAAAATGACTCATTAAATTGTAAATTTGTATAAAATTTTGAAGATAAATACAAAAATAAACCAATTCCAAAAGCAATTTTATATCTAGAAAGTTATCAAAATGATTCAATGCAATATATTTATTACAAATTTATATAATTTTAAAAAATACTTATATAAACAAATTTCATAAAGTGGAGGGAAACATGTACTTGGAGAGTAAATATTTCAATATATGAAAAACATTGTTGGTTTAAAGATCAAGTTTTATGCATAAATTTTTTTTGCCTTTCTCATAACACCCTTAGACCAGCCAAATTGTCATCCAATCAACTCTACTTTTAGGATCCTGACCTTCATAGACCCAGGGAAAAAATTGAACCCAGGAAAAAAAAAATTGAACCCACACCTTGAAATCCTACTTATATACTAGACAGGTTGGCAAATGCATGCTTTAATGGTTTAGGTACTTAACGAAGAGTACCCAAACCAAACCAAAGTCTTTTGAAATTAAAATGTTTACCTGGAATGGAATTCGGAGTTAAGGTGTTTACCTCAAATGTGGCTTTTGAAATTAAAATGTTTACCTAGAATGTAATATGGAGTTAAAGTCCTTACCTCAAATGTGGCTTTTGAAATTAAAATGTTTACCTAGAATGGAATACGGAATTAAAGTCTTTACCTCAAATGTGGCTTTTGAAATTAAAACATTGACCTAAAATGGCATATAGAATTAAATCGTTGGACTCAAATGAATATGGAATTAATATGTTTACCTAAATTGATAAGACAATCAAGCCAATTGGAAAGGAAGTAATAAAAGTTGATTGGACCATACACGCAAATGGACATGAATATAACTTAAAATACAAGTATGAAGTTGTGCAATTAATGTGTGGCCTACAAAACTTTAAAATGTTGTATTAAAATTTGACAGGGACATATTTAGGTCCATGTTTTAATGCATCGAAGCTTCACAACCAAATATTATGTAATACAAGATTTTATGGACTGCGTGGCAGCGGCTAACCAGCCTGCCATAGGGCATTAAATGCCCGGTTATATGCAGGCTAGATAACTCAATAACACGCGCGCGTCTATTTCTTATTTATCTAGTCTCCACGCGCGTGTGTTATTGGGTTATCCAACCTGCATATAACCAGGCATTTAATGCCCTATGGCAGGTTGGTTAGCTCCTGCCCTACATAACTGCGTAGAGTACAAATTGTTATGACTTTTGCAATGCTATATGATTTATATTTCATGATTACTTTTAAAAAAGGGGAGAAAATCAAGTTAAATCAAATTAAAACTTTGTTAAATTTAATAGGACAATTATGGAGAATATATAGAATTGATTATAAAATTCAAAACTTTACAAAGACATTATAAGTAAATAGCTAAAGAATTATAATGAGGAATAATTAGGGCTTACCAACACCATATTTGGAACTAAATTGAAAGGTTGTAAAGTTGTTGAGATACTAAGAGGGTTAGAATCACATGGCTATCAAGTGGGAAAAAATTATAATTAGACCATTATTAAGCGAAGGAAAAAACAAATATTATATAAAGGAATATAAAATTGTAATATCTATTCATATAATTGATAGTAGTTTTGTTATGAAATAAGTTAATATAATGTAGAGATTATTTAATTTAAAATTTAATTTTATTGTTTTGGATATATTTATTTGTACTTAACTTGTATTATAATACTTAAGAAATTAAGTTAGCAAAACACTACTTTGTAATATATTTGAAAATTTGAAATTAGTTGGAGTCATGTTTATTGATAAGATTTTTTCCGCGTGGCTTTGTAGATCTAAATCTATTATTCTCATCTCCATAGCACCTTGAATTTGTTGAACAACCTCATCCTCTTTCATTGCAGGTTGGATTGAATTAATGGAGGTATTTGGGGAAGGAACAAAGGAATGTGAGGATTCTCCATGAAGGCACAAGCTCTAAGATAAGATTAAGCCTAATTCAAACAAAATATTGTAGTTTCCCTCTAGATTCTTAATCTTTTGTTTGGGTAGTCTATGGATTTTCTATAAAAAAAATTGCCTCGTTGATTGAGCTTCAATTGGACAAGATGTGTGAGTGTTGAAGAGAGCTAAATCTTAATGGGTATCAATTACTTCATGCTCACATATGTGTAGACCTCTTTGCAAATGTGTGATCTCACATAAAGTGCATCTATTGGATTGGCAATGAAAACTAGCCATTGCATCATCACACCAAACTATGAGCCTAGAAAGTTAGTCTTCACCAAGATCTCATAATATAGACTCAACAAATCCCTAAAGCAATAGTGCCAGTGATAGCAAATCTAAATTGCCAATATTCCATGGAGGCTTATAGTGTTGGACAAGGTAAAAAGACACCATAGCTCACCACCTTAGACTATCCTCAAACATTATGCATAAAACGAACAACAATTTTTCCAAAATCTAGAACACAATACTAGATATTGGCATCAATCCATCCAAAATGGATTAACATAACACAACAATTAATGGATATGGTGGTGCATAAACACTCATGGATGTTAATATATGCCATTTCAACCTTATGATGCAATGTCATTTGTTTCTTCTCCATGTTAGAATTGGTTTATAATGATTGGAGTTGATTGTCATGGGAGTTGAGACTATACTAGTCCTTCAAAATTTGTCCTAATAATTCTAGCCTCTAGGTAAAATACCTCAATTTCTTTTGCATCTGCCATGGAGTTGTGATTTCTTAGGACCTAAAATAATTTGATGGATTCAAAATTCTCCACCATTACTCTTTTTTTTTAACAGTAACTGGGAAATTATATTAAAAAAAATATGTTAATGGGGGCACAACAAAGTTACATACAGATCAACTTGGTGTTGTTACATCAATTAATTTAGGTAAACCATCAACCTAGTCCAAATCCAAGCCATTTATTCTATCAATATACATAAACCATGCAAATGATATTATATACACTTTGTAAAGCACCCCTAAAATGAGACAAAATTAGACTTCCATGCAAATTTAACCAAACTTAAACAAAATCAATTTGTCCTTAGTGAAATAGAGCTAAATTTTTGTGATCAATCAATATTTGCAGTGTGCATGTTAGTTGGTCTACCAACTAGTCATCAAGGAACCAATCGAAATGACACTATTGAGTTGATTCACAAGATTCTAGTGGGGTGCCCCATTACAATATATTTTCATTGCAGAGAACATGAAAATGCCCTACCTCTAACAGGATTCCAATCCTAATATTATATGCGGGAATAATGACTAGAGTTGAGGATTGAGGGGGAAAGTGCCATAATTTAGGTGCCTTATAATGGTTTTGGAGTTCCACATTATAATTAGATTTCCCATATGAAGCAATATTGTTATAGAGATTACTCGGAGCAAGGAATAGGCCTTTACTTGGTTGTTGGATCGGGTGTGTGTGAAACTCTAAGAGAATGTTGTGTTTATTATTCCTTTCGGGAAATAAATCACCCCCCCACCTCTGCCACCCCTAGGGTTTATTTATATACACCATCCAAACACAATGTATTAGAAACTTGAGCTTTAATCCGTTAATGAAACTCACAAGGTGTGAAAATTCTATTGTAGTTAATTTGGTTAGTATTCTCCTATCTTTAAACAAATTATTTGTCCCAACGAATTATTTTCTGCAAATAATGAATAAAACACAACTGCAAATTTTACCAATTAAATAAACTATGGAAACTCTGAAAAAACTTTAGAAAACCAATCACGCAATGGACACAATATTTTTCAATAAAAGATCCCTTGAAAATCCCTGAAGGGAAAACTAGTTCTTCATATCTGAGGATTTTATTATTAATCTTCAACAAGTTATACACATGATAAATATGATAACTTCTTTCCAAACCCTAGAAAGGCTCCGTAAAAATATATATTCACCTCCATAATTTGATCTAACCATTGGAATGATTATGCCCTCCCTCCATAACCTCTCCTTCAATTCACACTGTGAATTCCTGTAATCATCCTATCTTTTTATCGAACTCATTTCTTGCAATCCGCTCTGCAACTGGAAATCTTGATCTACTAAACTGGTAAATCATACGATCTCTCTTGGAAATCTCATACAACCTCTCTGTCTGCAGAATATCTTTGGGATAAATCCTCCTTTGAATCTCAAAAAATTGAAGAATACTGATGAAAGAAACTCCATAAATATTTATTGCTTCAACTGTTGCTGAAACCCTCACTAGTGTCAGTGTTCATGTTATCTTGCACCCTCTTCACTCCAATTAATTGATCTCCAAGAATGGTTATTTATTTCCTTTATAATCTCTCATTGAGAAACCAATGACCAAGATCTATATCTAAAATGATTTAATCGATGGCTAATATCACTTATAAAATGTACTAGAAGTATCTAGAGGAAAATCAAACATGTCTCAATTATTACTAATTAATTAATCTATTTCCCTAAGTTAGACTAAGGAAAATAACTAAAAACTGATTAATTAATTTAATTAAGACATTTACATAAAAAGAATAACTTGGGCTTGGAGATAGTTTTTGCTCTTGTGTTCCTAACCTCATTGACACGACTTGAGGTTAGAACAGTTGTCCAGGCTACATCAACCAACACTCCCTTTTAGTAGGTAAGGTGTTCTACATTCGACACCATTGTGCTCCTGGTCACATATGGAACACCTATCACCCTGAGTACCCCATGGCCCATTTCACTATGCCATACCTCTCTTGGACTACAACTACAAGCAATGAGTGCAAACTCATCCTCCATATGTCTAGAAAGATCATCTATGATTTTCTCTACCTCTTTCTCTCCCTTCTTGTCACCTTTCTTCTTGTGCAGGAAATTGTTATTATAATGGCCAAACTTGTGATAGTTGTAGCACTTGATCTTCGAAATTTCCTTCTTATTTTCCTCATTAGAGTTGGACCCCTTGTTGGATCCCTTCTTCTCTTTTCCCTTGTTCACAAGAGCAAAATTCTCACTGTCATCTCTCTTCTATTCAGAACTACTGCTACTACCATTGTTTCTTTTCACAAGTCTCAGTCAAAGCTCCTCCTGTATGAAGTCATTACACAATCATTCCCAACTAGGAAAATCAAATCTTCCACTAACCACTTGCAGAAAAACATACCACTACTTAAAAAAACCATTCAAAGTTTTTCTCATAAGCTCTTCATCCTTGACCTTCTCTCTAGTGGCTACTATCTCATCTCTAACTATCCTAATGCATATGAGATAATTAAAAATTTTTTCTCCCTTATTTCGTTTGGTGCTTCTGAGATTCGCCCTTATAACCATTTTGCAACTCATGTTTTTATCCTAGAAAAGTTTGTTGATGGCATCCCACATCCTCTTGGTTGTATCTTCTTCTGTTAAATGTAGAACTATGTGGTCCTTGAACCCATCTAGAATAATATGCATGGCCTTAGCATCATCTTTTTGGTACTCATGCAACATTATAGGATCAGTTGGTACAAAATTATGTGTTGTATCAAACTCCTTCATTCCACGTTGTTCTAAAAGAAGAAGGCACCAATTTTTCTAGACACCAAATTTTAATGTGTCATTAAACCTATCTTGATATCTTAATTCTACTAAAGCCATTACTAAATCCCTCAAGAGAAAATAAAAATAATCTCTTCTACCATCTCACAAAAGTTATTAGAAAACCTCATGGTCTCCTTGTTCAAGTGATCTTAGTTGTTGTTTGGAAACTTGTACTTCCTCTGTGAACTTGCATTGCCCACTAGAACTATGCATTGGCTCTCCCAAAAAATCACACTACCTCCAGGAAATTACTCTAATGAATTTTTTTGCCTCCAACAACTAGAGAAACCCACTCGCACTACCTTCGGAAAATCGATCTCGCAACTAGAAAATGAAATTATGTCATTGGAAACATGCACTGATAAACTAGAAATTTTCAATGTATCATCCAACCCATAGTGAATCAGCGAACTCACATTGTGACAACGCTATATCATCCAACTCACACTTTCTTCTAAAAATGTGCACTAGTAAAATTCCTCCAATGAACTCTGGATATTCATTTGGTTATTAAACTCTTGGATTTCCTCTTTCAAACCCATGCATTGATCTACCCCGATAAACCTCTGCGCTTCATACCTACTTTGCTACCATGTGAAAATTCTATTGTTGTTAATCCAATTAGTATTCTCTTATCTTTTAACATATTATTTGTCCCAACAAATTATTTAATGCAAATAACGAATAAAACACAACTGCAAATTTCACCAATTAAATAAAATGTGGAAACTCTGATAGAAAACTTTAGAAAACTAATCACACATTGGGAAAAATAGTTTTTGACAAAACATCCCTAGAAAAACCCCAAAGGAAAAACTAGTTCTTAGACTTGAGGGTTTTATTATTAATCTTCCGCAAATTCTATAGTTGATAAATATTACAACTGCGTTCCAAAACTTGAAAAAACTCTAGCAAAATATATCATCGTCTCCACAATTCGAGCATACCACTAGAAGGCTTATGACCTCCCTTTGTAACCTAACATGACCTCTCTTGCAATTTTCATTGTGAATTTCTGCAATCCACCATTCCTGCTATTGAATTGACTTCATGTAATCCACTTTGCAATTGGAAATATCAATCTACTAAACAGGAAACCTATACAAACTCTTTGTCTCCATAATATCTTTGGGAGAATTCCTGCTCCAGATTTGAGAAACTGGAAGAATATTAATGAAATAAACTCCTTAAATATTTATTGCTTCAATTTCTACTAAAACCCTCATTGGTGTCAACCCTCACGCAATCACTGCACCCTCTTCACTACAATGAATTGATCTCCGAGACCACCCATTGATCTCCTTTATAATATCTCATTGAAAAATAAATGACCAAGATCTAGATCTAAAATGATCTAATCTATGGCTAAGATCACTTAGAAACTTTACTACAAGTATCTAAGGAAGATTGACCATGTCTCAATTATTAGTAATAAATTAATATATTTCCCTAAGTTAGACTTAGGAAAATAATTAAAAACTAACTAATTAATTTAATTAAGACATTTACATTGAAAATAACAAATTGGGCTTGGAGATATTTTTTTCTCTTGTGTTCCTAGCCTCATTTACAGCACCTAAGGCTAGAACACATGTCTAAGCTACATCAACCAACATGAGGATGGGAAGGGAGTTTCCATTTCTCCCTGTTACAAGGTTTGCCCACATAATGAGGCTATAGGTTGAATTGGGAGAACCAACATTCCTCAAATAAAAACAAGGGTATGTAGTTTCCATAGCTGAATCATTTGAGATTAGGGGTGCTCTACCAAAATGTATTTGGATCTCTCTACTACCATTGATGGCTAAGTTGATACATCCTAAAAAATGGCCTTATTTTAGGCTGCCCAAACCTTCTAGCATATGAATTTAGGAATAACTTACCAAATACTTATGAAAATAGTTTTTCCTTAAAATTTTCCTTTATACTTTTTATACCTTGATTTAAAGAGGCAGTGAATTGTAATAGGAATTTGTAGGCGAGAAAAAAATCTTTGCAATACATAGCCCTAGAATTTTCTTGTATACTCACTCCCTAAAAGGATGTGGGATGTGGAATTCCTACAAGAAGTGCATAAGACACATTGATAGGGGTTTTGAATACCATTCTTTTACATATTCTTAGCAGTAAGGATCTTCTTGTTGGCTAAAATCTAGTGGAAAACATGAATTTTAAGGATCCTATCTAGATTCCAAACATATTTCTAGGAGATGGAGATGGGGGGAGACTCTTCCAAAAATATTTTTGCTTCATACCCTTGCTTTATAGAGTAACAAGTTGAGCCCCAACAATGGGAATCCTAATCCTTCAAGTGATTTAGAGCATAGCTCGAGGGTTTTGCAAATAGGAGATGGGAGAGGGCACTAAGGGAAGATAAGACCATCCTTAGGTGTTATCCTAGATAGTTCCCTTGACTTTACCACCATTAAATGTCAGACAATGATAATTTACCTTCACCATACATTTAGAATTAAAGAGGAAAGAGATCACAATTTCTCCCAATCAAGGGTTTACCAAATATGCTATATGCACAAACATTGATTTTATTTCCATTCCTAAGAACTTGGGATGATTTAAATGTAATAAGAGGGAGATTTACTAAAAGAAACTTCCAAATCAAAGAGCCCCCTCAAGTTGAGGTTGCTATATCTGAACTTCTCCTCCTAGTACCCCCAACTAGATATTTGTGAAGTATATTATTTTCACCTGTCATATTTATCTGAGGTAAGTCACCAATGGAGTTTAGTACCGAAAGAGATATTTATAAAGGAGGGGCCTTTCACTCCTAATCCTCCATGGCTTATGGGAGTTATTACTATAGACTAGTTTACTAAATGATACCATTTGGAATTACATTTACCTTCTTACCAATAAAATTTGTGTAGTTCTTTGGCAATAGCTTGTTTAACCCTAGATGGGGTTAAAAGAGAAGTAAATTAGAAAAGGGGAAAATTTGAAAGTAATAACTTGAGAAGAACTGGGTAGCTTGTTGGATTTAACTAATGAGATCCCCATTGGAAAAATGTCACTTTGATCTTCATAATTATAGGTTGGTGTGATGCACGTGTGATGGGTGCGGAAGTGGCTTGATGCAAATGGGGATTCCAATATACTTGAAAGAGGACCAACACTCATGAAGAGGATAATGAAGGACTTGATATAGGGCTACTTGGGTTACATGAAATGCATTCCAAGTGTAGAAAGAAAATTTCTTAGTATTGACTTGGCAGGTGCTCACAAAATTATTTAGGATTTTTTTGAACCTTAAGGAGATAATGACTGAAGTTTCATCTACAAATTGGGCATGATTTATGTTCTTGAACCCCCTCATAATGTGAATTCATATAGGATGCACCATTATACCCTCATAATGTGTCTTTCAACTAAGATATTCAGCCATTAAAATATATAATAAATAGATATAGGACATCCTCGATGAAGGCCACTTGAAGGCTTGAAAAAACCTATGGATATCCCATTGACTAAAGGGGAGATCCATGGGATATTTATACATGTTGAAATATAGTTGAAAATCCTTAACTAAATCTAAAATGGAAAATTATTGCAAAGGTAAAGCTATTGTTTGGTCAATTTAGTGTGTTCTAAATTGCTGATTAAAATGTCAATCTGGGATTCGTAAACTGACGAAGTGAAGTGTACTATATGTACAAGATAACCATTTTTTTAGTCTTTTGTCGTTTTTGAGTTTTTTTAGTTTGTTTTTGGATTTATCTTTTATGGATTCCCTAGTGTGTGATGGCGAAAATGAAAGTTAAGTATGGATGGTAATGGTGATTTCTACAGTGATTTTTCAAACTTAAAAGTGTTAAAAAAGAAAGCTCTAAAATAACTGTAATGAAATCAATTCTTAAGAGGAAGTAAATGTATCAAACAGTGAACTAATGACAATGGCCCAGTATCCTTACTGCTGTATGAAAAAGAAAGTAAAAACTGAACCTAAAGCAACTCAAAGACTGAAAGCAAAGCAACTAATTCACACTACTTCAACTCTTCTGATCCTTTACCCTTCAACTCAATCTGCCTTATGGGAAGCAATCATGAACAAGTTAAGCAATATGATATCTAAATTGCAGGAAATTAAATTGCATAAAGGGAACTAATCACACTACTTCAACTCTTCTGATCATTTACCCTTCAACTCAATCTGCCTTATGGGAAGCAATCATGAACAAGTTAAGCAATATGATATCTAAATTGCAAGAAAACAAACTAAATCACACTACAATAAGTAATATTCTGATTCCTTACTGATAGAGTCACTTGACTATAGAAAGAAACCATAAAAAGATGAGTAGTATGATGTCTAAGTAGCAGAAAAATAAATAAGCAAAACATAATTTGAAAAATGACAGTGCTGGAATTAAACTTCAGAAAATGAAAATTAGCAGGAAGGACAAGATGATCTCATATGTCAGTAGTTATCTAAAAAAAATATGTAAATCTGCCCGGGCTACCTACAACAAAACCTGTAAAAGAAGCACTGATCAGCTAACAGTTAGAAAAGAAACATAAAGGAAATATAGACAGCAATGATCATTAGAACAGCACACTATATATACAAGCAATGATTGAAAGAAAACAGTAATGAAAGCAAGTAGAAACTATACAAGGCTCTGGTGTACAGGGGCCCTTTGCAACCTCGGCCAGTCAATGAACAATCACAAAAACCAGCTCAAGAAAGTAGTCTTCTCATGTATTAAAGCAACAAAAAAACACGTAAAACAGAGTACAGTGGGGTGATAACAACAGTCAAAAATTACATCTCCAAAAGCTTTTTCACAGCGTTTATCAACGCGTTATTTATAATGAAAAGTGTTGTAACTAACTCCTAAATCCTATGTTGTTAACTGCGTTGCCAGAGACACGTAGATCTCCTCAGCCCGAGATCTAGCGTAATGGTCATCATGTCCATTAAATCCTCGGAGTGGTAGCTGCTGGATTCAGGTTACGGGGTTGATCTCCAGGTGTGCCGATATCTCCGTGAGCTGAGGACTGTGCCACGTAAACCTTCACGTGCTCAAAACAGAGACGTGCCACCGCTAAATTCCTTGGTTGGCTTTGCCTTTGACCCTTGTTGACTGTGACCATTTATGGATGATTTGGCTGATCTGAAGGGACACGTTCCATGTACACGTCACTTGTAGGTTGCCCATGTGGCTTGTTTCTTCATAGGACACCTGTAGCATAGCCTTTAACAAAATGGCTGCGGAAACCTGTGCTGGCTATGGAAACCTGTGTTGGCTGCAGAAACTGACAAGTTTCCGCAGTTGCCTGAACAAAAATCTAAACCAAACAACAATCATAAGCATAGTTAGAAAACCATGTCAGAAGCTATTTTTAGACTATAATGCAATGATTTAACAGCTTGGTGGATGAAGTAAGTGGAAAAATAAGGCTGAGAGGGTGTATAGGAAGGTGCAGGTTTGAGGCTCAACGTACCCCCACTATGAAGGTGTTGCATGTCCTCATGCAAACAAAATTTAGTCATTTCCCTCTAATCCATATGTTCTGAGGCTTCTGCTAGGACATCTAGCCCTCTTTTCTTCTTCTTTGGTGCTAACATCATCCTAGGTTTCCTGACTAGAAATTTGAACTTGAGATTAATCAATGCTCTGCTTAACTTTTTGCACTTTTTCTTCAGTTTCTTGTTTTTCTTTTGCCACAGTCCTAAATGGAGCATAGTGTTATCATGGATAATCTTATCTATCTTGCTCTGCTCTTTGAGTGCTTCATTTTCCTGCTTGATATGCCTATTTAGGACTTCTAATTCAAATACCTCCTGTTTCAAGGACTGAACTTGTGCATCTAGTGGCAGAGTGGTACTCGGACCTGTAGCTAATTGTTCTAAGGATTCTGAGTAGTTATATACCTCTTGCTGATTGAGATCTACCTCAGGTGTCTTTCTCGGACTAAGCTCAAAATCTGGTGGAGGAGGAGGACTGCTCTCTCTTTCTGGCTGAAAAGGGCTTTCATCATGTGGAGGACTTGATTCAATGCTTGGCTGAGCTGGAGATTTCTCAAGTGTCTCTTCACCTAAATCTATAAAGTGAGGCTGTTTTTCTTGGGTTTTACTCCCCTTTCCTCTTAGCCTAGTGCTCCTCCTTAAGTATGGACTAGTACTCTTTTCTTGTGTACTCTGTTTTCCTTTTTGATTTTTCTTTGCTAAAACAGCTTGTTCTTGAAGATGCACTAATCTCTCAGGAGAGGGGTAAACTTCTTGAATGGTCCTTTTTCCTTTCCCTTTTTTCTGTTTCTTGTCTTTAATTTTGTTCTCTTTTCCTTCTTGAGTTTCTGTAGTAGGGGAGTCTTGGATTGTAGTATCCTTTTCTTTCCTCCTACTTTTTCTTGGAATCTTTGGTGGACTACTTCCAGAGGCCTCAGATGGCTCTTGGAAGTAGTTTATTATCAAGAATTGCTCCCAAGTATCTTTAGTTTTCTTCAGCTGGTCCTCAATAAGAATTTTTATAAGTCCATGATGATATAGATGAGGTTCAATGTTGCCTATGTGTTTTTGAACTGTAATACTCATCTTTTTTGAACTCAACAACAGAAAATGAGGCAAATTAAGAGTGTGACCCTCTAAGAAATTCATCATCAGTCTAGCATGATACATATACATAGAACCAAAACGTCCTTCACACGTGATAAATTTTTGGATAACTAACAACAGACTAGACCATTCCTCTTTTAGTGCATAAACAGGGATGCCTCTTGTAAACACGGTGGTATCCATACCTTGGTTTTGTAGCATAATTCTCCATATCTGATCATCCAAACTTTTATTTTTGAACCACCTCTCACCTTCCTAAGGTAGACCTGTGGCAGCTGCTACTGTGGTTTCAGTCATCGTGAGCTTCAAGTCTCCAATCTCCACTGTTTGACCATCAAAAGACCGTGCAAAAGCTTTGGTCACCTCCTTGTTATGGCCTTTAAACTTTTGGATAAATCGTAACCATCTGGCTTTCTTCAGCAATTCTTTAGTTTGAGGATAACCTTCCAAGTATTTCGGTCCTTCTGGCTCTGCTCTCAGTAATTTTCCCATCCTCTGTTTTGAATTTCAACTGAGAGCTCTTCTGCGTGTGAGGGTTCAAAGAAAAAAATGGCTCGGTTACAGGGTTTAGGATAGACTGTAGTGGCTGCATTCGGGGTTTAGAATAAACTGTAGTGGCTGCAATCGGGGTTTAGGATAACTGTAGTGGCTGCAATCGAAAATGGAGAACAGGGAATGGAAATACCTGAACTACAGGAGGAACAGAGGGTGAGCAGCAGTAAACGAGTTCATAAGATGCGGATGCATGTGAGGAGTATGGGATTAATGGAGTGGTAAACGAATGGAGTAACGTCGGGATTCTTTTGAATCGGATGACTGTGTATGAAATGTTACACGTCTCAATGGACGGCTGTGGAAAATGCAGCTAAGAAGAACCGTAACGAAATAGGTCACGTCTCATGAGTACGGGTAATAAATGAAAGTGCAGTCAATCTTGAGTTTAAACTCGAAATAATCATGAGACCGTTGGAGAAATGAATGCAAGGTGTGTGGAGTGATATCGTGGAATAGGAGTGGTTTAATGGAGCCATCGTATCAAATCATTGCACGTAGTAGAACTTTTTATGGTTTGATAACTATGCGTAATTATGACTTGAATTGTTGTTTGATAAAAAATTTTGCTCATACCTTTGGAAACTTTGTCATTTCTTGCTCAAGGCTTCTAACCAATTGCTCTTCCTTGATGTCTTGGAGATGCCCCATGTCTTCAGCTCAATTACACCTACATTTCATGATTATTGCACTAATAGTTGACTGTAAATTTGAAAAACAGAGTGATGGTGGCTGCGGAAATCGTTTCTGGCTGCGGAAACTGCTTCTGGCTGCGGAAACGGCTTCCAGCTGCGGAAACTGAGACAACACCCACTTAGCTGAACAAAGATAGTTAGAGAAGAACTAACTAAATGAAAATAGTCCTGAAAGGGACTTTTATTTATGAAATGAAATGGAATGAGTGGAATGAAATGAAAATGAAGTGGAGTGAAGTGAAATGGAAATGAGAATGAGATGGAGATGGAGTGAAATGGCAAATGAGGTGGAGTAAAAATGGAAAAAGAAAGAGAAGTTTTTTTTTTTTTAAGAAAATATACAGTATCAAGTGTCCTTGATTTTCACTCCATATTTTCTGTATAAGACTGCCAATCTATGATTGGTTTTCAGGCTTATACAATTTTTTTTTTTTTTTTTTAACTGAAAGAATAAAAGGCTAGGCTGGTGGGGAAGAAGGATCCTTCTCCACCAGCCTTATTGCAGAATTCTCTTGGAACATCTTGACAAATTCTTCTTTTGAGAGTGGCTAATGATAAATTTTCAATCGGTGGCCATTCACAAGAAGAGAAATCTGAAATTCATCAATGGTCTTGACTCTTACTGCTCCATTGTTAAAGACTTTGTCAATCTCATGTGGCCCAAGCCAATGGGTCTGAAATTTTCCTTTGAAGTCTTTAAACTTGGAATCAAACAGCAACGCCCAATCTCCCTCTTGAAACTTTCTCTCTTTGATGTATCTGTCATGCCACTTAGCTCTTTGATGTTGAACTAGATCAGTCCTTAAAATTGCTTCTTGTCTGATCTCATCTAGCTCATTCAGCTGCTCCATTCTGTGCTTTTGGGCTTCTGATAGATTCATCCCCAACTGGACTGCCATCTTGAAAGTCTTGACTTGAAACTCAATGGGAAGCCGGACTTCTTTCCCATAAACAAGTTCATAGGGAGAATGTCCTGTTGTATTCTTCCATGTAGTTCTGTAGGCCCATAAGGCTTTAGGAAGCCTTTCTGCCCAATCTCTTTTGTGTATATGAACAGTTTTGGTGATGATGTTCTCAAGAACTTTGTTTGTAGACTCCACTTGGCCATTTGCTTGCGGATGGTAAGGAGTAGATTTTTTATGCTTGATTTTGTATTCTTCCATTAGCTTCTCCATCAAGTTAGATGTAAATTGACTTCCCTGATCTGTCACAATTTCTCTTGGGACACCAAAACGAGTAAAAATATCCTCAAAAAGAAATTGAACAACTGAATTTTCAGTGGCAGAAGGCAATGCTTTGGCTTCTACCCATTTAGTGACATAATCAATGCATACCAATATATACTTTTTTTGTCTAGATGGTGGATTAATAGGTCCAATGAAATCTAAAGCCCATTTTTCAAAGGGTTTGATGAGTACCTGTGGCTGTAATGGCATTTCATTTGAAAGAGTCAGTCTCCCAATTCTTTGGCAACTGTCACACCTTCTGACATATTGTTTTGCATCTTTGAAGAGGGAAGGCCAATAATATCCTAAAGAAAGGATTTTATAGGCCGTCCTTTTGTCAGCAAAGTGTCCACCGCATGGTTCATCATGAAATGCCTTGAGGATGTCAGGCATTTCATCTTCCCGAACACATCTTCTGATCACACAATCTAGCCCTGTTTTAAACAATTCATTAGAAATCCATGAATAACTTGAACTCTCCTGAATAATTTTTCTTTTTTCACCAGGAAATAGATGTGGAGGTAGCTTTCCTGTAGCCAAATAGTTAGCAATATCTGCATACCATGGAGTCTTAGTAGTTATTGCAAATAAATACTCATCTGGGAACTTATCCTCTACAGGAGAATCTTCATTAGTCTTTTGGATTCTAGACAAGAAATCAGCTACTGTATTTTGTTTCCCTGGTCTATCCAACACAGTAATATTGAATTCTTGTAAAAGTAAGAGCCATCTTGTAACTCTGCCGTTAGTAACAGGTTTATTCATGAGATATCTAATTGCAGAATGATCAGTATGGACAAAAGTTTCATAGCCAGTTATATAGTGTCTAAAATTATTGATTGCATGAACAACAGCTAAGAACTCTTTCTCAGTCACAGTATAGTTTAACTTAGTGGGAGTCAAATTTTTACTGGTGTAGTAAATGGCATAAGGAACTAAATCCTTTTGTCCCAACACAGCTCCTAGAGCTGTATCTGAAGCATCTGTGGAAATATGGAAAGGAAGTTTCTAATTCGGCCCTCTCAAAATGTGTGTTTCAGATATTCTTGTTTTCAAAGTTTCAAATGCAGATTGACAATCAGGATCCCATTTGAATTCATAGTTTTTTGTAAGTAATTTGAAGAGTGGAGATGCTATTTTGGTGAAGTTTTCAATAAATCTTCTATAGTATCCAGTAAATCCAAGAAAACTTCTAACATCTTTTTGACAATTTGGAATAGGCAACTTGGAGATGACTTCAACTTTTGATCTATCAACTTTAATCCCATCCCCTGAAATATGATGTCCTAAAACAATCCCTTCAGTAAACATCATAAAGAATTTTTCATGACTTAATGATAGGTTTGTTTCTTTACATCCTATAAGGACTTTTTCCAAATTCTCTAATGCCTCTTCAAACGAATTACCATAAACTGTAAAATCATCCATATAAACCTCTACACAATCATGGATTAGATCGGAAAAGATTCCTAGTACTGCCCTTTGAAATGTTGCGGGTGCATTACATAATCCAAAAGGAAGTACTCGGTAAGCAAAAGTTCCCCATGGACAGGTAAATGTGGTCTTGTCCTGATCTTCAGGTGCTACCTGAATCTGATTGTAACCACTAAAACCATCCAAAAATGAAAAATACTTTTTGCCTGTTAAAGTATCTAATACCTGATCGATAAAGGGTAAAGGAAAGTGATCCTTCAAAGTTGCTTTGTTCAATTCCCTGTAATCAATGCATACCCTCCATTTACCATTCGTTTTAGGTACTATAACCAAAGGAGAAACCCATCGGCTATCTGAAATTGGATAAATGAAGTTTACATTGAGTAGTTTTTGGAGCTCTTCTTTCACTATCTCCCTAAGGTTTGGATTCATCCTTCTCTGAGGTTGTCTGATTGGTCTATTGTTTTCCTCAATGTAGATGTGATGAATGCAAGTCTTAGGGTCAATACCTTTCATATCAGTATATTCCCATGCAAATGCAGTAGAATGTTTTTGCAAGATTTTGGTTAGTTCTTCCTGTTGTGATCTTTCCAAATTTTTGTTGATATTCAATGTTTTTCCTGGAAAGATCTCAATGGCGGAACTACCAAACTCTTCCATAGAGAAAAGAGACATTTGTCTAGATGATAAATACTCAATGTCGGAATCTAACTGAAATTGTGTGTGGTCATATTCTGAAGATGTTTCAAAGTTTTCTAATGTGTTCAGAATTTGACTATCTTCACTAACTTCAGAAATGGTAAAGACAGGTTGTATAGTATCTTCATAATCAATCCACTCATTATCTCCTATTTCTGCAATTACTTTTGCTGGAGGATACAGATTGAATTTCTTTGTCGACTTACCATCAGAAATATACATATCCCCAGACCTACAACTGATGAAAGCATCGGCTGTGGCTAGCCAAGGTCTTCCTAAGATGAGAGGGTGTCCTCCTAAATTACTCTTGGGGGTTAAAATCATAAAATCTACTGGATATTCCCAAGAGTCTAAGGAGACTGAAATGTCTTCTAATACACCATCTGGTTTAATAATTGATTGATCTGCAAGTTTCAGTAAAGTAGGTGTAAAGAGAAGATTAGGAAGTTTAAGTTGTTCCATAGTCTATCTACTCATAATGTTAATAGCATCCCCTAAATCAATCAAAGTATTTGGAATTTCTACCCCATTGATATGTGTTTTGACAATTGGACTACCGGGATCTACATACTTCTGCATAGTAATTTTTCCCATCATGATGTCTGCAATTTTACCTACCAGGTGGATTCTTCTTGTGTCTCTAGGTTTCCTTCCTGGTCTTTTAAGACTCAACTCCTTTATTGTTTTTGCTAGAATAGGAATCTCTCTAATGGCTTGTAACAAGGGAATCTTCATACAGACATTCTTCAATTCATCTAGAAAATCATAGTCAGGCAACAAGATTTGTTTTTCCACCCCTTTGTCAATTTATAATCTTTCAGGAAAAGGAGGTGTGGATGAAGATGCAAGTTGCTCAACTATAGGAGTTGTGGGGGTTAGCTATTTTTCTTTTTCTTTCTGAGTGTTTGGGTTTTGAAGAGATGCTTCAGAACCCTTATTGGCTTCAAGAGATTCTTCCTCAGAAATGCTTTGATTTTGGGCATCTATAGAAGGTTTATCTAGAACTCTACCAGATCTGAGTTGTACATCATTGAGAGGAACAATCATATAGGCAGGAAATTATTGACCTTCTACCATGTAAGCATTTTGAGGGTTTTTATTATTGGGGTTTGGCAATGGCTGAGAAGGAAGTTGATTTGACTTCTGTTGGAATGGAAGCAAGAGTTGAGAATTTGGGTTCTGTTGAGAGGGTTGTTGTTGTTGAATGGCAATGATAGTTGTGGGTTTTGATTTGGAAGTTGTGGAGCTTGTTGGTTTTGAAAAGATGGAGGATATTGATAAAATTGAGCAAATCTCCCATAAGGATTTTGCATGCCTTGTACCCATGATTGAAAAGAATTTTGAGGTTGGGACCAAGGTTGTTGCCAAGGATTCCAATTTGGTGGGGTTTGAAAGTTCATAGAGTTATTAAACCCTTGGTTTTGTTGCCCCTGCCAAGGTCTCCTTGCAACAAAACAAAGAGACTCAATTGTATTTGGATCTTCTTGGAAGACAGCTTTGAGCCCAGGAATTGAAGGACAATCCTTGGTCTCATGATTCTCTGAACAAATCGCACATGTTTCTACAACTTTTGCATCCAAGGGACATTCCCTGAAAGCATGTTTTTTTCTACATTTTGGGCAAAAGATGGCTAAAGCTTCAGCTTCTGCTTTCTGCTTATTGTGGATCTTAAGAGTGTCTAGTTGCTCACTAAGACTCCCTAAGATATCAGTTTTGAATTCATCAAGCATATTGCCAATCTCAGCCCTACTTACTGATCCAGTTGCAGATTTGTTTGCTCTGATGAGAGAAGGATCTCTAGGCCCTTTTCCAGTTTTAGATTTTCCTCTTGAGAGATGGACACACAGTTCTGCTATATCATGAAGTGGAAGTTGAGATATGTCTCCTTTTCCCATCATGTTCAAAATATCTATCCATTCATCTCTAATGGCTTTTAATAGAAGGGATTTCAAGGTTTCCTCATCTAAGTTACTCATTTTTGCTCTTTTCAGATTGTATTGGAATCTTTCAAGTAAATCCTCCAAGTTTTCATCTTCTCTTTGTACCATTTTAAATACTTCATCCTTGTGGTTGGTAGGCATACAATAATCCATGTATCTATCCAGAAATGTTTGTTTCATATCATTCCAAGTCCTAATGGATTGAGTGAGTAATCCCATGAACCATTTCAAAGCAGCTCCTTTCAATGTTGAAGGAAACAGTTTGAGTTTTTGAGAGTCTTCCAGATAATCATAGGTTCGACACACGACCTCAAACTCAAATAGAAATGTTTCAGGATCTTCATTTCTTAACCCATGAAAGTTTGGGAGGACAGATGGTGAAATATTTTTCATTGTTGCTCGAGAATCCTCATCGACTATAGTAAATCCAAATGAGTTATCTCCATCCCTATTTCCCCCATTGTTACCTCTACCTCCTCCATTATTTGCTCCTCCCCCTCCTCTACCTCTACCTCTACCAAATCTGTTAACTCCCTCTTCTTTCATGGTAGTTTTCTAAGAGATTTCAGAGTCCTCTGGTTCCTCTACTAATGGCGAACGAGGAGGAATTTCTCCCTCTTCTTCCTCAGATGATTCTACTTCTTCAATTACAATGTGTCTCCCTGTAGAAGAAAAGAAAGGATCTTTTCCTAATTCAGATTCGATGGATGGTGAGGAAGAGTCTCCTAACTCAACTACTGCCTCTTGAATTCCAGGAATCCTAGGGCTAGGAGTGTAGGTTGGAGATGATGGAGGTGTCTCTTGTCTATTCCTTGAGGTAGAAGGAGTTGTGAAAATCGAACTCTTGGCTCTAGCTAAAAACCTTCCCCTAGAATCTCTTGCTCTATGCATGTCATTTTTTTATTTTTCTTCAAGTCGGGCTAATAAATCTCTTTCTGATCTTCCATGTCACTCTAGGTGCAAGAAGAGAGCATACTCAAGAAACTATTAAACCAATAACTTTCTCTTTTCTGATCCTCCAGATCACACTAGGTGCAAGAGGAGAGCATACTTTGAGAAATTATCAATTTTTACCTTGAAATTTTCTTGTTTTTTTTTTTAAAGAAATTGGCTACCTAATTTCACTTCCCCGGCAACGACGCCAAAATGTTTGGTCAATTTAGTGTGTTCTAAATTGCTGATTAAAATGTCAATCCAGGATTCGTAAACTGACGAAGTGAAGTGTACTATATGTACAAGATAACCATTTTCTTAGTCTTTTGTCGTTTTTGAGTTTTTTAGTTTGTTTTTGGATTTATCTTTTATGGATTCCCTAGTGTGTGATGGCGAAAATGAAAGTTAAGTATGGATGGTAATGGTGATTTCTACAGTGATTTTTCAAACTTAAAAGTGTTCAAAAAGAAAGCTCTAAAATAACTGTAATGAAATCAATTCTTAAGAGGAAGTAAATGTATCAAACAGTGAACTAATGACAATGGCCCAGTATCCTTACTGCTGTATGAAAAAGAAAGTAAAAACTGAACTTAAAGCAACTCAAAGACTGAAAGCAAAGCAACTAATTCACACTACTTCAACTCTTCTGATCCTTTACCCTTCAACTCAATCTGCCTTATGGGAAGCAATCATGAACAAGTTAAGCAATATGATATCTAAATTGCAGGAAATTAAATTGCATAAAGGAAACTAATCACACTACTTCAACTCTTCTGATCCTTTACCCTTCAACTCAATCTTCCTTATGGGAAGCAACCATGAACAAGTTAAGCAATATGATATCTAAATTGCAAGAAAGCAAACTAAATCACACTACAATAAGTAATATTCTGATTCCTTACTGATAGAGTCACTTGACTATAGAAAGAAACCATAAACAGATGAGTAGTATGATGTCTAAGTAGCAAAAAAATAAATAAGCAAAACACAATTTGAAAAATGACAGTGCTGGAATTAAACTTCAGAAAATGAAAATTAGCAGGAAGGACAAGATGATCTCATATGTCAGTAGTTATCTAAAAAAATATGTAAATCTGCCTGGGCTACCTACAACAAAACCTGTAAAAGAAGCACTGATCAGCTAACAGTTAGAAAAGAAACATAAAGGAAATATAGACAGCAATGATCATTAGAACAACACACTATATATACAAGCAATGATTGAAAGAAAACAGTAAATGAAAGAAAGTAGAAACTATACAAGGCTCTGGTGTACAGGGGCCCTCTGCAACCTCGGCCAGTCAATGAACAGTCACAAAAACAAGCTCAGGAAAGTAGTCTTCTCATGTATTAAAGCAACAAAAAAACACGTAAAACAGAGTACAGTGGGGTGATAACAACAGTCAAAAATTACATCTCCAAAAGCTTTTTCACAACGTTTATCAACGCGTTATTTATAATGAAAAGTGTTGTAACTAACTCCTAAATCCTATGCTGTTAACTGTGTTTCCAGAGACACGTAGATCTCCTCAGCCCGAGATCTAGCGTAATGGTCATCATGTCCATTAAATCCTCGCAGTGGTAGCTGCTGGATTCAGGTTACGGGGTTGATCTCCAGGTGTGACGATATCTCCGTGAGCTGAGGACTGTGCCACGTAAACCTTCACGTGCTCAAAACAGAGACGTGCCACCGCTAAATTCCTTGGTTGGCTTTGCCTTTGACCCTTGTTGACCGTGACCGTTTATGGATGATTTGGCTTATCTGAAGGGACACGTTCCATGTACACGTCACCTGTAGCTTGCCCATGTGGCTCGTTTCTTCATAGGACACCTGTAGCATAGCCTTTAACAAAATGGCTGCGGAAACCTGTGCTGGCTGCGGAAACTGACAAGTTTCCGCAACTGCCTGAACAAAAATCTAAACCAAACAACAGTCATAAGCATAGTTAGAAAACCATGTCAGAAGCTCTTTTTAGACTATAATGCAATGATTTAACAGCTTGGTGGATGAAGTAAGTGGAAAAAGAAGGCTGAGAGGGTGTATAGGAAGGTGCAGGTTTGAGGCTCAACAGCTATGGTCAATAATATCATAGGCATTATTCGTATCCAATTTCAAGATCGTCCCTTTCTACCCCCTAGTTCTACTAGAGTGAATTCCCTCTTGAACCATGATAATGTTATCAACTATTTTCCCTTTGCCCAAAAATCCTCCTTGGTATTTTGAGAGTATTATAGGGGAGAGGCTTTATCAAATTGGATATAATCTTGGAGATTAATTTATGAGAGACATTGCATAAGGATATTGTGCGAAATATGGAAAAGTTGGACAAATTTACCTCTTTCGGAACCAGAGATAGGAATGTCAAATTGATCTCACCTCCCATGTGTGACGAGTAATGAACATATAATATCATCCTTAGCAGATAAAATTAAATGATCTAACATCATCTTATATATAAATGGGTAAAGAAACTATCAATACCTAAATCCTTTTTGATGTCAAAAGAAAGAATAGCGTCCCATACTTCTTCCTCTAGAATTGGTTGCATAAGCTTTCCATTTTATGATTGAGAAATCAAAGAGGGAATATGCTCCAACATTTCCTCGACGTCCACCTCTTTCCCAATTTCTTGAGTTGAGTTTAGGGTGGATAAATGTAATAATAAACCTCCTTTATTACTACATAATTATTGATAATCCCCCTACTCATTGTAGTAATATATTTGAAATTATTATGTCATATACGCATGTTGGTCTGTTTGTGAAAAATGAAAGTATTTCTATCCACAGCTTTCAATTGCAATATTTTAAACTTTAGATGATATATTTCGTATTATATTTTTGAGTTGCTTGTAATATAAGTAATACTAATGTTTCATTCATTAACATATCAGTTGATACCGAATCCTTTTTTAGATAAGTTTGAATTTCCTCTAGCTGCATTTTGAGGCTTCTAATTTCAAGGTCCCTTGCTTGAGATCCATCTTTGGCCCAAGTTTTAATTTCTATATTAGTATCTATTATATTATACTCCCATATATGAATGGAAAGCCATTAATACAAGGGTACCAAACTTGAGAGACCGTACTAAAAAAATCAAGCTCCTCCATCCAGAGGGGGATAAATCAAAATGGGAGTAGGCCAAAATCTTCTTTAAGAGTTATGGAAAGTTTTGTGGGTAATTATAAAATTCACTCTATGAAATAACGTGAGATGATAAATTTAGGCCATCTTCCAAGAAAGTACTACAAACCAAGAGTCAATCTAGTCTTAGAGTTATATGCCTTGGATGCAACCTATGATTTGTCTATGTAAAATTACCTTTAATCGACTTTGGATCAATCAAATATAAGGAAGAGGATAGGTCCACCATAATTTACCAAAAGGGGTTTCTAATCGAGGACCCTCCTTTCTTTTCCCGTGAGTGAAAAGATACAAAAGGAATCCCATTTTATCTCCTTGAAAGCACTAAGGGATTTCCAAGGAGCAACATTTTTTGGGTATGTCATGGCCTGTACACATTAATGATACTAAAATATTTTATTGGGGGAGAGTAAATGAGATGTACTAATAAGAGTTGAATAGAGGAACTAACTTGAAAACATTGTAAAAGGGAGGAGGACCACATAGTGAAAATCCTTTGAACCCCCCTTAGAACTCACTACCTTAGAAAAATAACCATGCCATATGATTCTACTTTTCTGAAGGACGTCTAGTTCCTCCAATTTTGTCTCTTGGAGCAATAGTATTTGGCCATTTTCTTCTCTAATTAGATCCCTTACTGAATATATCTTCTTTTCACTTCCCAAACCCCTACAATTTGAGGAGGTATTTTCATTACTTTTTAGGTCTTATAAGATATCCTCCCTAAGAAGGATCAGAGCTATTTTGACTTCTTGTGCTCTCAGAACCCCATTATAGATTCCCTCTATTATTTGTTAGGTCCCAAGTTCCTTATATTTGTCAGCTTTCTCTTATCTCGTATGTAACTTAGCTTCCTTCCCACCCTCATAGAAGGCCTACTTACTAAAACTTCTTAATTTATGTCCCTATCAAATCTTTCATCAATTGATCCAATCCATGGGAAAGGAAGTTCAACTACATAATGGACTGAATGGGTTCGAGGGTGACCTCCTCAACTAGATCTAAGTCTCCCAATATTTGCTACAAAACTAGGATGTCTCCAAAAGTATGCATCTCTTTATATTTATCCTTTCCATCTATGTGAATATTAGGGTGTAAATATTTTTCCTTGTTTTTTTCCTGGGCCAACACTTCATACATGTTTCTTTGCAAGTTTGTCTCACCCTCCTTAGAATTGAACCACAAGTGAAATATTAGGATTTTATTCAAATAGGGGGTATTTAGGGACTATAGACACTATCCAAGTATCATGATATCGAGCATCCTATCTAGGGTTAGAATTTTTACTCTTAGGTTGTTTCCATTACTATCCTTGATCACCTTATCAATACTCATACCTAGCTTTTGGGAATTTTTTTTACAAATTGGTCATATTCATGACATACTTTTCATTTGAACTAGAGTTGGTGTTAGTCCATAGGCTAGAGAAAGTTGAATAGCATTAAGGATACACTTTTTCAAATCTAATTCCACATAGATATTAACACAAGTGAATATTCCATCTCATGGTGCAGTGAGATCGATGTACTTTCCTAGAGTATTTCCTATGTTATTCATAGTGTCCTTGTTCTAGTAGTGAAGGTGGAGGTGAGGAAACTTAACCCAAATCAAAATGGATGATGAAATGTCATTCTTTGGGTTGAAATAATGGTTCTAATAATTTAGGTATAAACCTTGGGCATGAAGAAAATAAGAGCCACTATGAAATATCAAATAACATTCCTCCTTTTCTTCAAACAAAAAAGCAAATAAATCTCTACCATAGAAAGAAATATAAATCTTCCCTTGATCAAAGATATCTATTTTTTATGAAATGCAAATCCATAGTTCTTGGGGAGGGCCAGAAAACCATAAGTTGGATAATCAAACCTCGATTTACAAGTATAGGGCCATCATCCTAGAATTTTCCATGATGGTCAATACTACTGGAATCTCCTTAAGGAAATTTGTGTACCTAGAGGGATGAGATTTCATGGATTTGGCAAGGGAAGAGATTAGCAAGGTGAAAGTTGTAATATCTGATGGGAAGGGAGGAGAAGACAACTCTCCTCATATGGCGAAAGTGATAGGAAATATTCACATGGGGAAGCAAGGGGAAGAAACTGGGTTTGTGAAGCTCAATGCAAGTTTCTAGTCTATTTGTTAGTTTTTAATTTAATATTTCATCATTACTCTTGCTCTTTGAAATATAGTTCCTAGTCATATGTCCTACCTACTTATGTTTTTCCAAGGAAAAATGTCAAGTAATTTTAGTATATAAAACAAAATAATAAAGGTATATGTTTGTGAGCATTATAGAGGACATAGAAGCCTACAAATATGATACTTGATATGTAGTCTCCTATAAGTAGAAATTTGTAACTATACAATTTTCAAAGAAGAGATCTAATTTTGACATTATCCAACCTTATGTTTTTTGTGGTATTTGGTTACATTAAAAATACATATTGTCCTCTTAATAGAAACAAAAGAGTTGTATTTCTAGATCACAGTAGTACATCTTAATTAAAACTAGGAGTTATGTACATATTATAAAGTGTGAGCTCGAGTGCTCTTAGTAATCTTATAGATTTATCCTCTATGCAAGTCCAAATTTTGATATTTGATTAGCCCCCCTATTCCTATTTCTATAGACATGGACAAAAGTGATGTGAGAGGGTTGATTTGTTGTTATTAATATCTTGAAATAAGTGTTGCAATGTGCAATTATTTAAAGAGAAATCCCCTTTCATCCATTGTATGACCAATAGGGAATAACCCTAGATTTATTAGTGTGAAATTCTTTTTTCCAAATTCAACAACAAAACAAGTATGAGTTCTAGTAATTCACATTTTTGTTTCATTGCTAATGATAGAAAAAAAAAGAACATATATTGTGGTTTTCAGACAAATTCAAACATTTCATTGGTTAAACACCAATACTAGAATATCATCATTTAAAATTGTATTTTTCTAATATTGTAATAGGGTTTAGGTTTTCTATATGGTCTAACTAGAGAGAAGTTTGTTTCTCTAATTGCCATATAATGTAACAAAATATGATTATTTTAGTAGGTAGTTAGATTATTAGAACAATTTTAGGGACAAAGTTTTTTTATATTTCCTCTATATTTGGAGAGAGAGAGACAGAAGGCAAGTTTAAAAAGTTTGAAACATTTGGATTAATTCAAAGTTCTATATATATTTTCATTTTAGTGTTTGACGAATAATCGAAATCCTAGATCCACACATAAATCAGGATTTAATTAGGACTACTGGTTTTCTAAGATCAATGTCTAACTAGTCTCAAGGAAAGGTCAACATGTAACATCTATACATTTTCATAAAAACACTTTTTATGTCTTTCCAAATTTTCACTATATGGATTATGGTCCCCACATTACCAGTGAAAGATGAGTGAGTGCCCATCTCATTATAGGTAAATAGGATTGTGATGTGTATTCCTATTTGGAAGGTGAGGTGAGTTTTGATGTGGAAGGTGATTCAGATTGTGATGTGTACAAGTGTGACATGGAAATTGACATCCAAGTTTTTCATAAAATACCTTTTTAAAGAGTTTTTGGATTTTTTCTAGTTCTAGATTAGGGGATCAACATCAAGGTTCCATATCTAGAATTTTGGAAAACATTCAAACCTAGATATCCAATTTTTCCAAAATTCTCATTTCGAAGAAGTTCTAGATTTCCGAAATTTTAGATCCAGACTAAAAAATACCTCTAGGCCCTCAAGGTTCCATCTCTAGGTTCTGCCCAAGCTTAATGAAGGATTTAGCCTCAAAGAATATGTTTTTCTACCCATCAATAAAAGAAATATTTTGGATTTCAACCCCCATTTTACAACATTCGAATGAGTTTTTCTAACATTTGGAATTTTGTTAGTTCAAGACAAACTAGAATTTATTAATCATGAACATCCATATTCAATTTAGTGATAGGAAAACATCTAGCTTCTATTTAGCGATAGGAAAACATCTATCTTTTTCTAATGATGAGAAAAACATCCAGGTTTTATCTAGCGATGGATTCTATAAATTAGAATTTGATTTAGTGATAGGAAAGGATCCAACAAGTAATAGAAAAGAGAAACAAAGGGAAATTGTGTGGTTTAAGTGACAAACATAGCTAACTGGATTTAGTGTTTTGACGATAAAGTTGTTGAATGAATAAATTCATTATCCAACAAATTTGTAGGTTGCGTAGGGGGAATGTCTAAGTTCAACAATGCACACATAGGGAATTATAGAAGAATCACAAAAATAAATAAGAGAGGGGGCCATGATGGACGATTGGTTTCTATAAGAATTTTGATAATGAGATAAAGCTAGAAGATATAGTGAATATATTAAGAAATATAGAACCCTGTAATGTTTTTGGTATCAAATCTTAGGAAAAATATCTTGGAAAACATGTTATTGTGCATGTTGTACATGTAGCAGTAAAAGACAGAAAGAGGAATCAGTAGCAAGAAGAATCTCTCTAGTTATTGAAGCTTGAACAATGAAGAAAGAAGAGTATATTAAGCTCAAAAGAGAGAAGGTGAATAATTCTTATAGCTATAGCAACTGGAATAGTGAAGAGTGAGGAGAAAAATCTCAGAGAGAAGGTCCTAATTCGATGAGGACCAAAGATACCAATAAAATAGCTTCAAAGGAGTACCTATATGAGGTATATAGGCATTTTTAGGTTAAAAATACTTGCAAAGGAAGAATAGGCACATTAAAGCCTAAAGTGAGAAAAGAAGGTGAGTAGGTTGAATATTAGAGGAAATGAATGTTGAAATGAAGGCCTTAGTAGAAGGAGAATGTCACAAAAAGATGAAAGCAAATGTCAATGATAAAGAGTTAGCTGAGTTAAAGGAGAGATTTAATATTACAATGAAGCTATTACAAAACAAGAGAAATAAAGAAAAACCCAGAGTTATGTTTGGATATATTCAACACCTATCAGTGGCATCAAAACCTTGTATGTTTTTAGAAAAATCCATGATCTTACCTACTTATTATGTCCTCACTAGAGCTACTTCTCTCTCCCTTATACAACCTTACTGTCTACGTTTTCTTTGCACTACTTTAGATCTTCTTCTCATTACATTTTCCTTCAATTGAATATAATCCATGAAATCAAATTATGTAAGCTTCAAATTCTTAGATTTTTATCTCTATTTTAAGTCTCCCACTGGAAGAATGTTGAGAAGAACAAGTTGTCAATGATGTTCTAGGAAATTTGTCATTGATAACATGAATTTCACCTTCAAGTATATCTATTTGCTTCAAAATTTGGCTTTATCTTTCATATTTCACCGCTTGTTTCAAGAATTTCCTTGCAAAACATTAAATTTCTTGAGAACTCAAAATATTGTTCCCATCAAGTTTCCTTAACATTATAATTAAATATTTCAAGGTTTCCTTAGGCTACTTTTTTTAAATTTGAACCTGGTTTTTCATAGTGGAAGCGTTTATAAAGATGAAGAGCAACTAGTCACTTCAAGCTTCTTGAGGTTTAAGTTTAAAATTATCACTTTTTCATTTATATATGGAGTTACCCATAAGTCTATACCATTTTTATAATCCATAGTGATCATTCTAATGTCCAAAATAATTTTGGATTTCCTACACCTTTGGTGAAACAATGGTTCTTATTTCTACAGTGATTTTTGTTTGGCTACCCTTTTGGTGCTACATCCATTACAATTTATTTTCAAGTTCTAGATGACCTAGGCAATTTCATATTCAAGCTTGGATTTTTTGTGTTCCTATAGCTAGTGGTGAAAAATGCATTTTCTTGTCTCAATTGTTGGTGTAGTGCTCAGTGGAAATAAAGATGTCATAGAATGGTCAAGGTAGATTGAGCATACTATTATATTTAATGTTCTTTGAGATGGAATTTGTGATGGACATGCTTCACCTACCAAATTAAACTACAGTAGATAAAGAACTTACAATGTGGACAAATAAGGATAAGAAAGAATATTCCCTGATTGTTTTTTTTGTAACTACAAAGGTTAGTATTCACATAATATCTATCAAATAGTCTTGGTGATGTGGGAGTCTGCAATGAAGTGAAAAATTCCACTCGTGAATTAACTTCGAACACACAAGGAAACTAAAAACTCAAATTGATTTTATTAAAAAAATGATAAGCTTAAATAATTTTACAAGAGGTGAATAAACTTATCAAATTATGAGAGAAATACTCTATAGATCCTAAAAACTAGAAAAATAAATACTCTCAATTACTCCATGAAACTAGGAAACGAAAAAGGATTTGGCACATGAATACACAATATAATTTCCTAGTGAATAAATATTGGAGATGATAAATACATATGCATATGGTAGGGAGTAGTGTTGAAAAATGAAATAACAAATTCTCAATTTGATTTTGCCTTGATTAAATTGAGAAAATTTGAATTTCCACATCAGTAGACAACTTGGATGCAGTTAAATTGTGTGACATGGCTTGTATCACCTAGTTTACTCAGTGAATTCAAGTTGGAGGAGATAGAGTTTAGCTCAGCTTGTGTGATTTCTAATTTGTAGTAATCAAGGTTAGTTATCTCAAGTTGTTATCAATTAAAATAGTTCCAAATTTTGAAGGAACTCGTGGAAGGTCAGTTGTGCAATGGGACTTCAGTTGAACTCAATGATCATCCAGTTAACTGATCAATTGGCCAAAACTAGTTGGTGCATGTAGAGAATTCAATTTCCCTAGCTGTGGTAGAGATTCCAAGGTAGTGTAACATCAGTTGTAGACTAGTATTTAGTGTACAGGTGTTTCATGCAGTCAGATGATCAACCTTGGGAATTATGCAATCCATTTTGGAGAAATTCCTAAATAATAGGGGCCTAATTTCTCAGGAATTGCGCAAGGAAATAAAGGCTTAAGTAGAGGTAAAATTTGACTAAGTTTGGTTCGTAGCTTCTCAGTGAGCAGAGAGATAGGTTATGCACTTACAGGTTGTGCTCAGTTGAGAAAAACAATTTTAATACATCTCTATTCATCATATTAATGAAAGGAGGCATTGTCCCAGATGCGGGTGTTTGAAGGCATTGAAGGCAGGCAGGTGGTGTGTCACATGGGCAGGTGTCCACCCAAGCATGCCACTGGGTTTAGCGCAGGACAAGCGAGCTGGCCTCGCACAAGGTTATTAATGCGGGCTCTTAACTCCTCCACCCGCCTCATGGTGAACTGTGCAATGGCGCACCATATACGCTAAATTCCCGCGGCTCCATCGTTCATTTCTGCTGCTTCATGGATCACTGTGGTCTGTGTCATTCTTAGCTACTCCATTAGCGTGTCTGAGTCCGACCCCTTTCCAAGTTCAAGAGCGTTATTCAAATGCCGAGCTCGGGTTCCAGGGGCTTGCGACTTAGGGGGAGTTCGGTCTCAATCTGAATTGGGTTCCAAGGGCCTGCGACTGAGTTGGAGTTCGGTTGCAATGCCGCAAGAATGGCTCAGGATGTTAAGCAGGCGAGGAGGCTCCAGAGGACGTGCCATCTCTCAGCGGTCAACCCCTCCGACACACTCTTTCACGGAAGTGTTGGAACCTGGGCGAAGCAGTCCCCCTGCTACCAGATCTGGTCGAGGCAGAGGACGCGGGCGTGGTAGGAGGGATGATTGCGAGCATGCGGCCCACCCCACGGTTCGCTATCGCATCCCCTGTACTCTTGCTAATTCCACCTTTATCGTCTCCGTTACGATTGAAAAATGCGAAGATCTCAGAGGCCAAGGAGAAGCACTTCCTGAAGTTCCGGTTGATCAGAGGAGGGCAACTCCAATTGACAGTCAGCATCCAGTAACAGGAAGCTCCTCTATGGCGAATCAGGCTATCTCTGCAGGTCTAAGCGAGCCAGCTCAAAGAGAACCAATAGGCTTCGTGATTCTTCACTTCGACTAGGATGACTCATTACAGTTTGGCTGCAGGGTCGTTGAGGAACCCTATACCACTGACGATGATTGACCTTGTCCGGTTTTCCGCTCTCGGCAGCTTCAGAAGTAGGAACACTACTCTGTTTTGTATCTTGAATTATGCCAGTGTCAGGTCTCTGCATGTCTTTGTGTCATTTGTGCATCGTGTTACTTTGTCTATGTTCAACAATGTTTCGAGTGCTATATTGTCTAGGTTCAGCAATGTTTCGGGTCTTATAAGAGGCCAAATCACAGATGGCGGTCCACTAAGAACTGAGAATATGAACATTTGTGCAAATTGACAACTTCTTGGCAAGATTTTCAAGGCCAAGGCCTTGCTATAATGTTTTGCTCCTTTTTGTATAATAATAGAAGTAGACAGATTGAGAAAAAAAAAATGAAAGGAGGCATTGGAGTTTTTAGCAGTTTGCTTTCCACGTGAAAATACCATTTGCATTGTATGATTTCTTATTGCATGTCTGATATTTTTGTTCTAAATTGTGAATTAATGTCCGCTGTCCGCAGAGAAGTAGAGTAGGTTTTTGTCTTGTGATTTTGATTAAAACTTCATGAGTAGTTTTAAATCTACATAATAATTTCTACATGGTATCAGAGTAGGATTCGCATTAGAGCATAAATTTTGAAGTTGTTTCTCAGGAGGTTCGAATTTGGAGTTCAATGCAGTGAGATTTATTCAAAGCTGAGAAGATGGCCTTCAATGGACTAAGGCTAGATTATGCTTGAGAAGGAACCTCTAATTTTGTTGCATGGAAGGATCACATGGAGGTGGTATTGGATGAAAATCAATTGCTAGAATACATCAAGGAAGATGTTGCAAACCACCAGATTATGATGACTAGAAACTTGATCAATGGAAGAAATGTGTAGCCAAGGCGAGGAGAATAATTTTGGAGGGAGTAAAGTATCACATTGTCTCAAATATCCATGGAAAATAAAATTTGTTCACAATGTCGAAAGAACTGATAGAATTCTTCAAGAATAATAGTGACCACAGGAAGCTGGTGCTCAAGGATAATCTTCGAAGTATTTAAATGCAGAAAAATGACACTATTCCGCAGTATCTGAGCAAGTTCACACAATGTCGTGATGAAATTGGTGGGGTTAGTCTTAATTTTACTGAAGAAGACTTGGTTAGCCTAGCCTTTCTAGGCCTTCCTAATATCTGGAATATCTATCAAGATTCGGTGAATGGGAGGGATAAACTATCGAATTGGGAGTGCTTATGGTTTGATTTGGTACTGGAGAAAATAAGGTGGAATACCAGAGATGAGAATTCATCCAAGGGCGAGGATGAAGAAAAAATTGCAATGGCTGGAAAGGAAAAGAAGGGAAAAGGGAAGAAATCTAAATCTAAACCAGAATCTGGTCAAGGGGGCAAGAAAAGAGATTTTTCCAAAATTACATGATTCCATTATCATGAATTCAGGCACTATGCCATGAAGTTTCCACACAAAAATGCAAGCAAGAAGACCTCAAGAGGAGTAGCAGGTGAAGCCTTGGCTTCAAATTTTGAGCTTGAATTTACCCTCATTGCATGCATGACCAACACAATGATGGGGAGCGTGTGGTACTTGGACTCAGGTGCATCGTTTTATATGACAGGTGTAGATATTTTCTCAACAACCTGGAGGAAAAATACTTGCAGATGCACATCAAGAAGGGGGGTGATAGAAGATATAGCGTGACTGGGATTGGTACAGTCACCTTTCAGAGGGAGTCACTCAAGGATGTCATCTTTGTTCTGGGACTAAAGAAAAATATCATATCTATTGAAGTTTTGGAAGACCTTGGTTATGATGTGATCTTCAACAAAGGAAAGGCATTCCTGAGACACATTGCCACGGGACATGTGAAGTGGATCAAAGTTCATGTGAAGAACTTGTATAAGTTAGATGTGGAAGACTATGTTGCATTAGGTACAAAGATAGAGAAGGTGCAGAGTCGCAATGTGGTGAACTTTGGCACATAATACTTGGCCATTTTCATCATGGCGCCTTGAATATTATGCAGTAGATAACCACAGCCCTCCCCAAAGGAGAACTTGAGCATCAGGATGTATGCAAAGGATGTACTTTAGGGAAGTACAAAAAATCCACATTACATGATCAGGACAACAAATTGCATGCAGTCCTTGAAAGGATCCACTCTAATCTCTGTGGACTTTTCTCAACATCCTCCACTGATAGACACAAATATTTTTCATTTTTATTGGTGACTTCTCACAGAAGTGTTTGATATTCTTCACGCGGAAGAAATATGAGACATTCTCCAAGTTCATATAATTCAAGGCACTGGTTGAGAAAGAAATTGGCAAGAAGGTGAAGGCTCTCAGGGGCGATAATGGAGGTGAGTATGTGTCAAATGAAATCATAATTTTATGTGAAAAATAAGGAATTCGACGAGAGTTGACAACACCCCACAACCTAAAGAAGAATGGGATGGTTGAGAGAAAGAGTCATAGTATTGTGGTAATAGCAAGAGTGATGTTCACATGACCATGGATTACCTCTGCATTTGTGGGCTGAGGAATGCAACACAACAATCTATTTGTAGAACCGAAGTACTCATCGGATTATGGGCATGATTACACTAAAGGAGGCTTTCTCAGGGAGAAAGTTGGATGTGTCAAACATCTGGATTTTTGGAGCCTCTATTTACTACCATTTCTCCAAAGAATCAAGGAATAAGCTAGAGTCGACAACAGAATTGGGGGTATTTTTGGGCTACACAAAAACTCCCCACAATTACCGTTTATACTTTCCATCTCTCATAATAAAATTTATGCGAAGGGATGTAGAATTTGATGAGGAAAAAGTGATGTGGTGCTCTCTTGAGAGGGAGATTTAGACCCCACTAGAAGAGGAGATTTTACCTCCAAAGGAGGAACCTCGAGAAGTTGTGGAGAAGCCACAAATTAAGGAGTAGAGAGTAGAGACAACCACTTAAGCAGAACCATCTAGAGAAGGTAGAAAAAGGACCAGGGAAGTTGAGAGACTTGTGCAAGATGCAGGGGAGAATGTGGGTGCTCCTTCAAATAAACGCCGACAAAGAAGGTCACTAGATTAGTACACTAGATACATGGCTTATAGAGACTGAGCCTTCCTCTTTCGAGGAAGCAATAGAGAAACCTGTATGGGTTGATGCAATGGTGGAGGAATACGAATCCATTGTAAAGAAATATGTTTGGGAAGTGGTCCCAAGACCAACAGATAAATCAGTTGTGGGTTCGATATGGATCTTCAAGGTGAAGTAGGAAGCCGACATAAGCATAAAGAAGTATAAGGTCAGATTTGTGGCCAAGGGGTATTCTCAAGTTGAGTGAATTAATTATGAGGAGACATTTTCTCTTGTAGCAAGGTACACATCTGTTAGATCAATTCTTGCTCTAGCTACATAGATGGGGTGGAAGATCCACTAGATGGATATAAATACAACATTCCTCAAAGGATTTATTGAGGAGGAGGTGTACATCGAGCAACCATAGGCTTTGAGAATTTTGACCAAGAGTCTCATGTGTGTAGACTCAAGCGAGTGTTGTACAGTCTCAAACTAGCACCACATGCTTGGTACACCAAGATCGATAGTTATCTCATCGGATTGGGCTTCACCAAAAGAGAGGTAGATGCAAACCTCTCTCACATCTTTGTAGAGGATGAATTGCTCATTATTTTCTTATATGTTGATGATTTGATTTTAACTAGTGATGAGAAGTTGATCAAATCTTGTAAGGAGGACCTTGAAAGGGTGATCTAAGATCCTTTACTTACAGATGCATGATAATTACATATAACAGAGTTAATTAACCATGGAACTTAAAATCACGTAAAAAATGTGGAAATAATCTGAAGAAAACAAAAACCATGACATAATGATTTGATTACAGAGTTCGTCCAATTTGGACTACGTCTCTGGGCCCTGCTCAATAGTGGGGATGCCTTCATTCGTTAAGTGGCATAAAAAGAGATAAAAGTACAAGCAACATTATTTACAATCCTTATACCTCCAAGCTGGAATATGGACAAAGAATGGAGATCCAAACTTTAGAGACAGACATAACCACTGAACTCCTAGCGAACAATCATGCAAAAACACCTATCCAAACACCTAATTTGGATAATCGGGCCTTCTACAACTTCGCAGAACCTCCCTGCTGCTCAAGGTGAGGTTCCATCCTACTACCAAGGTCAGGGTCTATTGTACAATATTTCTAAACTATTCTTCTGATCCTCTCTACCTTCTTCCAACACAAAAATGGCCTTTTATAAGCATGGCGGCAATCCCTCAATACCCGGGCAGTTCAAACAATAGACCAAGTTAAGCGAGCGGGCATATTCCACATAGGTTCTTAGGTCCCTGAATAGTATGTGGCAACAACCCTTACAAACATGGAAAAAATATTTTAAGTGTGAGTTTAAACTAGTGGCAAGACTATCAGTGTTTTTAACCATCGACAAACAATCCCAGGCCCAAACAATAGGCACTCTACGATATGGCATACCCGCCAGGAATATAAAACATATATATAACATATCGCATCTGGTGGACCCCATCACAATCGCAATTGGTGGAAGACCCACGCTCTATGATGATCATTGACTCGCTAGGATAATAGAATGAAATTTATAAAATATCACATCCAGATCCTCCCCGCAAATAACAATTGGCGGAGTCTGTCGGTAACATGTATATTGGTGTGGTACTTATGCAATATGTGATCACGATTATATCGCCTCACAACCTGCCTTCGGTGGGGGCCGATTCTTAAGTGCTCGTTTCTCCTCCAACTTGCGATATGCGATATCTTAATCACAGTCGAAATCCTGTCGCGACCTCTTTTTCTGCGATAAGAGAAATGCATGACCAATGGAAGCCTGCCACTTGGCACTTCCCCATTCACTGAGAGTTTCTGCCATGTCACTCCTCTTGCCACCTGGACAAGTCAATCATCAACTTTGACTTACTCTAACTTCTTCGTGTGAACTTGGATTTGAGTGTCATTCAAAGCGTTGGAATCAGGATGACAAGCACTTCGATCCGATGCTAATTTTATCCAGATTCTGCCTCTTTGAGTTTTGAGCCTTTTACCATGCCACTGGTACTTTTTGAAGATCCACCTAGATCAATCCTCTAAGATGCTCCTAGGACCTAGATCAATCCTCCCCACTAAGAGCTTTTGGACCACCAAAAGACCTTTCAATCAATTGGAAAGTGATGAAATTTCTCCCTCACGTTTTCCTTCTCCATCCATCGAGCTTTTCTTGGATGCATTTCGTTGAAGCCAACACAGATATACTCCACATCTCCCCATTGTGAAGTTATGGTTTTCTAGTCGAGTATGATATCTTCGGGAAAATTATCTAGATAGTCTATTGCAAAATCATCCACTGTAGGAATCTGTGCAACCTCCTCGATATCCATAATTAATGGAGGTTCATAAAACTTTAGGTTTTCTACATTTACCACTGAGTACATATGCATATAAGTAGGCAAGTCAAGACGAAAAGCATTATCTCCAATATTTTCCAATATGGTGAATGGACCATATCAGATGGGTCTCAACTTCTTCCCTTCTCCCTTCATTCTATGCTTTCTAATATGGAACCATACCTTGTCCCCAACTTGAAACTGATGGTCAACTTAGTGCTTATCATGTCCATCTTTATATCGAGCTTAACGCTTATCCAACTTCTCCAGCACTACCTGATGAATCACTTGTATCCACTGAATGAACTTCCGTGCTTTATCCCTATCATCTCATCCATTGCTATCCTCCTCTTTCCCAAATACCATGTCCAAGGGATCTCTAGGTAGATAGCCAAAACATGTCTCAAATGGTGAGCTCTGTGTAGATGAATGTGCTGCTCGATTGTATGCATGTTGCACATAAGGAAGTTGTTCATCCCACAACTTGGGATGTTTCCCACAATAGCCTCACAACAAGTGTACCACGGTGTGGTTGACAACCTCTGTTTGTCCATCAGTCTATGGATGAAATGTCGTACTTCTTTTCAGCTTAGTGTCCATCATTCTCCACAAGCTGGTCCAAAACTCCCCAAGAAAGCGAGAGTCTCGATCTGACACAATAGATGTGGGCAACCAAAAATGGACCCAAACATGATGAAAGAAAAGAAAAGAAGTTTTCTTAGCAATGAACTTCTTTTTATAAGGCATCAAAATACACATTTTACTAAACTGATCCACAACTACATACAAATAGTTGTGACCTTTCCTGGACATAGGCAAACCTCCTACAAAGTCCATGGACACACTTTCCCATGGTTGACTCCAAATAGGGAGTGGTGTGTAGAACCAAAGTTTTCTATTAGAGGGCCTTCAAAGAGAACACAACACACAACCCTTTACAAAGCGAGTCACAATGTTTTTCATATGAGGCCAAAAACAAAACGTCTGTAAATGACATAAAGTTTTCTCAATTCCAAAATGACCAGACACCAGAGAGGTAAGAGACTTCTCTGATTACATGAACCCTTTCATCACTAGGTATGCACAATTTTCCAAGGTGGTACAATAGATTTCCCTACAAGTAATAAGTGTCCACCTGCGATCCACGAGTCAGTTTTGCATAGATTTCTTTAAAATCACTATCATAAGCATACGATTCAGCATAACTTTCTAACGATAAAGAAACATTTTGAAAAACTACAAATGCATAAATAGGAGGGCGAGAAAGCGTGTCTGCTACTTTGTTGTTGGCACCCTTATATCTTATCACCAAAAGAAACTGTTGGAGGAATCCCATCCATCTGAATTGACGGGCTTGCTTAAGCTTGGTCTGTGATTGAAGATACTACAAGTGCTGATGATCCGTATGGATGATGGTCTCCTTTCTGATCCGATTGTGTTTCCACTTCTTTACACTCTAGACCAAGGCGTACAAATCCTTGTCATACGTGGGATAATTCACAACAGCTTGGGAAAAAGTCTTTGAATGGTAACATACATGCTTTTTTTGCTGCATCAATACAGCACCCATGACATATCCGTTGGAATTTGTTCCAATTTCAAAAGGTTGCTAAAGGTCTAGTAAGGCTAGCACTGGTGCTGTGCTGATCTTCTCTTTCCAAGTGTCGAAGGATTTCTGTTTCTTTCCTCCCCACTGAAAGGCCTGCTTCACACTAGTCAAGGCGTGCAAGGGGGTTGTGATGACGGAGAAGTTCGCAATGAACATTCTCTAATACTATATCGGGCCCAGAAAACTTCGAACCTCTGTAACATTTGTGGGCTCAGGACAATTCATATTCGACTCCTATTTAGAGGGATCTATCTTCAATTTTCCATTGCCGACAATGTGGCCTAAATAAATCAGAGAAGTCTTCCCAAACTCACATTTTGACAGTTTCAAATACAACTTTTCACTTTTCAGAACATCAAGCACTTTCTTTCGATGACACACATGTTCATCCCATGTGCCACTGTACACAAGAATATCATCCATATATACAAGAACAAAATGATCAATAAAAGGCCTAAATAATTCATTACCCTCATAAACGTGGCTGGAGCATTGCACAGTCTGAATGGCATAACCATCCATTCGAGCATCCCCCATTTGGTTTTGAATGAAATCTTCCAAACGTCCTGCTCTGCAATTCTAACATGGTGATAACCACTACGGAAATCTAGTTTTGTAAAATAAACAACATTTTTCAACTCATCTAACAATTCATCAAGGTGAGGGAGAGGGTATCGATTCTTCACCATGATATTGTTCAGCTCCCTGAAATCTATGCACATTCTCCATGTGTCGTCTTTCTTGGGCACCAACACGATTGGTGAGCCACAAGGATAAAAACTTGGTCTGATGAATCCTTGATTTAACAGTTCCTGCACCTGTTTCATGATCTCCTCCATCTCAATAGAAGCATCATGTACATGCCAACATTCGGTAAAGGAGCATCCTATTGTAAATGGATCTCATGTTGGATTTCCCGTTTACGAGGCAATCCTCTCGGTTCCTGAAACAATCCATCATAATCAAAAATAATTTCAAATAATTCTTTCTTATGATAAGGATTACAGCCTTTAAAGGCGTCAACCATCTCGGCCTCTTTTGCTCTCACTATCATGAGAATGCACCTTTTGTTGGAATTAACTAGTCGTTTAATCTGTCCTGCACTTACAAGGCTAGCATTAACTTTTGTATGATGAGCTCTGACAATATACTCTACTCCATCCTTTGTGAGGTCACAATATGCTCTACTCCATCCTTTGTGAGGTGGTATTTGATTTCATGTCGAAAGAAAATGACCTTTCTGTTATATAGATATGGGCTTCTCAAGATGATTCCATAGATTTCCAAAGGCACTACATCTAACTCTACCTCATCAACTAATTTAGAAGCAATAAAGAATCTGGCCCTACAGTACTTGGTGACCTGCAATTTGGCTTTATCGCTTACCCAACCAAGCGGGTATGGACTCGGATGAGGCTTAGTTTCAAGGCCTAAATTTTTCACTATGGACTCTGAGATTAAGTTTGCTTGGGAACCTAAATCAAACAGAGTTTCCACCTTTGCTCGTTTTATGACAAATCTAATGTGGAATAACTCAATTCTCTTCTACTCATTACTCACAAGATTATTCAAAGAACTAGTACTTGCAACCGAATCAAAACTATCAGTAATAGAAAGAGTACCTCTTGCGCCCATGGCTGTGATTAATGTTTCATCGTCAGAATCTGATCCAAGGTCCTGTGCTGTTTCCACTACCTTCTGCTTCCCCTTTCCACTGAATCTCTTTGGTCTCAACTTTGGATGCAGCTTCCAACAGTGGCCCTCGTCATGACCATCTTTCTTCCAGTGAGTTCAAGACGGTGTTGCTTCGTCCCCTTTCTTGGCTGCAACAATCTTCTTATCCTTCCCTTTTCCTTTATTCTAGAATTTTTCGTGCTGAGGTTTGAATGGTGCCTTTTTGGCTTGATCATCTCAATCATTCTTGCCTCAGCTTTCAAGATGAATAAAATTTACACTGGCCAAATCAATTGTAGTAGGCTCGAAGAGTAATAATGAGTGTCTGATGTAACTATGTAGTGCAACTACATATGTAGTTACAGTCTCAGGTGCACCTAATGAGATGCCCAAATTTAGTGCTTGTTTCCGAAATTCTTCAGTGAATCTTTGCACATTCTGGCCCTTACCTTGCCTTAGATATTTCCAGTCCATAAGTTCCATTTGCTTATAACCCAGAGGGTAGAATTGGTCTTTCAATGCAGAAATAAAACTAGACCAAGATGACAGAAGGTTATATGACTATGTGCTGCCCTTCTGCAACTTTCTCTCCCACCAAATGAGAGAAGTGTCACTCAGCTGAAGAGATGCTAACTAGACTTTCACCTCATCTTCTTTGATCTTCTGAATTCGGCAATAAACCTCTATTTGTCTTATCCAGTTATTAAGTTTTTCTGCACTACACTCTCCATCATAAATGGGAAGGTCAAACTTTACGTCTAACTTGAAGAATGGTTTCCTAGATGTTTTCTTGGAATTTTGATGAGAGTGATGAGAAACACCACTTGAAGAAGGAGAGGGAGGAGGCTATTCTCCACCATCTTCATGATTTTCTGACCCATGGTCATCTCCATCCTTCTTCTCATGCCCAAGCGCCTTCTCATACTCTGTGAACAACTTGTCTACTTTCCCTACCATATTGTAGAATACCTTGTGGAAATTATGTTCCTCTTCCCAATGAGCTTCTTCATTGACCATGTTTCTTCTTCGTTGTGCATGTCCTACTTCAAGATCAAAGGACTTAAGCGTTCCTTCTCCCTTTCATAGCTTGTTCCGAGTTAGCATAAACTCATGCAATTCACATGTACAAAGACCTGCTCTGATACCAAAATTGATTTAAGATCTTTTACTTACAGATGCATCAGAATTAAATATAACAAATTCAATTAACCATGGAACTTAAAAGAATGTAAACAATGTGGAAATAATCATAAGAACACAAAACCATGACATAATGATTTGATTATGGAGTTCGTCCAATTTGGACTATGTCTTTGGGCCCTGCTAAATAGGGGGGAGTCCTTCATTCATTAAGTGGCATAAAAAGAGATAAAAGTAAAAGAAACATTATTTACAATCCTTATACCTCCAAGATGGAAGATGGACAAAGAATGGAGAGCCCAAATTTAGAAACAAACAAAACCACTGAATGCCTAGCGAAAAATCGTGCAAAAACGCCTATCCAAACACCCAATTTGGATAATCGAGCCTTCTGCAACTTCTCAGAATCTCCCTACTACTCAAGACGAGGTCCTGACCTACTGCCAGGGTTAGGGTTTGTTGTACAATACTTTAGAACTATTCTGCTGATCCTCTCTACCTTCTTCCAACAAAAAAAAATGGCCTTTTATAAGCATGGCGACAATCCCTTAATACCCAGGCAGTTCAAATAATAGACCAAGTTAAGCGAGCGGGCTTATTCCGCAGAGGTTTTTAGGCCCCTGAATATTATTTGGAAACAACCCTAATAAACATGGCCAAATTCTTTTAATTGTGTGTTTAAACCAGCAGTAAGACTATCGGTGTTTCCAACCATCGACAGACAATCCCAGACCAAACAACAGGCACTCGGTGATACAGCGAACCCGCCGGGAATATAAAACATGACGTATAACATATCACATTCAGGGGACCCCATCGTAATCACAATCAGCGGAAGACCCACACTATGTGATGATCATGAACCCGCTAGAATAATAGAATGCAGTTTATAAAATATCGCATCCGGATCCTTCTCGCAAATTGCAATCGGCGAAGTCCATTGGTAACATGTATATAGAAATGGTACTTGTGCAATATGTGATCGTGATTATATCACATCACAACATGGCTTCTTCACGGGCCAATTCGTAAGTACTTGTTCCTCCTTCGACCTGCGATATGCGATATTGCAATCATAGCCAAGATCTTGCCGGGGCTGAACCTCCTTAAGCCACAACCTCTTTTTCTGTGATAAGTGAAATGCGGGACCAATGGAAGCCTGCAACTTGGCACATCCCCATTCACTGAGAGTGTCTGCCACGTCACTCCTCTTGCCACCTGGACAAGTCAAACATCAACTTTGAGTTACTCTAACTTCTTCATATGAACTTGGATTTGAGTTTCGTTCACACCATTGGAATCAGGATGATGAGCACATCAATCCGATGCTAAGTTTATCTAGATTCTATCACTTTGAGTTTTGAGCCTTTTACTATGCCACTAGTACTTTTTGAAGATCCACCTGGATCAATCCTCTAGGATCCTCCTAGATCAATCCTCCAGGATCCTCCTAGATCAATCCTCCCCACTAAGAGCTTTTGGAACACCAAAATACCTTTCAACCAATTGGCAAGTGAGGAAATTTCTCCCTCGATTTTTACTTCTCCATCCATCGGGCTTTGTTTGGATGCATTCCTTTGAATCCAACACAGATATACTCCACATCTCCCTGTTGTGAAGTTCTAGTTTTCCGGTTGAGTATGATATCTTTGCGTAAATTATCTAGATACACTGGTGCAAAATTATCCACTGTAGGAATATGTGCAACCTCCTTGGTATCCATAATCAATGGAGGTTCATAAATCTTCAGGTTTTCTACATTTACCACTGAGTACATCTGCATATAAGTAGGCAAGTCAAGATGAAAATCATTGTCTCCAATCTTTGCCAATATGGTGAAGGGACCATATCGGATGGGTCTCAACTTCTTCCCTTCTCCCTTCATTCTATCCTTGCTGATATGGAGCCATACCTTGTCCCCAACTTGAAATTGATGGTCAACTCGGTGCTTATCATGTCAAGCTTTATACCAAGCTTGACTCTTCTCCAACTACTCCCGCATTTCCTAATGAATCACCTATATCCGATGAATGAACTTCCGTTATTTGTCCCTATCATCTCGTCCATTTTTATCCTCCTCTTTCCCAAAGACCATGTCCATGGGATCTCTAGGTAGATAGCCAAAACATCTCTCAAATGGTGAGATCTGTGTAGATGAATGTGTTTCTCGATTGTATGCATGTTTCACATAAGGAAGATGTCAATTCCAAAACTTGGGATGTTTCCCACAATAGCCTCACGACAAGCGTACCATGGTGCGGTTGAAAACCATTGTTTTCCATCGTTCTGTGAATGAAATTATGCACATCTTTTCAGCTTACTATCCATCATTCTCCACAAGCTCGTCCAAAACTCCCCAAGAAAGCGAGAGTCTCGATATGAAACAGTAGATGTGGGCAACCCAAAATCAACCCAAACATGTTGAAAGAAAAGAAAAGCAATATGCTCAGTAGTGACCTAGTTTTTACGAGTTAAAATACACATTTTACTAAACCGATCCACAATGACATAGAAATAGTCGTGACCTTTCCTAGACATAGGCAAACCTCCTACAAACTCCATGGACACACTTTCGTATGGTTGACTCGAAATAAGGAGTGGTGTGTAGAGCCCAAGTTTTCTATTAGAGGGCTTTAAAAGAGAACACAACACACAACCCTTTACAAAGCGAGTCACGATGTTTTTCATATGAGGCCAAAAACAAAACCTTTGCAAATGACTTAAAGTTTTCTCAATTCCAAAATGACCAGACACCAGAGAGGTATGAGACTCTTTGATTACATGAACCCTTTCATCACTAATTATGCATAGTTTTCCAAGGTGGTACAATATATTTCCCTACAAGTAATAATTGTTTACCTGCGATCCACGAGTTAGTTTTGCATAGCTTTCTTTAAAATCACTATCATTAGCATACTGTTCAGCATAACTTTCTAACAATAAAGAAACATTTTTCAAAACTACAAATGTAGAAATAGGAGGCCAAGAAAGCATATCTGCTACTTTTTTGCTGATGCCCTTCTTGTATCTTATCACCAAATGAAAATGTTGGAGTAATCCCATCCATATGAAGTGATGGGCTTGTTGAAGCTTGGTCTGGGACTAAAGATAATGTAAGGGCTGTTGATCTATATGGATGATGGTATCCTTGTCGATCAGATAATGTTTCCACTTCTTTACACTTTGGACAAAGGCATACAATGCCCTATCATATGTGGGATAATTCATAACATCCTGGGAGAAAGTCTATGAATGGTAACATATAAGATTTCTTTGCTGCATCAATACAGTGCCCATGGAATATTTGTTGGCATCTATTTCAATTTCAAAAGGTTGCTGAAAGTCTGGTCAGGATAGCATTGGTGCTGTGTTGATGTTCTCTTTCAGTGTATCGAAGGATTTCTGTTATTTTCCTCCCCACTGAAAGGCCTGATTCACACTAGTCAAGACGTGCAAGGGGGTTGTGATAATGGAGAAGTTCGAAATGAACCTTCTCCAATAATGTATCGCACCCAGAAAACTTCGAACCTCTGTAAAATTCGTTGGCTCAGGCCAATTCATAATCACCTCCACTTTAGAGGGATCCATCTTCAATTGTCCGTTCCTGACAATGTGGCCTAAATAAATCAGAGAAGTCTTCCCAAAATCACACTTTGACAATTTCAAATACAACTTTTAACTTTTCATAACATCAAGCACTTTCTTTAGATGACACACATGTTCATCCCATGTCCTATTGTACACAAGAATATCGTCTAGATATACAAGAACAAAATGATCAAGAAAAGGCCTAAATAAATCATTCATTACCCTCATAAATGTGGTTGGAGCATTACACATTCTGAATGGCATCATCATCCATTTGAACAACCCCTATTTTGTTTTGAACATAGTCTTCCAAACATCTTGCTCTGCAATTCTAGCCTGGTGATAACCACTACACAAATCCAACTTTGTAAAATAAAGAACATTTTTCAACTGACCTAACAATTCATCAATGCAAGGGAGAGGGTATCGATTCTTCACCGTGATCTTTTTTAGTGCCCTGTAATCTACGCACATTCTCCATGTGCCATCTTTCTTGGGCAACACGATCAGTGAGCCACAAGGAGAAGAACTCGGTCTGATGACTCCCTGATTTAACATTTCCTACACTTGTTTCTTGATCTCCTCCATCTTGATAGAAGCCATCCTGTACATGCCAACATTTGATAAAGGATCATCCTGTTGTAAATGGATCTGATGTTGGATTTCCCATTTAGGGGGAAATCCTCTCGGTTCTTGAAACAATCCATCATAATCAGAAACAATTTCAAATAATTATTTCTTATGATCAAGATTGCAGCCTTTGAAAGTGTTAGCCATCTCAGCCTCTTTCGCTCTCACTATCATGAGCATGCACCCTTTGCTGGAACTAACCATTATTTTAATTTTTCCTGCGCTTACAAGGCTATCATTAACTTTTGTATGATGAGCTCTGACTATATACTTTACCCCATCCTTTGTGAGGTGGTATTTGTTTTCATGCCGAAAGAAAACAACCTTTCTGTCATATAGATATGGGCTTCCCAAGATGATTCCACAGATGTCCAAAGGCACTACATCTAACTCTACCTCATCAACTAATTTAGAAGCAATAACAAATTTGGCCCTACACTAATTGGTGACCTGCAATTTGTCTTTATCGCCTACCCAACCAAGCGGGTATGGACTTGGATGAGGCTTAGTTTCAAGGCCTAACTTTTTCACTAAGGACTCTGAGATTAAGTTTGCTTGGGTACCTGAATCAAACCAAGTTTCCACCTTTGTATGTTTTATGACAAATCTAATGTGGAATATCTAAATTATCCTCCTGTCATTACTTATAGGATCATTCAAATAACTAGTACTTGCAACCGAATCAGAACTATCATTAATAGAAAGAATACCTCTTGCGCCCATGACTGTGATGAATGTCTCATCGCCAGAATCTGATCCAAGGTCATGTGTTGTTGTCATTTTCTTCTGCTTCCCCTTTCCACTGAATCTCTTCGGTCTCAACTCCGGATGTAGCTTCCAAAAGTGGTCCTCGTCATGACCATCTTTCTTGCAATGAGTGCAAGACGGTGTTTCTCCGTCCCCTTTCTTGGCTACAACAGTCTTCTTATCCTTCCCTTTTCCTTTCTTCTAGAATTTGCCATGTTGAGTTTTGAATGGTTCCTTTTTGGCTTGATCATCTCGATCATTCTTGCCTCGTCTTTCAAGATGAATAGCCTTTACGTTGGCCGCATCAATTGTAGTAGGCTCGAATAGTAATAATGAGTGTCTAATTTAACTATGTAGCGTACCTATATGCTTAGTTACAGTCTTAGGTGCATCTAATGAGATGCCCAAATTCAGTGCTTGTTTCCGAAATTATTCAGTGAATCTTTGCACATTCTGTCCCTTACCTTTCCTTAGATATTTCCAGTCCATAAGTGCCCTTTGCTTATAACCCAGAGGGTAGAATTGGTCTTTCAATGCAGAAATAAAACTAGACCAAGAGGACAGAAGGTTATCTGGCTTTGTGTTGCCCTTCTGCAACTTTATCTCCCACCAAACGAGAGCAGTGTCACTCAGCTAAAGAGATGCTAACTGGACTTTCGCCTCATCTTCTTCAATCTACTAGATCCAACAATAAACCTCTGTCTGTCTTATACAGATATTAAGTTTTTCTGCACTACACTCTAACTTTACGTCTAACTTGAAGAACAATTTCTTAGATGTCTGCTTGGAATTTCGATGAGAGTGATGAGAACTATCACTTAAAGAAGGAGAGGGAGGAGGCTCTTCTCCACCATCTTCATGATTTTCTGACCCATGGTCATCACCATCCTTCTTCTCACGCCCAAGCGCCTTCTCATACTCTGCGAACAACTTGTCTACTTTCCTTGCCATATTGTAGAATACCTTGTAGAAATTCTATTCCTCTTCCCAACAAGATTCTTCATTGGCCATGTTTCTTTTTCGTTGTGCACGTCCTGCTTCAGGATCAAAGGACTTAAGTGTTCCTTCTCCTTTTCGCATCTTGTTCTGGGTTAGCATAAACTCATGCAATTCGCATCTACAAAAACCTGCTCACATACCAAAATTGATCCAAGATATTTTACTTATAGATGCATCAGAATTACATATAACAGAGTTAATTAACCATGGAACTTAGAAGCACGTAAACAATGCGGAAATAATCATAAGAACACAAAAACCATGACACAATGATTTTGATTATGGAGTTTGTCTAATTTGAACTACATCTCCAGGCCCTGCTCAAGAGTGGGGAGGCCTTCATTCATTAAATGGCAAAAAAAGAGATAAAAGTACAAGAAACATTCTTTACAATCCTTATACCTCCAAGCTGGAAGATGGACAAATAATGGAGAGCCCAGTTTCAGATAGAGACATAACCACTGAAATCCTAGCAAAAAATCGTGCAAAAATGCCTATCCAAACACCCTTCTGCAACTTCTTGGAACTTCCTTGCTGCTCTAGGTGGGGTCCTGACCTGTTGTGCGGGTCAGGGTTTGCTGTACAATAATTCTGAACTATTTTGTTGATCCTCTCTACCTTCTTCCAACACAAAAATGGCCTTTTATAAGCATGGAAGAAATCCATCAATACTCGGGCAGTTCAAACAATAGACCAAGTTAAGTGAGTGGGAGTATTCCATAGAGGTTCTCGGGCCCCTAAATAGTATGTGGCAACAACCCTTACAAACATGGAAAAATTATTTTAACTGTGCATTTAAACCGGCGGCAAGACTATCGGCGTTTCCAACCATCGGCGGATAGTCCCAGGCCCAAACAACAGGCACTCTGCGATACGGTGGACCCGTTGGGAATAAAAAATAGGGTATATAACATATCGCATCTAGGGGACCCCATTGCAATCGCAATTGGCGGAAAACCCACTCTCTGTGATGATCGCGGACCCGCAGGGATAATAAAATGCAGTTTATAAAATATCGCATCCGGATACTGCCTGCAAATTGCAATTGGAGAATTCCATCAGTAACATGTATATCGATGTGGTACTTGTACGATATGCGATCACGATTATATCACATCGAAACCCGGCTTCGTCGGGGGCTGATTATTAAGTACTCGTTCCTCCTCTGACTTGCGATATCGCAATCGCTGTCGAGATCTTGCCAGGTTCGATTATCCTTAAGACACGACCTCCTTTTATGCGATAAGCGAAATGCATGACCAATGGAAGCTTGCCACTTGGCACTTCCCCATTCGCTGAGAGTGTATTCCATGTCACTCCTCTTGCCACCTAGACAAATCAAACATCAACTTTGACTTACTCTAACGTCTTCATATGAACTCGGATTTGAGTGTCGTTCACACCGTTGGAATTAGGATGATGATCACTTTGATTTGATGCTAAGTTTATCCAGATTCTACCACTTTGAGTTTTGAGCCTTTGACCATGCCACTGGTACTTTTTGAAGATCCACCTGGATCAATCCCCCTAGATCAAAGGGAGTCTAAAATGAATGACATGGGTCTCATGCACTACTTCCTTCGGTTTGAAGTATGGAAAGGTGATAGGGAATTGTTTTTCTCTAAAGGAAAAAGATACCACCGAGGTTCTACATGGAGAGCTGCAAACCCATGGATACACCTCTAGAAACTGACTCAAGGAAGGAGGATGCCACTTCAGGTGAAGAAGTGGATGCTACTATTTATCAACAGCTAGTGGGTTCAATGATGTACCATGTGAACACACAACTAGATATGTGCTATCTAGTCAACCAACGAAGCCAAGCTATGGTTAGGCCAACCAAATTATTTTGCAAGGTATCTAAGCATGTTTTACGGTACCTCAGAGGAGTTACCCAGTCTGGACTATTTTATAGATAGAAAGAGGGAGTGAAGTTGTGTGGCTTCACAGATGCAGATTGGGCAGGGATTCCATTAGACCGAAGGATTACATCATGTGGAATTTTTAATGTTGGGTCCTGTTGTGCCCTACAACAACCCCCATTTCATATCATGTTTATTTACAAAATTATCATATGAAATGGGTCCCTTTAGAGTTTAATTGGTATCAATATTGTATTGTTCAAAAAGGTCCGATAACCAAATGAAAACTTTATTAAAAAGCCTTTTGAAAAACCCATTTGATCAAATAAAACAATACTTTATCATTGCGATAAAGCGGTCGCACGATCGCATATCGCAATGACATAAGGTATATAAATAAGTGGCACATTGGTCTCCGCTGATGCGATATTGCTATCGGCTATCGGCAATACTCTATGCACATTTTAAAGCGCCACCATGCCATTAGCCCCGATGCGATGCGCAATTGGCGATCGGCGATCGGCGATACTCTATACACAGTCTTAAATTGCCCCAAGCCATTCACCCTGATGCGATGCGATATCGGCGATCGACGATATATAATGCATGTCTTATATAATTCCTATGCTCCCAACACGATGCGATATCGGCTATCGGCGATTGGGGGTTTTAAATGGTGCCAATACAAGAGGTTATGCTCTCCCCGACCGCCTATTGTGATATAGCGCGGATTTCAAAAATCCGTTAAGTGGAGGAATATTACGATTCATTCATATTTAAAGCTTGATCTGTTAAGCAATCATTCACCTGCGCTCAACCGCCAAAACATCCACGGCACGCTTAAACGGGTCATTCGGCCAAATAATGGTATAATGGGCATTTAAGGGGTGGTAGGTTTTAAACGGCCATTTAATGTAATTGAAAGATCTTCCCATGGATTGTATCGATGGCCACTGTTAAGAGTTAATCTCTCAGCACGCTTTGATCAATATATCTTTCCCATATTGGATTTTCATTGGCATATCTCTGTGTTACGTTTATTTTTGCCTCTGTGCAGAATTCATTCAAACGAGAAAGCTCAAGCAAAATGGGGAAGAAATCCAAGAAGACCACAGGCGCTTCCGCTACACCAGCTGCAGGACAAGCTGTCGTGGACAAAAAGAAGGGATTGATATCTGATACTACATGTACGGGTCTCATTAGAGTTACTTGGCAAGGAACCTACAACCTGATTGAAGCCGAAGAACCAGCAGTGACAACAGTAGAAGCTACTGTGGATTTAACTCGGAAATCTGAGGGTACTCTCAAGGACTTAGCAGACTCTTTCCTTCACAGGATAGCAACCAGGGAGAAAATTCTCCCATACACAGACGTAGTGCAATGGGCGATTGAAGAAATCCCAATCCTGGATAGAACCTTCAACACCAGAGACGGGAGAATTTTCGGGTCATTCAGGGCGGATGATCTAAGGCAAATGTATCATTTGCCCGAGCCGGAGAAGATATATAATAAGGCGTTCCTGGAGAAATTCGCGAACGAAAATGAAGTTGAATCCGAACCCATCCGGGATTGGAGACAAAATCCGGCCAAGCACAAACATGAGTCGTCTGGTAAGTACTCAGTTGATTCCATGTCCTCTCCTTATTGCTATGCTGGGATAATGATGTGTAGATTGTGGGGATTGCATGACTCTACTAATTTTACCATAGAAATGGTTCCCCTAATGGAAGCAGCATGCAACAGTGTAATTATGGATTGGGCCACTATCCTCTCAGGCAAATTAGCAACAACTGTGCTTGAGTTTAGAAGCAAGACCCGTATTTCTGAAAGGGTGATTCCCCCATTCTACTACAGTGCCTATATTCTAGATACCCTGTGTTTTAACTCTAAATTCCCCGTACTCGGCTGGAGGAGGACTACACAAGACCCCACGCCTATTCATATATATCATCAGAAATTGTGGAAATCCTCCTATAAACATCATCTATACCAAGTCTGTAATGGCTTTATGTTGCCTATTTATTATTCCATTTTCGATAGACCTGCTCCCAAGATTTCCTGTCAAGCCGAATTTGATTTAACCGCAATAGGTAGATGGTTTGGAGAGGAGAGATTTACCTACATAAGAGTTTTCGGCAGCCAAGCCAACCCCCATGTCCTCCCTTTATACATACCTGATAAACTGCTGGCAAGGGAAATCGCTTACCAGATTATGGCTGAGAGTGTTACACAGACTCTCAAGAAAGAAAAGAAGAAGGGCTGGCCCTCTTTTCCCTTGAGGTGTGGTGTCTATACTCTGCATGATCTCAAACATGCAGAAAAGGAAGCCACAAAGATTCAATCCTTAACTCTGGCGACTATCCCAAATAGGCCATTTGATCCAAACAAAGTTGTCTATAATGCACTAGAACAGGCCAAATTGACAAGATTTGACCATAAGGAAGATATGTTTGACGACCTGTTCTCTTCAGCTGAGTCAATAAATCAGGTTAAAGAATTCGCCAAAGCGAAATATAATGATGAAGGGTTGACTGAATTTAATAAACTTAGAGAACAGAGGTTGCAAACTCTGCCTCTAGATTTACTAGCAACAACCCCAGCGACATCATCAAGCGAGCCTGGTCGGCAACAGTCAAAGGAACCTCCGGTTATAACAAAGGATCATAAGAAAGAACAGGAGGAAAAGCAGAGGAGAGAACAAGAGGAAAGGCAGAGAAAAGAAAAAGAAGAAAAGAAGAAGAGAGCGCAGGAGGAAAAACAGAGAAGAGAGAAAGAGGAAAAGCAAAAGAAAGAGCATGAGGAAAGGCAAAAGAAAGAACAAGAGGAACATCATAAGAGAGAATAGGAAAAAGTGCAGAAGGAGTCCCAAGCCAAAAAGCAAAAACAAACCACCATTGATGTCAATATAGATACTCCTATTGACCCTAAATTGCTCCAGGAATGGAAGCAATTTGATTCCATCATCAATGGGTTGGAATGTTCAAAAGATACAGACATTTCCAAGACAACAGACACACCGGAAATCACTTCACCTCAGGTTCTAAGTGGAACCAGCGGCCCACCCATTTCTAAAGACGTTGAGATAATACCAAAGGACCCCTCCGACCAAATCATTTTGCAGGTAGAAGATATTCCTCCCCTGGATGTCTTCTACAGCCCAAGGCATAAAGCAGTGGTTAAGCGACAAAGGAAAAGAAGAAGGACTGATCAACCTTCCCTTTTCCCAGAACAAACTGTTACGGGCAATGTGGTTTGGAAGGAGGAATTTGACCCCTCCGATGACCTGACAAAACTGTCGCAGTATGCGGGAGCCTATTCAGCAGCGACAATTGATAAGGCATCAGAGGTAAGTCTTCTACTGAAAACCAAGGATCAAGAGATTTTCTCATTACAGGCAGAGTTAGCTGAGACAAAGCAGAAGGCAGAGCAGGCAGAGCAGCAATTGTTGACACAACAGCAAGCGAACAGTCAACTAACTCAACAATTGCAGGCAGAAAAGCAAAGGGTCGACCAAAGCGCGATCCAGAAACAGAAGGAATTATCAGAGGCATTGGCACAATTAAAGGCCGCGAATGAATTAATGCTGAAAACAAAGGATGAGCAAATCGCTCAATTATCAGCACAGGTTGAAAAGACAAAGGGCATTCCACAAGTGGCTGAATTTAGAGCAGAAGCATTACAAATAAACACTGCATTAATATCTCAAATTAGGCTTTTGTGTCAACAAATCGCCCAGGCAGAGACACTGTGTGAACTAACGACATCCATAAATAAGCAAGTAGAAAAGGCCAGAACTGAATTGGATCAAGCTGAGGAAACCATAGCTGCATTTCTTGACTGGCAAGATTTCGATCAAGGACAATCGGCGAATTTGCCCAGGATCCTAGAACCACATAAAGATATACTCTTCACAGAATGGCAGTCCCAGTTAATGAAAGCAGAGAGAGCAGCTTCAAGATGTAAATCAGCTTCTAGCAATTTGGTTGAGTTAGTTAATAACACTCTCTACTTATCAAACATGATCTCCCAATGCACACCAGGACAGTTGACAACAACGAACACATTGGAGCAATCATGTTATCCTAATTTAGAGGAAAAAGGGAGATTAATCGCTGGGATTAACAGCTTAACCTGGGACACATATTGGTTCTTGCTGGTAAAGCCGCATACACAGAGAGCCGCCCTTAAGTGCCTAACAGATGCAATCGGGTATATGATTCCCAATATTCAGGATGCCACCTATGCCGCCCAGCTCAGTTCACGCCTCAACAAACCTCCTGAAGTAGAGCCAATGCTTGCGATAAGTCAGCTCAGATTTAAAGGCAAGCAGCCTATTTGATGAATCATGCCGTCGAGTGCCAGATCGCTGAGAAAAATAGGATCAAAATTTATTGATACCGATTTAGTAAGATTTCAGTTTATTAGATATTTAGATTAATTTAGTATTTATAGACCCTTTCATTGTTTTGGAAAGGGTCGTAAAGTTTTGTACCAGACTTAAAGACTGAAGTTTGCACTATTGTGCTTCAGTCAATATTCTTTTATGAAACTGGACCAGTTGTTCTTAATTCAACAAGGAAGTTTTGCTGCAATTGTGCACTATTGTCTTTGTTGAGAATGTTTCTGCGTTGAACGAAGAATTACAAGTAGCGATTGATATTGGGAGTGTCAAGCAGCTCATATGGTATTTATATCTATGTCTGAATTCATTCCTTTCATATGAATTGTTATGTGATTATTCTTGCTATTATTGATTATATGCATGCGCTGTAACAGCAGATCTACATTCATTCCACTATTGGATGTTTTATGATGTGCCTTTCTTTTTAATCATGTATATGTCAATGATATAAATGACAAGTGTGGTAATATCGCTTCAATCGCTTTGCTTTACTATTTAAGCATAGTAATCATGAATGAAATAATGTCTATGTCTGTTAAATAGAGTCATTTATATGCCTGTTTATAGACACGGATCATCAAGCGCTGCACTTTAAAAGCTCAATAAGTTCCCGGGATAGATCATAGTTATTATATTCTTGTTAATAGTTTTAGTTATTCGGTCACCGCTAGTTTAGTTTATAAATCATCCATTCATCCCGTTTATCCACTTTTGGGAAACTGGTCCCATTATCCCCAGTCGGAGCCACTATTCCAAACGGAAAAGGAGCTGTACTAAGGTCCGGACCGGGTGGTTATCCCCAATGTTGTTGCAGCGATTTTCGAGGCATCAACATTTTTGGCGCTAGAAGGAGGGCCTGACTGTGAATGGCAAGCAAACCCAAATCTGCAAGCCATTCTAAGAGTAAATCTCCCTCCGAATCCCCTCGAACTTCTCATTCGCATGCTAGTTCTCTAGTATCCAAACAAGAAAAAGAGGAATCAACTACCACTGCTCAAACCCATCATACTCCAGAACAATTAAGTCTTGAATCACCTGAAGTCCAGTCTCTTATCCACAAACTTCAGAGCTTCTCGATTTCACCACAGAAATCTGAGGTATCACAAAGCAGTGCGACTTTGCAGTTCAATTTATCTCATCCTCTCACCAGACTTCAGAGCGAAAAGCTCGGTATTGAACCCACTGAGTTCCCTTTACCCAAAAGGAAAAAGGCGAAGAAATATACTGAAGAATCTGACAGTGGAGAGCTTCCATCCACTCCCCCATTACATATTGTTGTTCACCAGGGATTAGAAGCTTCAACATCCCAGCCTGCTCACTCCTCAACATTATTTCCTTCCCAAACATCTGGAGTTCCAGCGGTAGTATCAACCACTACTGCTATTATAATGGCAGATCCATGGACCAGACCTGGTGCAGTCAATATGCCTGCACCATTGCATCCATTACCAGATTATCCTGAAAAATGGCTACCCAAGTTTAATCCAGATGATGGAACCCAGGCTGAGGAACACATTAATAATTTCATGTTAGCAGTCAGCTTGAAAGGAGTAACAGAACAAGATGTTGTTGTTAGACTTTTCCCTTACACCTTGCAAGGATCAGTAGGATCCGGGTATTTCTCTTTACCCTCTGGTTCCATTACCAGTTGGAACACTTGCCAAGAGCAGTTTCTTACCAAATATGGAGATGATAGGTCTTTGGCTACCCTAATAAACGATCTCTCCAATCTGAGAATAGAGCATAGGGAACCAATTAAGGAATTTAATGCTCGCTTCAATAAACTCCTCAATAAAATCCCTACAGCTTCCAAACCAAGTGAACAAATTCGAAGCAAATGGTATATCACCGCCCTACCTGCCAATATAGCCATTTTTGTAGACAGGGCTGGGAAACCTACCTTAGCTGAAAACATGAGAGAAGCACTTGCTGTGGAAAAACGCATCAATGCTCTAGAGAAGAAAGCTTCTCTGGAAGACAGAAAAGCCAAGAAAGTCTCTTTTAAAGATGACTCAAGAAAGAAAACCCCAAAAGACCCATATGACATGGAAGGTTTGCAAAAAGTCCTAAAAACTTTATCGAATGAAATGGTTGAGATAAAGAAACAGGTAGCCAAAACCTCAACCAAAAGACCCTTTAGGACTTATAAAAGAAATGAATCAAAGCCACCAAATGTCATATCTAACGCAGATTCAGAGCAAGAAGAAGAAGAGGAAGAGGAAACGATTTTACCAACTGATGATGAAGAAGAAGTAGTGGAATGTCATGGAATGTGGGATTTTATACTCCCCAACTCTGATACCGATAATGAAGAGGAAGCGTTCCCGGTCACTACTAGGAGTAAAAGTACTCCCGAACCTGTTCAGGCAACATCAAAGAAAAGGAGTGCTGGTGCCGCTACAACCAAAGAAAAAACACCTGCAAAGAAATCACCTGTAATAGTTCCCCAAAACCAGCCTTCAACTTCTAGTACTCCTTCAACATCCAAAACATTAGTGGTATCCGATTCAATGGAGTATAACATTGTTGATGACATGAAGAAAACTAAAGCAAACATTACCATGTTTGAACTTAGTAAATTAAAGCATCAGCAGAAATTACTTCTTAAAGAATTGAATGTTGTTCCCTCTACACCTCTTCCCAGTGCTAAAGCTGCTAATGATTCAGGCCAACCTCCTCCAGGTATGGTTGAAGCTACCAATTCAGTTCTGATTGGAGATAGATCAAATTCTCATACTCCACCCTTCCTTCTAACCTATGAGATCTATAACATAAACCTGCACAACTGTTTAATTGACTCAGGGGCATCGTCTAACATAATGCCAGCTTCAGTTTGTTCTAAACTGAACATTGAACCCCAGAAGTCTGCTATCCATATTGTACATTTGGACAGGACCAAAGTGCAGGTTGTGGGAGAAATTAATTCCGTAACTATCAGGTTGTCTGTTGATCCTAGAGTAGTACAAAGGATTGACATCCTAATAGCCGATATACCTGAATTTTACGGTTTAATTTTGAGTAGGGATTGGTCCGAAAAATTGCATGGGTATATTTCCACTGATTGGTCACATATGTGGCTTCCCTACAAGGGTAAGCGAAATCAAATAAGGATCGATCGAGAGAAACATATGACCCATACAGTTACTGAATTTGAGCAAGAAAACCAACCCGTAGCGTTCAACAACAACATTTTGGGGAATTATTCATCAGAGTCATTCTTTGGCAACTTTGTTGCCCAACCATCTCCTTTCTCAGTCAATCATTTTACATCTCAGATTGAAAATTTTTCACAAACTGATAGGTCTAGATGTTTCAATGATGCTGAGAAAACTGTAAATACATTTGTTAATACCTCTTTATTTTGGTCTTTATATTTCGATGGGTCCAAGTCTAGCGAGGGCTCAGGAGCACGATGTATTTTGGTTAGCCCACAAGGGGAAAAGACAATGTTATCTTGTAGGCTAGAATTTGAATGCACTAACAATACAGCCGAATATGAAGCCTTAGTACAGGGATTATATAAAGCAATCGGCCTTAAAGTGCAATATCTAAAAGTATTTGGCGATTCTGAAATTATTGTTAAACAGGTGAGGAATGCAATTCATTGTCTTTCAAATCACCTCAAGCATTATCAATCGCTAGTACAAGAACTTACCTCGCACTTTTCCGCATTCAACATTTCCTCCATTCCCAGGTCTCAAAACTCGGCAGCTGATCTCCTAGCTAATGTAGCTTCCAAGCTCCTACCTTCTGAAGGCTACAACCCAGATAGATTTTCCGTAGAATTGCTTTTTAGGCCTTCAGTCCCTGACAATGTCACTAATTGGAGAGTATTCAGCCATGATGAGGATATTTTACAATTCTTAACTTCTGAAAAGTCCTATGATAATCAAATCATTGAGGAAGATGAGCATGACTCCCAAATGAGAGAAACACCTCAGGAAAATACAATTCCTAAGCCTGTGGTAAAGCTGGAAGATCTTTATGATATTAAAGACAGGTTTAAACCTGTAACTAATCCAAAGCTCCAAAGCTCTACCCTAAGGTTTGAATTGATAAATCTAGGTACTGAACAAGCTCCTCAAAATATTAATTTAGGATTAGGACTTTCCTTTGAAGAGAAAGAGGCATTCATTAAACTGTTAAGGAAAAATAAACAGGTTTTTGCTTGGAAATATGATGATTTGAAGACATATGATACATCTATTATCCAGCATACCATTCCAGTACTTCCCGATCAGAAACTGATTCAGCAGAAGTTAAGAAAAATACACCCAAACTTAGAGAGCCAGATAAAATCGGAACTTAACAAACTCTTGAAAGCCAAGATTATTTTTCCTATCCGACACTCGAACTGGGTCTCTAATATGGTGCCAGTCAGAAAGAAAAATGGCGACATTCGAATTTGTATTGATTTCAGAAATTTGAACAAAGCAAGCTTGAAAGACAATTTCCCATTACCTACTATGGAGCAAATACTTCAATCAGTAGCAGACTCTGAATTGATGTCCTTTCTAGATGGTTTCTCAGGATATAACCAAGTCCTGGTTCATCCTGATGATCAACTTAAAACTACATTCAGAACAAAATGGGGAACATATGCATATCAGAAAATGCCTTTCGGACTTATAAATGCAGGAGCGACATTCCAAAGAGCTATGGATATAGCTTTTAGAGGGTTGATTAATAGAACAGTAGTCGTCTATCTAGACGATATTACTGTATTCTCTAAGGAGAGGTATAATCATTTGCATGATCTAAATCAAATTTTTCAACGTTGCAAAAGATATGGTATTTCTCTTAACCCTAAAAAGTCTTTCTTTGCTCTTGATCAAGGGAAGCTCTTGGGTTTTATTGTGTCCAAAGATGGCATTTATATTGATCCTGATCGGATCAAAGAAATCTCTGAAATTCCTTTCCCACACAATAAAAAATCGATGCAGTCATTTTTAGGCCAGATCAATTTTGTTAAAAGATTTGTTCTAGATTTTTCTCAAATTATTTTGCCACTTCAAACAATGATTAAGAAAAATTCAGTTTTTAAGTGGGGATCAGTAGAAAAAGAAGCTTTTGATCTAATCAAGCAATCAATAATCAATGCCCCAGCCTTAAATACTCCAAATTTTTCTAATCATTTTACATTGTATACCATCGCATCCAACTCGTCGTATGCTGCAGTACTCACGCAACTAAATGATCACAATTTGGAAGCACCCATTTCATTTTTTAGCTCAAATCTTCAGGGTGCTGAATTGAATTACTCCGATGTAGAAAAACAAGCTTTTGCTGTATTTAAAGTAGTCAAGCATTATAGACCCTTCCTTTTGAAAACCCACACAAAAGTTATAGTTCCTTTCCCTGCAGTTAGGCAACTATTAATCCAAAAAGAACTGGGTGAAAAAAGGGCAAATTGGGTCACAGCGCTTCAAGAGTATGACTTAGAAATTAGGCCAGCAAAGATTGTTAGGGGCCAAGGTTTTTGCAGGATATTGGCAGGAGCATCCAACATTCCAGAATCAAGCGATACAGATCAAACTGAAGAAATCAATCAGATAAGTGTTACTGATTCTGAATCTCGATACGCAGATTTAATCTTTTATTTAAAGAATGGTTATGCACCTCCAAACCTATCTTACAAGAACAAAAGGGCCATTAGGTTGAAAGCAAGGAATTTTACAATTATTGATGATGTGCTTTTTAAGCAGAATTATGATTCTATCTTATTAAGACGCCTTGAGAAACCTGAAGCACAAAAGGTTTTGCAGGAGTTACATGATGGACCAGCAGGAGGACATTTTGGAGCTGACACAACAGCTCACAAAATTATTCATGCTGGATATTATTGGCCCACTCTGTTTAAATATGCCCACGAGTATGTAAGGAAATGCCTCAATTGCCAAACTTCTAGTGGAAGACAACGTAAACCAGCTTTCCCTCTGCAACCAGTCAACATTGAACAACCATTTGAGCAATGGGGATTGGATATCATTGGGGAAATTACTCCACCGTCTTCCAAACAGAATAAGTATATCCTTACTGCTACCGATTATTTTACTAAGTGGGTTGAGGCCATTCCTTTGAAGACAACAAATTCTGAAGCAATCATTGAATTCATAGATCAATTCATCATTACCAGGTTTGGTGTCCCAAATGCTCTTGTTTTTTATAATGCATCTTATTTCTCAGGCAATGCTATGTTTGATTTCGCTATTAAAAGAGGATTTAAATTAAAGTATTCTGCTAATTACTATCCCCAGGGTAATGGTTTAGCAGAATCTACTAATAAGAATCTGATCAAAATCATTAAGCGAACTATCGAACAGAATCATAAAAACTGGCATAAATCCTTAATGTTTGCTTTATGGGCTGATAGGATAACACAGAAAGCTTCTATAGGATCTTCCCCATTCAATCTCGTGTATGGAAAAGAAGCAGTACTACCCACAAATCTTGTTCTTCCTTCTCTAGCCCTAGTTCAGTTCATTGAGGAAACTCCTTCTTCTTCTATTCAATTTAGACATGATCAAATTCTAAAATTAGAAGAGGAAAGAGAAAAAGCCAGGGCCATTCATGCCAAACATTAGCAAATCATCAAGGCAGCTTTTGATTCAGTATCATCCGGTTCAAAACAATTTCAAGTCGGTGATTTAGTTCTGAAATGGGACAAAGCCCATGAGGACAAGGGAAAACACACCAAGTTCCAGAAGATGTGGCTTGGACCATTTCAGATCTGTGAAAAGATAGGCCATTCGACCTTTATATTGCAAGACTTATCAGGGTGGAGAGATTCTCTCCCTGTTAATGGCCTTATCTTGAAGAAATTCTTTAATTGAGGAGGTAACCCCTTCTCCTTTTAGTTTGATAGATTTTTGTAGTTTGTAAGATTTGTAGAAAATAATGTTGTAAGGTATTTACTATTGACCTTTGTTGTGTTTGAAAATTTGATCTACAGAAGTAGTGTGATATTTGCTTTTAAAATAATAGAACTCTTAACCAAAAGGGATAATTTCTAGCAAATTAGGTATCATTGTATTTTGAAACCACATTCCAAGTTTTGTGAACTCCTCTCAAAGTTTAGAAGTATTGTAAATCATTTTCTGTTTTCAAATTGGTCTCTAAAGGTTATCAATATCAAGATAGAAGCTAATCCAATTTCAGCATCTTCAACTCTTACCCTGTCATCCATTTACTCTTAAGGAGAAGATTGTTCATCCCATTCACTAAAGTTTATGATTACTCAGAGTGTAATTCTAAAATATCTGATATTAAAGATAAGAGGTCTTATTACAAGCCTGCTTACCATGTTCATAGGGAAATAGTTTAACCGACATTACCAATACTGCATACCAAAACAGGGTAATGGCTTAGAATTATAAGACAAGGGGTCTCATCACGAGCCAGCTTGTTCGGTTAGATTACTACCAGTGAATGGCATTGTCAATAGCTGGCCACCAAACCAGGACAATGGCTTTTTATCTTGTCAATGACAGAAAAAAGAAGAAATACAAAATATGAAAACATGTTTTGAATTCATTCTGTTAATCACACTCTTAATTGGATGGGACAATGGACAATAACATGGCCGGCAGCAGAGGCTCTACCTATGACAGATGAGTTTACTATAAAAGCTGATTTGGAAAGGTTTTCTGTTTTATCATTATAAACCAATAAAGGCCTATTTAAAACTTAGAATGTATTTATTTTCTTAAAAAAGAAAGGAAGTTAGCAAAATAGTTTCATTTTACTCAGAATGCATATATACCTAGTTATATTAGAATTTTCCCCTTTGATTAGAACTCTATTTTGAAAAAGTTTAAGTATTTCTATGCTTTCCAGAGATAACTGGTTCTTCCAGCGAATCGCCAATTGTTGTGCCCTACAACAACCCCCCATTTCATATCATGTTTATTTACAAAATTATCATATGAAATGGGTCCCTTTAGAGTTTAATTGGTATCAATATTGTATTGTTCAAAAAGGTCCGATAACCAAATGAAAACATTATTAAAAAGCCTTTTGAAAAACCCATTTGATCAAATAAAACAATCCTTTATCATTGCGATAAAGCGATCGCAAGATCACATATCGCAATGACATAAGGTACATAAATAAGTGGCACATTGGTCTCCGCCGATGCGATATCGCTATTGGCTAAAGGCAATACTCTATGCACATTTTAAAGCGCCCCCATGCCATTAGCCCCGATGCGATGCGCAATCGGCGATCGACGATCGGCGATACTCTATACACAGTCTTAAATTGCCCCAAGCCATTCACCCCGATGCGATGCGATATCGGCGATCGGCGATCGGCGATATATAATGCATGTCTTATATAATTCCTATGCTCCCAACGCGATGCGATATCAGCTATCGGCGATCGGGGGTTTTAAATGGTGCCAATACAAGAGGTTAAGCTCTCCCCGATCGCCTATTGCGATATAGCACGGATTTCAAAAAGCCGTTAAGTGGAGGAATATTACGATTCATTCATATTTAAAGCTTGATCTGTTAAGCAATCATTCACCTGCGCTCAACCGCCAAAACATCCACAGCACGCTTAAACGGGTCATTCGGCCAAATAATGGTATAATGGGCATTTAAGGGGTGGCAGGTTTTAAACGGCCATTTAATGTAATTGAAAGATCTTCCCATGGATTGTATCGACGGCCACTGTTAAGAGTTAATCTCTCAGCACGCTTTGATCAATATATCTTTCCCATATTGGATTTTCATTGGCATATCTCTGTGTTACGTTTATTTTTGCCTCTGTGCAGAATTCATCCAAACGAGAAAGCTCAAGCAAAATGGGGAAGAAATCCAAGAAGACCATAGGCGCTTCCGCTACACCAGCTGCAGGACAAGCTGTCGTGGACAAAAAGAAGGGATTGATATCTGATACTACATGTACGGGTCTCATTAGAGTTACTTGGCAAGGAACCTACAACCTGATTGAAGCCGAAGAACCAACAGTGACAACAGTAGAAGCTACTGTGGATTTAACTCGGAAATCTGAGGGTACTCTCAAGGACTTAGCAGACTCTTTCCTTCACAGGATAGCAGCCAGGGAGCAAATTCTCCCATACACAGACGTAGTGCGATGGGCGATTGAAGAAATCCCAATCCTGGATAGAACCTTCAGCACCAGAGACGGGAGAATTTTCAGGTCATTCAGGGCGGATGATCTAAGGCAAATGTATCATTTGCCCGAGCCAGAGAAGATATATAATAAGGCGTTCTTGGAGAAATTCGCGAACGAAAATGAAGTTGAATCTGAACCCATCCGGGATTGGAGACAAAATCCGGCCAAGCACAAACATGAGTCGTCTGGTAAGTACTCAGTTGATTCCCTGTCCTCTCCTTATTGCTATGCTGGGATAATGATGTGTAGATTGTGGGGATTGCATGACTCTGCTAATTTTACCATAGAAATGGTTCCCCTAATGGAAGCAGCATGCAACAGTGTAATTATGGATTGGGCCACTATCCTCTCAGGCAAATTAGCAACAGCTGTGCTTGAGTTTAGAAGCAAGACCCGTATTTCTGAAAGGGTGATTCCCCCATTCTACTACAGTGCCTATATTCTAGATACCCTGTGTTTTAACTCTGAATTCCCCGTACTCGGCTGGAGGTGGACTGCACAAGACCCCACGCCTATTCATATATATCATCAAAAATTATGGAAATCCTCCTATAAACATCATCTATACCAAGTTTGTAATGGCTTTATGTTGCCTATTTATTATTCCATTTTCGATAGACCTGCTCCCAAGATTTCCTATCAAGCCGAATTTGATTTAACCGCAATAGGTAGATGGTTTGGAGAGGAGAGATTTACCTACATAAGAGTTTTCGGCAGCCAAGCCAACCCCCATGTCCTCCCTTTATACATACCTCATAAACTGCCGGCAAGGGAAATCGCTTACCAGATTATGGCTGAGAGTGTTAAACAGACTCTCAAGAAAGAAAAGAAGAAGGGCTAGCCCTCTTTTCCCTTGAGGTGTGGTGTCTATACTCTGCATGATCTCAAACATGCACAAAAGGAAGCCACAAAGATTCAATCCTTAACTCTGGCGACTATCCCAAATAGGCCATTTGATCCAAACAAAGTTGTCTATAATGCACTAGAACAAGCCAAATTGACAAGATTTGACCATAAGGAAGATATGTTTGACGACCTATTCTCTTCAGCTGAGTCAATAAATCAGGTTAAAGAATTCGCCAAAGCGAAATATAATGATGAAGGGTTGACTGAATTTAATAAACTTAGAGAACAGAGGTTGCAAACTCTGCCTCTAGATTTACTAGCAACAACCCCAGCGACATCATCAAGCGAGCCTGGTCGGCAACAGTCAAAGGAACCTCCGGTTATAACAAAGGATCATAAGAAAGAACATGAGGAAAAGCAGAGGAGAGAACAAGAGGAAAGGCAGAGAAAAGAAAAAGAAGAAAAGCAGAAGAGAGCGCAGGAGGAAAAACAGAGAAGAGAGAAAGAGGAAAAGCAAAAGAAAGAGCATGAGGAAAGGCAAAAGAAAGAACAAGAGGAACAACAGAAGAGAGAACAGGAAAAAGCGTAGAAGGAGTCCCAAGCCGAAAAGCAAAAACAAACCACCATTGATGTCAATATAGATACTCGTATTGACCCTAAATTGCTCCAGGAATGGAAGCAATTTGATTCCATCATCAGTGGGTTGGAATGTTCAAAAGATACAGACACTTCCAAGACAACAGACACACCGGAAATCACTTCACCTCAGGTTCTAAGTGGAACCAGCGGCCCACCCATTTCTAAAGACGTTAAGATAATACCAAAGGACCCCTCCGACCAAATCATTTTGCAAGTAGAAGATATTCCTCCCCTGGATGTCTTCTACAGCCCAAGGCATAAAGCAGTGGTTAAGCGACAAAGGAAAAGAAGAAGGACTGATCAACCTTCCCTTTTCCCAGAACAAACTGTTACGGGCAATGTGGTTTGGAAGGAGGAATTTGACCCCTCCGATGACCTGACAAAACTGTCGCAGTATGCGGGAGCCTATTCAGCAGCGACAATTGATAAGGCATCAAAGGTAAGTCTTCTACTGAAAACCAAGGATCAAGAGATTTTCTCATTACAGGTAGAGTTAGCTGAGACAAAGCAGAAGGCAGAGTAGGTAGAGCAGCAATTGTTGACACAACAGCAAGCGAACAGTCAACTAACTCAACAATTGCAGGCAGAAAAGCAAAGGGTCGACCAAAGCGCGATCCAGAAACAGAAGGAATTATCAGAGGCATTGGCACAATTAAAGGCCGCGAATGAATTAATGCTGAAAACAAAGGATGAGAAAATCGCTCAATTATCAGCACAGGTTGAAAAGACAAAGGGCATTCCACAAGTGGCTGAATTTAGAGTAGAAGCATTACAAATAAACACTGCATTAATATCTCAAATTAGGCTTCTGTGTCAACAAATCGCCCAGGCAGAGCCACTGTGTGAACTAACGGCATCCATAAATAAGCAAGTAGAAAAGGCCAGAACTGAATTGGATCAAGCCGAGGAAACCATAGCTGCATTTCTTGACTGGCAAGATTCCGATCAAGGACAAGCGGCGAATTTGCCCAGGATCCTAGAACCACATAAAGATATACTCTTCACAGAATGGCAGTCCCAGTTAATGAAAGCAGAGAGAGCAGCTTCAAGATGTAAATCAACTTCTAGCAATTTAGTTGAGTTAGTTAATAACACTCTCTACTTATCAAACATGATCTCCCAATGCACACCAGGACAGTTGACAACAACGAACACATTGGAGCAATCATGTTATCCTGATTTAGAGGAAAAAGGGAGATTAATCGCTGGGATTAACAGTTTAACCTGGGACACATATTGGTTCTTCCTGGTAAAGCCGCATACACAGAGAGCCGCCCTTAAGTGCATAACAGATGCAATCGGGTATATGATTCACGATATTCAAGATGCCACCTATGCCGCCCAGCTCAGTTCGCGCCTCAACAAACCTCCTGAAGTAGAGCCAATGCTTGCGATAAGTCAGCTCAGATTTAAAGGCAAGCAACCTATTTGATGAATCATGCTGCCGAGTGCCAGATCGCTGAGAAAAATAGGATCAAAATTTATTGATACCAATTTAGTAGGATTTCAGTTTTTTAGATATTTAGATTAATTTAGTATTTATAGACCCTTTCATTGTTTTGGAAAGGGTCGTAAAGTTTTGTACCAGACTTAAAGACTGAAGTTTGCACTATTGTGCTTCAGTCAATATTCTTTTATGAAACTGGACCAGTTGTTCTTAATTCAACAAGGAAGTTTTGATGCAATTGTGCACTATTGTCTTTGTTGAGAATGTTTTTGCGTTGAACGAAGAATTACAAGTAGCGATTGATATTGGGAGTGTCAAGCAGCTCATATGGTATTTCTATCTATGTCTGAATTCATTCCTTTCATATGAATTGTTATGTGATTATTCTTGCTATTATTGATTATATGCATGCGCTGTAACAGCAGATCTACATTCATTCCACTATTGGATGTTTTATGATGTGCCTTTCTTTTTAATCATGTATATGTCAATGATATAAATGACAAGTGTGGTAATATCGCTTCAATCGCTTTGCTTAACTATTTAAGCATAGTAATCATGAATGAAATAATGTCTATGTCTGTTAAATAGAGTCATTTATATGCCTGTTTATAGACACAGATCATCAAGCGCTGCACTTTAAAAGCTCAATAAGTTCCCGGGATAGATCATAGTTATTGTATTCTTGTTAATAGTTTTAGTTATTCGCTCACCGCTAGTTTAGTTTATAAATCATCCATTCATCCCATTTATCCACTTTTGGGAAACTGGTCCCATTATCCCCAGTCGGAGCCACTATTCCAAACGGAAAAGGAGCTGTACTAAGGTCCGGACCGGGTGGTTATCCCCAATGTTGTTGCAGCGATTTTCGAGGCATCAACAGGTCCACAATTGTTTCCTAGTACAACAAGAAGCAAATATCTATGGCACTCAACTCAGAAGAAGCAGAATACTTTGCTGCAAGTCAAGTAGCATGTGAGGTGATCTAGATGAGAAAGATACTTGTTCGATTATTTTTTTAGATGATGCATCCAACTGTGATCTACTATGATAATTAGAGTTGCATCAATCTCTCTGAGAATCCTATTTTCACAATCGATTCAAGCATATAGATATCTGGTATCACCCTTTATGAGACTGTATGCATAGGCAGATAATGTTGTTGCAGTACATTCCGATAGAGGAACAAGATGATAACATTTTGACAAAGGCCTTTTTAAGAGGGAAGTTTGAGTTCCATAGGTGCAGGATAGGGGTGGTTCATAATCCCTTTCTTGCTAAGAGGGAGTGTTGAAAAATGTAGCAAGAAATTCTCAATTTGATTTTTCCTTGATAAAATTGAGAAAATTTGAATTTCCACATCAACATACAACTTGGATGCATTTAACTTATGTGGCATGGCTTGTGTCACCTAATTTACTCATTAAATTCGATTTGGAGGGACTAACAACTCATTTCAGTGTGTGTGATTGCTAGTTTGTCAAAGTCAGTTATCTCAGGTTTTTTTTAGCTAAACTAGTTCCAACTTTTGGAGGAACTAATGGAAGGTTTGTTGTGCAGTGGGACTTTAGTCAAACTCAACGATCATCCAATTAACAGATCAATCAACCCAAAATAGCTAGTGCATGTAGAGAATTCGAGTTCCCCAACTTTGGTGAAGATTCCAAGGCAGTGTAACATCAGTTGTAGACTAGTATTGAGTGTACAGGTGTTGCATGCAGTCAGATGATCAACCTTGGGAATTGTGCAATCCATTTTGGAAAAATTCCTAACTAAGATGGGCCTAATTTCTCAAGAATTGCACAAGGAAATAGGGGCTCAAGCAGAGGAAAAATTTGACTAAGTCTGGGTTAGAGCTTCTCAGTGAGTAGAGAGATAGGTTATGTATATGCAAGTTATACTCAATTAAGCAAAACAATTTTAATACATCTCTATTCATTAGGTTAATACAAGCAAGCATTGGGGTTTAAGTAGTTTTCTTTCCCCGGGAAAAATACCATTTTCATGTGTGTGATGTCTTATTGCATGTCTAAGATTTTTTCTCTAAATTGTGAGTTAATGTCTGCGGAGAAGTAGAGTAAGTTTGTGTCTTGTGATTTCAATTAAAACTTCATGAGCAATCGTAAATCTATATCATAATTTATAGAAGTAGAATCCTTATCATTCCTCTTGACCATAGAACCATTAGCCTCTAGTGATTTTATAAGAGAAGGGAAGTGTTGTTATAGTTTATGTGCAACAAGCATGATGCAAATTCTAACCTCATTTAGTGAAAATGCGAGAAGTAGTTGATCCTTGTTGAAGTCGACAAGACAAAGATCAACAACTGAAATCTTGGAAATCAAACTTTGTCTTAGTGATGTGGATGAACATGATTGAACCCAAATCCATATAGGATTGGTATAATGTTAAAAGCTAACTTAAATTATGCTAGCAAACAAGATTTTAAAAGGATATAACACCATGCCAAGTAGTACAACCAAATAATGAAGTCATTGAAGTATAACAGAGTGATTGTGAGCCTAAAAAATATACTCCAACAAAATTTTAATGTGGATATGTTGAGTCTTATTGAGGCCTCAACACCTCCCCCTATTTTTTCTCAAAAATAAAGGGCCCCCCATAAAAAAATTTGGAAATATTGCCTTGAATTGCTTTTGGTTTCCTTTTTTAGTGATTTTTGGGTTTCATAGTTTGTCATATTTTATAATCCCATCATCTTCACCTTGTTCAAACCTTTCTGGCAATATAAAATTTTCTTCTTTTTAACTCTTGGATCAAAAGTTATGTTTGTTTGAAGTTTTCCATTTTTCCATAACTTTGATCAGAGGTGGCATGCCACATGGAAGCCACATAACATTCTTATGTGGCAGTGCTGATTTGGAAAAAAAAAGTATAGGTGTTGCCTCCACATCATTTCCATGTGCCACATCAGCATCTAGGTATAAATTTCCATGCACCATGTGGATGACACATTAGCGCAATCTACCACATCACTACTGTGTGGCACCCCTATGAAGATGCCACATTAGCAAGTGGGGCCCTCCACCACCATTGCATGTCTCACTTTGATTTTTCCACCTCCAGCACCATTGCATGTCTCACTTTGATTTTTCCACCTCCAGCACCATTGCATGTCTCACTTTGATTTTTCCACCTCCAGCACCATTGCATGTCTCACTTTGATTTTTCCACCTCCAGCACCATTGCATGTCTCACTTTGATTTTTCCACAATTTGGGAGAGTGCAGTGGAATAGTCTAGGCTAACTTTGGTCAATGGTTAACTCTTAATTCATTATGCTACGATTTGGGAGTCTAGGCTAACTTTGGTCAATGGTTAACTCCTAATTCACAGTCTACGCTAACTTTGGTCAATGGTTAACTCTTAATTCATTATGCTGCGAATTGGGAGTCTAGGCTAACTTTGGTCAATGGTTAACTCCTAATTCATAGTCTACGCTAACTTTAGTCAATGGTTAACTCCTAATTCATAGTCTACACTAACTTTGGTCAATGGTTAACTCTTAATTCATTATGCTGCGATTTTGGAGAGTGCGGTGGAATAGTGTAGGCTAACTTTGGTCAATGGTTAACTCTTAATTCATAATCTAGGCTAACTCTTAATTCATTATGCCGCGATTTGGGAGAGTGCAGTGGAATAGTCTAGGCTAACTTTGGTCAATGGTTAACTCTTAATTCATTACGCGTAAAACGGGGGCACCTAGGCATTCACATGAACCTCCACTCATGAACACGTAGGTTACACCATGTGTTTCAATGTATTATATTCCATGGCATCATGTTGCATTATTATATTTCACACCTTTATTACATTTTATTATCTTGGGTTGAGCCAAAATATATATCACTAACTTATAGTATAGATTCTCTAGATGCCTACACCGTTATATGCCTCCCATTAAACTTTATAAACACAGAATATCATTTTTTCTGACTCATGTGGAATCAAACTTAACCATTCCACAAAATGCCCAAACTATTCGCTAAAATGTACAAACCAGTTGTTTCAAGACCTTGTCTTTTGGAGGTCATATTTTCAGGTATAGGGCACAAAATCAGGCCCATGATACCTCATTGAAAATATTAAATCGAGGATAACAATCTGGGAATAGTTTGTTTTGGGAAATATATATGTTAAATGCTCCTAAAATTTAGCATAAAAGAGGCTATGAAACTGCAACAAACTGAGTTCTTGTGTGATTTTTATTTTATTTTTAAAATTTGCAGCTAAAGCATTTTATTGTTGTGATTTCATCACAAGATTGTCTATTTGTTAAAAATACAACAACAAAAAACAATTTGCATTTATATTTAGGGATTTATTTTCAATTTTTAATTTCATTTTCTTCAAATGAGTAATTTTAATAATTTTTAGATATGGATTTTTCTCTCAATTTTAATATGTTTTTAATGATAATTTTGTTAATACTTTGCAAAGGTTTTGGATGGAAATTACTAGTTGGAGTCTTAAGATTTGTGGATTAGAGTTTCAAAGGAAAAATGGGATCCTTTAGCTCCCACAAAAGGAGGAAACAAATCTTTATGAACGTTTTTGCAACAACTCTCTCTTTTGAATTAAATTGTATAATTATATAATAGAGATCTGTAGAAGATAAAAGGGTTCCAATTTCTACAAAAAAAAAGAAGATTTTGCATTGATTTATGATATTTTTCTTAAGGGAAATTGGAATCTTGCAGGATTAGAATATAGGAAGGTTATTAGGAAAGGAGAAATCTTATGTTGTCATAGTTGATCCTTGAATCTTCTTATTCCTCGAGGCTCAATGAAGCCATATTCCAATTTTGTATATTGTTGTAAGAGTTAGAAGACTAGTGTAAAGTATTGAAATCTCTATTTTGTAGTTAATATGAGTATTTTTTCTCAAACCTAAATATGAATAAAGATATCATTCAACTCTAATTATCTTCTATTGAAGATAAGTATGTGTTTCTAAGTTATGCACTATTGTTAATTCATGAAAATCTATGATTATTTGAAACTAATTGAAAGCACCCTTTCTCAATTGGTTAGACTGAAATTAGAATTGAATCATGAGATCAAGTAGGCTTGGATATGTTAGCTAATAATTGTTTAGCAGCCTAATAATATGTTTGACCTTGTTTTAATTGGTGTTGTGTCAAGTGAATTTTTTCCACGATACAATGGCATGTCTAATTTTTGAATTAGTTTAGTAATACTTGAATCTAAGTATGTTCTAATGAGGATCTGATAACTGTTTATTGAATTATAAAATATGTGCATTTTCCTTAACTACTGCAAATCATAATAACTGCTTCTATGATTCACTAGCTCATTATAACCTTAGATTCAATTCCAGTCCATTCCCTTTTAGTCTTTCTCTTTGTTAAGAGTGGTAATATTCCTTCTCTTAATTGAGATAGTTATATTTATTTTTGTTTCTTGCATGTTAGCTTAGATTGCATTTTCATTTAGGAAACTGTAACAGAATGTCTCCTCTTTAATGAGTGGCAACTGGGCCCACATACCAGTGAAAATTACCATCCCAAATGGATAAAGATCTAATTTGGGTCCCAAAGCGGGTGATTTCTCAAGTGTTGACATGGTCAATTTTTCCCATCAACATTTTTGCGCTAGGAGGGAAGACTAACAAGTTGACCCTTTGGAGCTTTGCATTTTAAAAGTTTTTTCTTATCAATGGTCCCAGATCCCTATTTGGAGGTGTGTCTGTGGATGAGCATTATGCACTACTCCATTGAAGATAGTAAATATCTTGTCGAAATAAATTTGATGGTGAGGGTAAAATTATTGCATATGAACATATTGATCAATTTATTCAAAAACGTGTTTCTCATATTATGTTTCACAAAGATGTTATGTGCAGGATTTTCACATTTAATTTCAAAGGCCACGTGAAGAAATTGTGTGAAACATTTTTGGTCGCACCTATTCATTCTTTGGACCAGTTTATATATGAGTTATTGTTTGCTTTTGAGAATTATGATTATGATATATTATGTGAAGACATTAATATTATTAAGATAAAATTGTATGCACCATTAAAAGATTTTTCCACAAGATTGTTTCATCTTTATTGTAGATTTCCTTTCAAGGACATTCCTTCTATTAATGAATGATTTGAACATATTATTTATCTCCTTGATAATCAAGAGAAATTAATTTATAATATATTTAAATAATATATCAATTCTTATCCACATAATGGTTTACATTTATGATAATAATTTTGAAGATCTAGAAGTTAACCTAAAACAACATGTTATGCGAACTTTTGTCTCTCACATATGATAAATAGGGGACACATAATACTTTGAATGAAGGACATGAAAATTCTAAATTATCTCATCTACCCATATCTTCATCACTTATGGAGCATATCCCTTGTGTAAACAATGAAGAAATTATGAATAAAGAGGGGAAATGTTTCCTTATTTAAGAAGTTATGATATCAAAAATGGGGGAAAATGAATATGAAATATGTGAGAAACATTCTCATAGGTATGCTAAATATATTAAAAACTATCCTATTAATTATCTTTCAGAAACAAATCTTGAGTGTTTGCATGTTGAAAATACTTGTATTTTGTTCATATCTTTGTCCGTACACTATGAACCTAATGATATCTCATGTTCATATTTTCAAGAAGAGCATATCAAGGATATTGATCAATTAAATATTAGAGAAGAAGTTTTCAAATCAAATGTCAAAGTTGTTCATTCACGAGATGCTTTTTAATTCATTTCCTCTTACACTCATTTTTCTTTGTATCTTGATTTATTTAATGATCGTAATTCTCAAGATATCATTTCATATATTATATATTTTCATGCTGCAGGACATGAATTTGATAAAGTGAAAAATGAGGTTAGTTTACACTTTGAAGACGAAGTCATCTCCTCTCATGCATTTCATCCCTGTCAATCTCCTGTAAAGAAATTTTTGTAGCAAGCACATTTCACATGGAACCTTTTATTAGTTCATTCTTATTTAAGACCAATGAAGAGTCTTGTTGTACAAATAATTATTTAAGTGAAGTTAAAGCTTTTAATCCATTAAATGATGTTAATGGATCCCATCCTATTAGTGACAATTTATCTTGTGCCATGAACGAAGATAGTTCATGCACACTATTTGATCCTATCGATTCACCACAAGTTAATTGTTCAACATTTGAATTCTTGGAGACTTGTAAATAGGATAAGGAACTTTGGTTGCAACCGACAGTTATGACTAATTATCATCATCTTCGTAAGACATCTAATGTCAATCACAACAATATTATGTAAGAAGAAATTTTCCATATCCATTCTACACATGATCCACACTCATCTATAAAGTATTTTCCACTTTTCCACAACAACCATTGTACATATCATGATATTCTACAAGATTATTTAGAAGAATATTTTTGCGCAAGATTTCATGTAAATATTCTTCTCTTGCATATTTTAGATTCAGCACTAGTTATTTTAAATTTTTATTGTTTGTTAGTGATTTAATTTTTGTTTCTAATTTTTAATGTACATATGATTGTATTATTTTGTTATTCTAACATTTTTTTTGTTATTTTAGTGATAATAGTTTAGTGGGAAAATATGCATTTATTGATTCAATTGATTTGCTTCAAATTGATGAAATAACTTTACAATTTCAACTCATGATTATGGTTCATCATCTTGTTCCTTCTCTCATAATAACCTTTCATGATCCCACACAAACTCTAGTACTTGAGATCACTTCAAATAATTCCTACCATCCAAATAATTCAACCAAAATCTCTTCCCAATCTCTAGCATTTTTTCAACCTAATTTTAGCAACTCAACCGAATTTTGGTTGGAAAAACTATTGGTTAAGGAATGCTGGTTACATAATGAATTTCATGACATAATTGAAGCATGGTTGGAGGAATCCTTTCAAGAAAAGTTCCCTTTAAATACCAACATTGTTATATTATATATAATGCAAGGAATTATTAATAATCCAATTCTTTTATTTCTTCTTATTAGAGTAACTCCTCTTCCAATACTTTTTTTTATGTACATATGTTTGCAAGACTAAAACAACTTTAATGGCTACATTAGAAGTTTGATTTTACCTAGTTCTAGTTGTCCCTATAGAGTAGAATAGGTTTAAGAGTAGCTCAATTTGGTTTGTGTTATTTTTCTTTTACTTGCCCAAAAAATGTAGTTATGCAAATAAGTAGACATCAAGCCCTTCAGAGAAGTTCACTTTAACGTTTTATGGTTATTTACTCTTACTTTCCGAGGAAGAATTGAAAAATGATTCAAAGTGTTACGAGAGAAATCAATTCATTGATGTAACCAATTTAGGGAAGTCTTCCTTCTCGCTCATTAGAATTATATTATGATGAACTGCACTTAGAAATGGATAATCTTTTTATGTTGGAAAATAAATCTGTAGATACACTTTATCCTAGATTTATTCTACTTTGTTGCATATTCCATCTTGAAAATTTACCCTTTGAAGAATATTTCATTGAATGATTTTCTACTCTTGTTCATTCTTCTCATAAACATAATGAAAAAAATTATGATGAACAAAGCATATATCTTTCTTAGGACATAGAGCTAGTGTTTAATCTTGGTTTTATTTCTAACACTATCGAATCAAAGAATGAAATTGAAACTACTTTTCAAGCACACACATTAGGTGTATGTTTTTCACATTGTCATAAAATAGAAGATAAATTAGATTTAAATCTCAAATCTTCAAAACATCTCTTAATGCCCGTGGCAAGGACAAAATCCGATAGATATACACTTCATAGAAAGACAATATTTTATTAATGGACATACCGTTTCTTTATTTGTTGATCTGGAATTAGTTCCTAGTGCTTTAACAAAATATTTATCTTTTAAACGGAGTTTATTTAGTTATTTCATGGAAGATGATTTATTTCATAATGATGTAGACTATTTAATACTAGGGGAAGAATACAATTATTTATACTTTTTTAGTCACTATTATATGTATCAAGATCAATTTTTGAATCCTGATCCATACAATGATGACTCAATTAATCTTCATGCTAAAAATCCTCTTTGCACTAGTTCATATTTTAGTGAAAAGGAAACTTTTGGAAATTAGCAAAATCATGAGGTTTCTTTTCACTTTGTTAATGATGATGAATCTTAGATTGATATGCATATTGATATCCATTTTGAGTCTCTTTCTTATCCATTTGATCAAGCTGGAAATTCATACCTTACTCATGATTTGCAAGAGAAGGAAGTTACCTTTGATGATTATCCTACTATTGTCTAGCTTTGAAATAGTGGTAATGCAAAGTGACATATATTCATTTTCAAATTCATACATGGAAAACTCTAATTCTTCATTTTCATCTAGGCGAGGATCTGCAATATTCAGTTACATGTTCTAATGATGTTTCTAATATTCCTCAGAATTCATTTCAAGTTTCCAACAATGTTCATATTAATTTTCCATTGCATTAGGGGAATTTTGAGGTCTAAAATGGGCCTCTTAAGGAAAATAATAAAATAATAGTTAAAATAATAAAAATAAGAGATGAATTTTTAAAGAGAAAGAAAGGAAACTACTTATTTTAAGTGTACTCTCAGCTTATCTCCTTCTAGGTTTACCCAAATTTCAAGTGTAGACACCCGTTGGATCCAGAATTAAATTCCACATCCAATGAGTACCCACTCTGCATACTTTTGAGTAGACCCACATTGAAAAAAAATTAAAAGGCACGAAAAAAGTGTATTTCAACATCCTATTGTCATGTATTTTCAATTTTTTTCAATGTCGGTCTAATCAAAAGAATGCAGAGTGGGTACTCGTTGGATGTGGAATTTAATTCTGCATCCAATGAGTGTTTACACTTGAAATTTGATTAAACCTATTAGGAGATAAGCCAAAAATATAATTAAAAAAATTATTTCTTCATTTTTATCTAAAATATTTTCCCCTAGGTATGATATCATCATCTTGAATCCTATTGGTTCTTTTAAATTTAATTTTGTTAGTACATTTTTTTTTTTTTGAAGCCCATTTCTTACCTCAAAATTCCCCTAAAGGATGCTTTTTATGAACAAATCTTTGTGAAACCATCTCTTTCTTTTCTTGGTGGTACTCTTAATTTTGTAAATAAATATCGGCTCAATGGTTTCCTTAGTGCTAATTTTAGATTTAATAAATTAGTGAAATATCATCATCAACACATATAAATATTTAAGAAAAAAGATATTTATCAAGTGAATGGAATACTTCAGTCTCAACCAATCATTATATATGAATCTCATGAACTTAATAACTTCTCTGGAATTCGGGAAGTTAGAGTGGGAGGGGTTATTTTCAACCTCGACGAAGAATCAAAGATTAAATATGAATGGGGTTTAGGGATCTCAACCAACAATCAAGATGAGTTATTAGATATTTGTCAAGGGTTAGAATTGACAATAGTGAAGGAAATATGACAACGGATGGCTTTGGTGGCTATATTCTCTTAATATAGAAATTATGTAAAGCTCAAGAGGACCCATTATTTATGCAATCTCTCATGCTACATCCAATATGTTTTCAAATATCCAAGTTTGAAACAATTGAGTTATTTCATGTTAAAAGGAATATCAATGCTAATGCCGACTCATTGGAAAATCACATAATCAATCTCGGACCAGGATTGATGAAATTACAAAACTCAAAATATGTTTAGAAGAAAAGAATAATATGATCATTGATATGTTGACACACCAACTCACTGAAAGAGAAAAACACAATGAAAATCTAGAATGAGAAATTGTGGGTCTAAGAAAAGAAATTGAGAAGACAAAATCTCTTAATCTTAGGTTTTCTAAAGGATATGAAACTTTAAATGAAATCATCAAAGTTCACCGTTCTCCTCTGATAAAGACAAGTCTTGGATATACTAAAGAATCATCTCAATCACAGAAGTCGTCAGCCTCCACCAGAAGCTATCTTGATGCAACAAAGACCAATGAACAGTATGTCAATCATCAGCAAAGGTCTAAAATTACTCATCAGGTAAATCATACCCAATTTACTCGAAGGATGAATATCAGTATAAGCTTCAACCAACAGGTAAACAATGCCAAAATATTATATGATTATAGAAACTTCTTTAATGGGCAATTTTTTCATGTCATAACTTTGGGCACAAGGTTGCTCAATGTGTTGCTTAAAAAACCATCATGACTAGAGAAGCAAACAATTAAAGGAGTGTAACAGGAATGAAGAAAAGCGCCTATAATAACTTTTCTCCTCTTGAAAATGAAGTAGAATGTTCAATTTGTAACAACTTTGGTCATGAATAATCTGAACGCAGGAGAAAATTTCGGCCATCACTTCAAAAGGAGAAAACATTATTAAATCCAAAGATATGGAGAAAGAATGAATCTCAATTAGAAAGATGTGGCATAGATCTGTATGCAGAAGGACAAGAAAATTAGTGGTACATCGACAACTGATGCTCCAAACCCATGACAAGTGATAAAGAGAAACTTCATTCATATAATGATTTAGAAAAGGAAAAGAATGTCTCATTTGGAAATGACACTTCAAATGTCTTTAAAGGTAAAGTTTGAGTCTTCTTGAAAGAAAAGGATAAAGTTGGAAATGTCATGTATGTAGATGGTTTAAAGCATAACTTGTTGAGTGTCAGTCAAATGTGTGATCAAGGAAATGAAGTTGTGTTTCGATCAAATGGATGTGTGGTTTGTGAGCTTGATACAAGAAAGACCGTGATCAAATGAACAATTACTCCAAACAACATATACATACTCAAAGGAGGACAACAACAATGCTATCTAAGAAAAATCGATGAAAACTGGCTATGGCATGGAAGATTGAGACATCTAAGCTTTTCTCAAATAAGAAAATTGTGCAGGCTCAAGGCAGTTCGTGATCTTCCAGATATCAACATCCCAAAAAATACCATATGCAAACCATATCAATTCGGTAAGAAAACCAAAGTTCACTTCAATGACAAATAAGGATCAACAAGTAAGCCTCTTGAACTCATCCATATTGATTTATGTGTACAAACAAGGAAAAATTCACCTCGTGGAGAAGAATACTTTATTTTATTTATTTTTGATTTTTCTAGGATGTGTTGGATAGGTCTACTAAATCATAAAGATGAAGCATTTGAAAAATTTAAAGCCTTCAAAGGTTTAGTTGAAAATGAATCATATCGAAAAATAAAATATCTAAAATCTAATTGAGGGGGAGAATTCATATCAGACGAATTCTTTGACTTTTGTGAACAACATGGAATATAGAGGCAATTCTTCGTTAGAAGAACTCCTCAGCAAAATGGCGTGGTGGAAAGAATGAACAGAGCAATTCAACAAATGGCTCGAGCAATGCTTGATGAATCTAGAACCCTTGCAACCTTCTGGGGTGAAGCTGCATTTGCTTCCGTGACTATTCTCAATAAAGAAAATGTTCGGATAAATAGCCATCAAAATCCATATGAACTTTGGTATGGTAAGTCTCCTAGTGTAAAACAATTTAGAGTGTTTGGAAGCAAATGTTTCATCAAAAGGATTGATGAAAAACTTGGTAAGTTCAAACCCAGAGCAGACGAAGGAATTCTTCTTGGTTATTCATCCAGAAGTAAAGGATACAAATGTTATAATAAAAGACTTCGGAAAATTTTTGAAAGCATTGATGTTGTAATTGATGAAGCATGCAGAAATCCAGAACAAATGAAATCAATAGAGGAATATGACAGTGAGGAAGTTGGGGAATGCTTTCCCGCATCAAATCAAAATGATATAGAAGAATAAACCAATGAAGCACCAAAAGAAGATACAACAGATAGGGAAAAGACTCCATCCAGGTATGTTCAGAAGAATCATCCAGAATCTCAAATTCTAGGAGAAAAGGGGGCTGGTGTACAGACAAGAAGAAATCTTACAAGGACCTCAAGCTATCTAGCATTACTATCCTCCACTGAACCTCAGAATATAAATGAAGCCTACAAAGATGAATGTTGGGTCAAGGCCATGGATGAAGAACTTGACCAAATTGAAAAGAATGATACTTGGGAGTTGGTTCCTAGACCTCATGATAAAAATGTTATAGGAACAAAATGGATATTTCAGAACAAGCTGAATGAAAATGGAGAAGTTATTAGAAACAAGGCCAGACTTGTGTGTAAAAGGTATGCTCAACAAGAAGGTATAGGTTTTGAAGAAAATTTTGCACCTGTTTCCAGACTTGAAGCCATAAGGATGTTTCTCTCTTTCTTGTTTTCGAAAATTCAAAGTATATCAAATGGATGTAAAAGCAACCTTCCTTAATGGAGATTTAGAAGAAGAAGTTTATATTGAACAACCAGAAGGATTCATTCTTGGAAATGATGTAAAACTCGTATGCAAGTGTAAAAAGGATCTCTATGGTCTGAAATAGGCTCCAAGGGCTTGGTATTACCACGTTGACAAATATCTACAACAACAAGGTTTCACAAAAGGTTCTACAGATAGAAATTTATACACAAAGGTTGAAAATGATAAACTGCTAATTATTGTTGTTTCAAAATTTTGCTTCAATAATGCAACAAGAATTTTAAATGTCCTTACTTGGTGAACTTACTTATTTTCTTGGTCTACAAGTATAGCAAACAAAAGATGGTGTCTTTCTTTCACAAACCAAATATCTAAAGCAAATATTGAAGAAGTACGAAATGTAAGATTCTAAACCAGTATGTACTCCAATGGTAACAGGATGCAGTCTCAGTTCTAATGATGAATCACCAGTAGTAAACCAACCAACTGACAGATCTATGATTGGAAGTTTTCTTTATCTAACAGGTACCAGACCTGCTGTCATGCATGCAGTAGGAATTGTTGGAAGGTTCCAAGCAAATCCAAAGGAATCACATTTCCAGGCAGTCAAAAGAATTTTCAAATATCTTCAAGGAACTCAGGAATTTGGACTATGGTATCCTAAAGATACAAACCTTACTCTTCATGCATATACAGATGCAGATTGGGTAGGAAATGTTGATGATCGAAAGAGAACTAGTGGAGGTGCATTCTATATGGGTTCTCGGTTAGTGTCATGGTTCAACAAGAAATAAAGTTCGATTGCCTTATCTACAACTGAAGTAGAAAATGTGGCTACTACACACAACTACTTTGAATGATGCAAAAATTGCAAGACATTTAGATCACATGCACTCCACCCATCTCCATTCTATGTGATAATACAAGTGCCATCAATATTTCGAAAAATCTTGCCATGCACTCCAAGACCAAGCACATACCCCTTAAGTACCATTTTCTACAAGAACAAGTGCTTGAACAAAAGGTTAAATTGGACGATGTTCCCTCCAAAGAACAGGTTTTTGATATATTCACTAAACCGCTTCCCAGAGAAACATTTGAATATCACAGATAAAAGTTGGGAGTAGTTGTTGCATCATCTTGTTGTTAAATCTAGTTTTCAGAGCAAGGTTATTATACGTGGATTTCATGAAGTATAGTCGCATATACACGCAGGTTTCTGTGGCTAAAGAAGCATATATGTTTTTCTAATAGAAAAACAGTGGGTCAAACTCTAATATGGATGCTCTGTCTAATATTGATGATTAGAGTCTGACGATATGCTTTATTCATTGATTTTATCTGACTGACAAAGATGCCTTGATGAATGACTTGTTTATAATGCACAGGTAGCATAGGTTCAAGGGGAGCATTAGCCTTCACTCACATTCAGCATTGTTGGCATCATGGTTCCTGAGTTTAGCTATGGCTTCAGATACTTATATCATTTGTCGCATAAGTCATGTAAATATCTAGGGTGTGATATGACTTCTCCTGTCATGGTTTATATTTCAATGAGACCTATTAGACATATGATGTAATTTGTATCCCCACTTTGCATGGGATGGATGATGTAATAATTTTTGTATTTCTGTCATGTATAAGCAATTGGTATATCCCCACTTGGTTGGGTGGATGAGTCAAATATGGTGTATCCCCACTTGGTTGGGTGATTGATGTATGTATGAGTCATTGGTCATAGGGAGGTCATACTCACTTAATTGAGTTATAGAGTCATGTTCTGCTTTTGAATCATATCGATGCAAACTCAACATGTATTTAGGGGGAGCATGAACAACATAATGTATATCAAAGGGGGGGAATAACTTGATCTGCCCTTTGCCATTGATGTCAAAAAGGGAGAGTCTTTTGGTGTTGCTTTTTATCTCTAACAGTTTCTACAGCTTGCAGTAATCAACACCAGCATGGTTTCCATCAATTCCAAAGGGGGATATTGTTGGCATTATGATACAAGTGTTGTCCTTTATGGCAACTCACTCACAGGTCAGTTCAGTTTTGATGAAAGGAAACCAACAGTGTAACAGATCCATTCATATGTAACAGGGCATTGGTACAGAAGAACAGGAAGATGGAACTAAAGTCTACTAATTAGAATGAAGAAGTTGAAGGTAAAGGATGGTGAAAATCAGTTTAAGATGTATGCGCAGGTCCACTTAGTCAAAACAATGTATACACGCAGGTCTACAGAACAAAAGGAGCATATACGTATACATGCACTCCCGCAAGAGGAAAAGCTCATATAGGTTGGAAAATCAAGGAATTTCAAGAGTAGAGAATACCAGGGGTTAATACCATGGTATTAGCCCACAATATTGAGCGGAGTAATGACTATTTGATCCCGTCTAAGAATACCATGGGTCCTAAGTGGTTTTGGTCCAAGGTATTGAGAAAGGCCCAAAACTATGTAAGGAGGAGAAGATCATAAGGCCAATGTGTGCAAGTGAAAAGGGTTTCTAAGGAATACTTCTATCTGAAGTATATTTTATGTTGTAGGGGCTATCTTTGTGCTTTGATCTAAAAGATTTTGTGCGCCTTGAATTCAATGTTTGATCAGGATCATGAGACCTGAAATGACTTATCGTTGAATGATCTGATAATGGTTGGGCTAGATCTTATTATGTACACCTGTTTTATTCTTTGAATGTCATTATCTGGGTTTGTCTGAAGTCTGGAATAGTAGCAAAGTTATGAGTTAATATTTGCAGATCTATACGTTGCTTCACTTTGGTGAAGTTGCGTATACATGCCGATTCAGCACTTCCAAGTAGCGTATGCAAAATAAAAAATATGTTGTTCAGAGATGACTGATCTATTTGATTAGTATTGTTGTTTTACTGTTGTGTGCCAATGAAGTCTTCTTAGATCTGAATGTAAAAATGAATGCATAAGGAGTTTGATATCTGATTGATTGATTGTATAAGTGAGAAGGGTTATCTCTGCTACTGCCTGTGTAAGGCTCTGTAAATTGACAGTAGATGTTCAGTATATTGCTAGTTGGTATAGACTTGATTCAAAATTTTTATGTTTCAGTAGTTTTGAAGTTATACGCAGGTTTGATTAAAGGAAGTAGCATATACACACAGGCTGGGTTCAGTAAAGTAGCGTATACATTTTGATGCATGATTTTTGAGGTTGTAGCTAGTTTTGAATGATGATGCAGGTTTCTGAGTTCAACAGTGTTCTGATGACAGTGATTTGATTGTTCAAATTAACTGATTGTCTGTTGATGCAGTTTGAGTTTCAAAGTTTCTGATGGGTCCAGTATGAAAATTTTATGAAACGAGGCCTTCATGTGTATTTTTGTGTACCAAGAGCATCCAATCTGAAAATTTATGAAACATGGTCCCTGGAGGAAGAGAGAAGGTCGTAGCCTTCTCTAGGATAGTGCCTACGTACTAGTAAACACATTGGCTAGTACAAGAGTTAGGGGGTTGTAGCTCCCTTCCAATAGAAGATGGAAAAAGAGAGAAGGTTGTAGCCTTTTGTAGGTGGGTCCCTATGTACTGGTATGAGTCTGCACCAATACAATATTGTAAACAAATTTTATTATTATTAAAAGAAGACAAAGAGGACAACAGCAGGTGGTTTTCACCCACATTGGGTTTCCACCTTAAATTTTGGTGTTCATGTGTGTTGCTTATGTGTGATGGTTTATTATGTTTTTACTACACTGTTTAATAAGTTACTCATGCGTCATTTATATATCAACACATGATAAATTAACTAAATCACAAGTTCTCTGGGTATACGCTGGGTTCACTAATCTCAGTAGTGTGTACACGCTATTTCACTTCACAGAAGTAGCGTATATAAATTTGTTTGGGAAATGAAAAATTATTGATATGATAATACTGATTCACCCCCCGCCCCCAAGTATTATTTCCAACAATTGGTATCAGAGCAGGTCTTTCAGAAGAAGCTTGATCGCTTGCAGGAATATCATTCAAAATGAATAATCACGAAGGCATGGGATCCATCAAACCACCAATCTTCAATGGGAGAAACTTAGTATATTGGAAAATAAGAACTAGAGCCTATATACAATCGCTTGGAGCCGATATTTGGGAAATTGTGGAAGGAGGATATCAATTTCCAACAACAATTCCTACAGACTCTGCAAGTAAGAAGTTATACGAAACCAATGCCAAAGCTTTCAATACGTTATTGGGAATTCTGTCAGAATAAGAATTTGTCAAAGTCATGCAGCTCAAGACAGCCAAATAGATATGGGACAAAATCATTTAGAGCTACGAAGGAGACTCTCAGGTAAAACGTACTAAGCTTCAAACTCTCAGAATTCAATATGAAACTCTTAAGATGCATAGTGATGAGAGTGTTGCTAGTTACTTTTTACGTATAGATGATATTGTTAATTGTATGAAGAATCTAGGTGAAGAAATAAATAAAGCTACTTTAGTTGAGAAAATTTTGAGATCTTTGTCTTCTAAATTTGAGTCAAAAGTGTCTGCCATAGAAGAAAAACAGGATCTTCAAACTATTACTATGACTCAACTCCATGGAATCCTAACTACTTTTGAAATGAGAAAAGGAGGTCCATCAGATATGAGAGAAACCTCTTGTAAAGTGTCAGCAAAGGGAAAATAAAAGGAAGAGCACAATGAATCAGAACACATTTAAGAAGAAGAAGATGAGGTAAATTTTGTCAAGAAGCTTCAACGGGGTTCCATAAGATTCAGAGGTAAGCTACCTTTCAAATTCTTTGCTTGTGGTAGAGTCAGCCATTATGCTACCAAATGTCTTCATAAAGATATATGTGAAAAAGGAAATAGAAAACAGGTTGTGAATAGAAGGAGTTACTATACGCATGAAGATAGCGATGGCTTATCCAATAGTGATTAAGATGAAACTGACCAAGATTATAGACTACTCATGGCTTTTGACAATGATGATTTTTTGGATCCCTTAGAAGAGGAAGACTTTCTTGATGAAATTACTAAACTCAAAATTTGTTTAGAAGAAAAGAATAATATGATCATCGATACGTTGACACACTAACTCACTGAAATAGAAAAACAAAATGAAAATATAGAATGTGAAATTGTGGGTGTAAGAAAAGAACTTGAGAAGACAAAATCTCTTACTCTTAGGTTTGCTAAAGGATATGAAACTTTAAATGAAATCATCAAATTTCAGCATTCTCCTCTGATAAAGACAAGTCTTGGATATACTAAAGAATCATCTCAATCACAGAAGCAGTCAGCCTCCACCAGAAGCTATCTTGATGCAACAAAGATCAGTGAACAGTATGTCAATCATCAACAAATGCCTAAAATTACTCATTAGGTAAATCGTACCCAATTTACTCCAAGGATGAATATCAGTAGAAGATTCAACCAAAAGGTAAACAATGCCAAAAGATTCTATGATCGCAGAAACTTATTTAATGGGCAATGTTTTTCATGTCATAACTTTGGGCATAAGGCTACTCAATGTGTTGCTTACAAAACCATCATGACTAGAGAAGCACGAAATCAAAGGAGTGTAACAGGAATCAAGAAAAATGCCTATAATAACTTTTCTCCTCTTGAAAATGAAGTAGAATGTTCGATTTGTAACAACTTTGTTCATGAATAATTTGAATGCAAGAGAAAATTTTGACCATCACTTCAAAAAGAGCAAACATAATTAAATCCCAAGATATGGAGAAAGAATGAATCTCAATCAGAAAGATGTGGAATAGCTTTGTATGTAGAAGGATAAGAAAGTCAGTGGTACATCGACAATGGATGCTCCAAACACATGACAGGAGATAAAGAGAAAATTCACTCATATAATGCTTTAGAAAAGGAAAAAAATGTCTCATTTGGAAATGACACTCCAGATGTCATTACAGGTAAAGGTTCAGTCTTCTTGAAAGAAAAGGTTAAAGCTGGAAATGTCATGTATGTAGATGGTTTAAAGCATAACCTGTTGAGTGTCAGTCAAATGTGTGATCAAGGAAATGAAGTTGTGTTTTGATCAAATAGATGTGTGGTTCATGAGCTTGATACAGGAAAGACCGTGATCAAAGGAACAATTACTCCAAACAACGTATACATACTCAAAGCAGGACAATAATAATGATATCTAAGAAAAACTGATGAAAATTGGCTATGGCATAGAAGATTGGGACATCTAAGCTTTTCTCAAATAAGAAAAGCATGCAGGCTCAAGGGAGTTTGTGAACTTCCAGATATCAGCATCCCAGAAAATACCATATGAAAACCATGTCAAGTTGGTAAGCAAACTAAAGTTCACTTCAATGAAAAAAAGGATCATCAAGTAAACCTCTTTAACTCATCCATACTGATTTATGTGTACCAACAAGGAAAAAATCACCTTGTGGAGAAGAATACTTTATTATTTTTATTGATGATTTTTCCAGGATGTGTTGGACAGATCTACTAAATCATAAAGATGAAGCATTTGAAAAATTTAGACCCTTCAAAGATTTAGTTGAAAATGAATCAGATCGAAAAATAAAATGTCTCAAATCTGATCGAGGGGGAGAATTCATATCAGACGAATTCTTTGACTTTTGTGAACAACATGGAATAAAGAGGCAATTCTCCATCAGAAGAAATCCTCAGCAAAATGGCGTGGTGGAAAGAATGAACATAACAGTTCAACAAATGGCTCGAGCAATGCTTGATGAATCTGGAACTCCTGCAACTTTCTGGGGTGAAGTTGCATTTGCTGCCGTGACTATTCTCGACAAGGCAAATGTTTGGATAAATAGAAATCAATCTCCATATGAACTTTGGTATGGAAAGTATCCTACTGTAAAACACTTTAGAGTGTTTGGAAGCAAATGTTTCATCAAAAGGACTAATGAAAAACTTGGTAAGTTTGAACCCAGAGTAGTGAACTTGGTAAGAAAAAGATGAACACTGTGGATTATCCGAATTCAATCTCTCAAAAACCACTCCACAGAAACCTGCAATCCAAAAAGAAGGAATTCTTGTTGGTTATTCATCCAGAAGTAAAGGATACAAATGTTATAATAAAAGAATTCGGAAAATTGTTGAAACCATTGATGTTGTAATTGATGAAGCGTGCAGAAATCCAGAACAAATGAAATCAACAGAGGAATATGATAGTGAGGAAGTTGGGGAATTCTTTCCTACATCAAATCAAAATGATATAGAAGAATTAACCAATGAAGCACCAGAAGAAGATACAACAAACAAGGAAAAGACTCCATCCAGGTATGTTCAGAAGAATCATCCAGAATCTCAAATTCTAGGAGAAAAGGGGGCTGGTGTACAGACAAGAAGAACTCTTACAGGGACCTCAAGCTATCTAGCATTACTATCCTCCACCGAACCTCAGAATGTAAATGAAGCCTCCAAAGATGAATGTTGAGTCAAGGCCATGGATGAAAAACTTGACCAAATTGAAAAGAATGATACTTGGGAGTTAGTTCCTAGACCTCATGATAAAAATGTTATAGGAACAAAATGGATATTCAAGAACAAGCTGAATGAAAATGAAGAAGTTATTAGAAACAAGGCCAGACTTGTGTGTAAAGGGTATTCTCAACAAGAAGGTGTAGATTTTCAAGAAACTTTTGCACCTATTTCCAGACTTCAAGCCATAAGGATGTTTCTTGCTCTTTCTAGTTTTCGAAAATTCAAAGTATATCAAATGGATGTAAAATCGGCCTTCCTTAATGGATATTTAGAAGAAGAAGTTTATATTGAACAGCCAGAAGGATTCATTCTTGGAAATGGTGCAAAAATCGTATGCAAGCTTAAAAATGCTCTCTATGGTCCGAAACAGGCTCCAAGAGCTTGGTAATACTGCCTTGACAAATATCTACAACAACAAGGTTTCACAAAAGGTTATGCAGATAGAAATTTATACACAAAGGTTAAATGATAAATTGCTAATTACTGTTGTTTATGTTGATGATATCATCTTTAGTAGCAATGAAGAATCCATCAGTCAAAATTTTGCTTCAATAATGTAGCAAGAATTTGAAATGTCCTTACTTGGTGAACTTACTTATTTTCTTGGTCTACAAGTACAACAAACAAAAGATGGTATCTTTCTTTCAAAAACCAGATATCTCAAGCAAATCTTGAAGAAGGACAAAATGGAAAATTCTAAACCAGTACGTACTCCAATGGTAATAAGATGCAGTCTCATTTCTAACGGTGAATCACCAGCAGTAAACCAACCAACTTACAGATCTATGATTGGAAGTTTTCTTTATCTAACAGGTACAAGACCTAATATCATGTATGCAGTAGGAATTGTTGGAAGGTTCCAAGAAAATCCAAGGGAATCACATTTCCAGGAAGGCAAAAGAATTTTCAAATATCTTCAAGGAACTCAGGACTTTGGACTATGGTATCTTAAAGATACAAACCTTAATCTTCATGCATATATAGATGCAAATTGGGCAGGAAACGTTGATGATTGAAAGAGAACTAGAGGAGGTGAATTTTATATGGGTTCTTGGTTAGTGTCATGGTTCAACAAGAAACAAAGTTCGATTGCCTTATCTACAACTGAAGCAGAATATGTGGTTGTTGCATCTTACTGCACACAACTACTTTGGATGATGGAAACATTGCAAGACATTTAGATCGCATGCACTCCACCCATCTCCATTCTATGTGATAATACAAGTGCCAACGGTATTTTGAAAAATCCTATCATGCACTCCAAGACCAAGCACATACCCATTAAGTACCATTTTTGACGAGAACAAGTGCTTGAAAAAAATGTTAAATTGGAGTATGTTCCCTCCAAAGAACAAGTTGATGATATATTCACTAAACTGCTTCCTAGAGAAACATTTGAATATCTTAGACAAAAGTTGGGAGCAGTTGTTGCATCATCTCGCTGTTAAATCCAGTTTTCAAAGGAAGGTTATTATACGCGGATTTCATGAAGTATAGTCGTGTATAACCACAGGTTTTTGTGGCTGAAGGAGCATATATGTTTTACTGATAGGAAAAAAGTGGGTCAGACTATGATATGGGTGCTATGTTTGATATTGATGATTAGAGTCTGACGATATGCTTTGTTCATTGATTTTTATCTGACTGACAAAGATGCCTTGATGAATGACTTGTTGATGATGCACACGTAGCACAGGTTCAGGGGGATAATTAGCCTTCACTCACATTCAACATTGTTGGCATCATGGTTGTTGATTTCAGCTATGGCTTCAGATACTTATATCATTTGTTGCATAATTCATGTAAAGATCTAGGGTGTGATATGACTTCTCCTGTCATGGTCTATATTTCAATGAGTCCTATTAGACATATGATGTAATTTGTATCCCCACTTTGCATGGGATGGATGATGTAATAATTGTTGTATTTCTGTCATGTATAAACAATTGGTATATCCCCACTTGGTTGGGTGGATGAGTCAAATATGGTGTATCCCCACTTGGTTGGGTGATTGATGTATATATGAGTCATTCGTCATAGGGAGGTCATACTCACTTAATTGAGTTATAGAGTCATGTTATGCTTTTGAATCATATCTCTGTAGACTCAGCATGTACTCAGGGGGAGCATGGATAACATAATGTATATCAAAGGGGGAGAATAACTTGGTTCGCCCTTTGCCCTTGATATCAAAGGGGGAGAGTATTTTGGTGTTTCTTGTTATCTCTAATAGTTTCTACAACTTGCAGTAATGAACACTAGCATAGTTTCCATCAAGTCCAAAGGGGGAGATTTTTGGCATTATGATACAAGTGTTGTCCTTGATGGAAACTCACTCACAGGTCAGTTCAGTTTTGATGAAAGGCAACCCACAGTGTAACAGATCCATTCATATGTAACAAGACAAAGGTACAGAAGAACATGAAGATGGAACTAAAGTCTACTAATAAGAATGAACAAGTTGAAGGTAAAGGATGGTGAAAAGTAGTTTAAGATGTATATGCAAGTCCACTTAGTCAAAGCAACGTATACACACAGGTCCACAGAACAAAAAGCGCGTATACGTATACACGCACTCCCGCAAGAGGAAAAGCGTGTACAAGTTGGAAAATCAAGGAATTTCAAGAGTAGAGAATACCAGGGGTTAATACCATGGTATTAGCCCACAATATTGAGCGGAGTAATGACTATTTGATCCCGTCTAAGAATACCATGGGTCCTAATAGGTTCTGGTCCAAGGTATTGAGAAAGGCCCAAAACTATGTAAGGAGGAGAAGATCATAAGGCCAATGTGTGCAAGTGAAAAGGGTTTCTAAGGAATACTTCTATCTGAAGTATATTTTATGTTGCAGGGGCTATCTTTGTGATTTGATCTAAAAGATTTTGTGCACCTTGAATTCAATGTTTGATCAGGATCATGAGACCTGAAATGACTTATCGTTGATCTAATAATGTTTGGGCTAGATCTTATTATGTACACCTGTTTTATTCATTGAATTTCATTATCTAGGTTTGTCCGAAGACTGGAATAACGTAATGATCTGATAATGGTTGGGCTAGATCTTATTATGTACACCTGTTTTATTCTTTGAATGTCATTATCTAGGTTTGTCTGAAGTCTGGAATAGCAGTGAAGTTATGAGTTAATATTTGCAGATATGTCCACTGGTTCGCTTTGGTGAAGTTGCATATACACACCGGTTCAGCTCTTCCAAGTAGCATATGTAAAAGAAAAAGTTTGTTGTTCAGAGATGACTGATCTATTTGATTAGTACTCTTGTTTTACTATTGTTTGTCACTGAAGTATTCTTAGATGTAAATGTAAAACTGAATGCATAAGGAGTTTGATATCTGATCTATTGATTGTATAAGTGAGAAGGGTGATTTTGCTACTGCCTATGTAAGGCTTTGTAAATTGGCAGTAGATGTTCAGTATATTTCTGTTTGGTATAGACTTGATTCAAAAGTTTTATGTTTCAGTAGTTTTGAATGTATACGTAGGTTTGATTAAAGGAAGTAGCATATACATGCAGGTTGGTTTCAGTAAAGTAGCGTATACATTCTGATGCGTGATTTTTGAGGTTGCAGTTGGTTCTGAATGATGATGTGGGTTTCTAAGTTCAACACAATGTTCTGATGACACTGATTTGATTGTTCAAATTAAATGATTGTCAGTTGATGCAGTTTGAGTTTCAAAGTTTCTAATGGGTCCAGTATGAAAATTTGATGAAAAGAGAACTTCATGTGTATTGTTGTGTACCAGGAGCATCCAGTCTAAAAATTTATGGAACGTGGTCCCTGGAGGAAGAGAGCAGGTCGTAGTCTTCTATAGGCCAGCGCCTACGTACTAGTAAACACATTGTCTAGTACAAGAGCTAGGGGGTTGTAGCTCCCTTCCAGTAGAAGCTGGAAAATGAGAGAAGGTTGTAGCCATCTGCAGGTGGGTGCCTACGTACTAGTATGAGTCTACACCAGTACAAGATTGTAAAAATATTTTCTTATTATTAAAAGAAGACAACAACGACAACAACAGGTGGTTTTCACCCACATTGGGTTTCCACCTTAAATCTTGGTGTTTATGTGTGTTGCTTATGTGTGATGGTTTATTATGTTTTTACTGCACTGTTTAATAAGTTGCTCATGCACTAGTTAGATCAACACATGATAAATTAACTAAATCACAAGTTCTTTGGGTATACGCTGGTTTCACTAATCTCAGTAGCGTTTACATGCTAGTTCACTTCATAGAAGTAGCGTATATATATCTGTTTGGGAAATGAAAAATTATTCATCTGATAATATTGATTCACCCCCCCTCTCAGTATTATTTCCAACATAGCAACCATGATAAATCAACCATAAAATCCTCATAATAGCAATTAGTTATGCTCATTATTTACATTAGAAAAATATCCCATATTAACTTATGCAAAATCAAACCAAGTTAGGGACTTCAATGTACCAAAAGACCATATATTGGCTGAACCAAATCTTTCTTTCATCAAATCACCCCCATGCCATATTCCAAGCATGAATTTTTTATCTCATCGGATAAACCAGGATATAATAAACCCAAGGATCCATAGGTTAAACAACCTCCACTTGCAAGCTACGGTGGTCTCACCTAAACCGGTCCCGAGATCACAAAAACAAACCAAGCTTGGATGCCTCAGAATTCCTTCACCATACTTGTAGGAATTTTCCTATCTCCACCCACCTATCAAGGGCTTCCTAGGGAAAACTATCTCCACCCCCGACCTCACCAAGATCCAAAATCTTCGAGCAATCCAAAGCTCAACCAATAATGAATCCCCTCATAGCATGGTTATAGAGGAAATGGAAAGGAAAGGATGAAACCACTATCAAACCAAGCAAAATCCATTCTAATGATAACAAATTAACCAAATAAACGAATGCATGTACCATGCATTCACATCCTAGAAAGGAAATCACACATGAAACCTGTTACCTGCAAGTCTAGATCTTTCTGTTGAAGCTATTGATTTGCCCCTCTCCTTGTTTTCCTCTGATTTCCTTTCCTTATTCTCTTCCTTCCTTTGCTTGCTTGTTTTCCTTTCTCCAAATCCAAGTGCATGCCAAAGTGTTCCAAGAATGCTCTAAGTGTGCAAGAGTGAAGGAGAGCTAAAAATAAATATACCAAAGCTATGAATTGTTTCTCTGATGCCTTTTTTCCATCGATGTCACCTTTGTCTTCATTTTCCTATAATTGCCCTTGCATGCAAATTCATGTCTCTTCACCATCCTTTTCTCCAATTTTCCTTTATTTCTCATAATTAAATGCCAATTAATGCCTCTTTTCCTTTACCAATTTCCATAGCCATTATTGAACCAAAAGTGATGCCCAACATTTATCTTGGAATATGTGTCCGATGACCTTGGTCTTATTTTACCTTTATTATCCTTTATTAAATGAAAATTTAACCCAGGGTTGTTATAAACCCCTCCACCTTGGGGGAACACCATCCTTGGCGTTCTATGACACCTATGACCAACAAACCATTGAAAACAAAAATTACTTCCTATGGATATTTATAACATAGCTTGATGCAATATATACAATGAGATCCTTTTAAAAGAAAAGAGAACATACCACTTCTTGGAGCTTTATAACGTAACTTATTGTGGTATTTACAACCATATATATATATATATATATATATATCTTAACCAAAAAATAGTTAAGGATACAAAGCCCGCACATGATCAATTATCCCCCATGTAGCTTCATTGGGACCAAAATGATTCCACTGCACTTTAACTTGCTTTATTGATCGGTTCGAGAGCATGATTTGTTCCCACTGCAATATGTATTGAGGCTCTAGTTGGAACTCTCCCTCTAGTTCCACCTGCAATACAGACTAATCAATCACATGATCAACATCCTACACATATCTCTTAAGTAATGAAACATGGAAAACATCATGGACTTTCACTGTTGGTGAGAGTGTAAGTCTGTAGGCCACTTGTCAAATACTATTAAGGATCTCAAAAGGCTTGTAATACTGAGGTTCCAACTTGGCACACGACCCAATCCTCAAGGAGCTCTTCTTGGGCTTGATGTGTAAGTACACATGCTCCCCAATCTAAAACTCCTTGAATTATTTGTGTTGATCTGTATAACTCTTTTTCTTGTCTTGTGTTGCCTTTAAGTTCCTTTTAATAACCTACATTTCCCATTCCATACCAGCCAACATGTTTGGCACCTTGTTCACTGGATCACTCTAGCTGATGGGAGTATGAAAACTCCACATGTAAAGAACCTCAAATGGACTCATCCCCAACGATTCTTGATACCCATTATTATATTCAAACTCTACTAGTGGAAGATACTCCTCTCACTTCCTCTGTTGATGCATGACTTTCATCCTCAACATATCCTCAAGAATCTTGTTCACCCTCTCTGCTTTTCCACATGTCTGTGGATGATAAGTTATACTGAAAGATAACTATATCCCCAAGCTTGCAAACAACTCCTTCGAAAACCTAGAAGTGAACTAAACATATCTATTTAATACAATCTTCTTGGGAACTCCATGCAACCTCATTATATCCTTGATGAAGATTTGAGCTACCTCACTAACTGAATTTGTAGACTTCACTGCAATGAAGTGAGCTACCTTGCTCAGTCTGCCAACCACAACCATGATGGAATCATGATTCTTCGATATCCTCAGCAAACCTGTAATGAAGTCCATGCAAACTACCTCCCATTTCAATTCTAGAATCATAATAGGCTATAAGAGGCTAATTGGGTGCTTGCACTCTACTTTCACCTGTTCACAGTCCAAGCATCTAGCAACAAAATCAACCATCTCTTTCTTCATAATTGTCCAATAATAAAACTTATTAACAATTGTCAATGTCTTTTGATATCCCAGGTGACCTAAATATCACTTGACATTAAACTATTTTAAGATAAGATTCTTCAAATCACTACTATATGACACATAAATATTGTTCCTAAATATGACCAAGCCATCTTCCATGAGATGATACTCCTCATCTCTATCACTTTCACCCTACTACTGCAACCTCTGCTTCAATTGTTGGTATCTCTCATCATGTTGCCCTACATGCAAGATTTTATCCTATAAATTTGTCCCATAAGAGGTCACAACTAAAATATGATTTACCTGCACTCTCCTACTGAGAGCATCTGCAACCTGATTCTCCTTTCCTTGATGTATTTGATCTCAAAAGAAAAATAACTGAGAGTATCCAACCATCTAGCTTGCCCGCCATTCAGATTAGGTTGGTCAAACAAGTACCTCAGTCCACTATGATCACTCATTAGAATAAAACTCCTTCCAAGAAGATAATTCCTCCACATCTTCAAGGCATGAATGATAGTTGCCAACTCAAGATCATGAGTCACATAGTTTTTCTTGTGCTCATTCAACTTCCTTGACTCATAACATACCGCTTTTCCTTCTTGCATTAGGACTCCACCATGTCCTTTCTTGCAAACATTTGTATAAACTAAAAACTCCTTATCTGTGTCTTCAATCTTTAATATTGGAGCATTTGTAAGTAAATGATTCAACTTCTCAAAACTAGTTTCACACTCAATCCATTCAAACTTCTTTCCTTTTCTCTACAAAGATTTAATAAGATAGGAAATCCTTGAGAAGTTCTCGATGAAACTCCTATAATAAATTGCTAGTCCCATGAATGGTATGACCTCATCCACATTCCTAGGAACTGGCCACTCCATGATAGATTACTTTTTTTTGGGTCCACTACTATCCCTTCCTTGGAAACAACATGTCCCAAGTAGTGAATCTAAGACTGAAAAAACTACACTTGCTAAGCTTGTCATACAATTGTTGCTCTCTCAACAATATCAACACTGATGTTAGGTGCTCTGAAATCTCCTCCTCATTCTTGAAGTATATCAATATATCATCAATGAACACTATCACAAACCTGTCCAAATAAGGATTGATCTGGATTCTCTCCGCTATTGGAATTAACCAATATCTTTTACTTTTGTGATGTTAGTAGAATTTCATGTGAAAGAGTTCAAAAACCACATGTGCATACTTTAAAGAAGATGAAACTTAATGGTAGCCATCAAATCAAAGAACAAAAACAAGTTGATAATGAAGTTCACCCAATGTGGGTTACGTCTCTAGTGTTGAGAAATCTAAGGCATCCAAAGTTAGAAGATTTCTCTTGATAATTTCTTGTGATATACTTTTACTTCTTTGATTACAATCTTCTCTTCATTATGTTATTATTGTGTTCTTTTCATCAAGACAATTACGAAATAAACAATAGAGGACAAGAGACACAGTATGTAGGCGTTGGCATTATGACTCAGGTTTGGCGCTATGGCACAAGTGTTGTCCTTGATGGCAACTCACTCAAGTGGCAAATATCTGTTCAGGATCTCAAAATAATAGAAAATGTGATACCCGCAAGTGAGCCTAACAAAAGCTGTGGACCCGCAGGTGCCCTGAACAAGAAGTGCGAGCATACCCGCAGGTTCTCCGAACAAAAGGTGCGGACGTCAAATTCACTCACTTTCATACAGAGAAGTGCGCGCACGTGGGAATTTTTATGATGGGTCCATGGTATCTAGTCCGACATGTGTGATCCTATGGTTTTGGTCTGTGGTATTGCATCTAAAATATTGAACCCCGGTTTTTGGGTCCCTTGTATTGGCTTTCTATGGTTTTGATCCATGGGTTGAGTAAGGGCTTGCCTATAAAAAGGAAAGGAGAGAAATTGGTTATACACTTGTGTGTTGAATATCTTAAGAGGAACAAGATCTGAAATAATTGTAATCGGTTGGTGAGTTAGAGTTGAACCTGAGCATGAGAAGATAGATCAATTGAGGGGTCATGATCTCTTTGGCGCATGATCAGATCTGTGGATCTAACAGTCTGTGGCACATTGGAGGACTGACAATTTGGCTCTATTCGGAGGTCCACAGGTGATCCACAGCGCAGGTGCGGTGGTACGCAGCTCAGCGACAAGATCAGGTGCGGAGGTACGCAGTCCAGTAAAAGAAGCAGGTGCAGAGGTACGCAGTCCAGTAGAAGGAGCAGGTGCGGAGGTACGCAGTCTAGTAGAAGGCGCAGGTGTGGAGGTGCGCAGTCCAGCAGAAGCCGTAGGTGTGGAGGTGCACAGTCTAGTAGACGGATCAGGTGCAGAGATCCGCAGTTCAGTAAACGGTGTAGGTGCGGAGGTACGCAGTTCAGCAGATGGATTAGGTGTGGAGCTGCGCAGGCTGGACACAGTAGGTGCAGAGGTACGCAGTTCAGCAGACGGATCAGGTGCGGAGCTGCGCAGGCTGGACAAAACAGAAGTGCGGATATTCACAAGTTTATATTGGTGAAGTTGCAGACTTTTCTTGAAATATTTGTTGGCTGCCTTTTGTCTATTGCTGCTGAATTCTGGGTTTAGATTACTGGTATTGCTTGTTTGGTTACTGCATTCTGAGAGGCTCATTAGTTGATTGTAAAAGGATATTGGTTGATTCACATGTACTTGATGATTATTTGAGTTCATGGATCCAGTCTGAAAATTAATGAAACGTGGTCCTTGGAAGAAAAGAAGTAGGTCAGCACCTACGTACTAGTAGCTCAACTAGTACAAGAGCTAAGGGGGTTGTAGCTCCCTTCTAGGAGAGACTGGAAAACGAGAGGGTTGTAGCTCTCTACAGGTTGCAGCCTACGTACTGGTAAAGGACTTCACCAGTACAGAATCATTGTAAAAGAAGTTTCTAATTGAAAGAATATAGAGACACATTGCAACAGGTGGTTTTCACCCATATTGGGTTTCCACCTTATATCTGGTGTTCTTTGGTGTGACTGTCCGTTTTTCTTGTTCTTTTTCATTATTATATGGTACTGACATTCAAATTAATGGTCAACATCTGAAGAATAAATTAAATTATAAATCTAGAGGGAATATTTGAAAAGAATTTGAGAAGAACGATGAACATTGGTTATGGCACAGAAGATTGGGGCATCTTAGCTTCTCACAGATAAGGAAAGCATGTAAATACCAGGCAGTTTGTGGTCTTCCAGACATTAGAATTCTAGACAATACAATTTGCAAATCGTGTTAGTTTGGTAAGCAAACCAGAACTAACTTCCCTGAGAAGGAAGGATCAGCTAGCAGGCCACTTGAACTTGTCCATACTGATGTATGTGGCCCATCTAGGAAAAGGTCACCTCGAGGAGAAGAATATTTCATATTATTCATTGACGACTTTTCCAGGATGTATTGGATAGGACTTATGAAGCACAAAGACGAAGCCTTTGAAAAGTTCAAATCATTCAAAGCCTTGGTGGAGAACGAATCAGATCACAAAATCAAATGCCTCATGTATGATAGAGGTGGGGAGTTTACCTCGAATGAATTTTTCGACTTTTGTGAAGAACATGGAATAAGAAGGGAATTCTCTACAGCTAGGACTCCTCAGCAAAATGGAGTGGTGGAAAGGATGAACAGAACAGTTCAAAAAATGGCTCGTGTTATGCTTGATGAGTCTGGAACTCCCGCAACCTTCTGGGGTGAAGTCGCATTTTCTGCAGTTGTTATTCTGAACAAGACAAATATTCGGGTGAACATCACTCAAACTCCTCATGAGCTCTGGTATGGTGAGACTCCTTCGGTAAAACATTTAAAATCTTTGGAAGCAAATGCTATATTAAAAATAATGATGAAAATCTTGGCAAGTTTGAACCTAGAGCAGATGAAGGCATTCTTCTTGGTTATTCTCCTCACAGCAAAGCATACAAATGTTATAATAAAAGGCTTGGAAGAATTGTCGACAGCATTGATGTAGTGGTGGATGAAAAAGAAAACACTCCCAGGCAGGTAAGATCTAAAGACTTCAAAAATGATGAGGACTATCCATCAACATCAAATCAGATTCATGATGGAGAAGAAACCCATGAGGGACTAGAGGAATAGATAAGGATAGAAGAAAATACTCCATCCAGGTATGTTCAAAAGAATCATCCAGAATCTCAAATTTTGGGGCAAAAGGAGGCAGGCATACAAACAAGAAGAACAATTGTAGAAGCTTCAAGCTATTTGGCATTACTTTCCTCCACTGAACCACAAAATTTAAGAGAGGCATGCAAATATGAATGTTGGGTCAAGGCAATGGATGAATAACTTGAGCAGATTGAAAGAAATAACACTTGGGAATTGGTTCCTAGACCAAAAGATAAGAATGTCATAGGGACAAAGTGGATTTTCAAAAATAAACTAAATGAAAATGGATATGTGGTTAGAAACAAGGCAAGACTTGTTTGTAAAGGATATGCGCAACAAGAGGGCATAGATTTTGAAGAAACCTTTGCACTAGTTGCTAGACTTGAGGCTATAAGAATGTTCCTTGCTCTCTCTAGCTTTCAGAAGTTCAAAGTATTTCAGATGGACGTAAAATCTGCCTTTCTGAATGGAGACTTGAATGAAGAAGTTTACATTGAACAACTAGATGGGTTCATCCTTGGAAATGACCCAAATCTTGTATGCAGGCTCAAAAAGGCTCTCTATGGTCTTAAACAGGATCCTAGGGCGTGGTATTATCGGTTGGATAAATATCTTCATCAACAAGGTTTTATAAAAGGATCAACTGATTGCAATCTATATATAAAGGTTGATAATGAAAAATTGCTAATACTTCTTGTGTATGTAGATGATATCATCTTTGGCAGCAATGAAGACATGAGTCAAAAGTTTGCCTTTGTGATGCAAAAGGAGTTTGAAATGTCCATGCTTGGTGAGCTCACATATTTCCTTGGTTTCCAAGTCCAACAAAACAAAGACGGTATTTTTCTATCACAAACCAAGTATCTCAAGAAGATCTTGAAGAAATATGGGATGGGGGATTCGAAACTAGTATGTACCCCTATAGTGACAGGATGTAGCCTCAGCGCGAATGATGAGTCGGCAATGGTACATCAACCAACCTATAGATCCATGATTGGTAGTCTGCTCTATCTAACAAGTAACCGACCAGAAATTATGCATGCAGTGGGAAGTTGGAAGGTTTCAGGCAAATCCAAAGGAAACTCATCTTCAGGCAGTTAAGAGAATCTTCAAGTACCTTCAAGGAACTCAAAACTATGGCTTATGGTATCCTAGAGATACAGATCTCACACTTCATGCTTATACAGATGCAGATTGGGCCGGAAGCGTGGATGAGAGGAAAAGCACTAGTGGTGGTGCATTCTTCATGGATCATAGATTAGTATCTTGGTTCAGCAAGAAACAAAGCTCTATTGCATTATCTACAGCTGAAGCAGAATATGTAGCTGCTGCATCTTGCTACACACAACTCCTTTGGATGATGCAAACATTGCAAGACATGCAAATCACTTGTACTCCACCTATCTCCATCTTCTATGATAATACAAGTGCAATCAGTATTTCAAAGAACCCTGTCATGCATTCAAAGACCAAGCACATACCAATCAAGTATCATTTTCTTCGGGAACAAGTGCTTGAACAAAAGGTCAAATTGGAGTATGTTCCCTCTAAGGAACAAGTTGCTGATATACTCACCAAACCGCTGCCCCGGGAGACCTTTGAATACCTCAGGTAAAAGCTAGGGGTAGTTGATGCATCATCTTGCTGTTGAATCTTGTCTTTTTCAGAGATTGTTGGTTGTACGTGAGTTTCATATGGGGTATACACATACATTCGCTGGTTTGTGGATTGGTCGAAGTCTGAATGGCACAGGTTCAGGGGGAGCATATATTCTTCTAATAATGCATTGTTGGCATTATTGTAGAAGATCTTGGAGGAGCATGTACAAAAGGAGTACATGGATGCTGATCTGAATATTGCTGCTAATGTTTTGTCTCTATGTCTTATATTTCTTTCGTCAAGGTCATGTAACGACCTATGCCCGGGATGAATGATGTAATGTACTTGGTTGTCATATGTAAATTTCTGATGTAACCCCACTTGGTTGGGAGGATGATCCCCACTTGGTTGGGTGATGAATGTATGTATAGAATCTTTTGGTGATAGGAAGGTCATTTGGTGTATGGTGGTTTATGGTTCTTCTTGAAGAAAATTTCTTTTGCAGATCTGGTCTACAGTCAGGGGGAGCACTATCAGCACAGCAGAACAGAGTTTTCAGCATGTTCTCAGGGGGAGCATAACCCTTTGCCCTTGATAAAAAAGGGGGAGAACGACTTTGAGGATCTTGGGGTTGCCATCACGTCCAAAGGGGGAGCTTGTTGGCATTATGACTCAGGTTTGGCGCTATGGCACAGGTGTTGTCCTTGATGGAAACTCACTCAAGTGGCAAATCTCTATTCAGGCTCTCAAAATAATAGAAAATGTGATACCTGCAGGTGAGCCTAACAAAAGCTGCGGACCCGCAGGTGCCCTGAACAAGAAGTGCAGGCATACTTGCAGGTTTCCCGAACAAAAGGTGCGGACGTCAAATTCACTCACTTTCATGCAGAGAAGCGCGCGCACGTGGGAATTTTTATGATGGGTCCATGGTATCTAGTCCAACGTGTGTGATCCTATGGTTTTGGTTCGTGGTATTGCATCTAAAATATTGAACCCCGATTTTTGGGTCCCTTGTATTGGCTTTCTATGGTTTTGATCCATGGGTTGAGTAAGGGCTTGCCTGTAAAAAGGAAAGGAGAGAAATTGGCTATGCACTTGTGTGTTGAATATCTTAAGAGGAACAAGATCTGAAATAATTATAATCAGTTGGTGAGTTAGAGTTGAACCTGAGTATGAGAAGACAGATCAATTGAGGGGTCGTGATCTCTTTGGCGCATGATCAGATCTGTGGATCTGACAGTTTGTGGCACATTGGAGGACTGACAATTTGGCTCTATTCGGAGGTCCGTAGGCGATCCACAGCGCAGGTGCGGTGGTACGCAGCTCAGTGACAAGATCAGGTGCGGAGGTACGCAGTCCAGTAAAAGAAGCAAGTGTGGAGGTACGCGGTCCAGTAGAAGGAGTAGGTGTGGAGGTACGCAGTCCAGTAGAAGGCGCAGGTGTGGAGGTGCGCAGTCCAGCAGAAGCTGCAGGTGCGGAGGTGCGCAATCCAGCAGACGGATCAGGTGCGGAGATCCGTAGTTCAGTAAACGGCGTAGGTGCGGAGGTACGCAGTTCAGTAGACGGATCAGGTGCGGAGCTGCGCAGGCTAGACACAGCAGAAGTGTGAATGTTCGCAAGTTTATATTAGTGAAGTTGCGGACTTTTCTTGAAATATTTGTTGGTTGCCTTTTGTCTATTGCTGCTGAATTTTGGGTTTAGATTACTAGTATTGCTTGTCTAGTTACTGCATTCTGAGAGGCTCATTAGTTGATTGTAAAAGGAGATTGGTTGATTCACATGTACTTGATGATTATTTGATGTTCATGGATCCAGTCTGAAAATTAATGAAACGTGGTCCTTGGAAGAAAAGAAGTAGGTCAGCACCTACGTACTAGTAGCTCAGCTAGTACGAGAGCTAAGGGGGTTGTAGCTCCCTTCCAGGAGAGACTGGAAAACGAGAGAGGGTTGTAGCCTGCGTACGGGTAAAGGACTGCACCAATACAGAATCATTGTAAAAGAAGTTTATAATTGAAAGAAGATAGAGACACATTGCAGCAGGTGGTTTTCATCCACATTGGGTTTCCACCTTATATCTGGTGTTGTTTGGTGTGATTGTCTGTTTTTCTTGTTCCTATTCATTATTATATGGTACTGACATTCAGATTAATGGTCAACATCTGAAGAATAAATTAAATTATAAATCTAGAGGGAATATTGAAAAGAATTTGATAATACTGATTCACCCCCCCCCCCCTCTTAGTATTATTTCCAACAGTAGGCTTGTCAACCAGGGCCAAAACCTTGCACCCTTTGAGAGGAAAACCCAATCATAATTTCTTCTTATAGATCTTCAATTGACAAATACCAAGACCATGACAAAGACCCTTGACATTAGTGTCCTCCCAATACCAACCAAGTCACTAACCTCTTATTCAATGATGCTCTTCCTCTTGTTATTCTCGGCTTCCTTTCTCTTCTCAGTCTCAGCTCCTTCCCTTGTTTATCTAACCTCCCTTTTATTCTTGGTCTCTTCTTGTAGGCTTGACACCCTAACACAGAAACCCTAGACTATCTTCGCTTCCTTTATAGTCTCTACAAGAGAGATACCTCTTGAACCTTGACTTCATATTCTCCTAGCGAGGCTCTATAACCAACAATAATCACCTCAAGGTGACAAAAACTCCTTCGATTTCTTTTTGATACCTTCAGTTCTGCTATCTTTGCACTTGGGGGGACAAACTAACCCAAAAATAATGCTTGGCTATACTCATTATCCTTCCTCTTTGTTGTGCTTATAGGGAGGCTTGTTTTGACATATACTTCGCACTTCTTTCTGGACTTGCTTCACCAAATTCGTTATCTCAAAATGACGCCGAGTATGGGTATATATACAAGTTTGTTCAAGACCTCTAGGTCGACATGATCATTTGGAGGGAAGACAACTTCATCTTCTAGATTCATCTCTTTGTTGTAGGCCAACATGATGATGGTTAGTGACAAGGTCTTGGAGGATGAATTTACATAGACAAGTGTGACTCTTTACAATGTGTAACTTGTCTTCATTACATGACAATGACTCTTTTATTCTTTTAGGACTAGATGAAAAAATTCCTAAAGGCTCTCAATGGGAGCCTTGACTCAAAAATAAAACCTCTTGCTCATGAAACCCATGGTGCAAGTATTACCATAATTTTATTTTTCTTCTTTACGTCTCTTTACATAAAATCAAAATTACATTTCATTATGAATGCCAAACCTAGTTACACTTTTCAACACTCCCTCTTAACTAGGGAGGTGTTCATAATGGTACTTGGTCATTCTAAATTTGAAGAATTTCTCATAAGAAGAGTCAGATTGGTAACCCATTTATTTAGCATCATATCAACCATCATTGTCACATAGAAAGGCCTTTACTAACAACTCTATCTCTCCACAATATCTTAGCTCAATTCTAGTGAGACCCATGATTTATAGACACTCTCATCATTGTCTCTATCGTAACATACCCCACCTGGGTTCTCAGGCTATATTCCATTAGGACTATTCTTATATTAGATTCCTAGTCCTCAAATAATATCGGTCCTCCATGACTATTCTTATCTTGGATTCCCTATCTCCTCCTCAAATAGTATCGAATGCCAAATTATTACCCAATCCTCTCATTCTGTCTTCCCAAGTGAATACTAGAATGATGTGTCTATCTCTCCCTCTTGGCTTAGGAATTTCCAAGTTTCTTCCAAGTAAGAAACTTTACAGGCTCTCTATAAAAATAGGGACCTACAGTAGCTCCTCAAGTGGAGATGATGGGACAACCAATTGCTTGAAGAACTCCTTCCTTTGATGTCATGAATTTATTTTGTAATGGAGTCTTCACCTTTTGTATATTCTTCATAGGGCACAGACCATCCATCACTTTTATCCATGGTTCAGTCATGTCATCATCAAAAAGTGATCCATTAGTGTTCATCTGGCCTTGCTTCATGTCATGTTGCCTTCTTAATGCCATATTTTCTTCGGAAGGATCTTACATCCTTCTACATGGTCCTCTTGAAAGAAAATCACAGTTCTTCCCTTTGGAAGCCTTGCATAAGCCTATGCAGATATTTGTTCAAATATAAGAAATTAACACTTAAATCATACTTAACTTTGTGATGGCATTTCATCATGACATCTTCCTATGGGCATCATCATCTTGCACATATGTTGACACCTCCTAAAGATATGTTTTTTTCAAGGGTCTCTATCATTTTCCAGACTTCCATCAGAGTCTCCATATCTTTCTAGGAGATATCATATTCAAATCTTCTTCGTCTTTCAGATATTTACTTTTTTTACCATTGTTACATAATATCTTCCTTCCTTTCTTCACACATTTCATTCCCAGGAGCTTCAAAATCCCTCAATTGTAGTCAACTACCTCATACTGCATATGCGAACATATTATGTTGATTTCATCTAATAAATATGTGACCTATGCATTCTTGCATCCCTTTGAGGGAGGAGATCCTTTCTTTTATCATGCTTAGATAGAGTAGTGATCCATGTTATCTACAACCATATGACATGAATTTCATGATATCAAGTGTGAGCATAAATACCTCATCTTTCTTTTGGGTCATCCAGACTTCTTACAAAAGTTTATGTTGAGTGAAGGAATTTCACCCGATTGATATACTTCGTTGTTATGTTATCATACCATCATCCTATGAATTTCATAAGATTGAAACTCTTGAAGAAACACTTTCTCTTCCTCTTGACCGGTGAATCTTGCAATGAAGATTCCATCAGAGAATCTTGAGGATCTTGCATGTCCTATCGTGAATATGTTACCTTTTGACAGATGTATGATAACCCTTTTCCTAGATGACTTCTTCCATTTTCATAAGTATCACTTGAGCTTTGAATGAGGTTTTCCAAGAGCTATATCCTACATAGTTGACTTCCATAGGTTTTTATTCCAGACAACAATCATATTACATATGACATGAGCTCTTAATTCTAATGCTTCTACCATGATTCCATTATCTAATATGATGTATCCTATCTTATTTTCAATTCTTCCTATCTATAATTTACATAACAGAAGAGTAACTTTTCAATAAGGATCATCTCTTAGTCATAGTAGAGATCTTTTAATTCCTCCTTCTTAAGCTTCTTTGTCTCAAGCTCTTCTACTTCTTCGGTAATATGGGCTTCTTCCTTATTCCTCTTGTTATTGTCCCTTTTAAGCTTATGACAATCTCTTCTATAGTGCCCATATTCTTGACATCCATAGCATTGTACTTTAGCCATGTTCTTCTTCTTCCTTTGAGGACCAAATTTTCCAAACTTTCCTTTTCTTCTTGACATAGCAGAATACACTTGGTTTTTCTCATTTGTACCTACATCTGACTTTTCCTTTAGTATGGTTTCTTTGATCTTACACAATGACCATAGATATTGAAAAGGAGTTGCTTCTTTCTTCCCAGATACTTGAAGTGAAGTTGCCCCATTCCTCCGATAGTGCATTCAGTACTACAGTGGTCATTTCTTTGTCAGACATTATTTCACCCAAATCTTGAAGTTGATCTCTTATTTCAGAAATCCTCATAAAATATGAGGGCATTCCTTCTTCCCTTGAGATATTCAATTTTTATAGCTATTTCCTTAGCGAGATTACTTCTCTAGTAATACTTATAGAAAACAACTCTACCAATTTGTCATATATAGCTTTGCAGTGTCTAATTTTGATACATATGGGATGAGAGAGTCTTTGAGGGATTCTATGAGAATCCTTTGGGCTCTCACTTCTCCCTTCATGAATCTAGCATGTGCTTGATTATATTCTTTAGGAGGTTGAGTATTGACCCTTTGATGTGGTCCATGACTTCACTGTCAATGAGATTTAGGTATCTTATTTTCTTCCATACAAGGAAGTTTGTAGCCCCAATCAATTTGTTGCTTTCCTTGCAAAAATACATTTTGATAGTATCAGATGAAGTCATAAAATTACTTGAGAATTTTCTGCTTGCTTCCTCCTTAATTCATATGTTGATAGAGGACTACTCTAAGGATTGATGAGAGAGATCTTGCTTCACGATCCTTCTTGAATGTTCTAGACTACCTTCGACCTTGAAGAGATTCCTCAGATGATGATCTCGGAAATACTTCTAGGTTTTAGGTCTTTCTTCCTCCTTCCTTCTTGAATATTATTTCAAGACTTCTTGCTAGAGTATATTTCTTCGATCTAGGGTTTCCATATGAGGAAGGTCTTGATCTCTTGTTTGGTTTCCTTTGACTTGCTTTGATCCTTCTTCGAAACTTGATTCTTATGTGTCAACTTGATTAGATGTCGCTTATTGACTTTAACACCTAAGCTTTGATACCATGTTGAGAAATCTAGGGCATCCAAATTTAGAAGATTTCTCTTCTTGATAATTTCTTATGATATACTTTTACTTCTTGGATTATGACCTTATCTTTGTTATGTTATTATTGTGTTCTTTTCACCAAGACAATTACCAAATAAATAATAGAGGACAAGAGACACAGTATGTAGGCTTGTCAACTAGGACCAAAACCTCTCACTCTTTTAGAGGAAACCCAAATCAATAATTGTTCTTATAGATCTTCAATTGACAAATACCAATACCATGACAAATACCTTGACCCTAGTGTCCTCCCAAGACCAATTCACTAACCTATTCTTCAACGATGATCTTCCTCTTCTTGTTGTCGGCTTATTTTCTCTTCTCCATCTCGACTCCTTCCCTTCTTTATCTCGACTCCCTTTGATTCTCGGTATGTTCTTGTAGGCTTGCAACCCTACCACATAAACCCTAGACTATATTTTTTTCCTTTATAGTCTTTACAAGAGAGAAACTTCATGCACCTTGTCTTCGACTTCTCCTAGCAAGGCTCTATACCTAAACAATAATCACCTCAAGGTGACAACAACTCCTTTGACTTCTTTTGGATGCCTTCGGTTCTACTATCTTCACACGTGGGAGGAAAAACTGACCCCAAAAAATGCTTGACTATCTTTTCTATCCTTTCTCTTTGTTGCGGAAATAGGGAGGCTTCTTCTGGTGTATACTTCGCATGTCTTTCTCGACTTGCTTCACCAAATTCTTTATCTCCAAATGAGGCTGAATATGGGTATATATACAAGTTTGTTCATGATCTCTAGGCTGACATGATCACTTGGAGGGAAGTCAACTTCATCTTCTAGATTCATCTCTTTGTTGTAGGCTGACATGATTATGGTTAGTGACAAGGTCTTGGAGGATGACTTTACATTGACAAGTGTGACTCTTTACAATGTGTAACATGTCTTCATTACATGACAATGACTCTTTTATTCTTTTATGACTAGATGAAAAAATTCCTAAAGGCTCTCAATGGGAGCCTTGACTAAAAAATAAAACCTCTTGCTCATGAAACCCATGGTGCAAGCATTACCATAATTTTATTTTTCTTCTTTACATCTCTTTACATAAAATCACAATTACATGTCATTATGAAGACCGAACCTAGATACACTTTTCAACATCTGGGCCTAGTGTCAAGATTGGGGAGGCCACTTCATTAAATGTTGCAAGTTGATGATGAGTAAATTGTGTATTCTTTGTCATTACAAGGATAAAATCCCTCAGCTAGAGTGATATGTCTCTCCAGGAGACATTCTCCTATAAGAACTCTCACTCATATGGGCCCTCCTTTAGCATGACAAGATATAAAATTCTCACATGAAGTGGCATACAAGTATCCTCCAACAGAATAGTAAACAAAGATCTCAACATCAAATCATCATCTCAAAAAATCAAAAGAAAGAGATGGAATCACTACATCATATACCTCCACTTCCGGGGATGGCCTGAAAATGCATAGCTCTACTAAATAAATGGATTGCACTGTTGAATCTGTGGCGTGAAATTGTGTCAAATGACTATAAACTCTACCCTTTTCTGACACCATAAAAATATGGACCATCACGAATCCCAAAGGTTCCCCAAAGATTCCTTCTCACTAGTTGATTGGAATTTTGCTGCTCATATGACAAATCGGACTTCACAACTGCACTCCTAGTGAAAAACTGGGTAATTGAGTATAAAGTCGACCTGGTTCTAGAACTATCAAAACTTGGCCCTTAGGGAATCTTTTAGATTCCTCATGATTCCACAATGATTCCTCTCTGCAATTTGGCTAAAATTTACCCACTCATATTAGGAAACTAATCACTCTATTAGACTTGTGGCAAAATTCTAGTTCATTTGAGTATAAAGTTGGCATGATTTTGTCACTGAGAAAATTTGGCCATAAGAGAATCTTTTAGATTCCTCATGATTCCACAAAGATTCCTCTCTGCATTTTTACTGAAGTTCTACTACTCAGATGAGTAAATTTATTACACCATTAAATTCCTTGTGGAAAAATGAGTAATTTATGTATAAACTTGGTATACTTCTGCCTCTGTCAAAAATCAACCTCTAAGGGAATCTTTTAGATTCCCTACATATTCCCTGTGCCAGGGTTCCATTCCCTCGATTTACGTATTGTCTCAAGGTTTCACCCCTTGATATGCGTGTGTGCTCCTCCGCTCTTTAGGAAAATGAAAATTTCAGGGTTAAATAACCCGTGGCGGGAAGATCCTCTAATACCCGTGGGTCATTGGCGATCAAGCGGGTTAAGTGGGTGGAGGTCCAGGGGTCAAACCCATGGGCCTCACCCATACGACTTGTTGTTTTTATTTTAATGCATTTTGAAGGGCTGACGATGACGGGTTGGCTGGCGGCCCATGCGGAGTCAACACCCATTAACATGTTTAACATACGTTGTCGTGTTATACTGAAATGATCGTGGGCCAATAGGTGGCAGGTCTACCATTGGCGGCTTACTCCATATGTGATATCTATATATATGTGGTGTGGGTGGCACGGGTGGTGCATTTCCACCCCTCTCTCTCTCTCTCTCTCTCTCTCTATATATATATATATATATATATATATATATATATATATATATATAGATATATATATATATATATATCTATATATATATATATATATATATCTATATATATATATATCTATATATATATATATATATATATATATATATATATAGATATATATATATATATATATATATATATATATATATATATATATATTCCAAAACAAATCGACCGTTTTTTTGGGTTTACCGACAAATTAAAGAGGTGACAAATTCACCTGTTCAGGCTGCCGGAATCCACCGCCGATTAGTGCCAAATTGTTGCCTCATTAGTGGTCACCAAATTTAGCGCTTTCGCCAAATTTAATCACACCTCTAGTTTTAGGCGACGCTCCTGCCAAATCTAGCCAATGGGCTTAGTTTGACCTAAACTTTGATTGGCCATAACTTTCACATACAAACTTAGATTGAGCTTTTGTTTGCATTGTTGGAAAGCTTGTGACCAAATATTCGATCTGACCCTAATTTCACTGAAATCCAAAAACTTTTATTTTTGAGCTTGTCCTGAGTCCTCTTGGATCACAGAGTGATTCTGGAGTCTTACATTGACTATACAACAAGTGTCCCGACATGCCACACTTCCTTCTCCTTCACCCTTGTTCTTCGAAGCCATAAGTGATGAACTGACACCTGCATCCTCTGCAAACATGTTGTACAAACTTTGCAAACTAAATGTTTAATTACATGACCTATCATGACCCAAGCATCCCCATACTTGCCAAGAGTTTATTACACACACTCTTTGGTCAAGTGTACATCATAATAGAAACAAATACCCTAGTTATCAATAAAAAGAGGCCAAAACATCATTATGCTTCTTTCATAAGTGATGGAAAACACATAATCACTTTTACAATCATTTCACAATGTATGATTTATAAAATGCGGCCATGACAAACTACTATATCTAGTAAAATCATATCTTACTAACAAAGTGAATGGGTCATCTCCATATGGTGGATTCACTTGTTGAACATATTCACCAGTTAGTGATTGTATGGGTGCTTTGTCCTTTAGACATTTCTCTAGATGAATCCTCCAACATGTGGCTCTTTGATGTCCACCTTTGTTGCAATGATTGCAAAAAGTATTCTTCCTCCAATCCTGCTTAACCTTCTTCCTTCCTTGATGGGGAGAAGGCCTTTCACATCTCGTCCTCTTTCTTGTCATTAGGGGACTTTTGAGGTCTAAAATGGGCCTCCTAAGAAAAATGTACAACCAAAATAAACTTTATAAGAACCAATAGGATTCAAGATTGTGATGTCAACCATAGGGGATGGTTCACCATTTTTGGAGTAAAAAAGTAAAAATAATATAAAATAATAAAATAATAAAACTACTTTTTCAACTCATATTTTTAACTTATCTCCCTAAGGTTTCAATCAAATTTCGAGCAAAAGTACTCTTTGGATGAAAAATTTAATTCCTCATCCAAGGACTACCCATGTTTCATACTTTCAATGGACCCTACTACATGAAAAATGAGAAATACATGAAAAAACATGATTGCAATCACATTTTTCATGTATTTCTCATTTTTCGTGTAGTAGGGTCCATCAAAAGTATGCAACATGGGTACTCCTTGAATGAGGAATCAAATTTTTCATCCAATGAGTGTTTCCGCTCGAAATTTGAGTAAACCCATAGGGAGATAAGTTGAAAATACGAGTTGAAAAAATAGCTTTTTCTTTTTTTCCCTCTAAAATTTGATGATGTAATCTAATATTATTTTATTATTTCCACTAGTATTTTATAATTTCCTTAGGGGCCCATTTTAGACCTCAAAATTCCCCTAATGTGCCATTCTCTTCCAGCACTCAACAACCACATGGTTATGCAAGCCACAAAAACTACATGGTTTTCTATTCATGATTTTTGCTCATCATTAACAATATGCTTGTAATCAAAATGAAATTTAGAATACTGAGACTTTTTATACCTCTCTTGTTTGTCTTTGGTGCAATCCTGGAAATGAGATCTTGTCTTAACTCTTCCTTTGCAAAGTGCACTATCATGGGAGGATTGTGATGTGTTCCAATCATCCTCTTTCTCCTATGGATTCGAAATTCCTTGGAAACTTCTGCTACCTTTGATCGCTCTCCTGCAATTTATCCCATATTGGTAAGGAGTCGTAGGCCAGTTCCTAAAATGGGTACCTCAAGGCTTTCAATAGAAAAATAGTTTCATGTGAAAATGAAACTAAATAATGATCAACACATTTTACCTCAACTATTGATTCTGAAGCAGGTGATGATGGCTTTGTTAGCCTGTGTTGTGCTTCAACTTTTCCAAGGCCTCTTCTATGGCTCGTATCTTACGCTGTAATCTGTGATTCTCCTCTTTTTCTTCTCGTATAAGTCTCCTCAATTCAACATTATCTACTTGAAGGCTCTAATTGATCTTCTCATTTGAATGATGAGAAGATGATGAAGAAGAAGAAAGTTCACTCGAGGAGGTAGATGGAGCATCATCCTCTGCTCTTTCTTTCTCCTGTTACTCTCTTGTCATTTTCTCCTCATAATCTACATACATTATATCTACCATGTTGACCATCCTATATAAGGCCTCGTAGAGATCTCTGTCATCCTCCATTTTCTTTCTAGCTACACATTCAGTCATTCACACTTGCAATTCACATTAGTGAGAAGACTGCTCTGACACCAAACTTGATCTAGATTCTCTTCACTACTGAAATTAACCAAGACCTTTTACTTATGTGATGTTAGCGTAATTTCATGTGAAAGAGTATGAAAAACCACATGTGCATACTTAAAAAAAGAGGAAGCATAATGGCAGTCATCAAATCAAAGAACACAAACAAGTTGATAACAGAGTTCACCCAGTATGGGTTACGTCTTTGGGCCCGCTATCAAGAGTGGGGAGGCCGCTTCATTAAATGTTGCAAGATGATGATGAGTACATGGTGTATTATTTGTCATTACAAGGATAAAATTCCTGAGCTAGAGCATCATGTCTCTCCATGAGATTTTCTCCTATAGGAACTCTCACTCATATGGGCCCTACTTTAGCATGCAAAGATATCAAATTCTCACATGAAGTTGCATACAAGTATCCTCCAATAGAATATTAAACAAGGATCTCTCATCAAAGCATCATCTCAACAAATCAAAAGAAAGACATGGAATCACTGCATCATATACCTCCACTTCCAGGGATGGCCTGAAAATGCACATCTCTACTAAAGAGATAGACTGCATCGTTGAATTTGTGTTGCAAAATCATGTCAAACGAATGTAAACTCAACCCCTTTCCGGCACCATCAAAATCTGGACCCTCGAGAATCTTAAAGACAACTTCTTGTTGGTTGACTAGAATTTTGTTGTTCATAAGAAAAATATGACTTCACCACTGCATGCCTAGTGAAAAACTAAGTAATTTGATTATAAAGTTAGCCTGGTTCTTAAACTGTCAAAATTTGACCCTTAGGAAATCTTTTAGATTCCTCATGATTCCACAAAGATTCATCTATACAATTTGATTGAAATCCTGCTGCTCAGATAAGGAAATTGATCACTCCATCAGACTCCTGGCGAAATTATGGTTTTTTTGAGTATATAGTTGGCATGATTCTATCACTGATAAAATTTGGCCGTAAGGGAATATTTAATATTCCTCATGACTCCACAAAGATTCCTCTCTACAATTTGACTGAAGATCTGTTGCTCAGATGAGGAAATTGATTATGCCATCAGAATCCTTGCAGAAAATTGAGTAATTTGAGTATAAACTTGATATACTTTTGCCTATGTCAAAAATCATCCTCCAAGGGAATCTTTTAGGCTCCATGCATAATCCCTACATTAGGGTTCCACTTCCTTGATTTACATTCCGTCTTAAGGTTCTTCCCCTCGGTATGCGTGCATGCTCCTCTGCTCTCCGGGAAAATGAAAATTTCGGGTTTAAATAACCCATGGAAAGAGGATCCTCCAAGGTGAAGCCACGTGGGTGGATGTCCCAAGGCAAACCCGCGGGCATCCCCCGTATGGCTCACTATTTGTATTTTAATTCATTTTGGAGGTCTGATGGCCTATGCGGGGTCAATACTTGTCAGCCCTGTTTAACATACAGTGTTGTGTTATATTGAAATGGTCGTGGGTTAGTAGATGGCAGGTCTGCCATTGGCGGCATGCCCCATAGGTAATATTTATATATGTGTGGTGTGGATGGTGGGGTGGTGGCTCATCACCCCCGTTTTTTATATATTTTTTTTTGTTTTTTTAAAATAAATTGTCCAAAACAAATCGACCGATTTTTTGGGTTTACTGGAAAAATTAAAGAGGAGACAAATTCGCTCATTCTGGCCATCGTAATCCATTGCCGATAAGTGCCAAATTGTTTCCTCATTAATGGATGTCAAATTTATCGCTTCCGCCGAATTTAGTCGACCTCTAATTTTAGTTAGCCTTCCTTCAAAATTTGGTCAATGGGCCTAATTTAACCATGTTACACATCATTTTATCACTGTCCCTGTACTCCCCGTTCCTCGATCCTGGAGGACCTCTACAGTGAACCTCATGTGTTTTCCTGTCATGAAGAACATGTATTTACATCACTCTTCATCTATAGAACATTTCTCTCTTACATCATTTCCAGAGAATATTCCTTCAAACTCAGTTTTAAAGGCCGGCGCTATCCCTCATTTTCTTCCCCGCGCCGATTTTCAGAGTTTAACACCTAGCCTAGCACTGATCAATGCTGTTATCCATCCATTACTTGCATCGACCCTCTTTTGGAAAGTTTTTAAAAATGGAATTGAAGCTTCCAAGTCTAGAAGCTTCGTGAACGGAAGTCTGGTAAATGGTTAGTCGAGATAGAGCCGAGAGGGATTGTTTGGGCTGCTTTCTCCTATTAAAATGGAACAAACTAAAAGGGATTAGACCTCTCCCATCATAAGAGGATCCATGTCCCCTCTCTCAAGCTATATAAACTTCTCCTATTCCAACCTCAACTAACTAATCAATGGGCTTGAATAATCTGCAAAATCTTGATAGCCTTAGCCTTCTAGTTTGTGCTTGTAAAGGGAGAATAAGTTCGTAGTTTGTTTGGTTTGGAGAAAAGAGGAAGAAGCCTTGAACTTCTATTGTTTCAGGAGAATCATGAGATGCTAATAGTGGTGCTAGAACCTGGACATGTCAAAGGAAACCTGCAACACTAAGGCGAAGGTTGTACTTTCCTTTTTGTCATAATAATAGAACTAATATTTTGTTTCCTATATCAATCACATATGATATTTGGTAGCTTAAGACTCCTTAGCCTCTTAAGTAGGTTGAATCTATTGTATTCTATCGTATGCTTTGGTTTCTTGTCTATTTGTTTTAGGTGCTTGATTAACATTAAGGAGCTAATCGCCGGAGCAAAGACACAAGGACTTCATCAAACAAGGATAAGAGATACAAGAGGTAGGATCTTATCCATTCTCAATCTAAGGGAAATTCTGTCAGATTTTCTTGTTTGTGGCTAGACCCTCTCCCTTGGGCTAGAGGGATTGTATCTGTCCACAGAGAGAATCTTCCTACTCTATAAATTGGTGACCATACTAGGGATCCATCCCTCTCTTTGGATTGTTGTTCATTTCATGATTTGCGACGACTTTTGTTGTATCACTCTTTCTCTTTTGTAATCTGTACTTTACGTCATCTACTGCTTTGATTATTGAATTTAGAGTGATAGGTCTGGTTTTGTTTTGTGGAAAATTTTTGTTTTTCTTTGAATCCCTTAATGAACATTGTTATTTTGCTAACAGTAGCGCCGACCAGTGTGAGTTCCTCTTGAACAGTCGTGCCACGACCCCTTATAGAGTTCATTGCTAGTTAGATAGTCGTGCCAATTCCTGTAGGTTAAAATCAGGGTTTCTCTTCAATCATTGCCAGTGTATCTTGTCCTCATAGATTCTGTTTCATGGCTTGTTTGCCTTTAATCTCCCTGGCTATAATGATTTGTTTGATTGATTGGTTTGAGATTACATTACTTGATTTTTTGAGTTTTTGGATGGTTTGTGTTCCTAGAGCATCTAGGTCATTGTCCATTCATTTGCTTATCTTCTCATCAAATCGGGTTGGTAATTTTTTGCTTCATGCATTTCATGTTTTAGTCCTTGCATCTATATTGCTTTGTTTTCAATTGAACGAGTGAAAAGTTTCGTTTGATCTTCTCTTGTTGAACGTCTCTTTTCTGAGCATAGATTACATTGCTCAGTTTGTTTCGATTGAATCTTTGCATATTTGGTTTGAAATGAGTTTTTTTTATCGTTCTTTGCATATGATTGATGTTTGGTTGTTTGAAAATTTTCATTGAAATGTTTATGTGAAAGATTCATTCTAGCAATCCATTGCAGAAAAAACAGCATTCTAGTTTGTTTAATTTATATGTGCATTAAGTAGCATCATTGAAAGCTAGAATTACATCATCACGAGCATTTGAAATGAAATGAACTTCTTTTACTATTAAAAGGACTAGTTGAAGTGTATCTGATAGGAAGAGTAGGGAGTGAAAAGAATTTTCATTGTTTTGTTTTGCAAAGTGAAGTAGTGAAGAGTCAGCTTACTTTCGGTTGCTTGTTTGTTGCATTGATTGTTTTCTCTTCTCTCAATTAGTGTAAGCATTCATGTAATTGAAAGGATTTTGTCTCATATAGCTACACATAAGAGTTTTTTAGGTGACATCGATAAGACCTGAAAACTGAGACTTAATTTCAAGATAAACCTTTAAAATATATTCAATTAACCTAAGGTGCATTTGAAACTAAACACTTACATTTAGAGGTCTAGGCTGGAGACATGTTTTGGCGTTTTTAATCCTAGCAGTTGTCATTCACTTCGGCATTAGACAGTGCTAGTACAGACTTGTGCTCCCTATATCGTCGCGTATATAAAGGGAGACCCCACTAGGTTTGCAATCCTTTATCCATAGGAAGCCGAGTCCGCTGCCTTGTAAACATGATACACCGAACACATCATTTGGGGAGATTGCCTGCTCGTACTTTTTGGTTTTCCAAGAGGTATTCTACAGTTCACAGTTACCTGGTAATCCCTTTTGCCTAGATTATCTTGAGCAATAATTTTGGTCTTTTTGACTCTTTAAATTTAAAATATCATCGAGTAGTTGTCCTTTCGGGGTTGTTCAAACCAAAAGTGACTAGAGTCATCTTTACCTTGTTCTTGACTCTTAAAACATGTAAAGGCATGAGTCTGTTTCAGCATCTTAATTCTTTTTTGCCCACGATCACATCACATACCTGATAGTTTTATTTTGGACCATATCAGAAGTATATCCTTAATATATTTTAAAGAAGCCTTGAAATTAATATTTCTTCTCTTTTGTTTAAGACAAAGTCATCATGGCTAAACCATCAAGTTTGCCTCATTCCCCTTCCTCTCCTCTAGCTATAAGGTCATCCGGAGAAGATTTCCCTGAACTTCCGTAGTCACTTAAGGATCAAGGTGTTGAACTTGGGATTGTTCTGAGTATTCAACCTTTGTCATCTCATCCGCCTCCATCAGATACTGGGTCACCTTATGAATCTAGCCTGGAATCCTATGATAATCCTATCCAAACTCTCGAGAGTCCGCAAAGACTAGTTTCTTATCCACCATACCCTTTTGTGATATCTCCTCAGCATCCTTACATTTCATACGATCAGCCTGGTGTTCCTTTGGAGTTGTCTCCTCGTTCATCTTTGGCTCTTCGTCGTTGGTTGTTTTCTATGGAGTCAAAAGGAAAAATCTTAGTCTCCTCCTTGAGTCATTCAAAAGTTTCCGCTACTAATACTCCTCACATAGATGATGAGTAGGGATATGAGTTCCCTCCATAAGGCTTTCCTTATACAGGAAACATCCCGCCTAGCACCTATTCTCATACTAGTGGACCTATGTTGTCGCATGGCTACACCACTTTAGCTCAATTGGTTTCAGGCACTCCTAGTGCCTCGTCATTATATGAGAACCCCATTTAGTCTTCCAGTGCTATGCCTACATCGGGTCCGTTCATTCATAACACGACCTCTCGACCGATTTTACAAACTGTGCTCACTTCAGCTCTGGTTCAACCTACCATTTCGTCTCAACCTATCTCGTCATTTCGGCCTATTCTTCTGGTTCAAACGACAGTCTCAGGTCAAGTCTCGGTAAGTTCTTCTACCTCTCCAGTGAGTGGACAGATTGTGCCACCACCCGGGGGGAAAGATCTGAATATCCCCATGATGTCTAGTGAAATGAGTATAAGTGGATTACAAACTCACATAGTTGGAATGAATCAACCCTTTTATGGCGTTATTCATAACCCTGTTGGTCCATCTGGGTTAGGTAACGTCCAATACTAGAAGCCATATATGGCTCAGGTCCCATTCTAATCGGCTTATATCCCATACGGTTCACAAGCTATGGTGAATCCGCCTTACATTCCTCAAGTTGGGCCTTATGTTCAGCCTGGCCAATCCACTGTGCCTGGTGGCTATGGCCAGATCCAATTCAGGAACTATCAATGCCTTCAAGGTATCACCCCAGGAACTATCCAGCAACCCTTTCAGTAGCAAGGGCAACCTTTACTGCAACAAGGGCAAGCACAACCGCAGCAACCATTGCAGCCGCAAACTCAGTTTGTGCAGCAGACTTCTCAACCTTTTTCCTCCCAATGCCAACCTTTGCAGCAGAAGGGGAAACCTTTGCAGCCATAAGGTTAGCCTTTGCAGCAGCAAAGAAAACCTTTGCAACAGCCACAAGGTTAGCCTTTGCAGCAGCAGGCCGTATATGAATATCGACAAGGTCAGCCTTTGCAGCAGCAGGCCGTATATGAATATCGACAAGGTCAGCCTGTTCAGGGCCAAGCTCAACCTTTGCAAGGTCAAGGTCAACCCCTGTAGTAACAAGTTCAAAATCCTTATGTCCAGGGTTAGCAAGTTCAAAATCCTTACATCTAAGGTCAACAGGTTCAACAGCCTTTTAACCCATATGCCCATCAGCAGCTTATGGAAAAACAATATCAAATCTACCCAGGACCGAATCCTCCCTACGGGAAAGGTAACCTTTAGTGGGGGAAAAATCAGATTCCATATGGACAAAATCCTCCACTGTGGGGGAAAAATCCTTACCAACAAGGATGGGTTCCACAGTTTGGGTCTACTCAAAGGCCCCGCATGCCTTTTAACATGCAATTTCCTTTCTTGGCCATGTTGAAACTACCAGATGTTTTGAGGCCCACCAATGATCCTATCTTTCATTCGCCTTATTGGCCTCCAGTCCCAACAAAGATTCCGAGTGATTGCCCCAAATTTGAGGGAAAAGCGAAGGAGGATCCATAGGTCCACGTGATGACATATCACCTCTGGTGCTCCTCCAATTCGTACGTCGATGATTCCACCTGTCTCAAACTTTTTCAAAGAAATCTCACAGGGGCTGTAGCAAAATGGTACATCGAATTGCCTCGAGGTACCTATGGTGAATTCGACTCTCTCACTATGGCTTTCCTCACTCATTTCCAGCTGCTAGTTCACTATGAAACTGCCACGCATCTTCTTATGTCACTTAAGCAAGACACTGCAACCCAAATCTCTAATCACATCTACGAATGGAGACATCGGCATCGCCTCATCAAGTTTGAAATTGTTGATGAGTTGTTGACAGAATGGTTCACAAAATCATTCGTTGGCAAAATTGCAAAGGACACAGCCATGGGTGGGTGTGTTACTAAGGAGAAAGCCATCGCTTGTGCCCAGTATTTGGACCTAGTCTACTCGCAATATGGAACATTATATGAGATGTTACCCAATGCTCCAAGACCATCATCAGATATAATAGCATCGAAGTCTCTGGATACACCACATGTTGATGGAGTGATTGGTTCCATGTCTCAGACTCCCGCGAAATCTTCTTCAAAGTAGAAGTCAATCTCGAACACTGGTTCCAATGATCCATCTAGAAATTCATCTGGTCTTAGTAAGACCTATGAGGTTCATGATGTCTAGTCTACCACAGCAGACAAAACCTCTAAGGGTAAAAATAAGCACAAAGGCAAGGCCAAATCCGATGCCTAGAAACAAGGCCCTCCTAAATCTTCTGCTTGCAATGCTTCTCAAAGAAAGTCGAAGTATCCTTGCCTCATCTATGAGGAGGATCATTACACTAAAGATTGTCCCTGATGATTGGAAGTTAGTCGCTTGCTAAAAGGGACCCCAGATATCTTAAAAGAACCCTTTCCATCCCAGCAGACTCAAATGGTAGACCAGCCTCAGTGTTCCACTTCTGCAGGTTCCCAAGTGTTTATGATGAATACGCCTATAAATGTGGCTACCAGATCTAAAGATTATCAAACCCCTCCTCTGACGGTAGGGAAAGAGAATGAAAGTACCCCTTCCTCCTTTATCCTGTCTACCTCTGGACCTCTCCACATAGAGTTACCTAGCCCTGATTCCGCTTTCTGACCACCCTCTCAAGGTGTGCTGTGAAAGTCCTCATATAATCCAAACGCTCAAGCCACTTAGCACTACAACATCGTTGATGATTTAGCTCAAGCGCCATCAGCCATTTCTACCCTTGAGGTACTTCAAAGTTGTCCCTCTCAACGGAAAGCATTACTGTCGACCATTGGAGGTGTTGATCCATCTGATTCCAACCTCATTTGCTTTGATCTGGAAAACCATGTTCCACGCTTACCCCATCAGATTGCCTTTCTCATTCAGGTGATAATTAATGAAAATACGATTCACAGGACCATCATTGATGAAGGTGCTTCCACCTGCATCATGTCTGTGTCTTGTTGGAAGGCAATCGTTCTCCTACCCTGAACCAATTACCTAACATGTTGGAAGCCTTCAATGGACACAATTCTCGGCCGTTCAGTGTCCTTCCTAATCTTTCCATTACCTTGGAAGGTAAGACAATTAATGTTGAAGTAGAAATTGTTGATGCAAATCTTAACTATAATCTTCTACTCGGGCGGAGTTGGACCCATGCTATGCATTGTGTGGCCTCCTCTCTTTTCCGCGTGCTCTGTTTTCCTCATCAAGGGAAAATCGTCACAATCGACCAATTGTCTTTCTTTGCCTCTTCCTCCTCAGATGGCAATGTTCCTTACGTGAAGCATACCGATGCTCCATATGAGAGTGTGGGGAATGGAATTTTTAAAGATTCTACCTTAATGGGTATCTTTCCTCTCCCACTTCCGAATGTTGCCTCAATCAACATGATCTCAGTTAATTCTGATCCTTGGGTCATTCCCCCTCCTAATCGCATTGATTCATGGGGTGATGTCATGTCGTTAAGCCCCACTGAGATTAATTATGTGGAGATTGTTTTGGCTTCGACTTCGTCATCTATTGTTCACACTACTTTGAGTACATCTCTTGACACGTATTCTCAATCCCCTTGGCTTGGTTCTTCAGATTCTCCTGATCCCTTAACCAAGATGCTTCCTACTAACGAAAGTGTCATGGAAATTATGTCTCTTGAGGAAGCACTTTGGAATGATACTCATCATCGTTCCTCATTCTTACCTGGCCCAGAAGTCATGTCTACTTGTATTGAGAAGTTCTCTTCTTTTTTCTCGACCCAACCACTTTAGACACCTATCATGACCCATGAATTCTGGTAGGAAGGGAACATGGGTAATATTACCCAAACAATGCCTATTGACATTTCTATTAAACCTGGTGATCCGAATTGGATCCATGAAAAATTATCAGAGTTCGATGACTGTATCAAATCATGACAGAGTTCAAAAACTTGTGAACAATGAGCTATCAGGAAGACCTCTGGATAGTGGCAGTTTGTAGCTAGCACAGAACGATGAGGACCTCAGTCAAAGCACACTGACCGGGGCCCATGGAGATCGCACAGTGGCGCAAAACTAGTAGTTAGGAAGCTCAAATCAGAAAATAGAGGCCGTTTCTCATAAAGCACTAATCACGCATCGCTGGGCAAAACCCCTCGAAATGGAATAGCCCCGAGCGGTCGATTACAAGGGAAACCCAAAAATCGTGGGAAAGTGCTAAACTGAAATGCAGGTCCTGCGCTCCAAAACCGGTGGAATATTGGAGGCATTTTGGGTGGTAAGTAGATTTAGCAGGGGAATGAGCGATTCCATATGTTGATTGACGCGCGTCCGACGAATGAGAGAGAAAACCACTCTCAGCGTAGGCTAACGTCCGAGCAAGTAAACCGCGTGATAAGAGCAATAACCGTAGGATCTGGAGGCCCCAGATCTAATGGCGAAGATTGCGCCCGATGGGGAGACCAGATTTGGCGAAGAAATAAGCTATGGCATATAAAAGTTTGAAGTCCGATTTGACAGTTGAGTTGGCGAATGAATCATTTCACAACGTAACCGAAATAACGATACATCGGGGAAGAGTTGGCGCTCAGTTCGTGAGAGGAAGTGGCCACCTCCCTGTGAGATGTTACACAGTGGCGCTGATGTAGAGGCAGGGAATTCCAAGCGGACAGAGGCAGGTGAACCGAAGGGGCGGAAGAGGAAGTGAACAGTCAAGGTACGGATTGGCTTTAAGCCATGAACAGACAGAGAAAAAAAACATAGAAGACAGTGCAGAAGGGGACAGTGAGACAAAGACACAGAATAGAGAGTAAAGCAAGAAGCAGAGAATAGAGAGTCGAGCTGACTTGCAGAGTTAAGGCAACATCGAGCAGACAAAACCAGGCTTGAGAGGTTCAAGCAATCCCTGTGAGGATATCTGTCGAGAACTGAGTACCAAATTGGACTCATCCCATTAAGACTAGTTGAGGTCGAGACTTAGTAAGGGGGAGTCTGTGCACTCTAGTGGCTTGGGGAATCCAAGAACCACCCTACTAAGCATCATCTATTCCAAGAGACTCAATTTGAGCTCCTCATTGTAAAAACTCTGTTCAAAGACACAATAAGAAAAGGCCACCACTGAAAGCTAGACTGGAGACGTAGCCCTGGAGGATAGGGTGAACTCCATATTAAATTGTTGTGTTTTTGCATCTTGCTTGCTATGTTTCTCTTACTGTTTTCTAGTGTCTGTGTATTTCGCAATCTTATCGATCCGTTGCCTAAGATAACATAGACACACACCACTACATGAGTCTATAATACTTTCATTAATTTAATTAACTGAGATCACTCACAAGTGATTTTCAAATCAAGTGGTATCAGAGCTCTAGGTTGTTAAGGTTAGACAAGCTTGTGCTGGATTTAGCTACTAAATGCTAACTAGATCAAAGCTCAAATTAGGAAAAGGAGAGTTGGTCGAAACTAATCCTGAAATTGGGAGAGCCTATCCTCAGAAGACCATGTCAAAGGAAGGTTCTGTGGGGCCAAAACCTCAATTCATAGATAATTTCCTGGCCATAAGGTCCATGGTAGAGGAAATGTATAAGGATTTTAGAAAACATAAGGATGAAGACTCATCAGGCTCTAAACAAGATAAAAGAGAAGAAGAGTCTTTCCTCCATGACCACTCAAAAGGAAAAGGGAAAGAAGAAAGCTTTCTCACACCTCCTTATAGCCCTGAACATAAAAAGAAGGCATCTTTGATTAAGCTAGATGTTAAATTTTATTTACCTATATATGATGGAGAGTTGAATGTAGAAAAGTTGGACAATTGGATCAGACAATTGATGTTTATTGCAGGGTGCAGAGTACCGATTCAGACAAGAGCAAGATTTAGCTGGCCAGCCTACGCCTTGGAGGCACTGCATTGGTTTGGTGGGAAGGCAGGACCCAAGCTAACATGAAGAGACATCGTAAGACTTGTTAGCACTTGAAATTTCACCTCAGGCTGAGAAAGGCAAACTCCAAGGCAACATCAAACCACTTAGCCTCGTAGCTAGCCCTACGGGGCAGGAGAGGGCTCTCTCCGGTATATCTCGGTAAAGATCTTCAATGGGAGAGATAACCAATAAGGAAACACTGATTTTAGGCTAGTAAACTGATAAAAAAGGTTTGAATTGGAAATTTTAAGATTTTGGTGGAAAGTTGGGGAAAGGCAATTTTGGGTGCGGGGATTGGACACAGTTTTTGCAGGGGGTTCTTTGGGGCAAGGTAGGAGACAATATTGATGCCTTTGATAGAGGTGGATGGATGAGAATGACCGGTGAGGAGTTAAAGAGAGCAAGCAATAACCTTTGAATTCCCCTTAAACAGTTGAAAACATTGATATTAAGCAAACTTAAAAGCAGAGCATGACAGTCATGAATTCTACTTTAACACTTCATTTGCCTAATTTGCAGAAGGAAAAGTAAGGAAATGATTCACATAACACACTTACAAGTACAAAGAGAAACACACCATCAATACATGTGACCATAAGAATCCCAAAAAGGACTGCAAAACCCTGGTCTTCCTTTGCCAAAAATTGCAGAGATACAATGAGTAATACAATAGAGCTTATCCCTCAAGAGTCCAACCTTCCAACCTCTGAAAATGACTAAGAAAATACATAATATAGGCAAGATAACACCTTTCCTTGCCTCTAGGGGTCGAGCTCATCCTTCTAGGAGCTGTTTCAACCAATTCTAAACTGAGCACTAAAATCTAGGCAGTCAAAACAACTTGCCTCTATAAGCTAGGAAACCAATTCATTCATTAAATGTTTGTTATTTCATGAATGAATCTTCTAGAAGAGATAAATAAGTGTCAAAATATCATAAAATTACATCATTTACAACAAGGAGGATGAAAATCAACTCCAAAAAGTCAAATCCAGTCAAAACTGCGTTTTGCTGAGCTGTAGGTTGAATTCCTGTGCAAACTGCCTGATGGGTCGCGCGCAATTCCTGAATGGTTCGTGTGCCTTTGGAGGCACTTTAAGGTGTCCAAATGAGGAAAAAGTGGGCTTGTTGGAAAGATCTGGATGTCTACTTTCCAACCCAAGTGGAATTTCTGAATTTGGTTGCCATTTGCCCCTCCAAAATTGCAATCTCCCAAGACTGCTTCTTGTGTGTCAAAAATGTGGCAGAAAGTCATTTTTTGCTTGTTTTTTGACTTTTTGGAGGCCCAAAACTTGGTGAAATTTCTTGGTAATGGCTGAGCAAGTGTAACTTTCCATGAAAAATCCAGAAATGCTGAGTTTTCCAAAAATGGAGTTGCCAAACGAAAGGGTGTGTTTGGCACAAAAAATTCACAATTGACAAAATTTTCTCCAAATTTTTGAAATTTGGGCTGGGAGTCCCCAATAAAGTACCATTCTCAGTCAAAGAGGATTTGGCCAAAATTTGGAGTGGATCGGGCCTTTTCCGTCGTTTTAGTGTCTTGGCCAACCTCCTTGGATCTAGCGATTGTAATTTTGACATTTATCTAAAACCATGACACCTGTACAAAAAGTGAAGGAGGTTTTTCTTCTTTGGCATGTTATGGACAAAAACCTCTCTCATTTTTCCAAAATTCATCTTTTATTTCTCTGGAACATCATTTGAGTGCGACTTGTCCCGATGTGTGAAACAAGGAATTTTGTCGAAATGGAGCGAAATGAAGGGGATAGGGGGCTTCTAAATTCTTGGGGAAATTTTTGGGAGTGGGGAGGGATGTTAGGAAGTAGGGGAAAGTGGAATCTCAGAGATTGAGCGAGGGGAAGGGGTCCAAAAGGGAAAAACACAGGCCAAACCTAGAAAATTGCCAGGTTGTAGCTAGAAACTAGGGTTTGTGCAAAAAAGAGGAATTTGGCGGATCTATGGGATGGGAAGTGTTTAATAAGGTACATGAAAGATAGGGGAAGGTGTATGAACATCTGGATACAAGTTTTGCCAATGATTTTACCGTCCAAGAGAAATTAGCTTTCAAAACCCTAGGAGAGGGAAATGACCTTGCCTAGGCACAACTGAAGCATGAACAAGATGTAAAATGACTCATTAGACATTGACATGATAGTGAAAACCCTATGAATGATGATAGACTCAGCTGAATAGTGACATAGATTGGCATTTGGGCAATTTTGAAAGGAGTGAGAGCAAAACCTAGACCTAATGCCTAGTGACCAAATTTTGCTTGAAGACTCACTGAAATGACAAAATTTGACCTTGACACTTTAAAATCACTTTGTAAGAGCATATTTGATCACTGAAGGAAGGCTGGAAAGACTGACACTAACAAGACTATTTCTATCTGGAGTGAATTTGTTTATGCAATCAAAAAGGAGTTCTGTCTATTGGCCTACATGCAGCAAGCAATGATGAGCTGGCAAACTCTTCGACAGTTGAAAGGGAAAAGTGTACAAGTATACACCCAAGAATTTAGGAAGAGCATTGATTCTAGGAATCTCATTAGACTCACCTGAGACTCTGTTGAAGTACATCGATGGTCTACACAGCTACATGAAGCACACTATCCTCATGTTTAATCCCACTAGTATAAATGAGGTATCTGTTCAAGCTACTCATCTAGAAGCTGCAAGAAAGAATGGAAATCCAAAAGTTGGGGGATCATCACAACCCATTGCAAGCAAGAATAAGGAGAAAAGAAAACAAAAATGGAAATAAAGGAAGGCTAACACTGCACAGAAAAGCAAGTCTTAATGCACTCACTATAAGAAGGATGGGCATGATGATGAGCACTGTTGATTCTGCATCCAGAGCTGAGACCTAAGAAGTTCGAGGGCAAGAAGAAGAAGACTGCTACAACTATTCAAAAAGATTTGGGGTCAGACTTAGGAGATGAAACAACTATTGTAGCCACAGGTATAAAAGGTAAGAATTCTGAAGCATCTACTAGTAATTCTGCACAATCTACTCTTGATGAAGAAAATGAGAGAAAAATACATGAGCTTTTCCATATTCGAGTTATTTCCAAACATCAAAAGATTGATACTTTGTTTTATAGTGGCTCACAAGTAAATTTAATTTCTAAAGCAATTGTAAAGAAGTTGGGATTATTGACCACACCTCACAAGAAACCATACCCGTTAGGATGGTTAAATGATAAAGCACAACTACAAGTGACTGGACAATGCAAACTCAAGTTTTCTTTTGGGTCAACATTTGTAGATGAGGTTGAGTTAGACATAATTCCTTTGGATATATGTGGAATTGTTTTAGGAAGTCCTTACTTGTATGACAGAAAAGCTATCTTATATAGAGCTGAGAACAAGTATCTTCTCGTTAAAGATGGAATCGAATACTTTGTAAGAGCTCATAAGCTCAAGAATAATTATACTCTCATAAACTCAGGGCAAATGAAATGAATGATAAATTCATGCAAACAATTCTTACTGATGGTTGTAAAGGAAAATAAACCTGATAAAACCAATGTATTTGAGGGTTGTAATGCTAAACAGCAAGCTGATTTAGAAAAAGTTGTTTCAGAGTATGATATCTTGTTTCAAGAACCTAAAGGTCTGCCACCCAAAAAGGAAATAGTGCATGAAATTAATTTGCAGCAAGATGCTCCATTGCCTAACATTGGAATGTACATGTTGTCCGATTTAGAGAATGCTGAAATCAAGAAGCAAGTGCAGGAGTTGCTCGAGAAGGGGTTCATCAGACCTAGCACATCACCATGTGGATCTCCAATCATTTTGGTGAGAAAAAAATATGGCTCGTGGATAATGTGCATTGATTACCGAGCACTGAATAAGATAACAATCGAAAATTGTTATCCCCTTCCTCGCATAGATGATCTCTTAGATCAATTGAAAGAAGTTGTTTATTTTTCCAAGTTAGACTTGCATAGTGGATATTATCAAGTCAGAGTTGCAGAACAAGATGCATGGAAGACTGCTTTCAAAACAAAGCAGGGATTGTATGAGTGGCTGGTTATGCCATTTGGCTTGACTAATGCTCCTGCTACTTTTATGAGAATAATGAATGATGTACTCAGACCTTTTCTTGATGATTTTGTTATTGTGTATCTGGATGACATTCTGATATTTAGCAAAACATGGGAAGAACATATATAGCATGTTAAGTAGACACTAGATGTTTTGAAAAGAGAACAACTTTATGTTAAACTCTCAAAATGTGAATTTGGCAAAACATCTTTGAATTATTTGGGACATATAGTAGGGGGTGGTGAATTGAAGATAGATCCCTCTAAGGTGGCAGTCATTGTAAACTAGCCTAAACCCAAATCTGCTATAGAAGTTAGGAGCTTCTTAGGAGCAACACAATATTGTAGAAAGTTCATTTCTAACTTTTCCTTAATTGCAGCTCCCTTACATGCTTTGACAGGATTGAACAAGGTGTTTTAGTGGGGAGGCAAACAATAGAAAGCCTTCGACACCTTGAAAGAAAATATTAGTACAACACCAGTACTAGCACTGCCTGATCTTCAAAGACCCTTTGAGATCCAAACAAATGCCAGTGACTATGCCATGCGAGCAGTGTTGACACAGCACGGTAAACCCATATGTTATCATTCTGAGACTTTTAATTCTATAGTAGTTAACTATCCTACATATGATAAATAATTGTATGCATTAGTACAGAGTGTGAAAAAGTGGAAACATTACTTAGTGGGCAAAGAGACAGTAATACATACTGATCATCAACCACTTCAATATCTACACTCCCAAACAAAATTGCAGTAATCAAGATACTATAGATGGATGGGTTTTATACAATAGTTTCATTTAGTCATCAGATATAAAAAGGGCATACACAATAAAGTTGTAGACATGTTATCTAGACCCATTATAAATGCATCTACTATACTTAAGCATAATTCTGTGTTACATGAGAGCTACATGGAACAATATGCTCAAGATATAGACTTTAAAGATGTATATGAAACTTTGAGTCAAGGCAAATGAATAGAAGAATTGGATTATCATGTAAAAGAGTGGCTCTTATATCATTGTGGGAAGTTATTCATTCCACAAATTGAAAGAGTAAAGATAATTCAAGAAGCACACACTTCTCTAATATCAGGTCACTTTGGGGTAAGTAAAAAAGTTGCATAGCTGCAAAGATTTTGTTATTGGCCAAAAATGAACGAGACAGTTTCTAGATATGTAAGAGGGTGTACTATGTGTGCTAAAAGTAAGCCCAGTAATAGAAAACTAGGCTTGTACACTCCATTGCCAGTTCCTTCTCATCCTTGGGAAAGTGTTTCCATGGACTTTGTTGGAGGACTGCCCAAATCTAGGGAAGGTCATGATTATCTATATGTTGTTGTGGATAGGTTCAGCAAAATGTGTATTTTGATACCTTGTAATAAGCAAATTACAGCTGAACAAACTGCAAAACTGTTCTTCAACATGTATGGGTTCATTTTGGATTACCCACTTCCATTATATCTGATCGAGACACCCGATTTGCGAGAAAGTTTTGGTCGAGTCTGTGGGAACTGATGGACACCAAACTGAAGAAAGGCATAGCTTTCCATCGACAAATTGATGGCCAGATAGAAGTAGTCAACAGGACAGTGATCTAGTTGCTCAGAAGATATTGCAGTAAGAATCCTAAGCTTTGGGATGAACATTTGTGTTATGTGCAGCATGCTTACAACCGAGCAAAACATTCTTCTACACAAAGATCTCCTTTTGAGACCTATTTTGGTTTCACACCAAGGTCTCCTTTGGATTTTGTCTTTGGTAAAGACACAACAGTTGATGGACACAGTGATGTGGACAAGGCAACTAGGTTGATTGAACAAATCCAAGAGATTCACCAGGCAGTACAGGAACAACTGGAAAAGAGCCAAGCCAAATACAAGGCAAGGCATGACAAGCATCGGATGGAGCATAGTTGCCAAGTTGGCAACCAAGTCTGGCTATATATTAGCAAGGACAAAATGCAAGGTGAAGGTAAAAAGCTAAAACCTATCAGGTATGGACCTTTCAAGATACTTGAGAAAATTGGTGAGAATGCTTTTCACCTTGATTTACCAGCTTACATGCACATCTACTTAGTCATAAATGCAGACAGCTTGAGACTATTTGAACCTTCATTAATTGAGGATCCTAAAGAGTAGAGTCAATTGCCTTCTATTGGTGACCTGTTACCTGAATATCTTAATGAACTGCAGGAAGGCACAGTTCTGGACAAGAAGGTGAGGATGACGCATAGGGGAGATGTTGAGTACCTCAAAGTTGGGCTCAAGGGTTCAAAGCCAAGCAGTGAAAAATGGATAGACATTGGACAAGTGAGACAATTGTATCCTCACTTAGTCGATGCTTGAAAACCAAATTTTGGTGGTCCAAAAGGTTTTTCAGTGGGAAGGCCGTGATCCGAATTGGATCCATGAAAAATTATCAGAGTTCGATGACTGTATCAAATCATGACAGACTTCAAAAACTTGTGAACAATGAGCTATCAGGAAGACCTTTGGATAGTGGCAGTCTATAGCTAGCACGGAACGATGAGGACCTCGGTCAAAGCGCGCTGACGGAGGCCCATGGAGGCCGCGCAGTGGTGCAAAACTAGCAGTTAGGAAGCTCAGATCAGAAAACAGAGGCCGTTTCTGATGGCACGATCGCACATCACTGGGGAAAATCCCTCAAAATGGAATAGCCTCGAGCACTCGGTCACAAGGGAAACCCGAAAATCGTGGGAAAAGTGCTAAAATGAAAGGTGGGTCCCGCGCTCCAAAATTGGCGGAATATCAGAGGTGTTTTGGGTGGTAAGTGGATTTGGCAGGGGAACGAGTGATTTCATACGTTGATTGACATGTGTCCGGATGAGAGAGAAAACCACTCTCATCACGGGCTAACATCCGAGCAAGTCAAACGCGCAATAAGAGCGATAACCATAGGATCTAGAGGCCCCAGATCTAACGACGGAGATTGTGCCCGATGGGGAGACCGGATTTGGTGGATAAATAAGCTATGGCGTATAAAAGTTTGAAGTCCAATTTGACCACTAAGTTGGTGGATGAATCATTTCACAATGTAACCAAAATAATGAACTGTTGAGCAAGAGCTGGCACTCAGTTCATGAGAGGACAGGTGGCCACCTCCCTGTGAGATGTTACACAGTGGCGTTGATGCAGAGGCAGGGAATTCCAACTGAACAGGGGTAGGCGAACCGAAGGGGCGGAAGAGGAAGTGAATAGTCAAGAGACAGATTGGCTTTAAGCCATGAACAAACAAAGAACAAAAATAGAGAAGACAGTGCAGAAGGGGACATTGAGACAAAGACACATAATAGAGAGTAAAGCAAGAAGCAGAGAACAGAGAGTCAAGCTGACCTATAGAGTTGAGGCACCATCGAGTAGATAGAACCAGGCTTGAGAGGTTCAAGCAATCCCTGTGAGGATATCTATCGGGAACTGAGTACCAAATTGGACTCATCCCATTAAGACCAATTGAGGTCGAGACTTAGTAAGGGGGAGTCTGTGCACTCTAGTGGCTTGGGGAATCCAAGAACCACCCTACTAAGCATCATTTGTTCCAGGAGACTCAATTTGAGCTCCTCATTGTAAAAACTCTATTCAAAGACACAATAAGAAAAGGCCACCACTAAAAGCTAGACCAGAGACGTAGCCCTGGAGGATAGGGTGAACTCCATATTAAATTGTTGTGTTTTTGCATCTTTCTTGCTGTGTTTCTCTTACTGTTTTCCAGTGTCTGTGTATTTTGCAATTTTATCGATCTGTTGCCTAAGATAACATAGACACACACCAGTACATGAGTCTGTAATAACTTCATTAATTTAATTAACTGAGATCACTCACGAGTGATTTTCAGATCACCTCGTATCGTTGAACACGTTCATATTTGGGTAACTTTTTCTCCTAATGAGATCAAGCTTTATACTCGCCTTTTTCAAGAGTTTCGAGATGTTTTTGCATGGTCATATGAAGAAATTCCCGGCATTGACCCAAGTATAGTCATGCATGAAATTTTGACTTGTCCTAACGTGAAGCCCGTTCGTCAACAACTTCTTCCTATGCACCCTAGAAAAGTGGCCGCCATTAAGGCAGAGGTTTAAAAAATTCTTAAAGCTAGTTTTATTTATCCTATACCTCTAACAGATTGGGTGGCCAACATTGTACTGATGACTAAGAAACAAGGTACCATTCGTGTCTGTGTTTATTACCGTGACATTAATCGTGCCTGTCCGAAAGACAATTATCCCACTCCTTTTATAGACCAGATTATAGATGAATGTGTTGGGAGTGAGATTTTCTCCTTTATGGACAATTTTTCTGGTTATAACCAGATAAACATTTCACCAGCTGATCAACACAAGACCGCCTTTATCTGTCCATGGGGGACTTTTTCATATAAAAATCTCCCTTTTTGCCTTAAGAATGTTGGGGCCACTTTCCAACGAGCGATGTCTTATGCTTTTCACGACATTAAAAACATCATTCAACCTTATCTGGATGATCTTCCTACTCATTCACCTAAGCGTCATGACCATCCCGATCGTCTTCGACAAATATTTCTTCACTGTAGACATTATAACATTCGGCTTAACCTGCATAAGTGTGATTTCTGCGTTGAGTTAGGATGACTTCACGATTTTATTGTTTCAAAGGATGGTATTCGTCTTGATCCTCTCAAAGTCGAGGCTATTGCTAATCTACCCCCTCCCACTTCGTTGCATCAATTACAGAGTCTGCAAGGGAAAGCAAATTTCCTTCATCGCTTTGTGCCTAACTATGCTGAGCTAGCTATAGGGTTCACCCGATTACTTAAGAAAGGAACTCCATTTCTTTTGGATGAGACTGCCCAAAAGTCTTTTAATGACTTGAAAGATGTCCTCATTAATTCTCCTTTATTTCACCCTCCAAACTATCATCGTGATTATTTCTTCTATCTAATTGCAGCTTCTAGCACTATTGCTATGGCATTGGTGCAAGACAATGACGAAGGTCATGAACATGTCATCTATTACCTTAGCCGCAATCTCCTTGATACTAAGACCCGTTATGCTCATGCTGAGAAATTGGCTTTGGCTATTGTTTAGGTTGTTCAACGCTTTCAGCATTATATTCTCCTCCGCACTACAACCGTGATTTTCGATTGCAACCCCATGACTTATATTCTGACTCATCAGTTACTTGGGGGAAAATATTCCAAGTGGATTGTCATCCTCCAGGAATTCGATTTGGTATTCACTACTGCCAAATCAAAGAAATCACTTGTATTTGTTGAGTTGATTTTCTCTTTTCCCTCTACTTCTCTACCTACTGGTGCTAATGAGAAGCTCCCTGATGAGACTCTCTTTCTGATTAGCACTCTCGATCCTTGGTACGGTGATATCATCGTGTATCTCCAAACTTCTACCTTTTAGTCTGCGTTGTCCAAGGATGATCTTCGGCACATTCAGCATCAATCCCAACCTTACCACATCATTGGGCATACCTTATACCGCGTTGGTGTTGATTTGATTCTTGGCCGATGTTTAACTCTCGATGCAGCTGAAAGAGTCTTAAATGACTACCATTTAGGCACATGTGGTGGTCATTTGTCTAGCTATGCCATTGCTCAAAAGATCCTCTGTGTTGGCTATTTCTGGCCCTCTATCTTTAAAGATTGCATTCTTGATGTCTGCAAATGCCACAAGCACTAGATTTATCAGTGGAAAATGCGCACTCCACCCGCTCACCTTCACCCCATTATTACTGTTGGTCCCTTTTCCAAATTGGGCATTGATTTTATGACATGTAACCCTCGTTCGGCTAGGGAGGCATGGTTATATTATCGTTGCCATAGATTACTTCACCATATGGGCTGAAGCGATGCCTACATTTTTAGCTGACGGTAAAACAGCTACGCAATTTCTCTTCAAGCATGTTATTTCCATGTTTGGAGTGCCTCAAGCCATTGTCACTAACCATGGCTCCCATTTTCACGATTATATGATGGTTGAGCTGACTTCTAAATTGGGCTTAAATCACAAGAGCTCAACTCCTTATTACCCTCAGGCCAACAACCAAGTTGAAGCGGTAAACAAAGTTTTAGTTACTATGCTTCAACACACCATTGGGATGCACAAATCCAATTGGCATCTCATGCTTTTTTCAGCTTTGTGGGCCTACCGAACCTCAACTAAAGACACAACTGGATTCACACCTTTTCAACTAGTCTATGGTCTGGAAGATATCCTACCGATTGAATGTGAAATTTCCTCACTCATATTGGTTTTCAAATTACTCACTGATACCTGGCCTCAAGAGGAGTGTCTCCTATATTTGGAATGACTAGATGAAACTCGTCGTCTCACTGATTTAGTTATTGAAGCACAAAAAAAGCAAGTTAAATCCCATTTTGATCAGTCGGTCTCTCCTCGTGATTTTTCTGAGGGTCATTTGGTCTTGCTATATGACCAAGCTAATGATAAGCTAGGGGCAAGAAAATTCGAACCCATGTGGCATGGGCCCTATATTGTCAAGCATGCATTTCAAAATGGGGCCTATGAGCTAATTGGTTATGAGGGTAACCCTTTGGACAAGCCCCACAATGGGATGTAACTCAAAAATTATTATGCATGAGTCATCTTGCATGCTTACTTAGGTACATAAGTGTGTTATTTATTATTGTGCAAGTTTGGTTTGGTGTGTTTTTTCAAGCAACTTTCCTGCTTATTATGTCTTCACCTACTTTGCAGATGTCTATGACTCGTTATGTTGGTTTCACTGATGGTGCTTGCCGTAGTACCCAAAATTTATCATCCGCAGCATGGGCTATTTATGACCCTCATGGTGAGTTGATTGATCTTCAAGGTATTTTTTTGGGTCCAACGACTAATAACATTGTTGAATATATCGTAGTTCTCGAACTCTTGTCAGAAGTTATCGTTCTTGACATTCGAGAAATGGTTGTAAACCTTGATTCGCAACTTGTTTTTCTTTAGAAAAATGGGAAATATTCTGTTAGAAACCCTTAATTATTGAGAATCTATTTGTGTATTCGTCTATTGGAAAGAAATTTTGATTATATTACATATCATCACATTCCTAGGCATATGAATACATTAACAGATGCATTGGCTAATTATGTTTTAGAAAGACATTTATGCAATATGTGAAAAACATTGTATCATAGTAAACATGAAATATAACATATATATGTCGATAATGTTTTAGTATAATGCATCAAAATCCAAAAAATAATATATGTGTTCCAAGTACATTCGTGGCTCGCAGGCTTCAAAAACTGTAAATTCTGACTACGAACTACTCTGCATGATGCTCGCGATAACATGTTACTATTCTCACTACACGAGTCAGTAATCGACGGATCTGATCTGACACTCCCACTGTGTGCTACTGATAATGGCGAGGAATGTCCTCGATCCGTGCATACTCTGGAATCCCTCTTGTCAGGTTATCTAGATTTCGAGCGATCTCCTCTTCGTTGTCAACTCCTTCCTGGTAAGGAGCGACCTCAAATTACCGAGCCACGCATCTCACTATTGGGGACATCCCTGCTGGTCTCTTTGGTCCAACATTTGCAATTACAAAGTCAAGGTGTCATGAATACATATATTCAAAAACAATAAAAAACAAAAACAAAATTGTTTTTCTCACCTCCATCATCGAAGTCCTCTCCCTCTAGGAGTGGCATGTCAGGATCACCATGGAAGTCAATCCCATTGTACGACCAATCCTCCATGACGATCAACTGTTGTCTAAGCCACCCAAAGAAGGCAGGCTTGTAAGACATTTTCCGACCCCCTCCAGATCTGGGCATCAGCTCACTCCACCGAACCATCTTTGGATCTCATGGTATTGGGGGGTTCACCTCTGCCATCTGATAATGGAACAGTGGGATTCATTCCAAGAAGAAGGATACTAGGACAGAGCCATATCCAAATTGCCTCAAATTCCCTATTTTGCAATTGGATACTTGCCATTTCATGTTTACTTTCATTGCTTCTACCCAGTTGAAATAGTGGGTACCATACCATCCACAACATATTGGAAGCAAGATTTGTTGGACTCATGTTGTGCTTGAGCCCCAACTACTCGGTTGATGGTCAAAAGTACTTTGACCACCTTAAATAGAATATCATCTATTGTCATAATATTGATCTTGCCACTTGTATGTTTCAGAGCTCCTCGGTAATGTTGGGCAATGAGCATGTTTACAGATGCATTGGCTAATTATGTTTTAGACAAACATTTACGCAATATGTGAAAAACATTGTATCATAGTAAACATGAAATATAACATATATATATGTTGATAATGTTTGAGTATAATGCATCAAAATCCAAAAAATAATATATGTGTTCCAAGTACATTTGTGGTTCGCAGGCTTCAAAAATTGTAAATGCTAACTACGGACTACTCTGCATGATGCTTGCAATAGCATGTTACTACTCGCACTACATGAGTCAGTAATCGATGGATCTAATCTGACACTCCCACTGTGTGCTGCTAATAATGGCGAGGAATGTCCTCGATCCGTGCATACTCTGGAATCCCTCTCGTCAGGTTCTCTAGGTTTCGAGCGATCTCCTCTTCGTTGTCAACTCCTTCCTAGTAAGGAGCGACCTTGAATTGCCGAGCCACACGTCTCACTATTGGGGACATCCCTGTTGATCTCTCTGGTACAACATTTGCAATTACAAATTCAAGGTGTCACAAATACATATATTCAAAAACAATAAAAAACAAAAACAAAATTGTTTTGCTCACCTCCATCATCGAAGTCCTCTCCCTCTAGGAGTGGCATGTCAGGATCACCACGGAAGTCAATCCCACTGTACGACCAATCCTCCACGATGATCAGCTTCGTCTAAGCCACCCAAAGTAGGCTAGCTTGTAAGACATTTTCCGGCCCCCTCCAGATATAGGCATCATCTCACTCCATCGAACCATCCTTGGATCTCATGGTATCGGGGGGTTCACCTCCGCCATTTGATAATGGAACAATGGGATTCGTTCCAAGAAGAAGGATACTAGGACAAAGCCATATCCAAATTGCCTCAAATTCCCTGCTTTGCATTTGGATAGTTGTCGCTTCATGTTTACTTTCATTGCTTCTACCTAGTTGAAATAGTAGGCACCATATAGTCCACAACATATTGGAAGCAAGATTTGTTGGAATTATGTAGTGCTTGAGCCCCAACTACTCGGTTGATGGTCAAAAGTACCACCTTCAATAGAATATCATCTATTGTCATAATATTGATCTTGCCACTTGTATATTTCAGAGCTCCTGGGCAATGTTGGGCAATGAGCATGTTTATGCTCGCCCCAATAGGTCTGCCTCCATACAGTTGGACTGGTTCCCCTCTGTGAGACAGTCCAGTAATGAAATAAATATCTGAAGTCTCCGACTCCAACTCTTGGTCATGAATCATGAATACTTCCCTTCTGATATCCCATAGACTGATTAGGTACTGCAGTAATTCAAGTTGAGCCCGTAGGCCTAGTGTCAGAAATAACTTGAGGAGCTCACAGTTCCTTAATGCGTCAAGAGAGTCTGGATCCTCCAAGGACATTTCGTCTATTCTTTCATGTTCATGTTCTTTCCACTCAATTACCATTTTCTTGCCTTGATTTTCCTACAAAAACCCCACATTTAACTCAACATCAATTCTTGAAAGGGAAAATTCTGGTTTGAAGCATTCAATTTGGGAAAAAATCGAAAAATTTCGTTTCTCTGTGCCAGCGCAACTGTTTTTAAAATAGGAGCGCCAACAGCGCAAGACCCTGTGTTAAAAGTCGATGATCGGCATAGTCCCATGTCCAGATCCTGCGCCGACCATTGCGATTTTTTTGTTGTAAAAAACCCCTCAAATCTCATGCAAAGACAGTTAAATGTTCCAAAAATAGGTATCAATGTGAATAATAGGGCCACGACTCTTACCTGCAATGAACAGTTCGACGATCTGCTTTATGGATCCGCAGCTATCCGATCCTAAAGATCTAGGGCAAAGTAGGTTAAAAACTTCTCAAATGAGGTAAATGATAAAAATGTTTGAGTTTTTTCCCTTTTTATAAACTTTTAACAGTATTTTAGGGTTTTAAAAGTATATTTTCACCATTTTTCCTTAGAAATAGATAATGTGTTTTCTTCTTGTGCGGCGACAGATGATGGTTTGTCGGTGATGATGCAAAATTGGAGTCGTATTAAATCTCTTTTCCTGACTCGTAAAAAATGGAAATGAAAAGGTTGCCGAGTATTTTTCCCTTTTTGACTCATTAAAGTAAATAAAAATGGTAGTCTGCTTTAAGCTCTTTTCCGACTCTCAAAACACGAAAAGATTGTCGAGCTCTTGTTGTTTTGACCTCGTAAATGGTTCTGAAACGTCGTTTACCTAGTATACATTTACCCCTTTTTCGTGTTGGGATAAACTATTTACAAAAAAGGTACTCCTTGGTTGACATGGCCAAGAGGTTCTCTCGAGTGTTGTTTTCTACTTTTTCAGGCTCGAGAGATAGCTTTACGAAAAGGGACCTTTTGGAGTTTTCTTTTCCATGTATTTTTCAAACTCTTTAAACATGAAAAAGATACCAATTTTTTCCTTTGTCAAACTCGTTAAAATTTCACAACATCGGATTCGTCACCATGACGAATGTGAGCTTCTCCTTCCTAGGGCTCGTTAATCTTACTAGGTCTGATCCATCCAAAGGATGGACTTATATTACAAGCATATGCTATCCCCTTCAATCTTGTGATAAAAAATAATTAGGGTACTTTCCAGGAATGGTGGGGGAAAATGGGAAATTTTTACCAGTTGTGTCGGCAGCTTGTCACTCTTCAACATGACACTCTTTTGCTTCATGTCAGGTTGGGATATCCTCACTTCATCATTGAACTTCCTAGGTTTGGGTCGTTCACTTTTTGGCTTTCCATTTTATCTCTATCATGTCATCATGACCTTCAATCCTATGGATCCAAAGTGCTGCTAAACTCCAGAGTCGTTTCGCCGATATGTTCAAGAATTAATCCTTCTGCAGTTTACACTCATTCTTGATTCTCTGTATCATCCATAATCATTGCATCCCCTTGTCTCGCGTCGATGATGTGGGATACATCATGGCTCTCCTTCGACAAGGTCACTTCCTATCGACATCATCTCATTATCTGGGAAGTTGAACGAGAGACTCCCTTCCAGTACCTTAGATCTTGCATGACCTAATGGCAAGTTCTTTGCACTCGATGATAGGTTCTCATCATTGGCTTTCTATTGAGTGAATTCACAGGTGTTTGACTTCAGTTTCTTATTCACACTCTGTGAATTGTGTTGTTGGTATCTTGAGAGCCTTTGTCATTACTGGTGGTTTCTCTCAAGCTTGTTAATGGTTCACATCATTGACCGGTAATGAAGTGACTTTCTAGCATGTTCGAATTTGACACATCTATTCACATGTTAGAATTTGTACTTTGATCACGTCGTGTTGGAGTGCAAGACCCTGGGCTCAGATTACAAAAGTCCAAGTTGCAAGGTGATGTGACATGATCATGATTATACACATGTATCTTTCAGATGGATGATTGCGACCATACCATGATTCTATTATATGTGATCCTTCTCATTATGGATGGTTGTTACCATACCTTGGGTTAGATATGATCCTTTTTACTGGATGGTTGCGCCCATACCTTGGATCCATTTACATGATCTTTTTTTGGATGGATGCATCCATACCACGATTCATGTATCTTTTATCAGAGATTTCAGTGATGTACATGTATCTATGTTTTCTTGCAAGTTTCCTGTTCCATGCATCTACTCATAAATCATTTCACCCCTCACTCTTGTTTGGCCTTCATGCTTTAGGGGACATTTGTTACACAACATTTGTTCACTGTCCCTTTACTCCCCGTTCCTTGATCCTGGAGGAACTCTACAGTGAACCTCGTGTGTTTTCCTATCATGAAGAACATGTCTTTACATCACTCTTCATCTGCAGAACATTTCCCTCTTACATCATTTCCAGAGAATATTCCTTCAAACTTAGTTTTAAAGGTCGGCGCTATCCCTTAGTTTCTTCCCCGCACCGATTTTCAGAGTTTAACACTGAGCCCAACACGGATCAGTGCTGTTATCCATCCATTACCTGCGCTGACCCTCTTTTGGAAAGTTTTTAAAAATGGAATCGAAGCTTCTAGGTCTAGAAGCTTCGTGAACGGAAGTCTGGTAAATGGTTAGTCGAGATAGAGCCAAGAGGGACTGTTTAGGCTCCTTTCTCCTATTAAAATGGAACAAACGAAAAGGTATAAGATCTCTCCCATCATAAGACAATCCATGTTCCCTCTCTCAAGCTATATAAACTTCTCCTATTCCAACCTCAACTAGCTAATGAATGGGCTTGAATAATCTGCAAAATCTTGATAGCCTTAGCCTTCTAGTTTGTGCTTGTAAAGGGAGAATAAGTTTGTAGTTTGTTTGGTTTGGAGAAAAGAGGAAGAAGCCTTGAACTTCTATTGTTTGAGGTGAATCATGAGATGCTAACAGTGGTACTAGAACCCGAACATGTCAAAGGAAACTTGCAACGCTAAGTTGAAGGTTGTACTTTCCTTTTTGTCATAATAATACAACTGATATTTTGTTTCCTATATCAATCGCATATGGTATTTGGTAGCTTAAGACTCCTTAGCCTCTTAAGTAGGTTGAATCTATTGTATGCTATCATGTGTGCTTTGGTTTCTTGTCTATTTGTTTCAGGTGCTTGATTGACATTAAGGAGTTGATCGTTGGAGCAAAGACACAAGGACTTCATCAAACAAGGATAAGTGATACACAAGGTAGGATCTTATCCATTCTCAATATAAGGGAACTTGTGTCAGATTGTCTTGTTTGTGGCTAGACCCTCTCCCCTAGGCTAGAGGGATTGTCTCTATCCATAGAGATAATTTTCCTACTCCACAGACCAAAAATTTGACTGGCCATAACTTTCACATACTAATTCGAATTGAGGTGTCGTTTGCATCGTTGGAAATATTGCGACAAGATTTTTGATATGACTATGGTTTCACTGAAATCCAAATTTTTTTATTTTTGAGCTTTTCCTGAGTCCTCTTGGATCACAGAGTATTTCTAAATCCACCTAGATCAAGGATGCAACACATTGTTCATCAAACACATGAAATTTCCTCGAGCATTAGTGGGACCAAAAGGAACCACCACAATCTCATAGTTCCCATACCTCGTGCGAAATGAAATCATATTGATGCCTTATTTTTTTATGCACACCTAATGATATCCTGATCTCAAATCAATATTTGAAAACACTACTTCTCCCTTCAACTGATGAAACAATTTATCAATCTGCAATAATGGGTACCTGTTCTTGATGGTCACCTTGTTCAACTTCTTGTAATCAATGCACAATCTGAGAGTACCATCCTTCTTGTTTACAAATAACTATGGTGCACCCCAATGTGACATGCTTGCACTTATGTATCATTTATCAAGCATTTCCTTAAGCCGCAACTTCAATTCCAAGAAATCTAGAGTACTCATTCTGTAAGGTTCCTTTAATGTTGGTGTTGCTCCTAATACTAAAGCAATAGAGAAATCCACTTCCCTATGAGGAAATAACTATGAAATCTTTGTAGGAAACACATCCTGAAACTACTACAAAACATGATACTTCTTCAAGACTTACTCATCCTCAACATCCTTTCCTTTGTCACTGGAAATATGTACTGCAAACAATACACACCCCTTTCCGCAACTACACTTAGCTTACATGATTGTAACCGTTCTCATTGATGCAAACTTCTTCTTTCCATACAATATTCTCTTCTCTCCATCATCATCCAGGCACTCAATAGCCTTCTTATATAAATATACCTTGGTCATGTGAATAAGAAACTAGTCCATGCCCAAAAGCATATTATATGATCCCAAAGGAAGCACATTTAGATGTGTTGATGTAGGCATTCCATTAATCTCAAATGCACAAACTCTCACCCAATGATGAACTCTCTTCTTGGTCCCTGTAACCAACTGTACCAACCAAGATTCTACATGCACTTCTACTCAAGCCACACTTATCCCCCAAGTCAGGACTAACATAACTATAATTATATCCAAGATCAGTCAAAGTGGAAACGACTCGATCATATAACTTACCTTCCATCTCAATAATGGATGTTTGGTAGTCTTCCTACCTATTATCAAGTGTTGCATAGATATGAGAAATGCTCTGATCAACATCCTTAACTGTTTGTGCCTCCTGAGCACCATATATATGTGGCATGCCACTCTAGTACAATGGAAAATCCTTCTTTCGATGGTCTTTGCCACAAATCCAACCTTGCAACGGTTCTATGCCACTACATTTATTCTGTTAGTCTCTAGGTTGAGATCCATGTCCCTTCTCAGTTGCATTAAACTTCTTGTAAGGAGCCACATTTTATTTCTCACCTGCATCTTGAGATCTTCCTCACTTTTAAGGCCATTTTACTTTAGCCTTCTCATTGCATTTCCAATCACGCTTAGGCTCATATGTGTGCTTCGACTACTCATAAAAATTCTTCAATTTCTCGACCAAGGCTCATCATACTTTAACCGATCCTTGAATACTAATGGCAGTCCACTGATGAGCCTTTGGACCTTTGTCTTCTCATCATTGAGATAAGGCACATACCTCAAAATCTCTAGGAATTTGGTCATGTACTCTTCATTTTTCATGGAACTCATCTTCAACTTATAGAATTCCTTGATATTCCCATCATAATATATCTTAGACAAGTACTTCTTCCTGAAGAGTCTCTTAAACTCATGCCAACTCAACTCTTCTACCTTGATGCCTCTGACACACTTCACATCTTCCTACTAGATATCTACTTTTCCTTTGAGATTGAAGATCGTTATCTTGGCTTTCATATTATCTGAATAATCATTTAATCCAAATAACTTCTTCATCCCAAGCAACCATGTTTTTGCATCTTCTGAATTCTTCACATCCCTGTCAAAAGTAGGAGGCTTTAATTTCTTGAACTCCTCTAGAAAATACTTCTTCTCACTCCTCCTATAAGGATGTTGGCAGTGATGACCATGATGTCTCTCTAAACTAGAAATAGAATAGAATCCATAAGAACTTTCTCTCTTGTCAGCTGTATCCAACCATCTACCACCTTTGATTGTATCATCTCTGTCCAACATGTATCCTTATCGATACCTACTACCACATGGACCATTAGTCCTCTCCTACTATCCATGACTAATCCTTAGTTGTCCCTATCTCTAAAAATCTGATAGGCTCTGAAGGATCATTGCATTAACCTCGACTTGTTGTTTTTTTAATCTCTGGTGAGTCTTTCCTATGTCTCAATCAAATTTTTATTATCTTCCTTGCAACTTATGATTTATGCCTTCAAAATTCTCAATGTATCTGTTATATCAGGAGAATACTCATCTCCTTTCTGCTCAATTAATATGTAAGGAGAGTCACATGAACTGTAATCCACCATTCTACTCATCATCTCTGATCTTCTTCTTCCTACAAACATAACCTGTTAGATAACCAAATAGGAAACATGATCAAACCATACCTCAGTGTATCTTAGGGGAGGCTATCTCATCTTCACACGTCAGCCCATATTAGCATATATATATATATATATATATATATATATATATATATATATATATATATATATATATATATATATATATATATATATATATATATATATATATATATATATATATATATATATATCGTGTCAACCTCTCAACATCAGACATGATGACACAAAACTACAATAATAACCATATGCATGATAATTGTAACCATTCTAATGCATGCATATTAGGCACATATACAATCAACATGCATGCATAACTATATACATTTACCCCGAGGTCCAATGCTACAACCTTGCTCTGATACCACCCTATAACGCCCCACCTCACATTTATCCGTTTTGACAAGCTCTCAGGAGTAAACATGAGATGAGTGCGATTATGACATGACCCAACCTCCAATTTCTAGTCATGGAAGTGGGGCCTACAAACCGACAACTTACTGACATCCATCAGAGACTACAAACCACTTAGGTGTCTGAAAACCACCCTAGGTGATCAATCCCTCAGTTGGAAATCTTTTCCACTAAAGCAACACCCAACCGCACCCTTGACACACTATGCATGTAGTTGTTAGGCTCCAATGACACCCATAATCCTTCCTGCGAGCAGTTGTGACCAAAAATCCCCTATTATGTGCATGAAATCGTGAGATCTATGCCACTTTTCAGGAAAGCCTCTAGACCACTACCTAGAACTTCTTGTAAGTGTCTAGAAACATAAATAACATGATAACAAGGCTAACCATTCAAAACTTGAACAAGATATTGACCAAAACATGCCTATGACATGATGGACATTTCATCAAACACATGATAAATAAATAAGCTCATGAATGCATATCTGATCATAAAATTCTGGACCTCATATGAGAATCACCAAGAAGGCTTAATGCCCTCTCAAGTTAGCTACAACAACACTTGTTAGCCCATGTATTCATCAACCATTCAATAAACTATCAAATCATGAACAAGAGCCATAGCCAGAGAAATCATATAACCAAGTATATAACCAAAATTGAAAACATGACAAATCATCCATAAAATCCTCATAATAATAAGTACTTGGGTTATTTAATTACATTAGAAGAATATTCCATATTAACTTATGAAAAATCAAACCAAGTCAAGGACTTCCATGTACCCCCTAACCATAGATTATGATAAACCGAATATTTATTTCAACCAATTGCCTCCATGCCATATTCCAAGCATTGATGTGGGATCTCAGGGATAAACCAAGATATAATCAACTAGGGACTCCATAGGTTAAACCACCTCCACCCTCAAGCCACTATGATCTCACCTAAACCGATCCCAGGATCACAAAACCAAACCAAGCTTGGATGCCTAAGAATTCCTTCACCATACCTTGAAGAATTTTCCTGCCTCTAGTTACCTGTCGAGGACTTCCCAGAGAAAACCATGTCCACCCCCAACCCTTGGGAATTTTCCTGAGACCACCTCACCTAAATCTGAAATCTTCTGACAATCCAAAGCTCAACCAATAATGAATCCCATCACACCATGGTTATCTAGGAAATGGTAAGGAAAGGCTAAAGTCATTGTCAAACTAGGTAAAACCCATGCCATTGACAACAAATGAACCAAATAAATAAATGCATGTACCACGCATTCACATCCTAGCAAGGCAATCACACATGCAACCTATTACCTACAAAATCTTCCTACTAAAGTTGTTGATCCACCCTTCTCCTTCTTTTCCTCCACTTTCCTTTGCTTGTCCTCTTCCTTCCTTTGCTTGCTTTCTTTTCTTTCTCCAAATCCAACTGAATGATAAAGTGCTCCAAGAATGCTCGAAGTGTTCCAAAGTGAATGAGAGCCAAAACTAAACTAACCAAAGTTGTGAACTAACAAAAGTTGTGAATTGTTTCTTGCGTGCCTTTTCATCATTGATGTATCCTTTCTCTTCATTTTCCTCTAATTTCCCTTGCATGTCTTTTCACCTTCCTTTTCTCCTATATTCCTTTATTTATCATAATTAAATGCCAATTAATGTCTCTTTTCCTTTGCCAATTTCCATAGCCATTATTGAACGACAAGTGATGCCCACTAAAGCGTTTTCCTAACATTCATCTTGGAATACATGTCCCATGAACTTGGTCTTATTTTTCCTTTATTATCCTTTATTACATGGAACTTTAACCCAAGGTTGTTACATAGCATGCATGGCTCCTCTAGAAATTCGAATTTACTTAGTTTTAATCTTCCTTATTACATTAATTTAGGTTTAGGTATAACTTAGTTTATTTTTATGCTTTTATTTGAATACAATAGTTATGTAGACATTTTTGCTAGAAATGAGTCATCATCAAGGAAAACACTATAACCTTTCTTCTCTCCTTTACTTATCATCTTGCTTATATTTACTTTCACTAAGTACTTCTTTTAAGTCTTATCAATAGTTTATTATTGAGGCTTATTTAGTTAATGTTTAATTTTATTATTGATCATGAACTAATATATGTGAAAGGAAGACATCATGAGGAGACACACATATTTAAATTGCTAATCATAACTGTACCTTAGGTTTAGATTTTTACTTTCAAATAAAAGTTTGATCAATGACCACCATACAAGACAAATTCATCATGAACTTAACATAAATTAAAGGAAATATTAATCTTGAACCAATACTATATCTTTTCATTTTATGTTAAAATTCTTCTTTTCATCTTGTTTGGTTAGAGTCTTGTTTATTTCATGGCTTATTATTTTTTTATACCTTTTTTTCTTTCAAGATCGTGAAGTTAAGTTTTTACAATACTTTGTACTATTACTTGGATTTCATTTTAATTTTTTGATGTTTTCAAAATCTATGTGAGAAATATTTCCAAAGAAACATTATTTGGTAGTCCTTAGGAAATCTATACTCTAGCACTATAATGTAGAGTTATTTATCTAAAAGATATATTTATTAAGTTTACTTTTTCCTACATTAATCAATGACTTTGGAGGAAGACTAGGATATGTTTCAAGTATTATAGTTCACTTTTACAGAAGGAAGAGTTTTCTCTAGTCATTTATTTCAATCCCATTCCTCATCCTCCCACACTAAATACTCCACATTGGTAGCTTAGGGGAAGGTTGTTGGAGTCAAATTTTAAAGTATTGCATCTTTTTCCTTAATGACAAAAGCATCCCTTGTACCACCTTGCTCTCTGCACCCAATTTCCAAAATGTAATTTCCAACCAATCTAATATAAATGGTGATAACATATGAGAGTTGAAGGCACTAAAAAATGTGGGAAGTACAAGAAAACACATTGAGGCTATGGACACTCGCTAGAAGCGGGACTATGTTTGTATGGTATTGATACATCTTGTTTGAGACCATGGATGCTTGCAGACAGTGAAGCATTGTAGAGAAAAGGAGATAAATTATATATTGAATAGATGTGTACTCACTATAAACCTTCAGAATTGTACCTATTCTATATGTTAATTGTGAGGAAAATATGAAATAAATTTCCCTTTGATTGGTTTAATTTATTTAAAGTTGATTACATATAAAATACCCAAATCTTTATGAATTTATATTATTTGACTTGTCTTATGTGGGACCCATAGAAGTGACACAATGTTTGAGAATTTTGTGAAACTTATATTTTGACTTTTGATAAATTTAAGCCCATTACTTAAACACCATAGATAACTACTTCATCTCAGTCTGTCACCAATTGTTGAGGCCTCAATACCTTCCCCTATTGTTTCTCGAAAATAAAGCACCCCCCATATAAAATTTTGGAAATATTGTCTTGGATTGCTTTTGGTTTCCTATTTTTAGTGATTTTAAGGTTTCATAGCTTGTCCTCTTTGATAATCCCATCATCTTCATCACATCAAAAACTTTATGCCAATATAAAATTTGCTCATTTTGACTCCTAGATAAAAAGTTATGGTCGTTTGAAGTTTTACATTTTTCCACAGGTTTGATGAGGTGGCATGCCACATTGAAGCCATGTAGCATGCTAGCGTGGAAGCATTGATATCAAAATGTTGATTTGAAAAAAAAAATGTACATATGTTGCCTCCACATCTCCACCAAGTGTCATTTCATCCTGGCCAAATCAACTTTCAAGAATGCCTTTCCATGCGCCATGTGGCTGACATAATAACACAATGGTCCACACCATTGCCATGTGGCACCCCTATGATTATGCCACATTAATAGGTGGGACCCATCATCAAGTTCATATCAATTTCCAAATCCCGACATGATCTGGGAGGGCACGTTGGTAGGGAAATTTTGGAAATTAATGAGGGCGCAAGGCAGAAATTTTCATGTCCTAGGATACATCAATTAACGGTCCAAGGAGATGACATTTGTTAATGGATACTTTTATATTATAGGATCCATTAATTAATGGAACTGGGACAGAAATATTTCACATCTCAAGACGAGAACTTTCTTGACCCACCACACCATGTCTCACTTTAGTTTTACCATGGTCAAGGTTGATTTCGGTCGAGTCGGGCCAAAAATATGCCACTCACACCTATATTATGGCTTCCCTACATGCCTACACAATGATATGCCTCCTATTAAACTTTGTAAGTATAAAAATTTCATCCCATTCAATGCATCTGGGATTAAACTTAACCATTCTATAGAACACATAAACCATTTTCCAAAATGCACATTAGTAGCTTAAGGACCCTATCTTCCGAATGTCATATCTCAAGCTAGAGAGTTTGAAATCAGGCCCATGATACCTCGTTGGAAATATTAAATCAAGGAGAACAATATGATATAATTTTGTTGGGAAATCTACAAGTGAAATTCTCTTAAAATTCAGCAGAAAAGAGGGTACAAAATTGTAGCAAACTAAGTTCCCTATGTGATTTTGTTTAGAAAAATCTAAATGCCAAAGTGTTTTGTTGTTGGGATTTCATCACAAGATTTTATATTTGTCAATAATGAAACAAAAAAAACAATTTGGATTCATATTTAGGGATTTATTTTTAATTTTTAATTTCATTTTCTTAGAATGAGTAGCCTTAATAATTTTTAGATCTCGATTTTTCTCTCAATTTTAATATGATTTTAATGATAATTTTGTTAATATTTTTATGAGATTTTTGAGGGAAATTACTAGTTGGAGTCTCAAGGTTTGTGGATTGGAGTTTTAGAGGAAATAGATGATTCTCCAGCTTCCAGAAAAGGATGAAACAAATCTTCATGAACTATCTTGAAACAACTCTTTGTTTTGAATTAAATTGTATAATTATATAATGGAGATCGATAGAAGAAAAAAGGGTTCTGATTTCTACAAAAAGAGAAGCTTTTTCACTGCTAAAGGATATTTTTCTTGAGGGAAATTGGAAGATTTCAAGATCGTATTATAGGAAGGATACTTGGCAAGGAGAAAACTTATGTTGTCATAGTTGATCCTGAAAATTTCTTGTTCCCTGAGGCTTGAAGTTATCTTCCAATTTTGTACACTACTGTAGGCGTTAGAAGACTGGTGTAAATTATTGAATCTCTAGTTTGTAGTCAACATGAACACTGCTACTCAAACTTGGCTATGAATAAAGATACCATTCAATTTTTATTCATCTTCTATTCCAAATAAGTATGTGTTTCTAAGTTATGCCCTATTGTTAATTCATGAAAATCCATGTTTACTTAAATCTAACTGAAGTTGTCTTTCTTACTTGGTCAAAATGAAATTAGAATTAAATCACGAATTCAAGTAGGATTGGATATGTTCGTTAATAACTATTTAGAATTATAATAATATGATTTTCTTTGTTTTACTTGTTTTTGTGTCAAGTGAATTGTTTCCATGATACAATGGCATATATAATCTTCGATTTGTTTAGTAGTAATTGAATCTATGTTCTAGTGAGACTCTGATAATTGTTTATTAGATAAATAAATATGCAAATTTTCCATAACTACTACAAATAATATGAATTTATTTTATGATTTGCTAGCTCATTATAACCTTAGATTCAATTTTGGCCCATTCCTTTTAGTTTTTCTCTTGGTTAAAAGTGGGATTGTTCCTTATCTTAATCGAGATAGATTAGATTTATTTTTGTTACTTGCATTTTAGCTTAGATTTATTTTTCATTTAGGAAATCATATTAGAAAGTATTTTTTTTAAGGATAAACTTACTTAGTGGCATTTGGGCCCACATACTAATCCAAATCACCATCCAAAATGGATAAGGCTCTAATTGGGGCCTGATGGAGTGATTTATCAAGTGTTAGCATGGTATTTTTTTCCCATCAATGTAAACTCCCAAATAAATGTCAAAAGAAGGCATGTAAACTCCCAAATTCATAGACACCATATCATACTTAAAAAAATCATAAGGTAGTGGGAAAAGCACCAGTCAAGGTACTATTACAAGAGGCCAAAATTTTTGGGATTTAAGTACAATTTATTATGCCAAATATTAATATTAATGTAACAATTCCCCTTACCTAAAACCATAAGCAAGGAGTGGTCACTATGCAAAACTCGATCTCCAAAGTAATGTTATGAAAATGGGGTATAAATTTTTTGAATTTTTACAACCTTCTCTAAACTCAAAATAACCATCACCAATGCGATCATCTCATCGAGACGAATCTAGTGATGTAAAAAATTTCCTAAATTTTACCTCCAAAGTGAGAGATGTGGCCCTCCGAAGCTAGGCCTCATTTTACCCCGCCTCATCATTTGAATACCACATGGAAGTTTGCCATTGGACCACATGGTAGTTGAGATCATAGGCCAGTCGGAGTTGGAACTCATCGCAGTGCTCATTTTTCATCCTTTTCAGCCCCAACCCCTGACCTCCGACCTATTCAGGGTCGACCCTCACTTGTGCTCACTTGCTCCTCCTTCTCGGGCCCAACCCCTGACCTCCAACCTAGTCGAGGTCGGCCTCCATGGCACAAGTTAACTCTTTTCATGACTGACCTAAACCCTAGCTCCTGAATTGGGTTGGGGTCCCAACCTCTAACCTCCAACCTAGTCGGGGTTGGCTCAGCCCTTCCACCTGTGCCATTTTGACTGCACCCGACCCCTAACTTGAGGGTCAAAACTTAGAATTTTTTCCACTTTTCCTAGAAATAAAATACATTCCATGGGCCAATTTTCTTCAAGGTTTTTTGAGTTTTCTAATGGAATTGAAGGGCAATGACCTACACCTCAAGGTAACTGATCTTTAATGAAATTATGAAGACCAAATGCATACACATTCCATCAAGGAAATCACAAAAACCATTGTCACTTCCAAGAGTGATTGTTCTATGACCCTAGAGAGAAAAATAAATCTATAAAACAAATAAACTTCTCTCCCTTAAATCCACCAGCTTAACCAGTTGAGAAATGATGACGAGAGATATACCATGACAATGCATGGATTCATATTTAAGTTAAAGAGATCAACTAAGAGAGTTATGACAACAAGCATACAACAATGGAGTTGACTATGCAGAGATACAATATTCTAATGATAAGATGGTTCAAATCATATCACTTATTCATCATGATATAAAAATCAATCCACAATGATGCTTTTCTTCATATCTCAACATATTACTAGTTCCGTCCCAGCACCATCAAGGGTGAACCCTTCCTACATCAACATGTTAGAATAAGGCTACTAATTCAGTGAAGTTATCAAATTCATCCACACATCCTCATATGGAACATAGTCATCCATTGAACATATAAACAAAAGTGGCTCAAGACTTTTCATTCATACAATCAACATAATAACCACTCTTATATTAACATGATTGCCATACATGGAAGTTCCATACAAAGCATACACAAAAGAATTTATCTTGGATTTATATTGAAAGTGGGAAACTGAGCTTGGGACTTCAAATCTCCACCCAACCACAGACAATATACAACTAAGCAGGCTTGCAATTTTCACCATCGAGCCAGATTCCAAGGGACTAAGGTGGTCTTTCTTAAGGGAAAATAGTAAACAACTACCACCTAAAACAAGGACTTTAAAGGTCCTCCCACCTCCACCCACCAACTATTAAGTATTTAATCACCTTCTGGGAATCCAGAGGCATGTTGCCTCCACCCTTCATCTAGAAAATGATGATCAATAATGAACAGGGAGTCCAAAGGCCTATTACCTCCACCCTTCACCTTATAAATAGAAAAAACTCAACACAGGGAATGTAGGAATTTACAAGGTAAGTTCCTCAGACAAAACACCAAAGGAAACGCTCACAAATAGATCACAGATCAATACACCAGTATTGTTGACATGGTTAAAACCATCAAAGAGGGAAACATTCCACAGCCTAAGCCAATGCGGCCACTTTAGGCAATTTATTAATAAAAAAATGAAAATTTACATAAGCTTCTCTCATGAACGGTTACCCTACAAATAACCCTCCATGCTCTTTAAATAGATATCATGTACCAATCGGGTGTTAAGCCACAGATCAAGTGTCGGTAATACCAAGGAGAGAATGAACTATCGGATCACTACATATCATGACCGTCAGATTGTAAGTTACAAAATTACATTATAAAAGAAACACACTTTACCTAACTCTACACTAGACCAAGTTATACTTAACTATTTCCTATGTGTCAGAATATCCTAACACCCCCCCCCTAAGAACAACTTGGGATAGGATTGAAGGATTTACAAATATGACACAATAGGAGAAGGAAGGAGGCATTAGAGCCTATTCCCCCCTTAATGACAACTTCCTGAACTTCAACCATAAATCAAAGTTTAGTAAACTTCACCTCTGTGAGAGCCTTTGTAAAGATGTCTGCAACTTGATCATCTATTGAACAATATTGCACTTCAAGAACATGGTCATGAATGAGCTTTCTGATGAAGTGCATGTGCAGTTCAATGCGTTTGTTGCATTGATGTTGGATTGGATCTTTGCATAGTTGAATGGCACTTTGATTATCACACCAAAGTGTAGGCGGATGCTGCTACTGAAAGCCAAACTACAGGATCTGACGAAGCCACAAGGCTTCCTTACTAGCTTTTATGGCACCATGATACTCTACTTCTGCTGAAGAAAAAGAAATGGCACTTTGTTTCTTGCAATTCCATGCAATAGGTCTTGAACCAAGAGTGAACACATAACCTGCGGTAGACTTCCAATCATCAGGGTCACCAACCTAATCAGAATCAGTGAAACCAACCAATAGAGGAGATGCTTCTGCACTGTAATGAATCCCAAACTGAACTATACCTCAAACATAACAAAGTATTCTTTTTGCTGCTTTCCAATGACTTTCGTGTGGGTTTTGCATAAACCGAGCAATAAGGCCAACAACAAAGGAAAGGTCAGGACGAGTATGGGTTAGATACAAAATTTTTCCTACAAGTTGACGGTATAAGGTAGCATCAACTTCAGGGGAATTACAAGTGACTGAAAGTTTGGCTCCAGACTGAAAGGGAGAAGGGGCTGGCTTACAATCTTCCATGTGAAAATGGCGTAGAAGATCACAGTGTTAGGATATTCCGACACATAGGAAATAGTTAAGTTCAACTTGGTCTAGTATAGAGTTAGGTAAAGTGTGTTTATTTACCGTTGTACATTTTGTAACTTACAATCTGACGGTCACGATATGTAGTGATCCGACGGTTCACTCTCTCCTCGGTATTACCGACACTTGATCCGTGGCTTGACACCCGATTGGTCCATGAGTTCTATTTAAAGCGCATGGAGGGTCATTGTTCGGGTAATCCGTCTATGAGAGAAAGCTTATGTAAATTTTCATTCTTTGATTAATAAATTGCCTGAAGTGGCCACGTTGGCTCAGGTCGTGGACTGTTTCCCTCTTTGAGGGTTTTAACGACGTCAAAAATACTGGTGTATTGATTTGAGATCTGGTTGTGAGCGGTGTCCTTTTGGTGTTCTTTCTGAGGAACTTACCCTGTAAATTCCTACATGGTATCGGAGCTATTTGAGGGCCGCGTCCGTTGGTAATCCAAATCTGAAGCCGGTAGAACTGCATGCGGCTGTCGTTTCCTAGATCTACTGTTTCTGACTGCATTCGGGCCGAGAGGACTGCTCTGTTGTGTTCGGAGCATCTGTTCCAGTGAGGAACCCCTTTCGTTTCACGCGAAAAGGTTTCCGGTAGCCCTATCTGCGTCATTTTTAAGATCTGGAGGTCTAGAGTGTTTATCTGCAGTTTACTGTTATTTTCTCTCTGGTTATTTCGGTTTTGTTTATTTAGATTTTTTTAATTACCGGATCTATACCTTTCATTTCTGTGTATGCTCTTTGCCTTGCAACTCTGTGCGATCTGGGCAAATCAGAAACAGAAAGGAAGTTTTTTTTCTCATGCGTATGCTCTTTTCCCTGCACCTTAGTGTGATCTTGGAAAATTAGAAACATTGAGAAAAATATTTAGTTTCCGGCTAAAGCTAACTTTGAGCCGTAAGGTTTGTTTTTTTTTGCATATTCGTGTTGGGTTTTGTGTTTTTGTTTTGTAGGGAAAAAGAGCTTTCTCAAGGCAAGCACGCAACCCAAGCCCCCCCCCCCTCTCTCTCTCTCTCTCTCTCTCAAATTTTTTGTATAGCTCAATTGGTTCAAAGCTATTTTAAGAGAGTAGAGGTCTTGGGTTCAAATCTCCATTTTGTGGGGGCGTTTTTTTTCATTCCCGCACATTCGCGCACTTTGCCGGCAACTTCAACAATTTTTTTTTCAAAAAGCCATAATTTCTTCATCCGGAAGCCTTTTTCAGAGCCATTTTTTTAAAACAGCCTAATTTTTCGAGATCTATCCATTGGAACACTTACTTTCAGCATCTTCAGCTTTAGTTTTTTTTTTTAAATGGAAAGTCCATGCCAAGTCATTCTTGACAGCACTAACTACTTCCAATGGATATCCTACATGGAAGATTTACTTAGAAGTAAAGGTCTCTACAGAATAGCCACAGGCCAAGAGAAGAAACCAAAAGATGAAGACAAGGCTGCAAAATGGGAAAATAGACAAGATCAAGCACGTGGTTTGATAGGGATGTCTATTTCTCCTGATCTTAGATTCCATATTGCAGAACTTGATACTCCTCATGAAGCATTGGAACAAATCACTAAAGTTTTTGGGATTAAAAATGAAATTAGAGCCCATCAACTTGAAAATGAGTTGCTTACATTGGATCCTAATAATTTTTCTTGCATTGAAGATTTCTTGTCCAAATTCAAGACCCTTAGATATCTCTTGGAAGGTGTTAAGGTTAAGAAAGAATATAGTAACCTTATTTATTCCATCCTTACTAAGTTGGGACCAGCCTACTCTGTATTTGTTTCCACCTTCCATTCTACAAGGGAAGCTTTCATTTGTCAAGGAAAAGACTACAAGGCCCCTTCCTTTGACTCTTTTTGTGATTCTTTAATAAGAGAACAAGAAAAACTCTTACACCTTGGTCTTCTTAATCTTGGAAACTCTTCCAAGAAAGCGTTAGCCGCCCAGCAGCAACCAAATTCAAAGAATCCTAAGAAGTCATATCCTAAAAAGAATGGTCCTAAACCAAACAAGGGTCCTAAGCAAACTCACCCTCAAAATGAAAGATCATTTCAGCAAAATGATAAGACCAATAAAAACAAATGGAAGAAGACTGATAGACATTGTAACTTTTGTAATCGAGATGGCCACTTAGAATCTAAATGCTTTAAGAATATGGAAGCCTTGGAAGCCGCAATGAAGAAACATAACATCCATGTGGAGCATTCTTCAACTTCAACTTCAACTTCATCTTCAGGAATGGCACTTTCTGCATGTCGTTGTCAATCATCTCAGTCTGGTTATGCATTAAATGTATCTTCTTCTTCTCATTCTCATGAGTGGCTCATTGATTCTGGAGCCTCTTATCACATGGCCAAAAACAAAGCCATGTTTTCTTCTTTAAATGATTGTAACACCAAAAATATATATGTTGGTGATGATAGATCTCTTAATGTTGTAGGGACTGGAACTGTTCATCTAGACAATGGTCAGTTTAATGATGTATTATGTGTTCCAACCTTATCCTGCAACCTTCTATCTGTATATCAGATAACTCATTCAGGTGAAGGTAAAATTGTTGAATTTTCACCTCATGATGTTGTAATCAAGGATCTAAGAGATCCTAAACAGATTCTAGCTACTGGTATTGCTGATGATTCCACAAGGTTGTATAAGTTTCACAACTTTGGGTCATCAAATCTTCCCTCAGTATTTGTTGCTCATAATGATGAAGTGAGCAAACTTTGGCATGAGCGATTTGGTCACTTAAACTATCGCTCCCTTCAGCATCTATGTAAAGAAAATATGGTGACAGGTATTCCTATGGTATCTTGCAAAGATGGTGTTTGTTCCGGATGTGTACTCGAAAAACATCATCGGGACAGTTTTGAAAAACATTCCTCTTGGCACGCCTCAGCCCCTTTACAGCTTGTGCACAGTGATTTATGTGGTCCACTTCCTGTTGCTTCATTCTCTGGCTGCAAGTATTTCTTAACTTTCATTGATGATTTCTCCAGACGCACTTGGGTATACTTCTTAAAACTCAAGAGCGAAGTATTCAACACTTTTTTGGCCTTCAAAGCCTTTGTTGAAAAATAATCTGGACATCAAATTCTTAAGCTAAGAACTGATAATGGTGGAGAATATGTTAAAAACACATTCATCAACTTTTGCACCGAAAATGGAATTCAAATGCAACATACTATTCCATACACTCCACAACAAAATGGTGTAGCTGAAAGGAAAAATCGCACCTTAAAGGAAATGGCTAATTGTATGTTGCAATCTAAAGGACTCAGTCTTAGTTTTTGGGCTGAGGCAATTAATTGTGCAAAGTATATAATAAATCGCACTCCTACTAAGGTTCTAAAGAATATCACTCCAGAAGAAGCTTGGAGTTCCATTAAACCAGATGTAAGTCACTTTCGTGTTTTTGGAAGTGAAGCATGGGCCCATATTCCAGATGAAAAGCATAAAGCTTTAGAACCTAAGAGTGAGAAATGTACTTTTGTTGGATATTATGAAGATGTAAAAGGTTATAGACTTATTCCATTTAAGTCCAAAAATGTTATCATTAGAAGAGATGTAAAATTTGATGAAAATAAATCGGCCTGCGAGCCTAGTCCGGCGGATGTGCCACCTCTTCCTATCTCTTCTACTTTTGAAAACATTTCTTCTTTAGATGATGAAAGTGAGGATGACAATCCTCCCCCACCTTCTCAGGATCCTCAACTTCCAAGATGGGTCCATGCTACTCGGGATGCAGCAGGTGATCTTGCTGGTGATCCTACAGATCAGCGACGTACACGTTCTCAGTTTGAAAGAGCCTCTTCTTTACTGGCTCAAGCTCCAGTAAATCATGATCCTGACACTTTTGCAGAAGCTTCAGGCCATCCACATTGGCAAGCAGCTATGAATGAAGAATATCATTCATTGTTGGCAAATGATACATGGGATCTTGTTCCTCTACCAAAGGGACGCAAACTTGTTAGATGTAAATGGGTTTACAGAACCAAGTATGGACCAGATGGGAAAGTTGATAAACATAAAGCTCGCCTTGTTGCTAAGGGCTTTTCACAGGTTGAAGGCATTGACTACATAGAAACCTTCTCCCCTGTTGCCAAAATGAACTCTATCCGCCTTGTTCTTTCCCTTGCTACCTCTTTAAAATGGGAAATCCATCAGATGGATGTTAAATCTGCCTTCTTGCATGGGGACTTGCATGAAGAAATCTATATGGAACAACCCATTGGCTTCATCCAAACAGACTCCAGCCTTGTATGTCGACTTAAGAAATCTCTTTATGGTCTCAAGCAAGCTCCTCGGGCTTGGTATGCCAAAATGGATAGCTTTCTTTTAGAATCTGGCTTTTCTAGGTGTTATTCTGACAATACTGTCTACACCAAGAAAGTGGGCAACTCTCTTATCATCCTTGTTCTTTATGTTGATGATCTTATTCTTACTAGTAGTGATCCCAACCTTATAAACCATGTGAAGTCCAGCCTTAAAAAGAAATCTGAAATGACAGACTTAGGACACTTACACTATTTTCTCGGTCTTCAAGTCTTGCAATCCAAGGAGGGTATTTCCCTTTCCCAGTCCAAGTATGCTTGTGATATTCTTCGTCATTTTCACATGGAAGACTGTAAGCCAGCCCCTTCTCCCTTTCAGTCTGGAGTCAAACTTTCAGTCTCTTGTACTTCTCCTGAAGTTGATGCTACCTTATACTGTCAACTTGTAGGAAAACTCTTGTATTTAACCCATACTCGTCCTGACCTTTCCTTTGCTGTTGGCCTTGTTGCTCGTTTTATGCAAAACCCCCGTGAAAGTCATTGGAAAGCAGCTAAAAGAATACTTCGTTATGTTCGAGGTACAGTACAGTTTGGGATTCATTACAGTGCCAAAGCAGCTCCTCTATTAGTTGGTTTCACTGATTCTGATTGGGCTGGTGACCCTGATGATCGGAAGTCTACTGCCGGTTACGTCTTCACTCTTGGTTCAGGACCTATTACATGGGCTTGTAAGAAACAGGCTGCCATTTCTCTTTCGTTAGCAGAAGCAGAGTATCGTGGTGCCGTGGAAGCTAGTAAGGAAGCCTTGTGGCTTCGTCAGATCCTATCAGAGTTTGGCTTTGAGCAGCAGCATCCAACCACACTTTGGTGTGATAATCAAAGTGCCATTCAGCTATGCAAAGATCCAGTCCAGCATCAGCGCAGCAAACACATTGAAATACACATGCACTTCATCAGAAAGCTCATTCATGACCATGTTCTTGAAGTGCAATATTGTTCAACAGATGATCAGGTTGCAGACATCTTCACAAAGGCTCTCACAAAGGCGAAGTTCACTAAACTTCGATATATGCTTGGAGTTCAGGAAGTTGTCACTAAGGGGGGATAGGCTCTAGTGCCTCCTTCCTTCTCCTATTGTGTCATATTTGTAAATCCTTCAATCCTATCCCAAGTTGTTCTTAAGGGGGGGTGTTAGGATATTCCGACACATAGGAAATAGTTAAGTTCAACTTGGTCTAGTATAGAGTTAGGTATAGAGTTAGGTAAAGTGTGTTTCTTTACCGTTGTACATTTTGTAACTTACAATCCGACGGTCACGATATGTAGTGATTCGACGGTTCACTCTCTCCTCGGTATTACCGACACTTGATCCGTGGCTTGACACCCGATTGGTCCATGAGTTCTATTTAAAGCGCATGGAGGGTCATTGTTCGGGTAATCCATCTATGAGAGAAAGCTTATGTAAATTTTCATTCTTTGATTAATAAATTGCCTAAAGTGGCCACGTTGGCTCAGGCCGTGGACTGTTTCCCTCTTTGAGGGTTTTAACCACGTCAAAAATACGGGTGTATTGATTTGAGATCTGGTTGTGAGCGGTGTCCTTTTGGTGTTCTTTCTGAGGAACTTACCCTGTAAATTCCTACACACAGGCATACTTGTACTGGGAAAGGGAAATACCTTCCTTGGATTGCAAGACTTGAAGACCAAGAAAATAATGCAAGTGTCCTAAGTCTGTCATTTCAAACCTCTTTTTAAGGCTAGACTTCACATGGTTTATAAGGTTGGGATCACTACCAGTAAGGATAAGATCATCAACATAAAGAACAAGAATGATAAGAGCCTTTCCCACTTTCTTGGTGTAGACAGTATTGTCAAAATGACACCTAGAAAAGCCAATTTCTAAAAGACAGCTATCTCAAGGAGCTTGCTTGAGACCATAAAGGTATTTCTTAAGCCGACATACAAGGCTAGAGTTTGTTTGTATAAAGCCAGTAGGTTGTTCCATATAGATTTCTTCATGCAAATCCCCATGCAAGAAGGTAGATTTAACATCCATCTGATGGACTTCCCATTTGAAAGAGGCAACAAGGGAAAGAACAAGGTGGATAGAGTTCATTTTGGCAACAGGGGAGAAGGTTTCAGTATAGTCAATGCCTTTAACTTGTGAAAAACCCTTAGCAACAAAACGAGATTTATGTTTATCAACTTTTCCATCTAGTCCATACTTGGTTCTGTCAACCCATTTGCATCTCACAAGTTTTTGTCCCTTTGGTAGAGGAACAAGATCCCATGTATCATTTGCCAATAATGAATGATATTCTTCGTTCATAGATACGTCCCAATATGGATGGCCTGAAGCTTCTGCAAAGGTGTCAGGATCATAATTCATTGAAGCTTGAGCCAGTAAAGAAGAGGCTCTATCGAACTGAGAACGTGTACGTTGCTGATCTGTAGGATCACTGGCAAGAACACCTGCTGCATCTCGAGTAGCACGGACCCATTTTGGAAGCTGAGGAGCTAGAGAAGGATCCTAAGAAGGTGGGGGAGGATTGTCATCCTCGCTTTCATCATCTGAAGAAGAAATATTTTCAAAAGTAGAAGAGATAGAGAGAGGTGGCATATCAGCTGAACTAGGCTCGTAGGCTGATATATTTTCAACAAATTTTACATCTCTTCTAATGATAACATTTTTAGACTTAAGTGGAATAAGTCTATATCCTTTGACATCTTCAGAATATCCAACAAAAATACATTTTTCACTCTTAGGTTCTAAATCTGTATGTTTCTCATCTGGAATATGGGCCCATGCTTCACTTCCAAAAACATGAAAGTGACTTACATCTTGTTTAATTAAGCTCCATGCTTCTTCTTGAGTGATATTCTTTAAAACCTTAGTAGGAGTGTGATTTATTATGTAATTTGCACAATTAATTGCTTCTGCCAAAAAATTAAGACTAAGTCCTTTAGATTGAAGCATACAATTAGCCATTTCCTTTAAGGTGTGATTCTTCCTTTCAGCTACACCATTTTTTTGTGGAGTATATGGAATAGTATGTTGCATTTGAATTCCATTCTCAATGCAAAATTTGATGAATTTGTTGTTAACATATTCTCCGCCATTATTAGATCTTAGCTTAAGAATTTGATGTCCAAATTTTTTTCAACGAAGGCCTTAAAGGCCAAGAACATGTTAAATACTTCACTCTTAATTTTTAAGAAGTATACCCAACTGCATCTGGAGAAATCATCAATGAAAGTTAAGAAATACTTGTAGCCAAGATAATGAAACAACTGGAAGTCGGCCACATAAATCACTATGCACAAGCTATAAAGGGGCTGAGGTGTGCCAAGAGGCACGTTTTTCAAAACTATCCCGATGATGTTTTCCAAGTACACATCCGGAACAAACACCATCTCTGCAAGATACCATTGGAAGACCTGTCACCATATTTTCTTTACATAGATTTTGAAGGGAGCGATAGTTTAAGTGACCAAATCGCTCATGACAAAGTTTTCTCACTTTGTCATTATGAGCAACAAATACCGAGGGAATATTTGATGACCCAAAGTTGTTAAACTTATACAACCTTGTAGAATCATCAGCAATGCCAGTAGCTAAAATCTGTCTAGGATCTCCTAGGTCCTTAATTACAACATCATGAGGTGAAAATTCAATGATTTTACCTTAACCTGAATGAGTTATCTGATATACAGATAGAAGGTTGCAGGATAAGGTTGGAACACATAATACAACATTAAATTGACCATTGTCTATATGAATAGTTCCAATCCCTACAACACTAAGAGATCTATCATCACCAACATATATATTTTTGGTGTTACAATCATTTAAAGAAGAAAACATGGCTTTGTTTTTTTCCATGTGATAAGAAGCTCCAGAATCAATGAGCCACTCATGAGAATTAGAAGAAGAAGATACATTTAGTACATATCCAACCGAGATGTTTGACAACCATATGCAGAAAGTGTTATTCCTAAAGATGAAGTTGAAGTTGAAGAGTGCTCCAAATGGATGTTATGCTTCTTCATTGCTGCTTCCAAGGCTTCCATCTTCTTAAAGCATTTGGATTCTAAGTGGCCATCTCGATTACAAAAGTGGCAATGTCTATCAGTATTCTTCCCTTTGTTTTTATTTGCCTTATCATTTTGTTGAAATGATTTTTCATTTTGAGGCTGAAATTGCTTAGGACCCTTGTTTGGTTTAGGACCATTCTTTTTAGGATACGACTTCTTAGGATTCTTTGAATTTGGTTGTTGCTGGGTAGCTAAGGCTTTCTTAGAAGAGTTTCCAAGATTAAGAAGACCAAGGTGTAAGAGTTTTTCTTGTTCTCTTATTAAAGAATCACAAAAGGAAGCAAAGGAAGGGGACTTGTTGTCTTGTCCTTGAGAAATGAAGGCTTCTCTTGTAGAATGGAAGGTGGAAACAAACACAAAGTAGGTTGGTCCCAACTTAGTAAGAATGGAATAGATAAGGTTACCATCTTCTTTCTTAACCTTAACACCTTCCAAGAGAAGTCTAAGGGTCTTGAACTTGGACAGAAAATCTTCAATGGAATAAAAATTATTGGGGTCCAATGTAAGCAACTCATTTTTGAGTTGATGGGCTCTAAGTTGATTTTTAGTTCCAAAAACTTTTGCGATATGAAATCTAAGGTATGGAGAAATAAACATCCCTATCAACCCACGTGCTTGATCTTGCCTATTTTCCCATTTGGTTTCCTTATCTTCATCTTTCGGTTTGGTTTCTTGGCCTAAGGTTATTTTGTAAAAACCTTTACTTCTAAGTAAATCGACAATGTAGGACCACCATTGGAAGTAGTTGGTGCTGTCAAGAATAACTTGGCATAGAATTTCCATTTAAAAAGAAATTGAAGTTGTATATGTTGAAAATAAGTGTTCAAATGGGAAGATCTCGAAAAAATAGGTTGATTCAAAAAAAGTGGCTCTGAAAACAGCTTCCGGATGAAGAAGTTATGGCTTTTTGAAGAAAAGTTGTTGAAGATGCTGACGAAGTGAGGGAATGTGCGGAAATGAATGATAATGTTATATTTAAAAAAAAAAATATGCCCCCTTTCCAAACTTAATCTAATTAGCTCAACAAAAAGAAAGACTTGAACTCAAGACCTTTATTATCATAAAGTAGCTTTGGACCAAGTGAGCTAGATTAAAAGGTTAGTAATTTTTGGAAGAGGAAGGGGTTTTTTTTGTTTTTGTTTTTGTTTTTTTTTGTTATTTTTTTTTAGTCACTGAAGCTTTGGGGTGCGTGCTTACTTGAGAAAGCTCTTTTTTTCCTACAAAACAAAAAACACAAAACCCAACATGGACCTACAAAAAAAAACAAACCTTACGGCTTGAGGTTAGCTTTAGCCGGAAACTAAATATATTCCTCAATGTTTCTGATTTTCCGAGATCACACTAAGGCACAGCGGAAAAGAGCATACACATGAGAAAAATCCTTCCTTTTTGTTTTTGATTTGCCCAGATCACACAGAGTCACGGGGCAAAGAGCATACGCAGAAATGAAAGGTATAGATCTGGTAATAAAAAAAAACAAAGAGCTAAATAAACAGAGAGAAAATAACAAAAAACTGTGAATAAACACTGTATGCCTCTAGATCTTAAAAATGACGTAGCTAGGGCTACCAAACACCTTTTTGTGTGAAATGAAATGGGTTCCTCACTGGAACAGATGCTCCTAACACAATAGAGCATTCCTCTTGGCATGAAACCAGCCAGAAACAATAGATCTAGGAAATGGCAGTCGGATGCAGTTTTATCGGCTTCAGATTTGGATCACCAATGGATGTGGCCATCAACTTTGCTTTGATACCATGTAGGAATTTACAGGGTAAGTTCCTCAGATAGAACACCAAAGGGCACTGCTCACAAATAGATCACAGATCAATACACCAGTATTGTTGACGTGGTTAAAACCCTCAAAGAAGGAAACAGTCCACGGCCGGAGCCAACGCGACCACTTAATGCAATTTATTAATAAAAGAATGAAAATTTACATAAGATTCCTTCATGAACAGTTACCCTATAAATGACCCTCCATGCTCTTTAAATAAAGATCATGGAACAATCGGGTGTTAAGCCATGGATCAAGTGTCGATAATACCGAGGAGAGAATGAACCGTCAGATCACTACATATCATGACCGTCAGATTGTAAGTTACAAAAGTACATAGTAAAGAAACACACTTTACCGAACTCTACACTAGACCAAGTTATACTTAATTATTTCCTATGTGTCAGAACATCCTAACAGGGAATCCATATGCTTGATACCTCCATCCTCTAACCATCTAGTAGCACACACACATACTCCATGGAATCCAGAGACTTCGCCTCCACCCCGGTAGCATGCAACATAATGATTCCACCTAATGAGGAAATTTTAAAATCTCACTACTAAATTAAACAACAAGCAATGGAGACTTCCAAAGTTTCTTTTACTAGGATTCCAAGGGCTAAAACCCTACCCTAGGTTATCAAGGGAACTTTCCATAGAATTCTATTTTCACCCTCCAGCCCCTGAGATCTCTTAACATATACCCTCTCCTAAAGGAAACTCCTCTTATAATCCTATTTCTCAACCAAAAGGTGATGGCCTTATAAGAGTGAATGAAAACAACAAATTTCCTCCCCAATGCCTAAAATTGACGTTTTCTTTTGTTCTAAGGAGAAAAATGCTCTTCTCCACCGTTGTGGCATGAAATCAATCTCTTATGTCTTCCTTTAGTAGTATGTGAACCAAGCTCCCCCTCTCTACTATTGTATAGCAGTTTTGAGCTCTCTTCTTGTTGTGTGATCTGCCCTTGCTATGTGCTCTATTATGCAAACTTTGAGTTCCCATTGTGCTCTCCTTATCTGCTCTCTACCCTTTATTTTCTAAAATCGAAGTCCCCTTCTTTTTTGTTGAACTCTCCAATGAAAGCACAGTCCCTTTCTTGTTGCTGCGAAGTCATTAATTCTCCTGCTTTTTCTGTCCTTTTTGTTGTCTTCCTCATGGTTTCCCAAGCCAACATGGGCTTGTCCCTGAAAATGCAGCCCGATTAATTTCCAACGTCAGTCCCCATTCCATGGACCATTATAATGCATTTAAATCTCAGCAACCAACCTTTAATGGTTGTCATATAGTTCATATATTTCCTTCCTTCAACAAGTAAACAGACTTTCACAAGCAATTGACTTCCCTTAGTTACTTTGGAATCTATGTCCCTCACTCAACCCGTTTAATATTATAATTCAATTACACACTTGTAATTACATGGAAACATTTAGCCAATCATTGGCCTAGGCTATTACAGGCCCCTCCCCCTAGGGGGAACATCATCCTTGGTGTTATCTATCCATATACATAGAGAAAACATTCTAAAATAAAGAAATCAACAACATCTTGTTCCTAGAGATTTATATTTATAACTCTTTATGTATTTACATATACACATGAACATTTTCCTCAACTGGAAAATAAAAATGGAGAAGTCGTCTTCATGGCATCAACCATTTCCCAAGCGGCTTCCTTGAGCCCAAAGTGCTTCCACTACACCTTGACTTTCTCTATGGATTTATTATGGAGCATGAGACTCCTCTACTATAGAATGCACATTGGTTTTGGATGGAATTATTCCTCTAGTTCCACCTCTAGCATAGACCAATCAATCACATGATTATAATCCTTCAAATATTTTAAAAAACGAGACATGGAAAAAATCATGAACTCTAACTGATGGAGGTAAATCTAGCCTATATGCTACTGGTCCAATCCTCTCAAGGATCTTAAAAGGCCCACAATGCCATGGTGCGAAATTGGCAAATGACCCAATTTCAAGGAACTCTTCTTGGGTTTGATCCTTAAGTACACATGTTCCCCAACTTGGAACTCTTTATGTACCCTATGTTGATCTGCATATCTCTTCTACCTATCATGTGCCACTTTCAAATTTTGTTTTATGATATGAACTTGTTGCTCCATATCCTTGAGCATAGCATGTCTAACAAGGACTTTGTTCACTAGATCACTCCAGATATTGCAACTCCCACCATACAATGCCTCAAATGGGCCCATATTTATGGATTCTTGGTATCCATTATTGTATGCAAATTCCATAAGCGGAAGATATTCTTCCCACTTCTTGGGTTGGTGCATCACATACATCCTTAACATGTCCTCTAGGATTCTATTAGTCCTCTTTGTTTTCCCATAAGTTTGTGGATGATATGACATACTCAATGCCAAATATGTCCCCAAACCTGCAAACAGTTCCTTCCAAAATGTTGAAGTGGGCGTAGCATCTCCGTCTGATATAATTTTCTTGGGGATACCATGTAGCCTCACAATATCCTTTAGGAAGATTTGTGCCATGTCACTAGAATATTTAGTGGACTTGGCTGCTATAAAATGAGCTAGTTTTCTTAGCCTATCAACCACTACAATGATTGCATCATGTTGCCTAGATGTTTTAGGAAATATTGTAATGAAAGCCATATAAATTACCTCCCATTTCCATTTTGGAATGGGAATAGGATGCATGTTAGGGTCCCACCCTAACCCCCTTATTTATGTAATGGGATCACGTCATAGTCAAGAGTCAATAAAGCCCATATTAATAATTGTAAGTGGTTAATCCGCAATTAATGACGGAACCACAATTAGTTGCAAATGGGCCGTAGTATTAGATAGATGGTATTAATAAAACCCATGGTATTGGCCCGTGGTATTGCATGTATGAGTCATATATAAAGGATAGAGACTCCCTGCGAGGAGCATCGTGTCTTATTTTGTAATCGAGCTCTGCTCTATTGGAGGTTGCCCCCTCGAAGAGGCAAGTGAACATTACTCTCTGAATAATAAAATCATTGCTATTCTGTGTTCTGGGTATCTTTTCTTTGCATATTCTGTATTTGGGTATCATTTTGCAGGTTAAGAGCATAACAAGTGGTATCAGAGCACTTTCCAGGGCCGGTGGGATCTCCATTTCTTAGCAAAAATTTTTTGGCTAGAGACGTGTTCCAGCATCTTTAAACCACGGGATCTGTCATTGAGCGCATAAACCTGCAGATTTGGGGAGGCATGCACGCAGGAAATACAAGAGGTGGTCACGTCTGTTGGACTCCCTTGTAACCCCTGTGCGTACCCCTTCGAGTAGTAGCGCATTAGACAGAACCGTGCACGGACTGTCTTCCACATACCCTCTGGGTATATCGGAAGCCCCCTAGGCTCCCTTGAAACCCCGCCATAGATAAACCGTCGGCCATCTCGCGGCTACAGTACATCGAGAACAGCACTCGGAGAGATTACTTGCCCGTACGATAGGGTAGTCGGGTTGTACGGCTAAGGGTACGGTCGATCCTCCTTAGTTAGAGCCCTGAAACATTGGGTCGAGTACTACTGCCAGACCCTTATGTATATTGCGATCTGTAGCACCTGACACTCCTCAAGACCATAGTTCCCTTTTCTATCTGGGGATCACACATCATCTCTTCTAGATCCGCTTGTGCAAAGGGGTGCAGCAGCAGTAGACATCAGTCCCGCAGTCTTGAGTTCGCAGATCAGCCATTCCGATCTATTAGATCCATCAGATCCGCAGAACCAGTCTGTTCCTCCGCCCAGAGCTATCAGATCCGCCATTCAGATCTCTCAGATCCACCAGATCGGAGTCATTGTGAAGGGTTCCTATACCGAGGTATAATTTTTGCAGGACTTTTGGCTGCATTGACATTTTGAGGATTTGGCCACTGCAGTATTGATAAGGATTTGGCCACTGCAGTATTGATAAGGAAGGAGATCTTTCGGGGTGCTTATTGGTGATCTAGCCCATGAGAATCAGGATGACGAGCTAAGCACGGTGGTACCATTCACTTCTTAGTGAAATTTTTTTTAGGCGGTCCCAATTTTAAAAAAATCCGGTTGGTGTATGGTAGAAACTAGAGCTCAAGCGATGGCCAATGAAAGGATGGACAAACTTGAAGAATCATTGCAAAACCTCCACATTCAGCTTACCGGACTATGTAGCATGGTTGAGAAAATAGGCCTGAAGGGCAAGGAGCAAGCCCACAAGGAGGCATATAATGGCAATGAACACAATGAGGGTGAGTCTAGCCACTCTCCTCACGTCTGGCACACCCACCCACAACCCAGCCAGCGACCTCCCAAGTTGGATATGCAGAAATTTGATGGTTCTAACCCGTCGGCATGGATAGCACAAATGGAGCAGTATTTCAAACTGAATCGCATCTTCGATGATGAGACTCAGCCTATGTTGGGGAGCATGTACTTGGACAATGAAAGGTGGAAATGGTGGGAATGGCATCAATGTTGCACTGGACCTTTTAAGACTTGGACCAAATTCACCAAAGCTCTTCAAGACCGCTTTGACCAGGAATCATCTTTTTTGGGTCGTCTTACTAAGCTCCGACAGACTGGTACAGTGGATGAATATATTACAGCTTTTGAAGCCTTAGCCTTCCGCGCTTGGGATCTCTCAGATGTGTTCTACATGGAATGTTTTATCAGCGGTCTTAAAGAAGCTATCAAAGCCCAAGTCCTACTGCACCACCCTCCCACATGGACGGAGGCTTGCAAGGTAGCTCGTAACGTGGAACGTGCATTAGCAACCCAATACAGTCGCCCAAATTTCTCCGCTAAAGGTCGCCCCCCACAGGCTCACAACACGACTCAAACACTTAAGGTCCAAAAGGTGTCACCTGCGGAAATGGCCGAAAGAAGAAAGCAAGGCCTATGTTACTACTGTGATGAAAAATACTCCCCAGGTCATAAATGCAAGGAGCCCAAATTTTTTCAAATTGATGCCACTGACTACAGCACAACAGAGGAAGATCCACCACTGGAGGAACATGAGCCGCTAGAAGAAGACAACCAAAAGGACAATGTCTCTGACGAACCAGTTATTTCGTTGCATGCTGTGGCAGGGATTTCTTCCCCTCAAACTCTCAAAATCAGAGGTTTTATTAAACATCGCCCAGTAGTAGTCCTGATTGATAGTGGAAGCACACATAATTTCATCCATCAAAAAGTCGCAGAAGCAGTGCATTGTTTTGTACGAGCAGTTTCTAACTTCCAAGTTCAAATTGCGGATGGAGGCACAATGAAATGTGAAGGCCACTGTGAAAATGTCAAACTTCAAATGGGGGATTATCAGTTGAAAACTCACATGTTTTCCATACACATGGGGGGTTGCGACATTGTACTCGGCACTGAATGGCTCCGCACTCTTGGGCCAATCACAATGGATTTCCAGGAATTATATATGAGTTTTAAGCAGAACAACTACACACATACCCTCCGTGGACTCCAGGCGGGAGCCCCCTCTATCATCAGCTCGCATAGGATGGAAAAATTGTTAAAAAAGGGCAATCATGGAGTTGTAGCTCAATTTAATGCCATCCAGGCAGTCGAAACCAAGCCTCTGCCAATTCATCCTGAGATGCAACAGATTTTAAATAACCATCTGCCGGTCTTTGACAAGCCTCATGAGCTTCCACCCTCGCGAGGGGAACATGATCATAGCATCACCTTGGTTCCAGGGGCCCAACCCCCAAATGTGCGCCCATACAGATATCCGTTCACCCAAAAGAATGAAATAGAAAAAATCATCAAGGAACTTTTGGAAGCAGGTGTCATTCATCCCAGCATTAGTCCTTATTCATCCCCAGTGGTCATGATGCTCAAGAAAGATGGGAGTGGCGGATGTGTCCCGAATTCAGGGCCCTCAATAAGTTGACAGTCAAAGACAAATTTCCCATCCCGGTGGTTGATGATTTTCTGGATGAACTCAATGGGGCTCAATTCTTCACTAAGCTGGATCTTCGCTCAGGCTACCACCAAATTCGCATGAAGGAAGTCGACATCCCCAAGACTGCTTTCTGAACTCATGAAGGCCATTATGAATTCCTGGTCATGCCATTTGGTCTTTGTAATGCCCCCTCTACTTTTCAGAGCCTTATGAACCACATTCTCAAACCATATCTCAGGAAATTTGTCCTTGTCTTCTTCGATGACATCCTCATCTATAGTTTCACTTGGGCCGCACATCTTCAGCATGTAGATCTACTCTTGCAACTGCTCCGCAAGCATAAATTATTTGTCAAGATGTCCAAGTGTTCGTTTGGCATGACAGAAGTAGAGTATTTGGGCCACATTGTGGGGCGTGAAGGTGTCAAGGTGGACCCCAAAAAGATCCAGGCAATGCAGAAATGGCCTCAACCTAAGACCTTGAAGAGCTTGAGAGGATTTTTGGGTCTCACAGGCTATTATCGTAAATTTGTCCGCAACTATGGTCGCATAGCGAAGCCCCTCACCCAACTCCTAAAGAAAAATTCATTCTTCTGGAATGAGGAAGCACAACAGGCCTTTAAAGCTCTAAAAAATGCCATGTGTTCCACTCCAGTCTTAGCACTACCTGACTTCACCAAATCTTTTGTCATTGAATGTGATGCTTCGGGTACAGGTATTGGGGCGGTCTTAATGCAGGAAGGGCGACCGTTGGACTTCACAAGCCAACAACTCAGTGGGAGGAATCTGGGCCAATATACCTACAAGAAGGAAATGATGGCCATCTTACATGCAGTCGAGACCTGACGACCTTACTTATTGGGGCGACGTTTCCAAATCCGCACAGATCATCACAACCTTAAATATTTTTTGGAGCAACACCTATCCTCCCCAAAACAAAATAAATGGCTAGCCAAAATGCTAGGATATGATTATGATATCATTTACAAGAAAGGGAAAGAAAATAGTGTAGCAGATGCATTATCTCGCCAATTTGAGGAGGAAAGTACTCTGCTAGCAATTTCCCTCCCAATTCCAGAATGGATTGAAGAGGCTCGCAGGGAATGGTTTTCACACCCCGGGCTCTCCCAACTCATTTCTCAATTGCAGGTAGATCCAAATTCCACCAAGGGCTACTCGTGGCAGGATGATATTCTTCGCTACAAGGACAAAGTCGTAATATCACCAACATCCACCCTCAAAAGTCGCATTTTGGCAGAATTGCACTCATCTCCCATTGCAGGACATTCGGGCTTTCAGAAGACGTATGCTCGCACCAGAAGATCATTTTTTTGGACAGGCATGAAAAAGGACATCCTTACTTTTGTAGTAGAATGCAATGTCTGTCAACGCCACAAAGGGGAAACCGTCAACACACCAGGCACATTACAACCATTGCCCATTCCGGCATCAATTTGGACGGAGGTTTCTATGGATTTCATTACAGGTCTTCCAAAGTCAGGGAATATGTCAGTCATCATGGTGGTTGTGGACCAACTGTCGAAGTATGCTCATTTCTGCGCCCTACCCCACCCGTTTACACCAACTTTGGTTGCTCAATCTTTCATGGATCATATCTTCAAATTGCATGGCATGCCCACTTCTATTGTGTCCGACCGTGACCCGATCTTCACCAGTAATTTTTGGCAGGAACTCTTCAGAATACAAGGCACTCAACTAAAACTCAGTACTTCCTATCATCCGCAAACCGATGGTCAAACCGAAGCCGTCAACAAATGTCTAGAAACCTACCTTAGGTGTTTCACTTCAGAAAAGCAACACCTTTAGGTACAGTGGCTACCTCTGGCTGAATGGTGGTATAACACCAACTATCATGCCACCACCAAAATGACTCCCTATGAAGCAGTATATGGTCAACTCCCGCCTTCACCTACTTCGTATCTCAAGGGATGCTCAAAAGTACAAGCAGTGGATCAACTCCTACAACACCGCGCAACCATGCTCGCCCATCTTCGAGAGAATCTTCATCAAGCTCAGAACCACATGAAGCAACAGGTAGACCAGCATCGCTCAGAGCGCCAATTTCAAGAAGGGGATCAGGTCTTTTGACGGCTCCAACCATATAAGCAAACATCACTCAAAGACAAGGGGTGTCAGAAACTCTCTCCCAAATTCTACGGACCATATCAAGTACTTCAGCGCATTGGAGAAGTTGCCTACAAGTTGGCCTTGCCACCTACTGCAAAAATCCATCCAGTTTTCCATGTCTCATGCCTTAAGAAAGTGATTGGGAACAATTGCAGAATTCAGACCAGTCTACCTGAATTGGACGAAGAAGGGTCCATCTGACTTCAACCCGAACAGGTCCTAGACACACGAGACAAGCAACTGTGCGGCCGCATGATTAAGGAAGTCCTAGTCAAATGGAAAGACACCTCTCCAGAAGATGCAACTTGGGAACCAACCACTATTCTTCAGCAGTTTCCGCAGCTTCAGCCTTGAGGACAAGGCTAGTCTTAAGGGGGAGGGCATGTTAGGGTCCCACCCTAACCCCCTTATTTATGTAATGGGATCACGTCATAGTCAAGAGTCAATAAAGCCCATATTAATAATTGTAAGTGGTTAATCCGCAATTAATGGTGGAACCACAGTTAGTTGCAAATGGGCCGTAGTATTAGATAGATGGTATTAATAAAACCCACGGTATTGGCCCGTGGTATTGCATGTGTGAGTCATATATAAAGGATAGAGACTCCCTGCGAGGAGCATCGTGTCTTATTTTGTAATCGAGCTCTGCTTTATTGGAGGTTGCCCCCTCGAAGAGGCAAGTGAACATTACTCTCTGAATAATAAAATCATTGCTATTCTGTGTTCTGGGTATCTTTTCTTCGCATATTCTGTATTTGGGTATCATTTTGCAGGTTAAGAGCATAACAATGCAACAAATTAGTTGGATGCTTTCACTCAACCATCACTTGATGGCATTCTATGCATTTTTCCACAAAATCAGTTATGTCTTTCTTCAAATTCATCCAGTAACAGTACATTTTAATGGTTGTAAGGGTATTTTGATACATTGGATGGCCCGAATAAGGCTTAACATGGAACTCTTTCATTATTAGCCTTTTTATTTCATCATTGTTAGGCACATAAATTCTATTTTTAAAACTGATTAGGTCATCCTCAATGGGGTGATATCCTTCATATTCACCACCTTGCAACAACTTTTCTTTCAACTATTGATATTTTTCATCTTGCTTCCCTACACTTTTGACCCTTTCTACTAGGATTTTTTTGTAAGAGCTTACATCTGCCAAGTGATTCACTTTTATTCTCCTATTAAGAGCATCAACAACCCTATTTTATTTTCCTTTGATGTATTTAATCTCAAATTCAAACTCCCTGAGTGTGGCTAACCATCTAGCCTGTCTTGGATTCAAATTGGGTTTCTCAAATAAATACTTGAGCACACAGTGGTATGTCATAAGAGTAAATTTCCTTCCAATGAGATAAGGCCTCCACATCTTTAATGCATGAATGATGGTATCTAACTCTAGGTCATGAGTCAAATAATTCAGCTCATGATTATTCCGTTTCCTGGACTCATAACAAACTACCTATTCCTCTTGCATCAAGAATACATTGAGTCCTTCCTTATAGGCATTCGTCCACACCACAAAATCCTTGTCAAGGTTTGCAATCCTCAGCACCGGTGAATTTGTGAGCAGTTGTTTTAATTTCTCAAAACTTGTTGCACACTCAACTATCCATTCAAATCTCTTTCCTTTTCTTAGCAAAATTGTGATAGGATGGCCTATCTTAGAGAAATTTCTGATAAATATCGTGTAATAACCTACCAATCCCATGAATGATCTGATTTGATCCACATTCTTTGGAGTTGGCCACTGAATTATATATATATTATTTGGATGAACTGATATTCCATCCTTGGAGATAATATGCCCCAAATAATGTCTCTGTGATTGGAAGAAATCACACTTGCTGAGCTTTTTATAGAGCTTGTGCTCTCTCAGAAACTATAGTAATGTTTCCAAATGTTTTTCATGCTCCTCTTGAGTCCTTGAGTAAACTAATATCTCATCCATAAATACAATGAAGAACTTGTCCAAGTAAGGATCTATCTCACAATTCATTAGACACATGAAAGTGATAGGGGAATTAGCAAGCGAAAAGGGAACCACTACAAACTCATATTGTCTGTATCTTTTCTGGAAAGCGTTCTTGTGAATATCTTATTCTTTAATACACATTTGGTAATATCCAAACCTCAGGTTGATATTAGAGAATATTGCTGCTCCCTGCAACTATAAATCATCTATCTCTGGAAACATATACTGATTCTTAATAGTTACATTATTAAACTTCCAGTAATCAATACAGAGTCAAAGCGTCCCATCCTTTTTCTTTACAGACAATTCTAGAGCTCCGCACAATGACACACTTGGTCATATGTACCATTTGTCCAACATTTACTTCAGTTGTAATTTTAATTCCATTAGCTCATACAAGCTCATTCTGTAGGACACTTTGGACGTTGGCACTGACAAAGGGATTAATTTGATGGAGAAATCAATCTCCGTATGAGGAGGAAACCCAGGCATATTTGTGGGAAACACACCCTCAAACTACTATAGCACTGAATATCTATTCAATAACTCGTTTTCCTCTTCATTTGTGTTGGTATCCATCTCTTTGTCACGAGATATTTGTACATAAAATAGTTTATAGCCCTTCCAACAACTATGCTTAGCCTACATTCTCGTCATTAGCATGACTAAAATCGGTTTCCTCTTGCCTTGCAGAACTCTATGTGTCCCAGCATCATCCAAGCACTCAATTTCCTTCTCAAAGCAATCCACTTTGGTTCTATGCCTATAAAACCAATCCATGCCCAATAATACATTTTATGCACACAATGGAAACAAATTCAAGTGTGTTGTCATGAGAATACCATTACGCTCGAATATACATGACTTCACCCAATGACTAATCCTTCTTTCGGTTTCAGTTTCCAGTTGAACCAACCATAGTTCTTCATGCAATTCCTTGACCAAATTGCATTTTTCAACCAGTTTTGGGCTGACATAGTTGTAATTAGAACCATGATCAATTAAAATTGAAATGTCTTGGTCACACAACTTACCTTCCAACTCAATGACAGATGCTTGGTGGTCTACTTGATGATTGTCCATTGTTGCATAAATTTTGGGAAAGCATTGAGCTACATCCCCCACTATACAATCTTCTTGGACACTATAGATATTAGGTCACATGTTTTGGTAGTGTGGACAAACCCTTTTTCTGCGTTTCTCACCACAAGTCTAACACCTCAATGACTCCTTAATTTATGCTCCTTGTTGTGCTATGATTGGCTGTTGCACATTTATTTTATCAGTGGGGCCAATTTTCTGTTGAGAATGATTCATGGTGTTTAGGAGTTTGTTTTCCCTCTTTTTTGAGCTTTTATTAAGCCAAATTTTTTTTTTCCCAACGCTTCTCTTTGCTTTCCAGATACCTTTGATCTATGTCCCGCATTTTTCTTTCTCATAGCAATGTTGTAGCTTCTTGAGGTTCCAATAATTTGATTTTGTCTTTGAATGCCATAGGAAATCCACTAATAAATCCTAATTTTTGCTATCTTGTCCTTGAGGTATGGCACATACCACAATAGTTCTAAGAACTTGGTAACATATTCAACATCTATCATTTGTCCCATTTTGAGTTCATAGAACTCTCTTTCTTTTCCATCATAGTAGCACTCAAAAAGATATTTCTCTCTGAAGAGATTTTCAAATTATGTCCAAGTCAATTCCTTCTCAACATTGTTTCTAATATTCTTCATATCTTCCCACCATATGTTTTCCTTTCCTTTCAATTTATAGGTGGAAATCCTGGCTTTCATGTTTTCAGAATAATCATGAATTCCAAAACATTTCTTCATACCAAGAAACCAAGCTTCTGCCTATTTTGATTTATTCATATCCCCATCAAATGTGGGTGGCTTGGATTTCTTTATTTCCTTATGCATATAATCCTTCTCTTTTGTTCTCTAATGATGGTGATGATGAGAGTAATGACGGTGCCTCCTAGTAGAAAAACTAGATGGTTTGCTAAAATGATGAACATGTGTGCCAATCCCTCTTCTTGGGGTGCTTAATGGTTCAGTTATTGGCACAATATATTCGCTTTTAGGCCTATTCCTCTTCTTGGACCTGATACCATCCACTCCATTTGTATGCTCTTCTGACTCCTGAGGGCTACTCCTCCCTCTATGACTAGCCCTCATCTAGGATTACCTTTGCCTTTGCAAATATGAGGGACTTTGAAGGATAACCACATTTATCTCAGCTTGTTTCTCTTGAGCTCACACCATCCTCTCATTATCTAATTTAAAGCTCCTAAATTCAGCCCTTAGGCCTCTCAGAGTGTCCAACCAAGCTAGAGAGTGATTCCCTCCCCCTTGGTCAAGTGATCTCCTGTTCATTACCCCTAATTCCTTCACTTCCATTTTGTGATTGATCTGAGCTATAATGCACCATTCTAGTCACCATTGTTGTATTATCTTTATTTTATGCTACTTGAAATATGCTTTCAATTCACACACATTGTTAGATACTTCATCTGATAATATTATAAACCAAAATCATGACCATGAGCTTGCATTCATGGGGATACCATGGAGATCTCTAATGTGACCAAATATCCATGTTAGTATTCCCATGATCCTCAATAATTCATATGCATCAATCACATATTAGGAAATATCAATTGTTAGTGCATAATAAATAAGCAACAAAATTATGCCCATGATCCTGCTCTTATAGAGCTGCTGTAACAGACTGTCTACAACAAAACATCCAATTTAGTGCATGTTTATCAGCAGCGGTAAATCATTAAATTACATAGTCCTACAATTAACTTGTTTTAACCAGATTTTAACACCTAAAAAATTGTTCATTTAATTCTATAAAAATCATCATTTCATGATAGATCCCATCCAATCCAAGCATTGAACTTGGCTACTCTGACACCACCTATAACATTGCCCCTTACCTAAAACCATAGGCAAGGGGTTTTTACTATGAAAAACTCAATCTCTAAAGTACCATTATGAAAATATGGTATAAAAAATTTGACTTTTTCTAACCTTCTATAAACTCAAAATAACCATCACCATTTCATTGTCTTGTCAATACGAATCTGGTGATGTAATTTTTTTCTTCAATTTGACCTCTGGAGTGAGAGATATGGCCCTCTGAAGCTAGGCCCCACTTTACCCCACCTCATCATCTGACTTCCATGTGGCATTCCGACATTGGCCTACATGGCAACTAGGCTCATAGGCCAGTCGAGGTCAAAACTCATCGCAGTGCACATTTTCCCTCCTAAAGCCCAACCCTCGACTCCTAACTTGGGTCGGGGTCCCGACCTTCAACCTCTTATATAAAATCCTTGTAACCTTGCAACTGCTAATGAGAGAAAACTAATCACAAAATACACAAGATTTCTCTACCAAAAAAATTGTTGAAAGAAGACAATGAATAGAAACACAATCACACATAGAAATTTATCTTGGGAACCCAACTGGGAGAAACCCCTTCTTTCTTTTATTGAAAAAGCTAAGAAATATGATCTATTACATAGAATTTACTTCAAGCATGAAGCCCCTACAATACTGATCAACACCTCTCTAAAGGCTTTCCCAACACTTAGGAAAATACGACATACTAGGAGCTCCTATTTCCTAGCACAAATATGCCCCTAAAACATAGGAATTTCCTCTTATTTCCTTGTGCAATTCCCAAGAGAAATTTCTCTACTTGATCCTCAAGCCTCTACAAAAAAAATTGTATACAATGAATAAATATATTTGTTCCTTCATTCAATCACAATAGGAAGTTCAAATTATATGCTAAGGCTAAATTTAGTAGTTGCAACTAGTTATTTGAAAGTTAGTTGAGTTAACAAAAGTCAAACTACTCAACTAAACTCAAGTCTATATCTATTCTAGAACTAAAGATCAGTTAAATGACATACACTAGAGTTTAACTCCACTAGATAGCTAAATTTTAGCTATCAACTAGAACACAACTCACTAAAATCCATCTAACTCGAACTAACTGAAAATAACTTAGTGATAGGCAAAATCACACATGTTAACTAACAATTAACTCAAATATCTATGAGACTAAATTCAAGTTAACATCTTTGACTAAGGCACAAGTTAAAGAAGCCATTCCTTTCTACAATTTTATCACTTCCTCTTAGCAAGGAAGGGATTCTTGAAAAAACACTGTCCACCTAGATCTGTCTTCAACTATACCAAGTTCTCGATTGCTGCAGCTACTCCCTATGAACTAGAAGACTTCTCATCTTTCTTTTGTTGGACCTATTTTGAATACCCATTCTTTCCCATCATGCTCTATTTCTTGAAGTTGGGAGACTCAACTCTCTTCTAATCTCCCTTAACCAAATCCTCTTCCCTCTTGGCTCAAACTTTCCTTATACTGGAAGTCTCTAACTGAGTGGCTTCCTCCACTCACCCTGGGATATGGTGCTCCTCGTCATCATCTTAGGTCAACCCAATTTCCAACTAGCTTAGACTAAAACTGAGATAATGATTGAGGCTCCATCTTGAGAACTCTATCCTACTCTCGCTCAACCATCACATCTCTACTCTGAGAACTCTCTGCCTTGTTGCTCAAGGTTTCACATGCATAAACCTCAAATTTGTAAAGGTTCTTGATCTTAACACAAATCTTCTTAACCTATCCTGAAGCATAATGCTTGAGGTAGGCCTTCCCTTTGTTGAATACTACATCATACCCTTTGTATTCCAGGATTGCTACTGAGACAAGGTTTTACTTTAATACTAGAACATACTTCACATTCTTGAGATGGAGAATGGAAGCATAATCCCTCTAAAAGCTTACTATACCAACTCCTTTGGCCATATATCTACCATCATCTCCAAGTTTGATATGGAATTGCATGTCTTTCTCCTCCAAACTGTTGAAGAATTTTTTATTCCCTGTCATGTGGAACGAAGCCCTAGAGTCAATGAACCACTCACTACCTCAAAATGGGCTTTCCATGCAAGTTATCAAAGAGAAATCCAATTCAAATTGAGAAGATATTGCTTCTCCTCCTGCTATTTCTACACCATGCTTGTTGGATTTCCTGTTTGGACATATTATGGAATAATGTCCAAACTTGTGACAATGAAAACACTTCATCTTACTAATATCCTTCTTTTACTTGCCTCAATTTTGACTAGATTTGGTCTTTCCTTGGGCCATGTTTCCCTTGGCTTTCTCCCCTTTTCCATCTAAAGAAAATTTCTCCTCATATTTTGTCCTAGATGAGACTCCATCCCTTGTGTTCCTCCTTATCTCTTCCTACACAAGATCTAACCACAGTCTCTCCTAATTAGGGAACCTATCTCTTCTATTCACTCCATCCTAGAAACTCTGTTAGGATTTATGAAGACCAAGAAGAGCAAGGCTCACATGATTTGTTCATGGAACTATCTCTCCAACACCTCCATGTTCATCCCTCACTTGAGAAAACCTGGATGGATTTGTAACAATGGGTTGGTCCTTACCCATTCAAATGTTCCTCAATTTTTTCTTCAAAGCTAGTTTTCTGGCATCACTACTACTTTAGAACAGATCAATAAGGGCCTTCCACATTTGGAATGGTGTTTCCTTCCCATGAAAATTTGGAACAATATGGTCTCTAAATCCTTCTAGGATCATCCTCCTAGATTTGGCAATGTCCTTCTTCCATTGAGTCAACTTTTGAGCATCTAATGCAGGAGGTTTAGGAATATTAGTCTTGATGTATTCCAAAACCCCATTATCAGCTAACAAAACCTCCATTTTGTCCTTCCATGCACATAAGTTCAAAGTTCCTTCTAGGGAATTCTCTGTCCTCAAACCACAGACTAACATGATTCCCACACTTGTAAATTCCCTCACTAACTAATCTCCTCTTCAATGCACTTTGAATATGATTTAGGAACTTTGTCTCTATCTTGTTTCCTTCTCTGATACCATGTAGAAAACCCTTGAAAACTTGCAACTGTTAATGAGATAAAATCGATCACAAAAGACATAAGATTTATTTACCATAAAATTTACAGAAAGAAAACAATGAATAGAAACACAATCACACATAGATATTTATCTGGGGAACCCAACTGGGAAAAACCATTTCTTTCTTGTATTGAATAAACTAAGCAATCTAATATATTACATAGAATATGCTTCAAGCCTGAACACCCTATAATAGTGATCAACAACTCTCTCAAGGATATCCAAACACTTAGGAAAATAAACTTGCTAGGAGCGCCTATTTCGTAGCGCAAATATGCCCCTAAAAAATAGGAATTTCCTTCGATTTCCTTGTGTAATTCCCAAGAGGAATTTCCCTACTTTATCCTCAAGCCTATACACAAAAACTTGTGCACAATGAATAAATATATCCATGTCTTTGTTAAATCTCAATAGGAAATTTGAATTAATTGACCTACTACGGCTAAATTTAGTAGTTGCAACAAGTAAATTGAGAGTCAGTTGAGTTAAAAAAAGTCAAACTACTCAACTATACTCAAGTATATCTCTATTCTAGAACTAAATATTAGTTAGCTGACATACACTAGAGTTTAACTCCATTAGATTGCTAAATTTTAGCTATCAACTAGTACACAACTCACTGAAATCCATCTAACTCGAATTAACTGATAATAACTCAGTGATAGGCCAAATCACACATGTTAACTGACAACTAACTCAAATATCTATGAGAATGAATTCGAATTAGCATCTTTGACTAAGGCACAAGTCAAAGAAGCCATTCCTTGCTATAATTTCAACACCTCTGACCTATTCGGGGTTGGTTCCATCCTTCCGCCCGCACCCTTTTGTCTGCCCCCAACTCTCAACCTGAGGGCCAAAACTTAGAATTTTTGCCACTTTTCCCAGAAATACAATGCATTCCAAGGGCTATTTTCTTCAAGCGTTTCTGAGTTTTCTAAGGGCTTTCAACAACCAAGAGTTGCACCTCAAGGCCATTGATCTTTTAGGAAATTATGAATACCAAATGCATACACATTCCATCAAGGAAATCACAAAAATTAGATTCACTTCTGAGAGTGATTCTTCTATGACCTCAGAGAGGCAAATAAATTTATAGAACAAAGAAACTTGTCTCCCTTGACTCCACCAACTTAACCAACTAAGCAATGATGAACATAGATTTACCATGATCATGCATGCATTCATATTTAAGTTAAAGATATGCACTAAGAGAGCTATGACAACAAGCATACAACTATGGAGTTGACTATGTATAGATACACCATTCTAATGATAAGATGGTTCAAATCATATCACTCATTCATGATGATATAACAATCAATCCACAAGGATATTTTTCCTATAGCTCAACATATTACTATTTCCACCCTAGCACCATTAAGGGTGAACCCTTCTTGCATTAACATGTTAGCATAAGGCTAATACTAATTTTGTGAAGTTCTCAAATTCATCCACACATCCTCATATGGAACATAGTTAGCCATTCAACATATAAACAAAAGTGGCTAAATACTTGTCATTCATACAATCAACATAACAACCATTCACAGATTAACATGATTTCCATAGATGGAACCATACAAGATATACACAAGAGAACTTATCTTGGATTTATATTGAAAGTGGGAAACAAAATTCGGGACTTCAACTTTCTACCCAACCACAGACAAGTTGCAACCAAGCTACTTGCAGCTGTCACCCCTGAGCCAGATTCCAAGGGACTAAGGTGGTCTTTCTCAAGAGAAAATAATCAACACCTTCCATATGAAACAGGGACTTCATAGATCCTCCCACCTCCACCCACCAACTACTGAGTATTTAATCACCTTTAGGGAATCCATAGGCATGCTGCATCCACCCTCCATCTAGAAAATGATGATCAATAATGAACGGGAAGTACAGAGTCCTGCTACCTCCACCCTTCACCTTTTCAATGGAAAAATATAAGCATAGGGAATCCATAGGCTTGCTACCTCCACCCTCTAGCCATCTAGTAGAACACAAACACATAGATGGAATCGGTGTCCCTCACTCATCCCATTTAATTTTAAAAGTCTATTACATACTTGTAATTACATGGAAAAATTCAACCAATCATAGGTCTGGCCTGTTATAATGTCCATTCTCCATTTATTTGTAATATCGTTACATAGAACATCATGCCATCTAGGAACCAATCATACCTTTGGAATAAACATTGGTACTACACAGATTGATTGGGAACCTATTGTACTTAAGTACCTAACATCTATATAACTATAAATACTAAGTAAATGGCCATCCTATGGACATATTTCCATCTACCAAGACACGTAGGTACCTAACCATAGTACCTATATTACAATATTTAAACAATGTAAACAATGTACCTATATTTCCCTTGTAGCTACAACACACTTCAATAATTAGAGTTGGGAATGGCTTCTACATTAAAATTTTCCATTCAAGCACATAAAACATCGTCAAGAGATAATTATGAATATGACATGGAATACCCTAAATCATTGTCACCATCACCAACATACACAAACAACTAATAACCACTCAATACACATGCTAGTCGATTAATGTAATTTCTCCTTAGGAACTTCAAGAAAACATTGGATCAAGCCTTATGCAATTGGTTCATCTATAATATAATAGAAGGATTGATTGCAACCTTGATTGTTACAATTCGTTTTCTTTGTTTTGTTGGCATACTAGTTACTTCATGAAGAAAAACAAGAGAATATACCAAAGAATTAAATTCTACTAGCTCCATTACCTCTTCTACAAATGGCTTCATTGTTTTTGCATCAATATTTCTCCCAAAAATGAATCAATGCAAAATATGATTCATAAATTATTACTTGTGGTGAACGAATGTTGTTTTTCTTATATTAGCCTAAGATTCGACCAATGGTTCAACATGAATTTGTACTTTCCATTAGTATATCATACTCAAGTATCCTGTAGTGCATAAAATCATGAAATTCCAATGTTAATTGCGCCACATCACTTATGAATAGGAGGAACCCCATGTTCCAACACCAAAGTCCTTATTCGGCTTATAAATAGATTTCATGACCCAAGAATATAATGTTATAGCCTCATTGATTTCAATCACATGAGAAGACTACCCAAATTCCATGTGGCCATGAATGTGGCCTAGGGCATGCATTTCAGGTAGTCAATAAGGTTTCTCTATAGTGTATATGAGGTTATGGTATAACTATTACTTCCATAGATATCAATGCCAAGGGTGCCCATGAAAAAGGGAGGCACTATTGTCAAATAGGCCATGGTCTTGAAGCCATTTATTTATGGATTACACTATCTAATGGAATTATATGACTACTAATTCAAAAAAATTACATCAATCCATGGAATCCATCATTGAGAAGCCCATAATTTTTTTTTGAATGGTTCTTGGTCTTAAGCAAGATCCATATGATCAATATTCATAGAACTAGCACAATGAACCACCTACAAAGGACCAATCTAAAAGGAATATTTGAAGTGATATTGATCCACCTAATATATTAATGCAGAAAGATCAACATAATAAATTGTAAAAACATTGGAAAACAAATATGCTAGCCTCAACTCTTAGAGCCTCATTGAGAATATACATAGAATTGTATTCCCAATTGTCCAATATCATGATGTTATGTAGAAAAAATTGTTCTAGAGAATCAACCATAAGATGGCCCAAGTAATTGTTTGAAGTGAGTTATGAATATACTACAACTCAACGAGAATATAAAAATTCACCAACACTAGTAGTAAATATTTCAATGATCACAAATTTTTCATAATCTCTTCAAGTGATATTTTCCCGCAATTACTTGCCATGGGAGGAAAACTTCCACATGCCTAGGACCTTCATGCTATGATACCAATTATGTGGGATTCCATGACAAAGGGTAAATCCCACTAATGAACCAAGTTCATTCACCTAAGGAAAATATAAAAAACTTGACTAATTTTATTAAACAAATGGTAAGTTTAAATATATTTACAAGAGGATACCTCTAACTTAGAAATCTATGAAAGAAATACTCACTAGATCCTAAAAACTAGAAACAAATCACGATAATGGAGCCAGTTGGAGGAATGATCTCATCTACTCGATGAAACAAAGAAACCTAAAAGGATTTGGAACAAAAATTAACAATAATAATCTCCTAAAAATAATTATTGGAGATTTAATATAAATGAATATGCAAATGATAAGGACTATAATCCCTATTACTTGGGGTGATTTGAAGAAGTTGAAATATATGTATGATTCACATTCCAAATTAGAGCAGATTCAATTGTAATTGAATCTTTTCAGCCTCAAAGTGATGATAATTATCTCATCGCTTTAACTTATGAAATTAAAGTCATCATGTATGACATTGATGATGTTGGTGTGAAGATAGAAATTTTTCCCACGACGTCCATTTAGGTTCTCAATTTAGTGGCCAATTGAAGACCCTTGATTTTGACTCTTTGGTGGAGAAAATTATGAAAAATGACAAATTTTTAAGGAATAATATGGTTCAACCCATTAGAGAGACTACGTTCTTTGCTCAAAATTGGAACAATCAATCACATGATTCTTATTGAGGAATAGATAGTATGAGAGGACATGTAAAGAATTATTTAAGAGGAAATGGGGGAAGCATAATGAAGGTAAGAGATTTGATCTTCACTATGTTTATTGTAGTAAGAATGTATAGATGTAAGGACATGTAGGATTCCATGGGAGAAAATCAATGAAAATTAGGAACAAAAGCAAGAAAAAGGTAAAACTCTTGAATTTGTTGATTTTGTTATTGCTTATTTCAATACCGACATAAATGAATATTTATTCAAAACTCCATTTTATTATCAAATATATTCATGTTTGATTTACATTGGTGTTACTTGTCACATGATTTTTTTAAGATACTTCTTTGAAGAGTTGAATGACAATGTAAAGGATGTAGTATACTTTGCAGATAGATTCAATCACAAATCGATGGGAATTTCCAAGCTCAAATTGCCTATATTCCCACATTTCCTTGTGCATGATGTTCTCTGTATTCTTGAGTTGTAGATAAACTTGTTTTTTCTTATGTACATTTGACAACAAGGGCATAGTATTCACATGTTTGATGGAAAAGCTAAAATAGAGGGGGCTTCCAACAACATGGTCATGATGATAGGATGGGAGTATATGAGATATAGTTGAAGTTGAAAGGTGCATCTTCACAAGTGAAAAAAGAATCATATTCACTCATCATGATGATGGTACATTTTCATCTAGTCTCCAGTGGCATGCTATATTTTGGGACATCAATTATGATAGAATTCATATGTTGAAGAAACAAGTTGTTTGTACTTTTCAATGCCATTTCAAGGAATTTGAAGCACTGTGATGCATGTATCCTTGATAAACATAGCAAGCAACCTTACCATGATTCCAATTCATATTATTTTTTAAATATATCATGAATTCTATTGATTATTACACCATGATGTGTTCGGTTTATTTATTGAAACATAAATCTCAAGCATTTGAAACATTTAAAAAAAATCTTGTGTGGATTGAAAATTAACCACGATCTCATATTAGCACTCTTCACATTGATAAATGGAGGGATTTATACTTCTAATGAGTTGGGAACCTATATTCATGAACATGGGAATAAGCAAAAAACAACTATTCCCATACAATTCTAGTAGAATGGTGTGGGAGAAATATGAACATGCTATTTTTCATTATGGTATGTTCCATGTTATTTTTCAAGAATTTTAAGTTGATGTTTTGGGCTAATACAGTTCTATTTGCAATTTATTTGATAAATTAGCGTACGTATCATGCTCTTGGGCACAAAACTCATAAAATGTGGTATGACCACATTCCTTTAGTGAGGCATCTCAATGGTTTTGGTTCCACTCATCATGCCTTAATTCTTAAAGAGAAAATAAAAATATAGTGTAAGGAATCAAAAGTGCATATTCTTAGGGTACTCAAATAGCACCATGGCATATAATGTTTTATGATGAGTTAAACAAAAAATTTATTCTACCAAAATATGTGATTTTTCTTGAATCCACCAAAAATGACAAGACTTTTGAGCGATAACTTGATCATCTTGATAGATTTACCCATGTAAATGCATGTCATGAGTTTGATGATAAGATTCCATCCTAAAGGGGGTTACCTATATTGTATCAATCTCACTTTGAAGTGCCATTCCAAACCTCACCCCCCGCTCCCCAATCATGTAGAATATCCAACCACTACATCAAAATAGGAAGTTCAATTAGATGATTAGATTGAGAGGATTGAAAGGTTGAATATTGATGGAAATGCTACATCATATCAATCAATGGAGAAACCTATACCATCACAAAAAAACTCAAAGAGGTTAATGAAGGCACTTTAAAGTGTTCATCATAATGAGGTTAGAAATATGGGAATTATAAATTTCAAAAACAAGGAAATTATGGAAGTTTCATATGGTTGTGAACTAAAATTATCTACTAATTTTAAACCAATTTACTCCAAAGAAGTTATTTCTCATGATGAGTGAAAAAAATATACGCAGAAGGATTATGATTCTCTCATTAAGAATGAGACAAGGAAGTTGGTGGATCCTACATTGGTTATCAAACTAATTCGCTGCAAGTGAGTATGCAAGAACAAGTATAGATCATATGGCTCACTTGACAAGCATAAGGCAAGGTTTGTGGTGAAAAAATATACACATAAACAATAATAAGGAAAGGCTTGTGGTGAAATAATATGCATATAAAGAATGCATGGACTATGAAGAAAAAATTTCCTTCGCAAAAAAAAATGGGCTACCATTCATGCTTTGTTGGATTTGGTAGCACATAATACGTGGACTATTCATCAATGGATGTGATGACAACTTTCTTGTATGGGAATTTTAAAGAGAATGTATACATGTCTCAACCAAAAGGTTTTATTGTGAAGGGTCAAGGACATAAGATATGCAATCTCATGATGTATTTTATGGTCTAAAGTAACCACCTTCTGCATGGTCTGAAAGGTTAATTGAGAATCTCTAGAAGATCGATTTCAAGGATTTTAATCTTGATGATTAAACTTTGTTTGTCAAGAAAGTTGGAAAAACCATTCTATACCTTATGATGAATGTAAATGATATTTAATGATAGGGAATAATGAAAGCATATATTTCTTTTATAAAGAAATAATTAAAGAAGTATTTTGAGATGATGAACATGGGACATATTCACTACAACCTAGGTATTGAAGTAACTGAAAATCCAATATATATATTCATCTCCCAAAATGAGTAAATTGGAAAGCTATCAAATAAATTTGGCATGTTTGATTACAATCCTCTCTCTATTCTAATGGGGCAAAATTTGAAGCTAACATCAAAAGAAGGGAATGAATTTTAGGGTGCAACTAAATATATATAGTTTGTGGGGAGTCTCATCTACTTTACGACTACTATACTAGATATTTCATTTGCATTTGGGATCCTTTCAAGGTTCACATGAAAACCTTGTGAAGGACATTGGTGTTCTAAAAAGAGAGTTATAATGTACTTGAATGGAACTAAATATTTGGGCTCAAATATGCTAAGGTGAATAACTTCAAACTAGTTGGATATAGAGTTTTTGACTTTGATGGGGATAAGTGTCCACCTCAAGAAATATGTTATAAATCTTGGATCAACAATTATCTTTTGGAGATCATGCAATTAGTACATTCCTGCATATTCTACTACGAAGTCATAGTATGTGGTTATCACTTAGGAAAAAATGAGATTGCATGGCTTAGGAATATACTAGAGTATTTGGGAAAGAAAGAGGTGAGTGCTACTCCACTCTTGACAACACACTTCTACAATCAAGTTGGTTAAAGCACATCAAGATGAAGTATTTTCTAATTTGACATCATATAGAGGAAAACACCATTAATTTGATACATTGTTCCACAAGTGAGAAAATTGCAAACATATTCACCAAAGTGCTTGGAAGAGAAAAGTTTGAAAAAATAAGAAATATGTTTAGACACACAAACACCCCTTCAAATTGGGTGGGGAAGGTGATATCTCATATATTTAGATATGGATATAAAATTTGTAATAATTTTTATATACATGGAGTTATTCAATGCCTACCAATTTTGCCAAGGATTCCTTTCAAAATCCATGCAAGGCACACCTAATCAACAATAATTTCCTTGAGTACTACTTTGATAAAATAAGTATGTCGAGCCTCTAGATAACAATCGACTGTAATAGGTGTTTATATTTTTCTTAATATTTGATAGCAGAAACTACCAATCATCTTTCTTGTACTAATTGGATTTCATATGAAAGGTCGAGTATTTTAAACTAACATCTAGATCTCACTCCTCATGATGGAAAATATGAGGAATTTGATTCCTTTTTGTCTTCAAGAGACCCCAATAAAGGAACAAAGGTTTTACAATATTAATTTATGTCCCAATGGCCTCACAAAAGTTATAAATAGTTTCCCAAATCTTTTATATCATTTTTATAGACCCTTCATAGAAGATTAGTATATCACCCACAAAAGGGAGATGAGTGAAATTTCAAGAGGGGCCCATGCTAATGAATATTAGACTTCCATTTCTAGAGGTTGATTTCAATGATCTACGAAGACCTTCTACAACCAAGAGAAAGAGTAAGGGTTATAAAGGAAAATAGTATCTCATCCCCCTTTCATATTTTAAGAAAGAGGAGGTGGCACTTTCTATAAAAGAATATGAGCTAATACAACTCATTGCACATGTGACATAGCCATGAATAAAACCTAAATGAATAATAATGAGCCTAATATGTAGCCAACTCACTTGATTAAAATATTTGGAGAGATAGATTTTAAGATTTAGATATTCTGTATTCTTGGTGTTGATTGAATGAATCCCTTATTTCATCATACCCATAGCCACATGCGTTTGGCACCCTTCAAAGAATCCAAATTGCTTTTGGGATATATTCTTTAAGAAAATGCCTTTCAATATTCCATCTATGACTTTGGAGATTTTTTTGTAAATATACTTACACAAATAAATTACTTTGAAGCTCTCAAATATTGAAGGATTGTGAGCCCTTGGAATTATTCTAATAAAGTTTGACTTAAAAACTACATAGGTTTGACTTGTAAATCAAGAGATATCAACCACTCTCAAGATATCCTCTTCAACAAAGTTGTAACATCCCAGAAATAATTCTACTAGGATTCCATTAGGTAAATGGATTTTTTTTTTGGAAGCTTTGTATTGTTTTAAATAATTCTTCTTTACTAGCTTTAATGATAAGATTTTATTATCCTCCGGGGAAAAAGTTGTTATCTTGATTAGTGTTGCAATGGTGACTTTAGATTCATTTTTTAAAAGGGTATGAAAGTAATTAACCCTTTCAATTGTCATTTCAATAAAATATGATACCATAGAACGATCAACCTTTTCAATTCCCTAAGAAGCATTATATTATTAAAACAATTTTGTGAACCTATGGAAAGAAACATATTTTCATCTCTTTCTGCAACCAAATATCCCAACCTTTTATCCTCCATTATTTTTCTTTGTCTATTAATATTTTCCTTTTCTTTTCCTCCATAAGTTTTGTTTTAGTTTTATTTTTCTTTTTCTTTTCAAATAGGAAACAAAATCCCTCTCTATTTTAAACAAATTCTAGTTGTTTTTCATTCTCCAAAAGGAGTCTTTGTTCTTTCTACTTCTTCCCCCTCTCCCCTAACCACTTGATGACTATTTGGTTTTCCCCTTTTAGATTTGGTTAGAACTTTATAGGGGAATATTCCCAAGAAGAACTATCAAATGGTTTCCAATACTAAATTTTTCTAAAGAAATCCTCATTTGTAACTAGTATGGGTTTAGTTTGAAGGGGTTGGGAGGCCTCCCTTAGATATGGGAGAGTTCTAAAAGCACTAGGTTTTGGTCTAAATCCACTACAATAGATATACATTTTCATATTTGAAAAAATTCTTCAAGAAAGTCTTTTGTTAATGGTGTTGGATACCGCTAACATACAGGGGATCTCCTCGATATGAGGTCCCAATTATACCTCTCACCGTTTGATGTAAGAGTCACATTCGGAATATGTCCCGACTATTGTATACCTAAATATATGCCTTGGATTTAGTAGTTAGCATGAGAGAGAAGCACAGATGTTCCTTTGAATGAGCAAGAGAGTGTGCCTTGTGAATGCTCGATTGCAAATGTATCAAGGTTCTTTCACTGCAAGGGGGGAATAAAGTGAGCCTCTAAGAGAGAAGTAATAGTATTACCCTAATGGATATACACATGAATGATAAAGGCTTTTTTAACATCAAGTGAAATATCTCACATAAATGTGACAATCATTACAATCATTAAAATACAATTTTAATAAGTTAAGCACCAAAGTCACCGAAATAGTTTAATTACTTCAGTACATGTGAAAGTGAGCACGAATCGCAAATATTCAAAGAGTAGTCTTAAAACAAACACAATCCATGTATGAAAATGTGTTGGAAAAAAGGCTTCAATTTTTAATCAAAAATTCCAAGATACATAAGGACAATTAACATCACTAGCTCCAATAGTGGAGCATTTGAGCCACTACTTGCTCCCCAAAAGTACTAACTCTCTCTCTCTCTAATTCTATTGTAGCAGCTGCAAAAACCTCCAAAATTTTGGCTTACATCCAAATTTCATAGCCTTCCTTAGTTTTTTCTTTGGTGGTCGCAAACACTCGAGCCTAGCCCATGAGCTCTTATGAAATTTTTCTGTCTTTTTTTCTTGTTTGACCAGCGGTCATCTTTCGGCCTGTTGATTGTTTTTCCATGCTTGTGATCCAATTCTGGTGAGTTTGAAGGACTTTATTTGTGTGCCTGGGTTGTCTTCATTATGTAAACATTCGTCGTACTTACACGCAAAGTTGTAAACAATGTCGCGCAAGTGTCGTCACGGTCGTCCGAAGGTCTATCAAAAGTGTCACACTTGTCACTCTCAACTCCAAGACAGTCTCACAAAGGGCATGTTTTGTCTTGTGGTCATGGTGGTATATGTTGTCTCATCATTGAGTATGCTAAGTGTATGTTCACAATGTCAATCTACACAAGTTTGATTTCTTTCGAAACTTAGTCATTTTCCTAAAAATCCGCCTAACCAAACAACCCTCTTCCACCAGACACCAACTGCGTTGCATTGCGTAGTCTCAACCCCGAGTGACCATGCTCTTCTACTCAGAACTGCACAGTGCTTGAGTTTGTCCTCCAAGTCAGTTGCACTGTGCAATCCCAGAAATAAGAAACCTGTCTTCCTCCCAGAATTGTGCACAAACTGCCTCCTTGTCCAACTGAACTGCACATTTCTCAAGCATAGTCATCAACCCTCCTCCTTTCCTGTCGGGATCCTGCACTTCTCTAAGACCCAGGCCTACGTTATTCCTAAAATTATGCAGACATTCCTAACTAGTCATCTGCTGCCTTGCTCTGAACTTTTCCCCATAATTTCAAAGAGCTGTCGAGATGGCCCCAGGTACCTTGCTATGCCCTGCCTCTAGAAACTGCGCAGATTTTTCTGCCAATTCCCCTGCTAACTGTCATGCACTGTTCCCAGAGATTGCACAAAACTGATCAGCGGGTCCCTCTGTAGCCCTACTCTGTCTTCCCTTTGGAAATTGCACCGAACTGACCAACAGTTCCCCTGCATCCCTCTCTCTCTTCCCTCTAAAAATTGTGCAGAAGTTGCCTCCCTCAGGATCCCACCTTTTAGCTGACACTGGTGAATCTCATTGCGCAATCCTGCATCCCAGTGATCACTACACAAATTTTTCCCGATAGTGCATGTTGTCCTCCTGGAACTCCTCATTCCAGCCTGAGTTGTGCTCTACGCTGTCTCAGTGAGTTTTGCACCCTCCATGTCACCCGGAACACGATAAAAATGCATCATGCTAGACTAGGAGCTTTTGGATTTGATGTTGTCCCGTCATGAGTGAATTGCAGGAACACGTACACTAGTAGATCATGGTGAGATGATGAACAGGATGGAGGAGGGCACATGCTAGAAGACTTGCTTGTAGCTGGACAGGCATACCAAGCATATCAAGCAACAAGCAAAAGGAACACATGCATCAAACCATCAAGCAAGACCAAGACCATCGAAGACCTCACAACACCATGCCATGTGGAGGAGAAGACAAAGCACGGCATGAGTCATCCATCACTCAGCAACACAACAGCTCTACATGGACACCACAGTCATCTAGTACATGTCAACAATTTCAAGTCGAGTTGTGTCTTGAGTTGTATAAGCCACATCACCACTATGGGCCATATCCGTTATAACTGAATGTAATGTAAAGTGAAATTCCAATGGACGCACACAAGAAGTTGAAGAGTCATGTCAGTTGAAAAGTCATGGAAGTTGAATAGTCACAATGGTAGTCCAAAATTCACGAGGGTCATGAATCACCCTTGGCTATATATACGCCTCCCATTGTATGAGCAAAGGACTTTTCACCTTGGCTCCTCCCACATAGACTTGAGAGTCTGTAGTTTGTTCTTTGAGGAGCGAGGAGTGGCTAAAATGTCCCACTACTAGTACTAGTGATGTATGGTGTACAGATGTTTCATGGAACTTTTTCTTAATTTAGAAGCATGTCTCAACCCAACACATTTTCATGCATGTTTTGTAGATGTTTGTAAGACTACTCTTTAAAAAATTGTAATGCGTGTCTACTTAACCTGTACTAAGATAGTTGAAATACTTTGGTTATTTTAGTACATACATTGTTGAAGATGTGTTGTATTTTTTATCACTATTGTCTCGTGCATGTGGACTACTCCGTAGGACATTAGACAGACCATTGTTGTTTTCTTGGTTATAACGACCATCACCCCCGTGTGGACTACTCCGTTGGATGGTGTACATTTTTTCCCTTGCACATTGGTTTTAACAACTATCGCATCTACTGTGAAATACTTCGCTGGATGCTAGATAGACCCTTGTTGTTTTCGCATGTGTCTCTCCCTGGGTGGTACTACTACCTCTCATCTAGAGGCTCACTTTTACCCTCTCCCTTACAATAAGAGAACTCAGACACAAAGTTACATTACACACTCACCAAGCATACTGACATCGCCTTTTGAAGATACACGCATAACACTCTCATGTGTTGAACAACAAGAGCTAAGGAAAATCTCTAATATAATGGAAACTATGCCATTGTACTGGATGGGAATCCTACACAAAATGGTGTGAGGTCTAGTTGGGACTTCATACCGGGGAGATCCCCTAAATGTTGGTGGGTACAACACCGTCAAAAAATTCCTTGTGGGAGAAGCTAGGGTTAAAATTCCTTTGCATGAGTAATTCTGATCTTTTTATAACTTGAGGCATGATCTTTCACATCCCCATGACTCTTGAGTTTCCAACTTCTAATGACCTTTGGACTTCCAAATAACTTTTGGAATTACATATGACTCTTGGTATTACATGTCTTTTAGAATTCTATGGATCTTTTGTCCATATATGACTCTTAGACTTCCACTTATTTGTCTTTACAATGATTAAATCATTACATCATAACTTCCACATCATCATGTGATGAGACATTACAAGGCACTACCCTTGATGATTGTGACTAATAGCGACTGATGACATGGACTTCCTTGAATGGGTGACATGGCTACCACTTGTGTCTTAGTTCTAAAGGTAGCTTTTGATCATTGCTGTCTTCACCCTCCAAAGGGTCTTTGATCTTATGGAGTCTTTAGGGTAATTCGATCATCAAGACTTCAATGTGTTCTTGTTCTTTTAATGCTTCCTTAGTTGTATTTCTTTGCCTGATTTTCATCATGCACGCTTTCCACGATGTTACTAAAATACCTATAGTTGCAATCACTCAAGACAACCAACCATCAGCCTAAAAATATCCTATTCTAACATGTTTCATGCATATTTTCTATTAATTCCTTAAAGTGTGCTTGGAAAGAACATGGAGATATTATGGGCACAAGGGCTCACTTCAAAATGATGAACAGTTGAAGGAAGGAAGCTTCAAGGCTTTGAGATGTGATCATACGCTCAAGAGAGAGAGACACTCAAGGGAGAGCGCAGGGTGCATGTCTGAAGGATGAAGGAGGAGCCTTCAGGCTTCCCAAGTTTGTTGTGTGCTAAAGGGAGACAAGGAGGGTGCATGGCACAAAGTTGAAGGCTAAAGGGAAATACTTTAGGGCTTTGAGGTGTGCTCATGCACTCAAGGTGGAAGAGGAGGTTGCATGGTGCATTGTGAAAGGACAAAGTGTGAAGCTTCAGGGCTTCAGAGTACGCTCATGCAATAAAAAGGCCAAAACAGGCATAGGGCACATTGTTGAAGGCTGAAGGAGTTGATTTTTGGGTCTTCATTATGCACTCATTCTTTCATGGAGGGCACATTCCTTTGGGTCGAAGGAGTGCACCCAAAGGAAGACTTAGTTTTTTTCAAAGGACGCAATTTAGAACAAGGAAGGGGAAAGGTGTCTTAGGAGTGTGATATGCACTCTTGGATGGTGTAGGGCACATTTCCAAACAATGAAGGCTTCACTCTTTAGGCTTAAGAGTGCACTCATGTGCTCCTAGCCTCGACGAGGTTACTTTGTAATAAAAACTTGTCTTAGCTTGGGAGATAAAACAAGGGGTGAACACAATGAGTTTAGCAAGGATAATTTTAGGGGCGAATGTTCGCCCTTTGGCGAAATTAAGGGGTTTTAAATTTTTAGTGGGCGAATATTTTGTATCATAGTACATTTTTACAAATCACCTCAAATAGCCCACCTTATTTTAAGGGAGAGGGTAAAAAAGGTAAATTTAGCCCTTGAAATTAGGACTTACAACCTTCCATTCGCCCATTTTCAAGAATAGGTTTTATTTAAGTGAATCCATTCGCCCATTTTCAAGAATAGGTTTTATTTAAGTGAATCCTATGGGCCAAATACCATATTTATAAAAGAGGTATGGTAAATTAATAAAAATATAAATAAATGAGAGGTATGGTAAATAAATAAAACATTTTTTATATTTACTCCATAAGTCACCTTATATACATGTAAGGGTGTAAAAAAATAAAAATATAAGTAAAGTGGAGGTATGGTAAATAAATAAAACGTCTTTTTATACTTACTCAAAAGGTATGGTAAATAAATAAAAATATAAATAAACTAGACGTATCGTAAATAAATAAAACCTCTTTTTATATTTAGTCCATAACCCTCGTTCTATTTATGAAGGCTCAAGAAAGAGGTTTTATTTAAGTGAATCCTATGGGCCAAATACCATATTTGTAAAAGAGGTATGGTAAATTAATAAAAATATAAATAAACTAGAGGTATGGTAAACAAATCAAACATTTTTTTATATTTACTCCATAAGTCACCTTATATTTACGAAAACTCAAAAATGGGTTATATTTAGGTGAAACCTATGGCCAAAATACTATGGGGAAAATAGCATGGACTAGATTGTTATTAATACCATGCAAAAAACCATTATTAACCCTAATATTAGAATTAATAAAAATAAAAATGGCACATGGTATTGACCCATGGTATTCACCAAAATGGCACATGGTATTGACCCATGGTATTCACCTGGAATGTAGCCTATTTAAATGGGGGAATTAAACCAGCATGTAGCCTATGCTAAGATTCACTAGGACTTTACAAAGTTTTATTATTTAGTGAAAGATTCGCCAAGATCTTACAAGATTTTATACTTGAGTAAAATATTCGCCATGCCTGGTGAGAGATTCGCCAAAAAATTATATATACATATTATATTATTGATAAAATCGCCTTCCATTTTTCCTATATACCATGGAGATTCGCCCATTTATTATATTTATAAATTTAGGGGGGGTTCTTAAAATTTTCCCTGGAGTTTAGACACAAAATAATGTGAAACACGTACCAAATCATCAAGAAAACTTAGAAAATATTTAACAAGGATAAGTATACATCAAAATTCCACTTTACATACATTCCCCAAGTACAAAAAACAGTGTGTGCGACTGTGACCCAAAAGTGTCATTTTAGAATAAAAAATTGTGTTATGACCATGGCATGCACTAAACATGTTCTAATCAATGTGAAGACACATAAGGATGATAAATAACACTTGAGACATATAAAATAACCTAAAATGACACTTTAAGACAAAAGTGACACTAGATGTGACGTTGAAGTAGGCTCCAAAATTTTAATGCAGTGAAATGTTGGAGGGTGTTGTACCAACGACAACACTTGGTGACACACTGGGCGAACTTCAACTTCTCTATTTAGTAATATATTTTTAGTTAGAGGGTAAGCCCTTAGGAAGTATTTATTCACAAATAAGATTACCTTGAATTACCCCTTTCGACCCTTTTATATACAAATTACCTCACTTTTTTCCACTTGGTTCAACACACAAAGATACACCATATCACAATTGTTTCAATATAGGAAAGGGTAATGTGCATGGCAAGTTTATGATATTCAAAATATGAATTTTCATCTCTAGTGATACTTCACTGCCAGCAAGCCTAGAGAGTACCTTTTTGGAGTCACTTCAGGAGCACAAATGTTGCTTCACTTCCTGCAAGCCTAGACAGTACCTCGACAAAATCGCTTCCTTCACCTCCATATGCAGGAAGCATTTCCCTTCTTTCACCCTTTATTTACTTATTTAATAGGACTATGCTTTGGCACTTATTATTTTCAATGGGTAGAATAGGGATCCTGACTTATTGAGAGAAGAGGAGGTTTCCCCTTAAGAGAAGTATTTTTAAGACATATGATATAGGTTTTCTCACTTTATATTTTCCCCTTACCCTTTCTCTACTAGATTGGACAAGCGTTAACACACAAGTAGATTTATACCAAGTTGAGTAGTTTGGATACTAGCATAGGTGTGTATCTAATAGGTTCCATGAAGTTTTTCCTTTTGGATGCATCGTATTTTCCATTTAGGCTTAGATCAACCTATAGAATCTTTTCAAAACAAAGAAGAAGAACAAACCAAAAACCAAGCGTTGTGGTTGTCACATTTTCTCTTTCTTTCCGCCAATAAGTCCTTTTGAGCCATGCACTTTTACACCGGGTCGTATTTATGTACATGACCAAGACACCAAACAAGATAGGACATGACTAACATGACATAGAAATGAATCAGACTGTCAGACTGACGAAAAGAGAATAAAATGACAAATGGTACAGGAAACAAAACTTGTAGATGTTATTGAAAATAACGCTTCAAATCTCAGCCATTTACAGGAAGGGGGTCAATCCTTCGGTCTAAGGATTTTAGCTTGAAGTTATTATGACCGACCTTCTCTTCAATGGTAAAAGGGCCAATCCACAAAGGTTGGAACTTCATGTGTTTTCCTTTCTCTTTGTGGGCTTTATCCCATTTCAGTACTAGGCTACTCACATAGAAACTCTTAGCCCCCGCAGAGTTTTTGTTGAACCAGTGCTTAACATGATTTTGATGAATGAAAAACCTCTCTTTAGCTTTGAGACTTTCATTCGTAAGTTCAAGTAAAGTGTCTATCATGATCTAAACCAAAAGGAAAGGTCTACCTTGGGGTTCTTGGGAGAGTTGCATGGTTGGAAGATACAAGTTTTGGGGCAAGATAACTTATTTACCATAAACTAGAAAGTATGGTGCGGTCTTAAGGGAAGGCTTAGGAGTTACATGGTCAACCCATAATGCATTTTTCAAAGCATTGTACAAGTTTCTTTGCTCAGAGAAAATGGTTTTCTTGAGGATGTGGATATGATTTTTATTTGTCGATTCAGCCAAACTGTTGTAGTGTTTTTGGAGCACAAGTGTAGAAAAAACCACCCCCTTAGCAGTGGATTGTTACCTGTAAAGGATCACAGTCAAAATTGGTGTTATTAGTGGACAGACTTAAATAAACAGAACATTGTCAATAATGGATACAATGCATACAAAAACATAAAATTAAACAAAGAGGTGCATGAACATAACAATGTTAAAATGGAGCAAACACATCAATAATATATGTAAAAATATCCCTCTATTGATTGCTGGTGGTAGAGGTTGAATAAAATCAGAATACTAGAACACTTGAAGAGAATTCTTTGAGCTAGGGAGCTCAATAACCTCGGCAAGGATGTTTCTTTTCCTCAATATCTTTGCAAGTTTCTCCTCTCCCTCAAAGAAGTGTGAAGACTCTCCAAAGGGTGGATTGTTCTTCACTCACTAAGATGTTGAGTTTCTTAGAAGAAATTTGGTCAAAATGCTAGTGCTCTTCACTTCCTTGGTTCAACAATGAAATGGTGGTTTGCTTACAAGCAATTTTGCCAGCATAACAATGTCTCTTATTTTGGCTCTCCCATGGCCTGTTTATATAGAGTTTTTAAATCCCTCTTCCCTCTCTTGGTACATGTATGATAAAGACACATGAGTAGGACAAGAGTATTCCATTAAGGGCTACACTTCTCCAAGGCGACTCAAATTTGGTTGTACTATTCCGACCTCGTATCAAGAAATCGGCTCCAAGTGTGTGGAGTGGTCCCAGACTGCTGAGTCCCCTTTTCTGCAACCAAGCGAGTTTTTTGATGATATGGTATGTGTGTGTGTTTGTCGAAGAAATATACACACAACCTTAATTTATTTCCTTTGTAAACTCTTGACCTTAGTAGAACCTTTGATTTTTTGGATCTTAATGTATGCAACTACAAAAATGTCCACCTGTGCATTCTGATGGACACTTTTAATGTCTTCTGGATTGTACTAGCAGGTGTACGATTTTCCAATGTTAACAATTTCCCCCTAATATATGAGTTTAGGAGCAGAAGTATAGTCAAAATACATCATGTTTTCATTTTCTTTGGAGAGTCTGATTATCCTTATGAGCGAGGGGATAGGTTGTTTCAGAGATGAGTAGATAAAAATCCTTGACTGAGTATAAATAATACCCATGCTCTGGTGGAAAAAAATAAATAATGGTGCGGTCTATGCGAGGCGGCCATGTCCCATGCTCGTTATGATAGCTAATCAGAGCTGATTACAATTGGACAATAACTGATTTGTGTCTAGTCAACTTTTTGGTTGTTGACCTGTTGATTGCTGACGATGAACATTGCTGACACCCTCAGGGGTGCTTTCTGGTCAAATAGGTGAAATCTTCTTTTCCTATGCATATCTTGGTGAAGCACTTTGGATTGGTACTATGGTATGCAAAGATATTTGGCGGTGGGTACCTCCCCCACATCATCATATAAGCATTGTTGAATGAGGTGCTTAGTGAAGCAGGGGTATTCGACTATGTGAACGCGCTACAACAATAACCAAGTACAGCACCACGTTGACATGAATTTTTTGAGTTGATGTCGAATGTCAAGGGAATTGATGACATCACTGGGAAATAATGGTTCCCAATGTGCCACCTGAGGATATCCCTATTAAGGGAGGGAGTACCCAAGGTACTACCTCTTTCCTGGAATACATTTGTTGAAGTCGACAGGAAAGGGGTGTCATCCGCCTGACGTGGCGAGTCAAGAAATAGATATAAATAGATTGTAATAACTTGGGTCAGATACTCATGATAGTGAGGGCTATCGACATTGGAGGATAAAGATATATCTTCTGAGGTCAAAGCTCTAGATGCAAATTACGGTGGTCAAAACATGCTTTTCTGATGATCCTGAAGTCAGTAGAATTTTCCAGGATGGGTGTAAGTGATTTTTGACGAATGTGAAAAATGGGGGTGGGTTGTTGATGAGTTGTGACCAAAGCTTATTAGAGACTGTAGCCGAGCGAGGGCCCTAGATTGTAAAAATCAAATATGGATGGGATTTTTATTTATTTTTTTGAAAAAAAACTTTGTACACTTGACAAAAGAATAAGGCTTGGTTTGGATGTACAACCACAGAGGCAGGTGCCCCTTGATAATAGTAACATGTGCAAAGGTGTATCTGCTTGGGGTGGGGGCCCCATTGGTTGGTCTGTGTGTCAAGTGGATGGGTGAGGTTGTACAAATGGGCTATGTGATGCAGATGAACGATAGGCCAAATGTAGGACGTTGATGTGCATCCATTAGTATTTGTAGGGGGGGCCTGGGAGGATGAGGTGAATGTGTAAATGATTGTATCATAATGAGGCTAAACTTTCAGATATGTATGTGAGATGGCTCTCGGGCCGGAGTGAGTGGTCATGGCTACTTTGTGTGAAGAAGGATCAACAATGATGAAGGGAGCCATGGGGGGGGGGGGGGGTTTCTATCGACCGACGTGAATGATTATCATGTACAAGTGTGAGATGGTGATAAACATGGCCAAGATGTTGGACCTTATGGCAAATTTTGGATAAATGTTGTCAGGATATGCAAAGATTTTTATGGGGAAGCCTATCATTCTAAGTGGAGAATGATACCTACTCTTTTTCGCTTATGGATGTGCTGGTTGAAGCTGACCATGTGTGATATTCCTGCGATGCATACAACCAAAACCCAAAGTGAAAGAATCGTTCAAGACATAAATATGTAACGAATGTTATGGAATTAGAGAGTTGGTGAAGTACCTGACATGTGCGGTAGGTCTAAAAAAGGATTTTTGGCATTTACGGGAATGGAGGGTTCCATGATGAAGATGTTGTGGGACTGATCCTCATATTTATTTTGGTTTTGTCAATGGATATCCCAGGATTTTGCAATGTTTCCCCAAATATGGAAAATAAGGTGATAGATAGGGTTGTGGGGCCCAAATGTCAATCAGTAGGCGACTCTTCTTGAGTCACATGGTCTTCGTGCATAACTGTATTTATGCGCAAAGAGCTCGCATATAAAGAATACTCAGATGCATGTTTCGCACGTCTGAGTTAAGGGTTTGCACGACGAGACATGTCGAGGGTTCGTCACATCCTTCCAAATCGAATTTGTGTCGGGCGCATACCTTTATGGGATACAGGCATGCGCACCATGCATTTTTCTGAAGAACGGGCACATGATGGGGAAAACATGGGTTTTTTGTCCCCATTCTAGTTTTTTGAAGACCTAAGGGGTTTTCCTTTATGATTTGTGGCATCCTTGGTGGCAAGATAATCTAGAGAGAGCGAGACTGGACTCCTCTTTGGAATTCTGTGATGCGGGATGCTGGTGTGAGGCAACAGCTCGTGCAGTGGGGGTTACTGAAGTTTCTTCATAACCCATTGATGAGGTCACAGGACCGATTCCTACAATATTTGCTCAGTTGTTGGGATGCAGATCACTAGTTGATTGTTATCCGTCATATAGACCTCTTGATCTTGGCGAAGGTTGACATCTATTTTGTTACTAGTTTGATGTCGCGAGGGGAGGTGCTTCCTTATCCCCTTCCAAGAGGTGATGTTGGCATGAGGGTTTGGGTAGAGCACCACTACAGTCCCTACCCTATTTCATATGGTTGTGTGAAGATTGCAATATTGAAGGATCTAGCCAAGCGAGCAACATTGGCTATGATTGCTAGACTTGTGGGGTCGGCGTCCCCCAACTGGTGCTCGAGGTCGCACATCTCAGTTTTGCAGTGACTCTAGGCAAGGACATTTTTTTACTGGGCCCGACTCATGAGACAAGTGATAGTGTTGCATCTTGCCCAGGTTCAGTGATTGTTGTTGAGGAGTTTTGGTTATGGGAGTGTTATTTGCAGCATACTCTATGAGAGCGTGGTTATGCTTTGCCCTATTCTTACAATACTAGTGGGGCCTCCTTGGGAGCCTCGCATGCATTGTTGGGGATGGGTGATGCCTCAGGAGGGTGGAGGAGAGGTGGGTCGGTATTGGACCAACGTGGTACAACATTGGTTCGAGTTGAACCCCTAGCTGATATTGGACTACCTGTACCATGGGGTTGACTTCGGGGAGATTCGGAGATGGGGCTCCCTCCAGGTGTTGCCTGGGGTCAATCAGGTATATTATTGTTATTTCTTTGTATACGTATGTGTTTTTTCATGTATTTATGATTTACGATGATATTGACACTATGATTTGTTTACTTGTAGATGCGGGGCTGCGAGGGCGTCCACTGCCCTTCTTGGTTGGCCATGACCCGAGACACATAGGAGTTGTGGGGAGTTGCGGGGGACGCACTTGTTCCTCAGAGACCCCGAGTACTGAGGCCACCGGTTGCTCCTCAAGAGCAACCGGGATAGTGACGTAAGATGGAGATTAGTGGGCCCTCTGGAGAGGGTGCTATGGTTACAGATAGTTTGGTTGCACGAGCTGAGGAGGTTGAGGCATGACAAGATGCTGCAAAGGAAAAGTTACAGCGGTACCATGACTCATGGAGACGAGTGTAGACCTATATTGGAGGTGTGCCCCTTAAGGGATGGGCTCACCTTCTAGAGGTTGTGGTTGAGACGATGATGTCCCAGGAGTGGGAGCATCGGATGACTTTGCATCGTATTGCTATGGAGGCAGCTACAGTTGGTCCCATTTTGGCTCCTAATGCACGGATGGTGCCACCAGGGCCTTAGGGAGGTTGGTTATATACTTTTGTTTTGGGTTGAGATGATATATGTACCAGGGTAAGCACCCATTTATGAGGATGCTCCTGTGTATTTTTGATGACTTATCCTTCCTGACCTTGGACTAGTGATTTTTGTACCTATATATATTTTTTAATGTATATACGAGGCATTTTTTGCTGGCTTTCGTGATGTGATATGTGCATCCATACTTCTTGGTGTATTTCTATGTTTGTGCTTATAGATGTATCTTATGTTTGATGTTTTTACATACCTTGATGGTTATATATGTGTGATGCATGCCAGTCTAGGATTTGATTAGCGATGTGATCAGCTATATGATTTTGATCTCTAGGTATATGTGTAAATGTGATTTGATCAAAATGTCTAGCTAACCTTTGTGCATGCAGATACTTGCGAAAAAGGCATGAATCACGGACTTGGAACATCCTATTTAATTGTGACACTACGAGCTGGGAATCAAGGAATACATGCAGGTGACATATGCCTAGGTGGTGGGCATCAGCCAGGAGGCCTATGACAACATCATATTCTGCTTGATTGTTGGTGGCTGACCCAATACATAGCCCATTGAAGAGACAAGGTGCTCGGTCAGGAGAGTATATGGCCCATGCTGTGGCAACAAGATTTTGCAACCATCGAGATGCGTCGTCAACGAACCCATGGTGATAAGATGGCAGAAGATACATCTATTTACATGAGAGGAGAGAGAAATTTTTAGAATACATATATGATGAGCTAATAATCATAAATAATAAGTCATCGTACATGCATGCTTACTCTAACATTTTATGGGTAAAATTTTTTGAGGTAGAGAACATTGAAAGATTTTTTTAGGCAAGTCCCGTCGGGCTCTGATAGTATGCATGCCCCCTTTCGGAGGAAATGTTTGATGATGTATGGGCCCTTCCAAGGGGTTTCAAAATTCTATCGTACCATGCACATGGTCTCTCTGAAATGGTTCAGTGCTAACTGAATAGATTGTATGAGAGGCAGCGTTACTCATGTGATGGGATGTTGATGCCTCTTGGTTATTATATGACTAGATACCTTGTGGAGGTATCCATCTATGAGTGATGTCTAGTTATTGTGAGATAGGATATCTTGTGGAAGTATCCATCTCTCGGGTGAGGTCTTGTTATGGCGAGACACAATATCTTGTGGGGGTATCCATCTTTGGAGTAAGTTTTTGTTATTGTGTGGCTTGTTTACATGGGTTTGTCTTAGTGTTGCTCTAGCTGCACGAAACCGTGTAAGGTATTGAAAATTCCTTGTGTGGTGGAATTGATAGCATATGAGACAATAACACCACGTGATTTTTTCTTGGTTTGAGAGGTGCTTATAGGGGATCTGGGCTGCTGAGCAGAAGATATCATTAAATCTACTCAGTTCATGGAATTTATTGATCAAATGATTGGGTTTGTCACATAATACGCATGTAATGAGCGACTTTCTTTTCTAGGTGTTTTTTGTATTTCTTTTGGCCTATTCCAACTTGGTAATGGTGATGGGAGGTGAAATGGTAGGGGTCTAGCCGTCTCTTCTACTCGAACACACATAGGAAAACTAGGGGTCCTTCTTCGTCGAGTGGTGGGGTGGGTTATATGGATTATGTATCTGAGTCCAGTAGATTGGGGTTTTCCTTTATGAAGTTATGTATGAAATTATTTGTTTTGCAGAATTAAGGAAAGTGAGGGCACCTCCTTTTATGATGGTTCTCCCCACAAATAGTGCATATGTGGTATTTTTGCCTAGACCTCTTTCTTGGGTCCTCTTGGGTGTTGGGTTGGATTTGGTATCATGTCCATAATTCTGGACACCAGTCTACTAAATAGGTAGGGTCATCACATATATAACATGGTAAAGTGGAGGGGTGAAAATATGGCTTATTCTGTCCTTGTATTTTGTAGGTAGGTGTGGAGCTGGATGATTCCTCTTCCTGTATGTAGAAGATGTTTTGGCATTTTTTGTTCTATGGAGACGATGTTGGCACTATTGACTCATTGTTCATGGTTTGGATGATACATTTTATCGTATTTTGGAGTTCATGGATATTTGGACAATGGTGAGTGTAGTGTCCATATTTATCGCATATGGTGCACACATGGTTGGTTCATATGTCCTTGTTACGTAAGGGTATGACTTTTGCTCCTTTTGGTGGAGCTAAGGTTACCAATGTGTTGGAAGAATTCATTATTGTTTTTAGTTCGCCTATTTTGGGACATAGATGCATTGGGTGCCCAAAATCCTCACACAATGCATAGGGTTATACCTGTTTGGAGGAGTTGGAAGTTTCTCCTTTTTTACCATTTTTTTTTGCTTTTCTAGCAGCTCCAATTGTGGTTAGTGCCATACGATTTTTAGTAGGGGTGCTCCTCTGTAATTGAGGTATAGGGAAGCTTCCTTCCTACATGTGTCTTGACTCAGCTGAGACAATCATGGGGATTAGGTACCAAATTGGTATTTCAAGAGTCATATTTTGTAATGTGAGGGTTGTCATGGCTTGGTGTGAGACGAACCTGAGTGGGGGGCATAAGAAATGGGTTTGCGTGATTACGGAAGGTGAAGATCTGACTTCTTCAGTTGCAGGTGTTGAGGTGTCTGGAACTGATTTCGGTGTTTGGGCAGTGTTTGATGAAGTCATCATGCAAACTGGTGCTACAGTATTGGGGAAAATCTATTGTATTACCGAAGGGTCTCCTGGGAATGTTCCTATGAGGCTTGATGGCTTAAAGTGGCCTCGGCTAAGCTTAGTGTAAGTAGTGAACACTTCTTGGGATACTAAGGGAAAAATACCATCTACTATGTTCAAGTTGTCTTCTTGTAGTATGTGAGTTGATCAATGGTAATGAACTTCCCCTCATGGGGGAACATCATGATTTTGAACACCGATGAGGTGACTACAAGCATTTCATACATATAGCTTTGGCCTAGGAGGATATTGTAATCCAACTGGGCGTCGAGTACTTCAATGTCTATTAACACAGTTTTTCCAGCCAACTTAACTGGAATGCTAGGGTATAGACCGACGAGGGTAGAAGGGCACCCATCATACACTCTGAGCGTTATGTCAAAAGGCTTAAGTTCAGGGGATCCTAATTTTTTCCAAATGGATTTGGACATGATGCATGTGGAAGCCCCTTCGTCGATGATGCAATGATGGATATTGATATTCTGGACTGAGACAGGGATTTGGAAAGCAATGGCTGAGGGTAGCCAAGGAGTAGCTTTGTCCAAGTCAAAGACCATGAGGCAGGAATCGAAAGGGTCAATTGCGCCTAAAGTGGAAATTAGGCATTTTCATTGGGTTGGGCACGTCTACAGGACTTCAAGAACCGACATAGTTGATGGTGCCTGAGCCAAGTCATTGACTATATTGTAATTGTGGACAGCTCTTGAATTGGGCCCTGCACATCGTAAAGGTCCTTTAACCATTTTGGGCATGGCATCTATTGGAGGTTGGGTAATGGTCAATAGTTCAGTAGGTATAGATTTAGCCAATGTGGTTGGATTGGGCTTTGAGGGAGCCTGATCAGTACAATTCCTCATTTGCAAGAGGACATCCTCTCTTGTCATGAAGATATCATGATTAGGAGTATTGTTGAGGTTCCTTGCAGATGGGTTTTGTTCATGGGTGTTAACAATTCCTGGATTGGGAAAGGGTTCCTGCATGACTACAGTTAGTTGGACACTTTTCCCCCTAGTGTCTTGTATCCTTTTTAAATCAAGAAGTTGGGGACAGTAATGGGTAGAATGCTTGTACTCCCCACAGATGATGCATCCATGATTAGTCTGGAGACTAGTGTTCTTGCCCTGTTTCTGTGAGTTGTAATTGGTCGTACCCTAGTTTTGGTTCTTGTTGGGGTTGTCCCTTCCTGGTGCCCTTGGGGGTTACTGCTGATTGCTGCCTCCCCACTCGGGCTCCCCCTTTGGCTTATTTTTTGGTATTTTCCTAGCATCGTGTTGATGACTAGAACTTAACTGCCTCAACATCAGGGAAAATCACCCGGTCGGAAGCTTAAACCAACTATGTTTCTGTTGAATTTAACGGGTCCGACTAGGTATAAAGGGATCAATTTCCCATTTTAAGGAAATTTAATATAGTAACATAATGAAAATTGATGAAAAGATTTTATAGTTAATGGTAAAATTACTAAATAAACTTATTCTATTTATTTCCCGGGATAGTACATCTTTATATGTGATTCAAAGAAATATTTCACAAAGTAAATAACAATATATAACATTCAATACTTTAATGAAAATAAAGCATACATGATAAACTAAATTAATTAAATAGTTAATTAATTTAGTTAGTTAAAACTCAATCACATAAAAATATCTTGTTATCTCATACAAAATCACAAATCATCCAATCTTGCACATCAATAATGATAATGACTGATTGTTTTCAAAGCATTTATATAAAGAAATAATGCATAAGAGATTTCACTATCTAATTCAATAATACATAAAGATATCACAAAGATAATAGTACCTAATGCATAGCACTCTACTTATGAAAAATATAGCTTTCAGGCTCAGCTTGTCAATTAGATAACTTTGGATCAAACAATAGTGCAAGATCAAATTTGTCTTCTCAAAATTCTGGACCCCTTTCTAAATGCTTAAAATGGGTTTAAATAACCTATTAATATTACAAAAATAGTAAACTAAAAAATAAAAGTCTTCAAAAAATCTTTAACAAACTAAGCTAAGTTAAAGGACAGCTAAATGTGTGTATGTTGCAACAAGAACTCATGATTGTGCTCTAGTTTGATTCTTCATCTACTCTTTGAGATTGTATATGTTCGTGAGCGACTTTAGCTAGGGGGGATGTACTGGTTGCATGCGCATTTGTCCCATAAACAATGCATCATTAAGTGTTGGAAAAAACTATACTGTTGTGTTTGAGAGACACCTCAACACAAGCCACTAACTATGAGGCTTCACTAGAAAATGAAAATAACTTTCAAGGTTCGCTTGCGATAAACTCTGAATGTATTGAACCTTCTTTTTTTTATGTTTCTTGCCAAGATTGTTTCAAATATTTGACATTTGGAAAGGTTTCCTTTGGGAATTCCTGAATTAGATTGGGTTGCAATAAAGTATCTGTGATGTATTCGGTGAATTTTGAGGCAAGATTTCTGGCTCTGATAATAGCCATTTTTTCCTATTTCATTTTGATATCCCAGTCGCCAAACATGATATCCTTATGTGATTCTTCAATCCGAGGAAGATCAGATGATATTCCCTGAGCACTGTCTTGCCAATCTATATACTCAAAGATTTTCTCGTCGATATCTTCATAAAATGTCCTCAAATCGGATAGCTGATTTACTAAGGAATTGCTGGTCTTTGACAAGTCATGAATTAAGGCCAATTTGTGACAAAAGATGGCATGTTGTTTTGTTAAGAGTATGTCTTGTTCTAATGCTTCCTTGCAAACTTCATTTATATTTGGATTTTCTCTCAGTTGGTCTATCCTTTGTTGCAACTGTAGTATTTGTTCATCCTTATCCTTCACTTCATATTCAAATTGTATTTTTAAATTATTAAATATTTTCTACAACTCGGTAAGATTTTCTTTCCGTTGTTGCTCCATCACTTTCTTTTCTATTTGAAACATTTGTTCCAATTGGACAATCCTTTGATCCTTTTCTTTCATTAGCAATTATATTTTTGCAGCTTTATCAATGGTAGCACTAGCATAAGCCCTTATGAACTGAGATAATTTGTTCAATTCCTCTTCAGGGGTTGTTTGAGTTCCTTTCCAAAGAACTTGAGAAGGAGTCTCATTTGTAACTAGTGCTTGTGATTTTTATAGTTTTTTTTTCTTCTTTGACTTGTTCATTACTTCTTATGCTTTGGACTGTAAAATATGTCCAAAGGTGAGATTTATTGAATCTTGAGGACTATCTCAGTAGTAGGAAATGCCGGAATTATCTCCATATCATTGGAAATAGTTGATTAATTGACAATCTCAGCATTAATATTAATCTCGGGAGTTTTAGGAAAAGTATCCCTTTGGGAAGCCTCAAAAGTAAATGAGGTTGTCCCTATAGTCTCTCGAACCTACTCTGTTTCTCTGCTGACTGTAATTGCTCTACTTGTATATCGGCCAAGACACCTGTAACCTGAGCTTCTTTAGTTGTCAAAACATAGTTGAACTCCTCACACACTTCATCCAATTTATTCTCGTCTTTAATTTCACTTGTTTGTTAAACAATTATAGTAGTTGTTTCAGAGACTTCGGAAATAATTGGAGCTTTTAAGGAGGAATATGATGCATCTGAAGTTTATGAATTCTATCGAAATTTCTTTAACAGGGATTGTGGAAAATGGGTTATTCTTCGTTGACGATATTGATTGAATCTAGTCAATTCATCAGGACTTAGATGGTATGCTACTAATTTCTCTACCATATAATACTCTGGAACCATTTCAAACAAATCATCAAACTTGTCAGGCTCATTTGAAAATGATTTGAGCTTAGTCTGTGTTGTAACATATTTCGCTACACAATGCAGGTCACGTGGTATTTTTAGTATGGCTGGAAAATTAAAGGCTTTTAATTACTCAATTTCAATTGAGGAATGATTGAAATTATCTAAGGCATAGGTATCATAGGAAATGGGAAAACATGGCCAGGTGAATTTCTTAGCATCTTTAAGTACTTTAGTTAAGCCCTTACCAAATGTTTGATAAGCGCCTTCCTTGGCCATCAACTTATCTAGGACAAAATGGGGAAAAACATGAGGATGGGCAAGGCTACAAAAAACCCAAATGTAAGTAAATGACTCTTCCCCAAACCACCTTCCTATAGGATTTAGGTATTTATTGGCTTTTGTAGTAAGTCTAGGGGCTTTTCTGCCAAAGACCTCTCAGTGGATAGGTAGCATGACCTCATGATAGATTTTGTACAAGTGAGCATGGTATTTGGATTCCTAAAGGGTATTGAGATAAACAAATATAGGGCTAGGAAATTGGTTTGTCTATTTCCATCCAAGAGATGGAAAATCATAAGAAAAACAAATTGTGTCCATAACATAGGCGGAGCCGTTATTTCAAGAACATTGCACTTTTGTTTGTAATTGCAGATTTTGGTGGTCAAATTGTTGGATAATATAGTTGCCCAATCCATGATATCACCATCAGCAAAGGCTTCTATCAATGGCACCTATTCTTCAGAGAATTTCTGCGCATTTGGATAGCCATAGAGATGAAATAACAAAGCAGAAATATGAGAGAAAGGACCAACAATAGAAGCTAATGAATACATACCCATGTCCTCTTGCTTGTGTTTGTTTGGGTCCCTTCGCCATTCTCTGATCAGGTTCGCAGGGTTCAAATTCTCTTGCATACATTTCTGGACGAATTGTGTATCATACCTCTTCTAAGGTTGAGGTAGATGATACGTTTTCCTTAAATCCTCAGCTTTAAAAGACCTAATAACTGTCTAAACGTTATGTTTGTAATATCCAGCTGGTCGACAACCCATCTCACCATATTTGTATATGGTAGAATTTTAGGGCAAGTAGTAATTCTGTGAAGAAATGAATTGCCCACATCATTCCATGCGGCATCGTTACTTGGAGGAGAATCATCAGCAGTAGCAGTCTGTTTCACAATTATCCTTGGATTTTCATCCTTGAATAGCTTGTATATCACCTCCTAGGAGGCGAAACTTTCATTCAGAGTGCATGTAGTATCTGTAAGAAATGTAGACATCTCAGACACTTCTTCAGGTTGCAAGATTGGTTCTTGTTGTATTACAGACTTCCTCCTTACCTTGATTATTCTTGACATGTCCTTTAACTGCTCTTTATTAGAATTTACCTGTAAAGAAACAAACCAAGATAAGCAGTAAGAGCTTCGAAGGATGCAAATAGTCATATCAATTCAATGTGAGTTTTATGGAAATCCTTTCACATTAACTAAAAATTATTACAAATCAACAAAAACCTCAAAATTAGAACTATGCAGAGTGGTCATTTAATTTCTAAACGTTTGTTCACATGATACTGACACTTGTCATTATATCGGAAAATATTTTATCGGCGTGTGGTATCGAGTGACATTACATAGCTCAACGATCTGTGATTTTCGAAAGTATATAGGCGCGTAATCAATATTAGCAGAATACCAAAGTTTAACAGAATGTGATACTGACATCCATCAATTGACAAAATGCGATATCCGCTCTTGACGGATTGCGATATCAGGTCAGCATTTCACATTTTAGTTTATCATCTTTTTGTATTTCGAAATTTCACATTTTGGCTCATCGCTTATCTACAATCTGTTTTTCACATTTCAACTTTACAGCTTTTCACATTTCGGCTTTTCGCAATTTCACAAAAAACTTTTCGTTGTTCAGCTTTTCAGTTATGATTTGAAATCATCGACACCATGCGTACCTTTTAGTAGGAACAATTATTTTATAGATTTTTCATTTATTTGTTTTGATTTCGAGATTCATTTAAACTTTTAATTCATCTTATAAAACTACAAAAGGATTCCTAAAAAGGTTTTATGACCTTATTCATAAAATTTCTTGTTTTATTCAAAAATCAAAGAGTAAAAATAAAACTTATCCTATTTTATCTTAACAAAGAAGGATTTTATCCTAAAAAATTTAAAGGGTCCACATTATTCTTTCTCCTAAGTCTAAAGATAATGGGGGGTTGTTTAGTACCACAACAATTGGTGACACACTGGACGAAATAGTTAATCTATGTAAGATGTCAATCTTTATCAAGAAATTTCTACAGAAAGTTTTAAAATGATTGAAATCTAGATCAATATAGATATCTTTGAAATGAAATAATTTGTCTTATTGTAAATCTTGTCAAGGTTTGTGATAAATAAAAATATTTTTTGAGCAAATTAGTCGCTAATAGGTTGAAAAGATAAAGTAAAAACTATTAGAAGCTTAGTGTATTGAATAAACTTATTAGTCATTGGTAGAGCCACTACTGTCAGCAGGCATTCATAGCCTCGACAGGGTTACCATTTAACCAAAATGAACCAGTATCCCATCCATATTATAATAACATTCTTTAGAGGCAATGAAGTTCCTTTTTTCTTTTTCTTTTTTATATTATTTATTATTATTATTATTATTATTATTATTATTATGACTATTTTAATTTAAAGTCATTATCCTGGTTTGGTAGTTAGAAAATGATAATTCCATTCACAACTGTAATAAAATTGAACAAGCCAACTTATGATGAGATCTTTTGTCTCAAAGTCTAGTGACTAAGAGCCACTATCTTAGTTTGGTTTCCAATAGTGATAATGTCAATCTTATTAGTTTCCTATGATCATGGTAAGAAGGCTCATGATGAGACCTCTTAAATTTCAAGTTTTTTTTATATATTTTTGAATTACACTATAAAAAAAAAAAAATTAAATAAATGAATGGGGAGGTTTCATTTACTCTTTACAAGTCTTGGATGAACTCTTTAAGTAAAAGATGCTCAAGACTTCATAGTAATTTCTACTTTTATAAAGATAACTTTTCAAAACCAATTCACAACAAATAGATTTTTTAAAGAGTTTCAAACCAAAAGATTTCACAACTAAATGATTATCTTATTTCAAAGATTTAAAATAGATTCAGTACTTAGATTCCAATTTAAAGTTTTTCTTTCTAAATTGTTCCTTAATTAAGCTTAACAATTCAAAAATAAAGAGAAACTTCCAATGTATTTTTCAAAAGCACAATACTTTTAGTAACAAAATGAAATGATATATAAAAAATATTTACATATTGTACAAAATATTTTTTGAGTATAAATCCATTAACCAGAAGAATTTCCTTCTTCCCTTGTAAATCTTACAAAATGAAAGTTGATGGACTTATCTTCTCAAAAATCTGAAAGGGACCAAGCCAGAGTTTTTGAAATTTTGTATGTTTTCCTTTGTCCTCATGCACTTTACCCATTCAAAACTAAGTCTTTGATTTCAAATTTTTTATCTTTGACTGAATTGACATCAAATGAAGCTTTGACCAATTGTTGATGGTGAGCATGGACTAGCTTAGCTTTATTTCTTTCTTCTTCCAGCTTTAGGATTTGAGACATTTGTAATTGTAAAGCAGAAGAAGGTTGTTCTTCAATAAATTGAACTAGGGATGATGAGGGGAGAGCTAGATTTGGAGGTAGGATAGCTTCTTTCCCATATACCAAATGAAAAGGAGAAGTACCTATTGAGGTTTTCTCAGTTATTCTATCAGCCCATAAAGAAAATATTAAATCTTTGTGCCAGTTCTTTTGATTTTGGTCAATAGTTCGTTTGATGATCCTTATAATATTTTTATTAGTGGATTCTGCTAAGCCATTTCCCTGAGGGTAATAATTTGCAAAATACTTAAGTTTAAATCCTCTTTTTAAAGAAATTCAGTCATTGAATTTCCAGAAAAATAAGAAGCATTGTAAAAAATAAGAGCATGAGGGATACCAAACCTGGTAATAATAAATTGATCAATGAATTCAAAGATGATCTCAAAATTGGCTAGCTTCAGAGATATTGCCTCTATCCATTTCGTAAAATAATCGGTTGCAGTCAAAATGTACCTATGTTGTTTGGAAGAATGAGGAACAATCTCACCTATTATGTCTAGTCCTCATTGCTCAAAAGGTTGTTCGATGTTGACTGGTTGCAAGGGCATGGAAGGTTTCCTTTTTCTTCTTGAAGCAGTTTGAAAAATTTTGCATCTTCTTACATACATGTGGATATCTTTGAATAAAGTCATCCAGTAATATCTAGCATGTAGAATTTTGTGAACCATTGTATCTCCACTATAATGTCCACCTGTCGGTCCATCATGCAGTTCTTGTAAGACATTTTTTGCTTCAATTTTTTCCAAACATCTTAATAAAACAAAATAATAATTTTTCCTAAATAACATATAATTGATAAGTTGATATTGATTGGCTTTCAATCTCAAGGCTCTCCTTTTCTTAATATCTAGTTCAAGTGGAGCATGACCATTTTTCAAATAAAATATTAAGTCAACATATTGAGATTGAGTACTAATAGGGAGTACCTCTATGATTTGTTCAATATTACTTGTCACTTCATCTATTGATGTATCATTCATTCCTATGACTAACCTGCCAAAACCTTGGCCTTTTAAAATTTTAGCAGGTCTGATTTCTAGTTAATATTCTTGTAATGCAGTAACCCAGTTAGCTCGCTTTTCTCCTAACTCCTTTTGAATAAGAAATTGTCTGACTGCTGAAAAAGGAACAATAACTTTAACATGAGTTTTTAAATAAAAGGTCTAAAATACTTGATAGCTTTGTAAACTGCAAAGGCATGCTTTTCTACTCTTGAATAATTTAATTCAGCTCCTTGAAAATTTGAGCTGAAAAAAGCAATAGGAGATTAAACTTTTTGTTCATTTGGTTGCATTAAGACTGCTGCATATGATAGCTCGGAGGAAAAAGTATACAAAATAAATTGATTATAAAAATCGGGGGTTGATAGAGGAGTATCAATAATAGCTTGTTAGATTTATTTAAATGCTTCTCTTTCATGATCACCCCATTTAAAAATTAAATCTTTTTTTATCATTGTTTGTAATGGTAGGACAATTTGAGAAAAATTGAGGACAAATATCTTAACAAAATTGATTTGGCCAAGAAACGACTGCATTGATTTTTTGGTATGTGGTAATGGAATTTTTGAAATGGTTTTAATTCTTTCTGGATCAATACAAATTCCATGTTTGATACAATGAAAACAAGGAGTTTACCTTCACTAAGAGCAAAAAATGATTTCTTGGGTTTTAGATAAATTCCATACTTTCTGCACATTTCAAAGATCTGCTTTAAATCATGCAAATGATTATTTCTCTTCTTTGAATATATGGTAATATCATCAAGATATATCACAATAGTTTTATTAATCAACCCTTTGAAAGCAATGTCCATAGCTCTCTGGAATGTAGCTCCTACATTCATTAATCCAAAAGGCATTTTCTGATATGCATATGTTCGCCACTCCATTCTGAATGTAGTTTTTAATTAGTCTTCTGGATGAAAAAGGATCTGATTGTATCCTGAAAATCCATTTAAAAAAGACATTAATTCAGAACCAGCAACTGATTGCAGAACTTGTTCCATTGATGGGAGGGGAAAATTGTCTTTTTGACATGCCTTATTTAAATTCCTGAAATCAATACAAATGTGAATATCACCATTCTTCTTTATAACCAGTATAAGATTGGAAAACCCGTTTGGAATGTCTCACTGCAAAAATGATTTTATCTTTTAAAAGTTTATTCAACTCGCTTTTAATCTGAGTTTCCAAATTTGGATGTATCTTCCTAAGTTTTTGCTAAATTGGTTTAACATTTGGTACCATTCGTATGATGTGTTGAATGATGGAGGCATCATAATATTTTAGATATTGATAATTCCAAGAAAATATATCTTTATATTTCTTTAACGGATGAATAAATGCATTTCTTTCTTCAGACGAGAGACCGAGACCTAAGTTAATATTTTGGGCTTTTATATCAGATCCTAGGTTAACTAATTCAAATCTCAGAGTTGAACTTTGAATTTTGCAGTTGTTGACCTTTTAAATCTGACTTTAATATCATAAAGATCCTCAATCTTAACTACAGGTTTTGACAGAGCATTTATTTCCTTTGATTTATTCAATTGAGAATCATGTTTGTTCTCATCAATTTCTTGGTCAAGATAGGATTATTCGAATGTTAAAAAATCTAGGACATCTCTATCATAATTGAATACTCTATGAATGGTAAAATTATCGGAAATGGATGGGCGAAAAATAAACTCTATAGAAAATGTGTCTGGATTAAAAATATTTAGATGGGATTAATTTGGATGCAACGTTGGCCAAAAGATCAGCACTAGCGTTCTATATTATTAGTATTGGAGAAATAGTGAATACTACAAAATGTGAAGTAAGATTTCGAATTAAGCATTGATAATGTCTAAGGTGGTTTGAAACATAATGAATATTGTTTCTGACTTGTTTTATAATGATTTCAGAATCACCAAAGACTTGAATATATTCAACACCAAGATTTATCTCTTTATACAATCCTTGTACCAATGCTTCATATTCTGCAATATTATTAGTACATTCAAAATCTAGCCTACATGATAGCACTGCTTTTTCACCAGTAGGGTTTATTAATATACTTCCAGTTCCTGCACCTTCATTAGATTTAGAACCATCAAAATAAAGCATCCAAAATAAAGATTTGTGTTTATTTACAATAGTGTCTACAACATTAATACATCGAGTCAAATATGTTTGTGAATAATTTTCAATTTGAGAAGAAACAAAGTTTGCTAAAAAAGGAGATTCATGAGCTGTAAAACTTCCAAAGAAAGATTCTGAAGAATAATTTCCAAAGATGTTATTTGTAAAAACTATAGGCTCATTCTCTTCATCCAAATCAGTAACTGAGTGTTTCATATGCTTTTCTCTATCTACTTGAATCTGATTTGGTTTTTCGTTGTAAGGAAGCCATATATGCGACCAATTTGTGGCGAAATAACCATGTAATTTCTCAAACCAATCTCTGCTTAAGATAAGACCGTAGAATTCAGGAATATCAACAACCAATATATTAATAATCTAACAAACCCTTGAATTTGAGGATAATCTTATCAAAACATAATTTAATTCTCATAAGCCCTTGACTTTGGTTATATCTAATTGCACAATTTGCATATCAGATTTTTCAGGCGTTATATTCAGTTTGAGACAAACTGAATAGCATTATATTTGAAGAAGCACCTAAGTTTATAAGTGATCTGGATTTAAACAGGAACGCAACAAATTACAGAGATAACCATAAACACAGATATGCAACGGAAATAATACTTCATTTCATTAATGTAAAATACTGAAATATGCTTACAAACAGAAATGGAAATGAACCAGCTAGGGCGATGGTAGCTTATCTCTGAGAAGAGATGTGGCGGCTACATGCCTCTGAACTATGTTACAATGAGGCTCGAAGGCCTATTTATTGTTGAGAAATAATTGAAAACCCTTAACATCCCAAAACCTAACCCTAGAAGATGAAATGCCAAATTGTGGGCCCCGTTTTGGGTAAGTTGGTACCTCAACTTCTCGGGGTCGTAACTTTGGCACCCAATCTTCGTTTGACACGTGCAATAGCTCGTTAGAAAGATCTATCCAAGCACTACAACTTTGGGAAGAGAAACATTAGTCCATGGACCCATGTTGCTCCCAGATTTCCCAAAAAAAGTCGTTTAGGGCCTCAAAATGGCTCCGGAAGTTCAGGACTCGAAAAACTGCTAAAAATAGTAAATTGTGCTACAATTAAGGAAACTGAAAAACTAAAAGAGACAATTGTGGGGGGAAAAATGGGATAGGTGGGTGGCCACCAACATCCACCTGGACCATTCCTCCCCCCAGGAAGCAATGGTCCCCATTACGTTGAGTTCCTCCATCTGCTGAACTTGTTCTACAATCTCTGATGTGTCTAGTAATGGTGGGAAGCATGGTCGACGACAGTCCACATTGAACAGTTGGTGTAGACGAAGGAATGAAGGAATGATGTGCTTCAAAGCATTGTTTCCCACAACCTTGGTACTACAGTAAGGACCATATCAGAGTGGTCTGAGCTTCTGATGGACTCTTGTCAGGCGTTCTTTCTGCAGATGTAACCAAACTTTGTCACCCACCTGAAACTTGTGTGGTACCCCTATGGGTGAGGGGAAGTTGTTCCTGTGTTCTTTCATGACTGTATCCCTTTGCTGCTGCTGCTGCTGCTGCGTGGAGGAACCCTTCGTGGGGGTCATGGATGTAGCAATGATCTTCCCCTTACTTTGGGAGTGAACCAGACAGAAAATGAATTTCCTAGTTTGGGAGATGAGCTTGCTTCCTTTCTTAGCAGTGATCAAAGAGGTGGTGGTAGGTGGGGCTACCTCCGGTATCCTGTATAATGAATTACACAAAGAAATAATGACAGCACGAGGCCTTAACTCATACACAGCATGTCGCCTCCACAAGTATGGCTGGCCTAATAGTACATCACAAACATCCAAAGGTGTAACTTCACACAATACCTCGTATGTGAAGGGCTTGATGCTATAAGGAAGGCGGCACTGTTGGCGAACTTTGAGATCTCGTCCTTCATGAAGCCACCCGATACTATACGGCTACGGGTGTGGTGTAGTCGGTAAGCCCAACCACTTCACAACCTCTACTGAAATGAGGTTCTTTTAGCTGCCACTGTCGACAACGAATTGTAGTGGTGAACCCTTCACCCACATCTGTGAGTGGAAAAGACGCTCCCCCTCCTCTGGATATTCGAGCTCATTCTTCTATATCTTGGCGGTGACAACAGTGATGTTGGGCTCCACATCAATGATTTTCTTCCCTTTGCCATTCCCCTTGTCGGGTTCTGACTCGGGGTCAGAACATGAATCTGATTTTGAAGCCTTCAACTCAGCCACCAGTGACTGCTTGATCTAACACTCACTTGTGTTATGAGTGGGACTCTTGTGGAACTCACACCACTTTCCTGTGTCCTTCTTCAACTTCATGGTGTTGTTCTTTTCTTGCGGCTTCGACGAGTTGTCTTGGGTCACCCCGCCTTGGCTTTGTCCTTTGGTCTTCGGATTTACAAATCCAAAGTCTCGCTTCTTCTATTTTAACTTTTTCTCGATTTTGACAGCATATCGGTATGCCATGTCGAGCGAGGAGATGTTCAAGAACTCTATCTCTTCCTAGATGTACTTGTGTAGGCAGCCCTGGTATTTGAGTACCAAATGTAGCTCAATCCTTGATACCCAACTGTGTGCGAAGGGTATAAAAAATGTTTGTGAAGTCCGGCACATCTTGGTCCCATCCTTGTCGTAGTATGGTCCACTTTATGTATTTGTCCTCATATTTTTTAACAGGGTAGTACTGCTCCTTAATGGCATCCCGGAATGAATCCCAAGTGGGTGTGGCTAAAAATAGTGAGCCTGTATTTTCATCCTTCTGTTCGCAATAGGTTTCCCACTAGTCCTTGACTTGGGGGGCTGCTTTGAGAAGAGCAAAAACAATCTTTTCCCGACTCTAAAATTCATGAATAGAAAAATACCCATCTAGCAGATTTAACCATTTATCTACGACATCTGCGTCTATCTAACCCTCGAATATGGGGATTTAAAAATTAACTTGTACCTTAAACGATGTCGCATTTCCAAAGTAGCTGTTGGAAGCCGATGCGTCACCTCTGGGTAGCCGCTGAAGGATCTGCATAAAGTTTTCCATCATCGCGTTCCTTTGTGAACATTTTTATTGAAAATCTCAAAGGTCAATAAAAAAGGAGGGGTATGATAATTGGACCGATATCCAATTAGAATTGCATTTAAGGCATCAATCTTGTTAGGAGTATCATCTGGAGGCTTTCCTTTTCCTAATGAGGCTTTTTCAATTGGAAAAGGAGATGTAAGGAAAACATTTAATTCTTTAAGAAATAACTTTTGTTGTTGCTTAAGTTTACTTACCTCATACATGGAAATATTGGCTTTCACTTTCTTCATACCTTCCACAATATTATACTCTATATATCTATCAGAAATAATACAAGTTTTTGATGTAGAAGGAGAATTGGAAGAGGATGGGATGGATTTAGTAGATTTGGGAGGATACTTCTTCGTTGTGTTTTATCATTATTGACAAGAGTGACTGGTCTTTGTTTTGCACTTGAAGAAGGTGAACCAATGGAATTTTTACTTCTAGTCTCTACAGGTAAGGCTTCTTATTCTTCCTCATTTTCTGATGTAGTGAGGATGAAATCCCATAATCCATGTGCTTTGACTAACTCTTCTTCTTCCTCATTTTCTGATGTAGTGAGGATGAAATCTCATAATCCATGTGCTCTGACTAGATCTTCTTCTTCCTGGAATTCATCGAAAGATAATGTTGTTTCTTCCTCTTCCTCCTCTTGATTAGATTTTGCATTTGATATGACATTAGGAGGTTGAGGGTTTGTTGTCTGGGATCTCCTAAAAGATCGGAAAGGTTTTTTAGAAGACTCAGCTACCTGTTTTTTGATATCTACCATGTCATTTGACATAGATTTAAGAAATTTTTGTAATCCTTCAAGATCAAAAGGATCTTTAGGAGTTTTCTTCTTTGGTTCCTCTTTAAAAGTCACTTTATTAGATTTCCTCTCTTCTTGAGCAATTTTCTTCTCTAAGGAAAGAATCTTTTTTTCTACAGTTATTGACTCTTTCATATTATCAACTAAAGTGGCTCTATTAGCCCTATCTACAAAAATTGTGATATTAGAAGGAAGAGAAGAAATATACCACTCAATTTGAACATCAACACCAAGTTTAGAGGTATCTGGAATTTTATTTAACAATTTATTAAACTTGGAATTGAAATCTTTGTTTTTCTCATTGGGGTTGGCTTTAAGATTGGATAGATCATTGATTAGAGTAGCAATTGTGCGATCATCACCAAACTTGGTCAAAAATTGTTCTTCAAATATATCCCAACTAGTGATAGATGCTAATGGTAATGAGAAGTACCATGAACCTGCATATCCTTCAAGGGTATATGGGAATAATCTCACTACGTAATCTTCTTCTACTGCTCCATTAAGATTAATGGCGAGCATAAAATTATGGAGATTTTCTTCAGCAGGGGGTCCATCATCAAGATTGAACTTTGGTAGCCATCTTTCAGGATGCTTTGGTGGAGGATGGATAGGTACTGTCATTTGAACAACTCCACGACTAGTCCATGGTCTAGCTGCTGGTGGATTTTTTTGCCTACCTGCCATTATGGGAATTTTAAAAGAGGAATTTGTAGTGGTAGGAGAGGCTGATTGTATGGAAGAATTAGCCCCTGTGCTAGCACTGCTTGAACTAGCACCTATTGGTTGGGAATGAGTGACAGAGATGAATGGATCAACTGGATGAGAAGAAGCTAATGAGGCGGAATGAAATAAAGGTGTGTTTGGTCAAGATGAAGATAAAATATCACTAGTGGATGATTGAACTTCATAATTTTGGGTTCTTCTTCAATGGGAAGGTAAGGGAAACTCAAATGGAGTTGTCCCAAATTTCTCACTTTAAGAATGAGTCAAAATACGTGAAGTGGGAAAAGGTGAGCATACACTACCTTCAGATAACTTAGAATGTTGAGTCTTTTCTTGGGAAATAGTATTCCCTCTAATTTCTCAATTAAAGTCTGAATTTAAGGTAACTCATATAAAGGAGGTTGAACGATGGTCTTGGGGCGTGTACTAGGAGATTTGGTTACAACTTTCGGTCTAGGGGTTGGAGATTTCGAGTGAGATCTTGAAGTAGAGGGAGATTTTGAGGGCGAATGACTCTTTAGATGACCTTTTGATTTAGGATTAGACTTTATTTTCATTCATAGTCGGGGCCGTCCTTCTAGCACCAAAAATGTTGAAGGCTAGAACTTGATTTCCTCAACATCGGGGAACACCACCCGGTCAGGAGCTTAAAGCAACTCTGTTTCCATTGAAATTGATAGGTCCGATTGGGTATAAAAGGACCAGTTTCCCATTTTAAGGAGATTTAATATAGTAACAACATGAAAACTAATGAAATGGTTTTATAGTTAATGGTAAAATTACTGAATAAACTTATTCTATGTTAGATCTAATGCTTTTGTGATCCCAACGATGTGATTAATCCGAAAGACTTATATCTAAACTTATTCTACTTATTTCCCGAGATAGTACATCTTTATATGTGATTCAAAGAAAGATTTCATAAAGTAAATAAGGATATAGATCATTCAGTACTTTAATGAAACAAAGCATGTATGATAAACTAAATTAATTAAATAGTTAATTAATTTAGTTAGTTAAAACTCAATCACATAAAAATATCTCATTATCCCATACATAATCACAAACCATCCAATCCTACACATCAATAGTGATAATGACTGTTTTTTTTCAAAGAATTTATATAACGAAATAACGCATAAGAGATTCACTATCTAATTCAATAATACATAATGATATCATAAAGATAATAGTACCCAATTCATTAGCATTATGCTTATGAAAAAGATAGCTTTCAGGCTCAGATTCTCAATTAGATAACATTGGATCAAACAATAGTGCAAGTTCAAAGTTGTCTTCTCAAAATTATGGACCCCTTTCTAAATGCATGAAAGGGGTTTAAATAACCTATTAATATTACAGAAATAGTAAACTTAAAAATAAAAGTCTTCAAAAAATATTTAACAAACTAATCCAAGATAAAGGCCAACTAAATTTGTGATATGTTGCAACAAGAACTCATGATTGTGCTCCAGATTGATTCTTCATCTTCTCTCTGAGATTGTATATGTATGTGAGTGGCTTTAGCTATGGAGGATGTACCAGATGCATGCGCATTTGTCCCGTAAACACTGCATCATTGAGCGTTGGAAGAAACTGTACTATTGCGTTTAAGAGACACCTCAGCACAAGCCACTGACTATGAGGCTTCATTAGAAAATGCCAATAACTTTCAAGGTTCGCTTGTGATAAACTCTGAATATATTGAACTTTCTTTTTAGATGTTTCTTTCCAAGATTGTTTCAAAGCTTTGACATCTGGCAAGGTGTCATTTGAGCATTCCTGAATTAGATTGGCTTGCAATAAGGTATCTGTGATGTATTCTGTGAAATTTGAGGCAATATTTCTGGCTCTGATAATAGCCATTTCTGCCCATTTCATTTTGATATCCCAGTCACAAAACACGATATCCTCCTATGATTCTTAAATCCAGGAAGATCAGATTATCTTCCCTGAGCATTATCTTGCCAATCTATATACTCAGAGATTTTCTCATCGATATCTTCATAAAATGTCCTCAAATCGGACAGTTGATTTACAAAGGAATCTCTAGTCTTTAACAAGTCATGAATTAAGGCCAATTTGTGACAGAAAATAGCCTGTTGTTTTGTTAAGAGTATGTCCAGTTCTAATTCTTCCTTATATATTTCATTTATATCTGGATTTTCTCTCATCTAGTCTATCCTTTGTTTCAATTGCAGTATTTGTTCATCCTTGTCCATCACTTCAGATTCAAATTGTATTTTTAGATTATTAAAGCTTTTCTGCAGCTCGGTAAGATTTGCTTTCCATTATTTCTCAATCGTTTTCTTTTCTATCTAACAAGTATGTTCCAATTGAACAATCCTTTGATCCTTTTCTTTCATTAGAAGTTTTATTTCTACAGCTTTATCAATGGTAGCACTAGCAGAAGCTCTTGTGAACTAAGATAATATGTTCAATTCCTCATCAGGGGTTGTTTGAGTTCCTTTCCAAAAAACTTGAGAAGGAGTCTCATTTGTAACTAGCACTTGTTATTGTTATAGTTTTATTTTCTTCCTTGAACTTCTCATTACTTCTTTATGATTTGGACTATATGTACAAAGGCAATATTTCTTCAATCTTGAGGACTATCTCAGCAGTAGGAAATGTTTGAATTATCTCCATATCATCAGCAACAATTGATTAATTGAAAATCTAAGCATTAATATTATTCTTGGGAGTTTTAGGAATAGCATCCCTTTGGGAAGCCTCAACAATAAACGTGTTTGTCCATGTAGTCTCTGGAACTTTCTCTATCTCTTTGTTGATTGTAACTTTCTCTGCTTGTATATCAACCGAGACACCTATAACCCGAGCTTCTTCTATTGTCAAAACACGGTTGAAATCCTCCCATAATTCATCCATTATTTTCTCCTCTTTAATTTCACTTGTTTGTTCAACAACTATAGTAGTTGTTTCATAGACTTGGGAAATAATTGGAGCTTTTGAGGAGGAAGTTGATGCATTTGAAGTTTCTGAATTCTATCGAAACTGCTTTAACGGGGATTCAGGAAAATGGGCTATTCTTTGTTGACAATATTGATTGAATCTAATCAATTCGTCAGGACTTAGATGGTCTGCTACTAATTTCTCTACCATATAATATTTTGGAACTGTTTCAAACAAATCATCAAACTTGTCTAGCTCGTTTGAAAATGGTTTGAGCTTAGCCTGTGTTGTAACATATTTCACTACACCGTGCGGGTCAGATGGTCTGTTTAGTATGGTTGGAAAATTAAAGGCTTTTAATTGTTCAATTCAATTAAGGAATGCTTGAAATTTTGTAAGGCATAGGTACCATAGACAATGGGAAAACATGGACAGGCGAATTTCTTGGCATCTTTAAGTACTTTAGTTAAGCCCTTACCAATTATTTGATAAGCGACTTCCTTGGCCAACAACTTATCTGGGACAAAAGGGGCAAAACATGAGGATGGGAAAGGCTACCAAAAACCCGAATGTAAGTAAATGACTCTTACCCAAACCACTTTCCTATAGGATTTAGGTCTTTATTGGCTTCTACGGTAAGTCTAGGGGCTTTTCTACTAAGGACCTCTTGGTGGATAGGTAGCATGACCTCATGACAAATTTTGTAGAAGTGAGCATGGTATTTGGATTCCCAAAGGATATCAAGATAAAAAGATATAGGGCTAGGAAATTGGTCTGTCCATTTCCATCCAAGAGATGGAAAATCATAAGAAAAACAAATTGTGTCCATGACATAGGCGCTCATAAAGAAAAGAGGAGTTGTTCTTTCAAGAACATTGCGCTTTTGTCTGTAATTTCATATTTGGGTGGTCAAATTGTTGGATAATATAGTCGCCCAATCCATGATACAGCATCAGCAAAGGCTTCTATCAATGGCACCCATTCTTCAGATAATTTCTTTGTATTTTGCTATCCATAGAGGCAAAATAACATAGCATTAATATGAGAGAAAGGGCCAATAATAGAGGCTATTGAATACATACCCCTGTCCTCTCACTTGTGTTTGTTCGGGTCCCTTCTCTATTCTCTAGTTAGGTCCGCAACATTTAGATTCTCTTGCATGAATTTATGGATGAATTATGTATCATATCTCTTCTGTGGTTGAGGTAGATGATACATTTTCCTTAAATCCCTAGCTTTAAAAGACCCAACAACTGTCTTCTTTGGAGCTATAAACATTATGTCTGTAATATCCAGCTAGTCGACAACCCATCTCACCATATTTGTATATGGTAGAATTTTAGGGCAGGAAACAATTCTGTGAAGAAATGAATTGGCCACATCATTCCATGTGGCGCCAGTACTTGTAGGAGAATCATCAGTAGTAGTAGTTTGTTTCACAATTATCCTTGGATTTTCATCCTCAAATAGTTCGTATATCACCTCCTAGGAGGCAGAACCTGCATTCGGAGTGCATGTAGTATCTATAAATAATGAAGACATCTCAGACACTTCTTCAGGTGCCAAGACTAGTTCTTGTTGTACTATGGACTTCCTCCTTTCCTTGATTATTCTTGACATGTCCTTTTACTGATCTTTATTAGAATTTACCTATAAAGAAACAAACCGAGATAATCAACAAGAGCTTCGAAGGATGCAAATAGTCATCTCAATTCAATGCGAGTTTTATGAAAATCCTTTCACATTAACTAAAAATTATTACAAATCAACAAAAACCTCAAAATTAGAAATATGTAGAGTGGTCATTTAATTTCCAAACGTTTGTTCACATGATACAGACACTTTTCATTATATCGGAAAATATTTTATCGACATGTTGTATCGGGTGACATTACATAGCTCAGCGATCTACGATTTTATAAATGTATATAGGCGTGGAATCAATGTTACCGAAATACCAGAGTTTAACAGAACACAATATCGGCATTCATTAATTAACGGAATGCGATATCGGATCGGCATTTCGTATTTCATCTTATCTGCTTTTTGCATTTCGCATTTTGCAATCTTGCATTTCGCAATTTCGTATTTTGGCTTATCGCAATTTCACAATCGGCTTTTCGTTGTTTAGCTTTTCGGTTATCCTTTGAAATCGTTGACACCATGCGTACCTTTTAGTAGGACCAATTCTTTTATAGGTTTTTCATTTATTTGTTTTGATTTTGTGATTCACTTATACTTGTAATTCATCTTCTAAAACTACAAAAGGATTCCTAAAAATGTTTTATGACCTTATTCATAAACTTTCTTATTTTATTCAAAAATCAAAGAATAAAAATAAAACTTATCCTATTTTATCTAAACAAAGAAGGATTATATCCTAAAAAATTTAAAGGGTCCCCATTATTCTTTCTCCTAAGTCTAATGATAATGGGGAGTTGTTGAGTACCACAACACATCGTTAGAAGACTTAACTGAATTCAGTTGTTCTTCTAATTGGTGCGATCAAGCGAGAGATGTTTGCACTAGATTTACCTGTGCATTGTTTTTCTTTGGTGGGTTGTTCTATTGTGGAGTTGGGAAAGCAGAATATTGGTTCTCATGTCCTTGTTTAATGTATTGGTTCAAGGGAGCAGACATTTTATCCATACTCCAGGAGGAGTATTTATTTCCCTGTGGGGGATGAAACGAGCTTCCTTGGGGGGGCTGGTGCTGGTTAACCCTGTTGCCTATATTTTGTATAGGTTTGGGTTGACCATTATAATACCCAATATTTTGTAATGGTGGCGTAGCATCATAAAATGGGTCATTCATTGGATACGCAGGGTATTGGTTTCTATTGTTGTGATGTCTTTGGGATAGAGCCCCAATTAATATGTCAGTAGTATTGGATGCGCCTGCTATTTCTCGATAATATTGTAGGCACAGGGCGTCTGGGAGTACGTGGTAAATGTACTCCGACTAGTTGTATATCAACTCCAGTTGCTCGGCTTTGTTGATGGATTCTTTTAGTCACGTCCTTTGAGATTTCGTAAGTGAGGGATCTCAAGAAAATGGCCAGGAGAACTTTATCTTCAAAATCAGTTTTGCACAAGCTGCGAAATTTCCGCCATTCATGGATATGGTCTGAGATGTGTGTAGCTTATGTTTGCTTGAAATTGGTTAGAAGCTCAAACCCAAAATCATGGTGGATTGGGAGTTGGAAGAAAGTAAGGAATTCTTTAACTAATGAGCTAAAGCTTCTATGAGACGTAGAGAGTTGTTCTATATACCACTTCACAGTAGACCATATTAGGGTGCGTTTAAATAGCCTTAATCTAATAATATATTCTATGATATTGTTATATGAAAAACATAGGTGAAATTTCATGATGTGGTTCCTTGGGTCTTCACCCTGCTTTCCCTCAAATTTTGGAATATCTGAAGGGATATTTGTGGGCATAGCTGGCCAATTTTGGCCATGTTCAATTGGTTCATTTGTGAGCTTGCTTAAATCTGGGAGATTTAGCAAACCTAAAAATGGGATTTATGCATTTTATCCCATCGCAAAGTGATTCTGGACAACTATGTGCAATGGAGTCCTTTGTGGGGATGTCATAGGAGGATTACCCTGGTGGGTAGCTCAACGATTGTCCGGAGGAGAAGTGTGTGCGCTCCCAAAGGGGGTAGTGTCTGGGGATCCTTTAGGAGTGGTGAAGGGTTTCCCTTTCCATGGAGGAGTTCTGAGAAAAGTTCCACCAATAAAGGAAGATCCAATAATGATGGTCGAATGACGTCTTCTCCACCTAAACAGTGAGAGTCTTGGTACACCTCCCAATAATGGGGGGAGGTTCAAAAAACACCTAGATCGATGGGGAGTCGTGGGGTCCCCTATGATGTGGACTTAGATTGTGCACTACTTTGATTTTAGTGATGCACAGAGATATATATATCAATGCAAAATGGATCACATACATAAAGAAAATTGAAAATATCAATCGTTTACTTTCCTTTAATTAAACTATGTGACCAACCAAACAAAAAAATGGTTTTTGTTTGTTGTGTATGATAAATAGTCCTATGAAGACCTAATCATCTTGTCCACTCTCAAAGTAACTGGGCCTTGCAGAGATATCCTCTGATGGGTCTTGGGGCAATGTCCCAAAATAACTGGTGACACCTTCTAGCAGCTGAGGAATCAACCAAGGTAATGGTAATGAGGGTCGAGTGTTGCCTGCACTGTCACCTATAGGGAAGGATGCCCTAGATTTAGACACTAAATACCTTCGTTCCATATGAGAATTTGATTATTTAGATTCTTGGTAATCAGTTACCACTACCAAGCACTAGATGGGTCAGGTAGCCCCAAAGGGTACCGCACGCAATGGGCCTAAGCCGAACCCCCTTTGAATCGAGTCTCTTCCATGCTTGGGTTTTCTTTTCTGTGGAATTTTTGAAGGATTTTAAAGCTCCCTAGAAAGTCAACAACTATGTTTCAATGGTGAATCATGCCATGGCGGCTTATGGGATGCCTACCCCCAATGGTCTTAACCTAAACTATAGAAAAAATTGTGACCCCTGTGGGGAAACTTAATTTTTTTAAGTTATGGTTGTTTTGAAAGAGGCTTATTTCACTTAAGGGGTGACTTTGTAAGCCAAAATAGACTAAGTAACGAAAGATCCAACAATGGATGGTCTTTGAGTACAAAGTGTATGGAGGCTTAGTGCGTGATGCAATGTGAATATACAAGTGTGATAAGATTTGGATATGTGATGGTCCTTTTCAATATCCTTTTAATTACAATAGGTGTTGGTTGTTCCTTGCATGGAAAAATAAATTTGTTTTTGGATTATGGGCCACTTACTTTTTCCTATTAAACTATGTGGATTTTAATGAGGGAGATGGAAATTCAAATATTTTAAAGAACTTTTTCATATGCAATCCCAAGTTCACCTAGGAGACACAAGGGAAGCGGGTATTATTCACTTTCTTTACTAACATTTGCTCGCAGTCCCAAAAAAAATTGCTTTGGTTTGTAATATGATTCATAGATAATGGCCACTTACTTACTTTACTAATTAAGCTAATATGATTTAGAAAATATTGAAGCTTGTTATTAGCACAAGGGCTTGCTAAGTAAGATGCTTCCAGGCCTAGGGTTCACAGTAGCCTCATGCAGCAGCTCACAACAGCCCTAATTGTAGCAAGCTCACGCAGCAGCACGCAGCTGCCCTCAGTGGCCTCCTGGTGCTGAGGTATGATCAACATGGAATCATCAGAGGATGAAGAGCCTCACTCAGATAATCAGCGAGTAAATGAAGGAACAAAAAAAGCTTTTGCTTCTCTCATTTCTGCAATGGGTCTGGCAAAGAACTGACCATCAGTTACCAACTTTGTTAAAAGATTAGAAGACATCCTGGAAATATCACTCCCTCCAGCCCTTCCTCGTAAAGCAGCACTCTCCCTAGCAGAACGTGGATTAGTTGAGTAGTTTACAGGGTCATGGCCATCACCCAAAAAGGTCCAAAAATGGGTAGAAAGGAATTGGTCTGCAACAATAAACGGAAAAATCTCAATCAGGTTTTGTGGAAGAGGATACTACACCTTCCACTTTGAAACCAAGGAGGATCAAGATCTAATATTTAAGAATGGCCCGTACTTTATGGATACAAGGGTTTGTATCTAAACAGATGGACGCTGGATTTCAACCCAGAAATGGATATACCCAATGTCGTTCTCGTTTCGGTCAGATTGTCGCATTTTCTCCTCCACTGTTGGGGAGACGATTCAGTTAAATCCATAGGAAATGCAGTTGGGAAATACATAGACAGGTGTGAGCCAAAGGAAAACATGCATGCATGTGCCAGAATCTGTGTAGAGGTGGATATAGGAAAAGGGCTTCCAGAAGCCATCAAAATTAAAGTGGATTAGTGGACGCATATACAACAGCTGGACTATGAACAAATCCCCTTCAAATGCAGGGTATGTCATGAATATGGTCATTTTGGTAATATATGTAAAAAAAAAAAAAAAAAAAAAATAACGAAAACAAAAAGATTGAAGACCCAGAATACAACAGGGAACATGTCAAAAGAAAGAAGGCAGTCCATAAACAACCAAATCTTTCTTCCACGCAACCCTCCATATCCTCTGATCTCCATCCTCTATCACTAAAAGCTAACAACAATTATCTTGCTAGCCTCAACCCTTTTGAGCCACTGGATCCTTTTGTCCCCCCATCTCCCAGACCCAGATCCAGATCCCCTTACCACACTCCCTCCCCCCCCGCCCCATCCCCCCTGGCCCCAACCACCCAAATCTCACCCCCTCCCTCACTAAACAGAATCCTAACTAGAAAGCAGTCAAAGGAATCCCTCCCAAATGTAGAAAATCAAAAAAAAAGATGGAAGAAAGACAAACAAAGAGCTGAGGGATGAAGCAGCAGCAAAAGAAATGGCATTAGGAACGCAACAACCTATGGAAACCTTCTTAGGAAGGAACATAGGAAACAATGAAAAAAGCCAGCAAAGAGGGAAAGGAGCCATGCACCACCCATCAAGTAAATAATGATAGTGGTCTCCTGGAATTGCCGAGGATTGGGATCATCCGTTAAAGAAAATGCCACAAGAGACATTCTGGCAAAAGAAAACCCAGACATTCTTATGATTCAGGAGACAAAAACAAATAGCCAAGAAACTGAAAATATCAAAAAAAAAATCAGAAATTATGAAGGTGAATCAATACAAGAAATAGGAGTGTCAGGAGGTATCTGCATAATATGGAAGAAAGGAATATGGGAATTAATACACCACAAAAAAGATCATCACTGGATACAAACGAATCTAATGCAAATCAGTACAAAAGAGAAGTATAGTGTCTTCAATATATATGCCCCAAACCACTACAAGGAAAAAGAGCAATGCTGGACCACCATAAAAGAAGCACTAAAAGAAACGCAAATAGGAAAAATAATTCTAGGAGGAGACTTAAATTTGGTAAGAAGTATAGAAGAAAAATTTGGAGGCATATATCACACAGACCCATCCAGGGATGCACTAGAAGAAATAATGGAACAACAAAATCTTTTAGACATCCCCCCAAGCAACGGAAAATACACCTGGAGCAATAAAAGAGTGGGCAAAAGCAACATAAAAGAAAGATTGGACAGAATCTTGATACAAGAAAACATAGCAGCAGTGTACAGTGCCATTAAGACAAAAATCCTCCACACCACGGCATCCGACCATAAATTGGTGGCAATAGTCATGGGAAAAATGGAAAATCAAGGACTTCTCCCATTTAGATACAGCTCAATTTGGGACAGCAATACAGAAATCAATGAATTAATTAAGGAAGCATGTGAGCCATGAATATTAGGATCACCACAATATATTTGGGAGACAAAATTAAAAAATGCAAGAATCAATTTAAAGGAATGGGCAAGAGCAAATGAAATTAAAAAACAAGAAAAGAAAAAAGAATTACAATAGAGAATGGACAGCATGCAAATTGAAAAAGAAGGCAGAGAAGAAGGCAAGCAAGATTATCTAAGAGAAAAAGAAATCTTTTGGGAAATATACAGGGAAAACATGAAAGAAGAAGAAGAGGTTAGACTGAAATCCAGAAGCTAGTGGCTCAAGGCAGGGAATAAAAATACATATTTTTTCCATAACTCAATGAAGAGTAGAAGAGCAAGAAATCAAATAGAAAAAATCCAACTGGAAAATCAAGAGGTAAAAGGTGCAGAGGAATTTAAAAAAGCAGCCCACAAGCACTTTAAAAATTTACTGTCAGCAAAAGAAGAAATGGTTGAATATGAATATTTCCTTCAGCACACAAAAAAAAAGAGAGATCCAAATGCAGAAATGTGTAAAGAAATCATAGAAGAAGAGGTAGTGCGGCTATATGGAGCCTGCATCCGGATAAAGCCCCAGGGCCCGATGGATTTACAATAGCATTCTTCAGATCTCATTGGTATACAATCAGAAAAGATTTCTTAAGAATGGTGAAGAATGTTTTCAAAAAAAAAAAATTAGGAAGCAACACAAAATCCTCCTACCTCGCTCTAGTCCCAAAGGATTCAAATCCTCCACCTTCAACAGGTATCGCACTATATCTTTGTGAAATTCGTCTTATAAGATATAACAAAAATAATTGCAAATAGAATCAAGGAAGTGCTACCAATAATCATATCTGAAAATCAAGGAGGGTTTGTGCCCAATAGGCAAATCATAGATAATGTGATTATTGTATAGGAAGCAGTACACTCTAGTATGCTAAGGCAAGAAAAAGGCATAATAATTAAATTAGATATGGCAAATGCATTTGACAGGGTCAGCCATCCATATCTCATGGTTGTTCTTTAGAAACTAGGTTTCTCAAGACAAATAATAGAAGGCATCTAGGCATGCATCTCCACCCCTTGGATTGCCCCCCTCATAAATGGAAGGCCAAGTGAATTTTTCAAAGCACAAGAGGACTCAGGCAAGGATGCCCTCTCTGACCCTTCATATATATTATAATGGCTGAAACTCTAAGCAGAGCTTTGGAAAAACAAAGAAAAGAAAGAAACATTACAAGGCTCAGAATAGCAAAAGGAGTAAAAACAATCAACCACTCACTTTTTGCAGATGACACCCAGTTGCTGGGAGGGGCATCAACAATAATAGCAAGAAGGTTCAAAAAAAAATTAAATGATTTTTTACAGGTTTCAGGTGGGCTTCTGAATAACACAAAATGTAGAATATATGGATGGAACACCCCCCCCCCCCCCACCCCAAAATCATGCAAAGGATTTCACAAATATTGGAAATCCCAGTACAGGAAAAATGGACCCATTTCTTTTACCTGGGACTTCCAATCTCAAAAGAGAACATGAAGGCAAAAATATGGACTAAGCATTTGAAAAAATGAAAAACAAAATTCAGAGCTGGGGTATGATGTGGTTAAATATGGAAGGAAGATTTATTTTAATCAAATCACTCCTTGCAGCACTACCTATCTACCAATATGCAATAATCATGGCCCCAGCAAGTGCACACAAACAAATGGAGTTAATCTTAAGAAGCTTTCTATGGCAGGGGGGGAAACAAGAAAACAAAAAATTCAGCCTGGTGAGGTGGGAGCAAGTAGTGCCACCATACGAACAAGGAGGCCTTTCTATTCAGATACCTGGACTCATGAACGCAGCCCTGGGAATGAAGATAGTATGGAGATTGATCACGGGAAAAGAAAGCTAGTGGAGAAAAACTCTCATCTCAAAATACATGGATGGTTCAAGGGAAAGATTGCTCAAGGGAAATATCCCAACAAGACAATGTACTCAAGCTTGGACACTAGTAAAAAAAACAATTCCTCTAATGAGTAGCTACATCTCTAAAACCCTAGGCAATGGAAAAACAATATCGATATGGGAGGATAGAATCATGGGAAAAGAACCATTGAAGACTCATCCAAAAATAGAAGGCATCAAAAAGTGGATGAAAGGAAAAGGTATTAACACTTTATTCTCAATTTCTCTATGGAACCAAAAGGATTGGCAAGATTGGAAACTCTCAACAATACCTGCATATCTGGAAGGGCAATGGAGAAAAATCAAGTAGCTCCTAAAAGGGGCAGCACCAATCAACTATGATGAAGAAGATGGATACCTCTGGGATCCTAGTGGTGGGCATTACACAATCAAGATGGGATACAAAATCCTACAAGAACAATCAAACCAACAAGATTCGGACCCTTGGAAAATAGCCTAGAAATCTGAAAGCTTTCCCAAGATCAAGATGTTCATCTGGACTCTTTTAAAAGGGAAGGTATTAACCAATGAAAACTAAAAAAAAAAAGGTTTCCAAGGCCCATCAAGATGTCCATTATGCCAACAGGCTGAAGAAAACATTCAACATTTATTTCAAGAATGCATTTTTGCCAAAGAATGTTGGCAACAACTTATAAGCCCCTTGGAAATAAGAATAAATTTTTAAAAGTCGTTGCCGGATTTTTTACAAACACTAGAAAAGGCCTATCCATATACAACAAAGAAGAAAGTCACAATTCAAAGAATATGGAAATGCATCCCAGCAGTACTATGCTAGCAAATTTGGTTGACAAGAAATAAGTGTTTAAGTATTGAGGGTCTTTCGCAGTGCATTATATTAGATATAGTTTTTTGGGATTCAATTGCGTTAATAAAGTCATTCATCTATGACCGTTTCCATGAGAGGTAGTCGTAACTGACTAATTTCTCATGATTTTTGAATAGTCCACTTAGCACTCATTGCATTGGGTGATGCCCACAGGGGTGAAGAAGTGGGATTGAAACTAGTGAAATGAATCACATAGCGTCAATCATCACTTCCGGGGCTTGCATCCAGTACCCAGGACTTCCCAGGAGGTCACCCATCCCAAATCGCCTCTAGCTCAAGCGCGCTTAACTGTGGAGTTTTCCCCACAATAAAGCCCACTTAGCTTGCTACCCCATTTGCAAAACCTTGGCAAGTATTGTTCCTCATGAACCATTCAAGTAGAGCTATGATGAATCATCACTTACCTGGTGCAAGCCCCGGAAGTGATGATTGACACTATGTGATTCATTTCACTAGTTTCAATCCCACTTCTTCACCCCTGTGAGCATCACCCAATGCAATGAGTGCTAGGTGGACTATTCAAAAATCATGAGAAATTAGTCAGTTACGACTACCTCTCATGGAAATGGTCATAGATGAATGACTTTATTAATGCAGTTGAATCCAAAAAAATGATATCTAATATAATGCACTGCAAAAAACCCTCAATACTTAAATACATAATAGTGAAGGAAGCTCTACTTGAATGGTTCATGAGGCACAATACTTGCTAAGGTTTTGCAAATGGGGTAGCAAGCTAAGTGGGCTTTATTGTGGGGAAAACTCCACAGTTAAGTGTGCTTGAGTCAGAGGCGATTTGGGATGGGTGACCTCCCGAGAAGTCCTAGTTACTGGGGGCAAGCCCCAGAAGTGATGATTGACACTATGTGATTCATTTCACTAGTTTCAATCCCACTTCTTCACCCCTGTGAGCATCACCCGTTGCAATGAGTGCTAAGTGGACTATTCAGAAATCATGAGAAATTAGTCAATTACGACTACCTCTCATGGAAATGGTCATAGATGAATGACTTTATTAACGCATTTGAATCCCAAAAAATGATATCTAAGAAATAAGTGCATCTTCAAAAACCAAACTCCAAGAATAGGGAAAACTCTATCAAAAACGTGGGGATTAACTTCTGAAATCCTTAACGATAAAGGAACAGCACCAACAGATCACAACATTCTACAACAAGAAGAGCGAGATTGGCTCAGCAAAGCCATAATAAATAACAATGGACAAAAAGGACAGAGGAAAGCCAACTTATGAAATATTTGGAAAATAAGAATGAGTGAAGAGGAACTAGAAATATGGAAAAAAAATCAGAACAGATGCTACCTCTACTTTGATGGGGCCTCAAAGCATAATCTGGGAAAGGCAGGGGCAGGGGTATTAATCCTTGATCCTAATGGGAGAGAAATTATGTCTTGAGAACACATAATCAACAAGCAGATTATTTTACAAATCAAGCAGTGGAAAAAATTGAAGGGAATATTCGTGAAAATCAGGAGGAATATCACAACTCAGTCCCATAATTATCAGAAAAATATCATAAGTATGAGGATCCTATAAAATAAGGAACAAAGAACAATGATAAAAGAAACAAAAAATAAATCAAAAGTCAAAAAGCACCAAAGGACACTCCATCGCAGACAAAGGCAGAAAGTCACAAAAACGCAATGGAAACAACTCAGTAGTTAAGAAATTTGCATGAGTATAGGAAGGCAGCAAGATCACAATCTTGGTCACGAGAATCATGTAGCAGACCATCCCATCGGAGGTAGTCACTGGAGTGCTCAGAATTGCTATAAAAGTAGAAGGAAATCGAATATTTCAAGCAAGTGTTTCATGCAAATTTGTGCTCACTCAGAGTTTCTTTGCTCCCTAGTTCAGCAATCAGGGTCATTGCCCTCTCCAAGCCCTTCGCGTAAATCTATTACCTTCCCTAACTCTCTGCGAATTAATTCGCATGGAGCGGAGTTTGGGAACGAGAGTCGTCCGATCGATAGATCGACTGATCTAAGGGTCATCGCAAGGGGAAGGCACACGGAAAATAGCCAGCGAAAAGGTGGTTTTCCTTCAGGAAATGGTATTTCAGGCGAGCAAAAAGTAGTAAGTAGTAATTCGAGTTGGGCACCCGATTCCATTAACTGCTCGACATGTAGCAGTGGAGGAGAGAGGAAAAAATAGCTTTTCAGGTGGCTATCCACCGTTCAAGTGGTCCACCTGAAATCACTACCAACCATTGGATCCATTGGTGTTGATCAACGATGGAGGATCGTCGATCATTTTGTTGACTGGGTGAAGTCACTACCGTCGGGATCTAAAATCAGATCAACGTCTTGGAGCGAAGTATTCATATCGCATCAATGGATTGTTAAAGGGGAGCAAGAACCATCCGATCAATAGATCAACAGATCTAACAGTCATCGCATGGGGAAGGCACGTGGAAGATAGATAGTGAAAAGGTAGTTTTCATACAGGAAATGGTATTTCGAGTGAGCAAAAAGTAGTAAGTGGTAATTCAGGTTGGGCACCCAATTCCATTAACCGCTCGACACGTAGCAGCGGAGGAGAGGAAAAAAGAGCTTTTCGGGCGGGTAACCACTGTGCAAGTGGTCCACCTGAAATCACTGTCAGTCGTCAAATCCAGTGGTGATGATCCACGGTGGAGGAATGCTGAACATTTTGTTGACCGGGTGAAGTCACGACCGTCAGATCTAAAATCAAATCAACAGTGGAGAGTTATATCTGATGGAGTAATGGACGGCAAAGATCAGAGCAGCGTAGGGAAATGCGATGAAGTTTGGATCATCGGAACAGAGAGCTGGCAGGGAATGGATGTGCCGATTTGTGATGGGTCGATACTCTGATGGCCACTGAAGTGCAGATTAGAAATCAGAGAATACGAAGGAGCAGCGCTCCCATGGAAGGCATTAAGCAGAACTCGTCCTCAGTTCTATTATGTCACTTTCATAATAGTAGTCTAGAAAGCGCAGAATAAAATAAGTGCGGACATCAACAGTGAAGGAAGCAGTAGCTCAGGCAAAATAAGACTGAGGAAGCACATCAAAGAAAGGAACAGTAAGCATCACAAGGATCTCAGAAGAAGCAGTGGCGTACTACAAACAAGGATCTCAAAAGAAGCAGTGGCATACTACAAAAATAACACAATGAGCAATGAAGGAGAGAACTCGATCAATTACGACAAGAAGAACCAGCCAACTCAGGAACAATTAGTCTACAAGCCTTGAAGAAGTTACAGCAAATCTATGATTTGTAAATTTACTTTCCTAGTAGGTCAGTTTGTCAGGAAGTATTTAAGAATAGTCATAAAAATACATGAAATTTTGAACTCAAGCATAGGAGAGAGGATTGCGCTCCCATCTCATTGCTCAGTTTATTATCATGCTATAGTCGATTGTAATAGGAGCTTGCTCCAACACAACTTTTGGTAATATATCAACTACCCAACCTTGTTTAAAAAAAAAAAATTAAGCTAATATGATTTGCAAAAAATTAAGTGAAATAGTTTGAAAACATATGTGGATTATGGTGACTTACTTTTCTGCCTAATTAATATATTTGGGTATTTGTTTGCAAATAAAATAAAAATAAATAAAAAATATAATAACTTGACGAACTAGGGTTCATTGAAGCAACTAGGTGTACTGAACAGTAAATACAAAATGTAGAGGTGAAGTAAATTCACTAGAGGTTACCAATCACCTGAGAAAATTGAAAAATACAAGGCTTTTTTGTTGCTTTCTACCTAATGCACATGTTCTTTAGAAATAGATGTGCGCTTCACTTTTTTTGAAGATACAGACGCGCGCTTCGTGCTTGTTAGGGAAGAAAATCCGCGAGTGAGAAAATTATGAAATTTCTTCACTTCCACGAGCTCAGAACAAGTCCAAAGGGACTATAAAAAATGCTAGGGAGGTGAGGAGCGCCTTGAAGGATGTTTGTGCAAAGAGGAGGTCCTGCAAACAATCTCTAGATTAATGAAAAGAGATCAGTATGGTCTCCATTCCTATTGTAGTGTTTTTGGAGCACAAGTGTACCAAAAAACACCCCCTTAGTAGTGGATTGTTACCTGCAAAGGATCATAGTCAAAATTGGTGTTGTTAGTGGACAAACTTAAATAAACACAACATTGTAAATAATGGATACAATGCATACAAAAACATAAACTTAAACAAAGAGGTGCATGAACATAACAATGTTAAAATGGAGCAAACACATCAATAATATATGGAAAAATCTCCCTTTATTGATTGTTAGTGGTAGATGTTGAATACAATCATAATACTAGAACAATTGAAGAGAATTCCTTGAGCTAGGGAGCTCAATAATCCTCAGCAAGGATGTTTATTTTCCTCAATCTCTTTGCAAGTTTCTCCTCTCTCTCAAAGAAGTGTGAAGACTCTCCAAGGTGTGGATTGTTCTTCACTCACTAACATGTTGGGTTGCTTAGAAGCAATTTGGCCAACATGCTAGTTCTCTTCACTTCCTTGGTTCAACAATGAAATGGTTGTTTTTTTATAAGAAATTTGACCAGCATAACAATGTCTCTTCTTTTGGCTCTCGCGTGGTCTCTTTATATAGAGATTTTTGAATCCCTCTTCCCTCTTTTAGTACATGTATGATAAAGACACATGAGTAGGAAAATAGGATTCCATTGATGGTTTCACTTCTCCAAGGTGACTTGAATTCAGTTGTACTAGGCCGACCCCATATCGAGAAATCGGCTCTAAGTGTGTGGAGTGGTCTTGGACTGCTGAGTCACCTTTTCTGCAACCGTGCAGCTTTTCTGATGATATGCCACGCGTGTGCGTTTATAAAAGAAATATACGCACGACCTTAATTGATTTCCTTTATAAACTCTGGACCTTAGGAGAACCTTTGATTTTTTGGATCTTAATGTATTAAACTGGAAAAATGTCCACCTATGCATTCTGTTGGACACTTTTAATATCTTCTGGATTGTACTAGCAGGTGTACAATGTTTTGGTGTGTTAACACAAACCATTTCCTTATGAGTAATAATTAGATGCATGCTTTAATACAATCCCATTTTCCAATGTGAAATCATGAATTTTAAATGATGAAAAATAAGTCACATTATCAAAGACGAGAGACTCAGAACACCAAACCTAGTTATAATATTCTGTTGCAAGAAGTGGATGACTTCCTAGCCATTTACTTGTCTCAAGGGAGCTTCTTCTATCCATCAAGTAAAATAATCTGTAGCTGCCAAAATATATTGGTGTTACTTTGATGAGTGTGTGAATATTTCTCTGATAACATCTGACCGACTGTTGGAATGGTTCCTCAACTATTACTAGTAATAGCGAGGCATCTAACCTCTGATCCGGAAAGGAGTATCTCTGAAAATTTGGGCACTTGCCGACATAAGAATGAGAATATTTGAATAGAGTGAACCAATAAGAACCAACCCTCATCAACTTATGCATAGTTGTGTCGCTTGTGTAGTGATCACCTTTTAATCCATCGTGAAAATCTCTAAGTACCTTCTCTATGTCATGTGGCTCAAGGCATCTTAGCAAGACACCATTGTGGTGCTTTATGAAAATCACCCCATGAACAAGTTGGTAGCATAGATATTTTAATCAAATTTCCATCTTTTATTTGTTTGATAAATGTGTGGGCAAGGTTTCATGCTCTATAAATAACCATATATCGGAATACCATGGCGTTGTAGACATGGACTGGGGAACATGTTCAATGTTGTACATTTTTCTTCCTACCCCCAACCTGAAAGATATTACTCGAGAGAATTTCTTACCTCAGCTTCTAGCTGAAAGAGGTTATGACCCTTTATGGTATGAACTAGTTTAAACTCCAGATCATATTCTTGTAAGCAAATCATCCAATTTTCCCTCTTCTCACCTAGCTCTTGCTGCATAAAGAGTGTTCTTTCTACTGGATGAGGCATAAAAATGATTGTGTGAGCTTTTAGAAGATAGTTCCTGAAGTATTTTACTACCTTATATATATCATATGCTTGTTTTTCAATGGTAGTATAATTTAGTTCTGACCCTTGTAGGCTAACATTCATGAAAGAGGCAGGTCGTTCATTTTCTCAATATATTTTTGAGTCAATATGGCTGCAATAGAAGAATCTGAAGCAAAGGTATAAAGCAGGAAATGTTTTCCATAGTCAGAATTGAATAGTGCAAGTGCATCAATGATAGCCTATTTAATTTGATATAAAGCATCATTTTCCCACTTGTCCCTGTTAGAAATTAAATAATGGAGCAATTAAACACATAAAATATTGCAGAAACGCAAACACATAAACACATAAAACAAGAGAGATACAAATATATGTGGTTCACCCAATTTGGGCTATGTCCATAGAGAAACAGACAATCTTTCCTTTTATATTATCCAACAAAATGAAGAGATACAACCTACAATAGATCTATTGTAATTTCCTCTTCACTCTCACACAATATCCTCTCTCTTTTTTTTCGGAATAATAATACATAGCTGTAATAAAATTCACTCATATAAACCAATGGTTTTCTTCTAGGGAAAAAATCCTAAATTAACATAACTTCTACCATTATATCATTTTCCTAATGAACAACCCAGATTGACTACAAAATTACAATATTTAACAAGGCAGTTTTTCATCATTTTCTAACTTCAGGGGCATTTCCCCCAAACCCCTGCTGGTGGGGTGGGGGTGGGGGGGGGGGGGGGGGGGAGGGGGGGGGCGTCGGGCAGGCGCGGGGGTGGTGTCATAAAATAGCGATCACCGCCCTTGGAGCCCCCCCTAATGATGATCATATGGGTGTAATTTCCACCTCATTAGGAACAGGGATCCAACACTGCTAAAAAAAACCTCTAAACAATCAGGAAGATAATCAGGCTCCACACAAAATAGACCCATTTATAAGTTGCATCTTTCTTAAATCATCTCCTATAAATGATTGACTATCTCAGCATAATCAAAGATGAATTTTCATAGGAAATTAATCTTCCCTAAGAAACACTAGATAGCCTTCTTATTTACTGGTAATAAGATCTGAGTAATAGCGTTAACCCTATCGGGATCAACTTTAATTCTACTCTTTGCAATGATGTACCCTAAGAGAGTCTCTTCTGACACACCAAAGATGTTTTTATTGGGATTAAGAGAAATCCCATATTTATGACACCACTCAAATATTTGTTTCACATAGCATACATGATATGATCATCTTTTGAAAACACAGTAACATCATCCAAATAAACAACTACACTTTGACCGACCAAGACATGAAAAGTGATGTCCGTCACTCTTTGAATTGTAGCATCGATGTTGATGAGTTTGAATGGAATTATCTTAAAATAAAATATTCCCCATTTTATCCTAAATATGGTTTTCAAATGATCCAGTTCTACCACTAACACTTGATTGTAACCAAAGAAACCATCTAGTAGCGAAAACATCTCAAACTCGGATATTGTTTGGAGGATCTGTTCTGTGGATGGAACTGAGTAATTATCTTTATTATATGCTTGGTTGAGATTTCGTAAGTTTACACATAACAATATCTCACCATAATTCTTTCTGACTAGGACCAAATTTGAAACCCAAGTGGAATGTCTGACTTTAAAAATGATCTGATTATCCAATGGCTTTCTCAATTCCTTTTGGATGAGGGGCTCCAACATTGGATGAACTTTCCTTAGTTTCTTCTAGAAAGGTTGTACCCTTTCTTTGATTGGAATGACATGTTGGATAATACGAGTATAATATGTCTTTAAGTCATAGTATGTCCATGAAAACATATCATGGTATTGTTTGAATAAGTGGATGAATTCTTTTCGTTCTTGTCGAGAACAACATGTATCGAGGTTTATATACTTTGTATCTTCTTGAGTTCCCAAATTGACTTATTGAGATGATAACTTTAAGCTATGAGTCTTGGTATTGATTGGTCCTCTGAAAGGATTTTGCAGGTCATATTATTTTTCCAAGGACAACAGGTCATATTATTTTTCTAGGGACAACACACCTTTAGGAATGGTGTTGTCTTTCATTCCATTAGATGTATCCTACAAAGCCTTGTCGTGCTCATCTTCTTCTATGGAAACATCTTTGAAGACATCTGCACTAGCCATGAAATGTAGTATCTATTGGTCACCATTGAAAACATGAAAGTTAGTGATGTTGTTAGGAACATATGTTTTATATATAATCTCAATTGAAAAACCATTCCTCAATGGAGACATCCTAGTGGTTGCATTTAATGCATCATTTCTAAGCCTAGGAATAAGAATAAAATCAAAAGCTTTAAAATAATTAATAAATCACCATTCCTCCTGCAAGTAGTTTTTTAGATTCAGTGAAGCGTAGTGGATAGTATCCTATACCTGATGAGTGACCACCTCTGAGTCACCAATTACCTTGAGAAACTCTACTGTCAAATTGATGGCTTTCTTTAGTCCAAGTACGAGCGCTTCATATTCAATAAAAATTATTGGTACACTCAAACTCCAAACAACCTGATAGGATATGCTTCTTAATACATGGGTCTATAAGTACACAACCAGCTCTAAAGCCATCCTTCATCTTTGAACCATCAAAGTATAAATTCCAAATATTATTAGCTACCAAATTTCTTCCCATACTATTATTACTATTTCTATGTACATCTATATTACAAGATTCATTTGGACCAGCTAGAGAATAAGGAAGGAGCTCCAACTATGTATTTGGTGGGATGAGTGATGGTTGTTCTTAATAACACCCATGATCAGTTTCTAAGAAATAATTTCCAAAGATTAAATCGGCGAAGCAAACAAGCTCATTATGGCCTTCAAGTGGTGTCACAGTGTATTTCATGTATGATTTACTTTCCACTCAAATCCGGTTATTCCTACCCTTGTATGGAAGCCATAAATGCAACTAATCTATAGCAAAATACCCTTGTAATCTACTATACTATTCTCTACTTACAAGTACGCCATAGGCTTCAGGGACATCCACAATTACAATAGTTATACATTGATGAACTTGGTGATTAGATGATAATTGTATAAGAACATTCTTGAGTTCACTAATAGCTTCGACAAGAGATATATCTAGCTTAATGATTTGTGCATCAGTTTTGTCCTATTTAGCGTTTATTTTCTTAGCAACAAATAATGGAATTACATTTACAAATGCACCAAAATCAACTAAACAATTATGTATATTGTAATTAAAATTTTCAAAAGTTAGCAAAACTGGAGGGCAAAGTGTGTTAGCATCTAATGTTACAGCATTAACCACATATTCAATGGAACCAGAAGACTTACCAAACACATTATGAGAGGTAGAAGCTTTGTCACCTGGGGAAGGTGTTGGCTTATTGAGCCCTGACCCAGGTTCGGAAGAGTTATTAGCCAAAAAAATCCCGCAGCTACCGGCCCTTTCAGCAACAGCCCGCAGAGCGCGGGCTGAGGTCTCACCCGAGGTAGCAGGGGACGATGTTGGAACTAGGTTTCCGTACCCTTGGGATGTCTTGATGTGGTCTGGAGGGGTCGCGAACAGTTCTGCAGCCTCGCGCCACTCTGTACTGTTGTTGGGCTTCCGCGTAGATACGCACAGGTGCATTTTCTTATTAATGAAATTATTATAGATCTGATCTACTTCTTAAGGTCTTTAAGAAAACATTTAACAGTAACAACTAGTGCGCGCAATCATAAATATGCGTAAAATCAGAACATAAGCAACAGATAGATTCGCGGTAAAACACATAATGATCCAGAAGTTCTTATCTTTATTGATCCTCTTTTCAGTACAACTAGATCCATCCTGCGAACTCAGCTACAGGGGTCCGTGCACATAGCTGCAGACACTACCAGACCTCTGCGCACACAGCTGCAGAGCCTCTATCTATCTACCAACACCCCTGACTCGGACTTACAGACACAGAGAGAATATTGCCTTCACAAACCCATAACATCAAGATCCAAAACCAAAAAAAAATTGACTTCTAGCCATAGAGCCTTGCTCTATTTATACGTTTCCATGGTCCGCGGACCATGGGAAGACCGACTCACTTTCTATTTTCTTACATTATTTTCGGGCGGACAACCCTTTGACTTGACTCATTACAATTCACGCTCTGCACACTTCACGGAGTCTTTATCATACTTTTACCCAAAATTGTGGGCTTTGAGCCCCAAAATGGTTACGCGGGGCCTCCACTACCCAACAGGCCCCCAACACAATCATCGTGACTCGTCCTGAGTCACTCGGTTAGTGCAACAATCTTCATGCGGAGGTCATGCAGCAACTTCTGCCATCTATTGTACCTATTCTACACAAGCCATCGATGCATCAGTATCAGTATCAGTTGCTTGTCTAGGTTCAGATACTGCCTGCATGTGTGCCATCTTTCACTCAATGTTGGTGGAAACCGCGAATGCCTCATCCAGACAAGGCTGTATACGTTCTTTAATCACTGCTTCCTTCTACCAAGCAACATCAGCCTATATCTTAAGAGCCTGAGCCTCCCTCATTTTCGCCAAACGCTGCATAATAGCAACCATCTGCACGGTCCCCCTGACATTATCATAGGCTTGTTGTAGCTGCCTTGCCTCTGTTTCCAACCGTTGTAAGGTTGGATCCTCCTATAGTGACGTGAGCGTAATAAGTGATTGATCCAACAATTCGAAGCGCTCCTACATAGCACGTGCTATTGTTTCCCACCCAAATTGAATGAGGCCTCTCCACTGCTCCGTGACCTCCAGTGGTGTAGGGGGCTATGATTTCAGTTTTAGCCAACCAAACTCCAATCCCTCAAGCGGAACCCCTTTGGGGAGGGACGGGGTTATGAGCTTGTTCTGAACAACATCAAAATCTTTAGGTACCCGGAACTTTCCTTTTCGTGGAGGGACACACTTGGGTCGTTTTACGGGGCCTAGCACTGGTGGAATATCTTCTTCTATTTCTTCCATGGGTTCGATTTCTTCAACATATGTCAGAGGGTCCTCTTCCTCATCGTCACTTCAATAGTAATAGCCTTGCCCTTTTCTTACATTGATAGCTTGCTAAATCGCGGATTCCGCGATGACATCCTTACTGGTCCTAGTACCTGGGGGTCCTTCTTGGTCCACGATGTCTTGGGTCATTTAGGGATTTCGGCTACTTGCGGTGTAGGATTCTGTGTGACGTCTTTGGTGGTGGTTATCAACCTGAGTAATGACTCTTGTAGTTCGTTCGGTAATTCCTGAAACCACGACCTTTCTTTCAGCAGTTTTTCATTCATCTTATGCCTATCGTTTTGAGCCCAGAGCGTCCTAATCTTTGAATGACAAAGCTTTGTTTTGTGACACTCCACTTGTTTTTTATATACTATTTCGAATTCAAATTTGGCCTTTTTCCCTATTCGTGGCTCATTAATGCGATTTTGGCGGTTGCCCCTATGTCTTAATTGCTCGCCGTCTACTCCTCGATGTCTTAAATGGGACACCTTATCATGAATAGTAACTGCAACGGTCACCTTCCATCCCTCCTGTTATCACTTAGAATAAAAATTTTATGCATATAGTCCTTGGTCCTAGTTCAATGTCAAAGGTCTGTGTCATATGGTTTCCGTTTTATGTTTCATACTTAGGATTTGGAGTTTTAAAGGTGTTTGTTTTAAATTGTACTCTAATCCTATTGGTTCTCCTCCACCATCATTGTGTTATAAGCCATGTCTTATCTTATCCTATTCACCGAGTCCTTTCGTGATTTCGCAGCGTAATCTCCTATTGGCCAGTTTCGCAGCGTAATCATTGTTTAGTCATTTCGCAGCGCGTTGTCATTAAGCCATTTCGCAGCGCATTATTAGAATTTTAAACTAACCGCGCTGCGAAATCGCGGATTCGTGCATTTCGCAGCAAATCTTTCCTAAAGTGTCAAGTCTGTTAATGAGTCATCAATTCTGTCCTCTCATGTCAGTTTTTGTGTACCTCCCGTAGTATGTCTAAGCGCTCATTAGACATCACTCCACCAATAGATTTGATGAAACACACAGAAATATCATTCCGATGAATTGTACCGTGCATGGATCTTGATGATGATCGTGAGTGTTACATAAGTGACAAGCTTATCGGATGATGTATTTGAGTTTTCAAGCGAGCCTGATTACAAGCGAGCCCGAGTTAAAAAGAACTGAACCGCCATTTCAACTGACGCTGTTGGTCATTGTGAGTGAAAGATTTCAAAAAAAAGCAAAATGGAGAGGAAAGAACACAGATCTGGAAAATGCCAGAGGACCGAACCTGAAGGTTTAGACATAGCATTAAGGGATGAAGGCGTGAGGAAAGCATTCAAAGATGCCGGGTGCTGGAACTTCTGTAAAAAACTGCAAGGTGGACATGCGCAGGTAACCAAAGAGTTTGCTTTGAACTTCACCGGTTTAAATTCAAAAATAGCTATGTTGGAAGTTCAAGTGTCTTCGGAGGCAATAGCTGCTGTAACAGAAATCCCAAGAGGGCAGCAAGAATGGTTTAAGAACTTTAAATTTGATATGAATCCATGTAAAGAGTTCTTAAAAGAGGCATATGTGAATGAAGACCTAACAAAAGCAGTGCCCAGAAACTATGTTAAGGAGCATTATGCCCTTCTTCTCACCTGCATTCAGAAATACTTAACATGTGAAGGAAGATACAATAAGGTCTACTCTTATCATTTCAAGTTGCTTTTACATTTCACTGGGAAGGCTTCCATAGATATTCCTTTTTACTTATTCCGCAGTCTAAGTAAAATGTGTGACAAGGTACAGTTGAGAAAAGAAGATTGCGAAACTTCGTTATTTCACCATGGTTTGATTAAATTGTTAGTTTTAGATGGCCTTCAGAAAATAGGCAGGGACTGCAATTCGTTCATCTTCATGGCTGGTTTCCAAAGCAAAACCGGCCTTACTCCACAACCAGTCAGAGAGAAACCAGTCAAAGAAATCACAATAGCTGAGCTTCAAAAGGAGGCCAGAGCTAAAAAGCAAACCAAGTCACAGCTTAAAAGACCAGTGAAGCCACTGATCATCAAAGAACAACCTCAGCAAGCAATAAAAGAAAAGACTCAGGATAAGAAGAATGTAGCTGAAACAAGCAGAGCTGAAGCAGTTTCCAGAGTGAGGACAAGAAGCCAAATAAGTAAAGAAAAGGGTAAGGCCATACCTGTTGAAGAAAGCCCAGCATCTAAGGCAAGCCTGCATGATTTATTGGAAGCCATTGAGTTTGAGCAAATTGAACCAGTGCATATTGATTTGACACAGTCATCACCAGAAAGTACCAAGAAGCCTAAGGCCTCAAAAAGGCTGAAGTTTGATGAACCTGGTGAAGAATTCATCTTCAAACCCAGAAGACCTATTACAAGGAAACAAGTGAAGGAAGCTGAGGAATTGCCTAGAACAGAGGAGGCAGAGAAAATTAAGCAAAAAGACACCAACAGAACAGTTATCATATCTCAAGGGGGTAATATTATAGCTATAAAGAATCAGCTAGAAGCAGTTAAACATGAGATTGCTAAGGTGAGGAATACCACTAGGGAGTCTGCTGTCAGGTATGCAAATTATCGTAAAGATGTTTTGAAAGGAAGTGAAAACCTAATAAACCAGGTGGATTCAGTAGCTGATGTTTACACATGGACAGTACCTGCCATTAAAGAGGCCAAACTCCTCAGAAAGATAAGCATGCATCTAAGAGCTGAGAACAAAGCTATGAGAAAGAAAGTTGAAGACTTGAAGGCACAGCTAGGCCAGTTAGCTGCTAAATGAGGTTGTTGTTCAAAGGAAGGTTTTGTTCCAAATTTTGTTAAATTTTGCTTAGTTTATTTGTTTTGAAGACATGTAGATCCCTGATATATATATCCAAGGTCAAAAGGAGTTTTTGCAATCAAATGCCTGGGCGGTAAATATCTCAGAGAAAAGACAAGTTGTTTAAACAATTCAGCAGTTTCGTAGCACGCTACGAAACTGCTGTAGGTGTTGTTTTTTAACGCAGACAAACAGTTTGATAAGATGATCGGAAATTTTCAAAGGAAACACCTAAGGGACATATAAGAGACCAAATGAAGCTATCACAGCCATTCAGATTATGACAGGTGTACCTTTAAAAAAGTGAAATGTTTTGACTCAGGTTTAAAGTTTTGTTATAAAGTCACTTTATTACCGGTCATTAGGGTTTGGAAGGAGCTGCATACGAGGAGTTTTGGCTTGCACACCTGTCCATCAATGAAGCCTCCAACACATCAGGAACATGGTGGTGCTCTATATTTTTGGGATATTAAAGAGCTAAAGACATGCTGCTGCATATTCGAATAAGGGGTGGAAGACTGGAACCGAAAAACAGGGGATTTCTCCTAACATCACTGAACCATTAAAGCACTCAGCATCCAAAGCCAGCATGGAACATTGAATACTCATCTCAGCCATCTCAGCCAAACTGCAAGGAGTCCAAGTGTCAAAGAACAAGAAGGAATCATTCTACGAAGAAGATAGAGTTAGAGTCATAATCAAATTAGAACTCTTTAGAACTCCAGTTAGCATTAATTGTATTTAATAGTTTGTTGTAAAGCAGATAGGTGTCATCATAGGCAGAATTCGAGTTCCCCTCATGTTGGAGGAGGAAGCTCGAAGTAGTTAGAATAAGGATTTTCTATATATAGCTGGAACATCTATGTAATGAGGGTTGGATATTTGATAAAACAGAGGATTGTTTTGGCTTGTACTAAAACTCAGTTTCAGTAATATAATTTGTTGCTTTTCTTCTCAGGATTCATACAGTATTTTTATGTTCAAGATGTGTGGTTTTACTTTGTCCTTGATGTTTTTACAGTTGTATAAATACACAATCACTCAGAATTCACTTATGCTGCTCTAACTTCCTGTGTGTATTTGTAAACTGTGGTTTTCTATGAATTGTGTTTTGAGCATCTAAATGCCACATGCCCTGACTTCTATGTAAAAGCAGTGTCATTGTTTACTGAAGTATGATTGACTCCATAAGCCCAATGGAAACCTATGTAATGTTTGTCCAGCCTTCATATTTGTTAAGTTTACTTCACAAGAGTTAGCCATCTTACTCATAGTCAAAATCAATAACCTTTTGAGAGAGCCCTCTCAGGCTAAGGAGGCTAAGCCTTAGTCAAAAGATTGGTCTGAAATAGTTACACAAGGTCTACCTGATCAACAGCCTTTCAGAGCTTGATTTTGTGATAACACCTCCCACGCGGCAATGCAGCCCCTGGTACGCAGGTGCGTTCTATGCTTTTTACTGGCCCTGCACGCCACGGCCGAATAGCGCAACCTTCCTGCATATTGTTTTATAGTCTCGTGCCCTCTTTCAACTGCATAGAGCACTGAGACTGGGCCTCCTACAAATAGTTATGTGGTCACACCCCTCATGCGAGCCTTCCTTTTCCCTACTAGCTCGAGCTGCAGGCACCCTTCGCATACCTTCGAATCAGATAGTGCATTGCAGTTTGTGCTCCCTTATATAGTAGGGTGCAGTCGCAACCATGATAGCAGGGTCACGGCTTGTGCTAGTATCGTAGGAGGGCCGGCCAGGTCCAGTCCCTTCATTCAAACACTCTCGCGGCCCGTTTGTGTGCCTCCTATTTTTATTTTGTCAATTTCTTTGTTCAACCTCACGCTTTTCCTTCTTATCCTTGCCCCCACTTCCTCCAGTTCGTGAAGTCTCAAGCTACCGCGCCGAATGGTTTCCTGTAATCGTCGGATCCCTTCATCCAGGTCTTCTCATTCAGGTCGAACTGTAGGGGCAGTGGTCGGGGAAATTCTCTTTACTTCCTGTCCGACCATGGATAGAGTTCCTATGGCACACCCTGCTTTGTTTACGGTCTTATCGGCCCAGCGAACCCCCATTACGCACAGATTCAGTTGGGTCAATCGTTGCACAACATACAACCATGCCCTCCATTGTAGATGGGTGCCCGCACTACTCCGTCATGGCTACCTTGGCTGCATTCGCCGTGCACGTCCTCCAATCTGTACCCAGAACCGCCTTCTACCTTCGCACCCATTCCACCTCATCTTCCTCTGTGCGCGCCACCCTGGTGTGATTGCCGCACGCAGTGCTTCTTCTGTCACACCCTGTTGCTCCTGCTCTATGATTGAAGTTCTGCCACGGTTGACAAAATCCTCCTCCTTTGTTGCGCCGTTGTCCGCTGGCTATTTCCATACCTCAGTTGTCACACATCGTAGTGATCTAATCATCATGTTACTGTTGAGTGTTGTGACTTCATGCAATCTGTTCTGCCATCATTCGATCTCCTCGACTGAATCCGAGGTGTAGGAACTATCACGCTCCCATGAGATTCTCCCGTCTGCTGTGGGATTCACCCGATCCTGGTCTTGCACTGTTATCTCGTAGATGCAATCCAATTCATCATCACTGTCCTCGTCGCGCACCGGTTCGGTTTAGCGCGCTCCTTCGGCTGGGTCTAGCGGAACTATAACACAGAGTGACTTTTTCTCGAATGTCATCTTTCACCTTTTTAAGTTGATGATCCCATTCATGTCGGTGGCCCAATCTATTCCTAGCAACGCAAGGTATGGGTTACTGTCATCAACAATTTTTATTACCTCAAAGTCTGTCTGCATACTTACGCCTTCAATGTCCACTGTCACCACTTGCAATCTTCCCATCGGTAGGATCTTTTGTTGGTTGGCCATTCGTAGTTGAATAGGAGACCACTGTAGTGCAGGCCTGCCCATGCGTTCCCACATTTTCTTAGGCAACACATTCGCATCCGACCCCAAATCCAGGATGACCTGATCCATCTCATACTCACTGATTTGCGTCGTTATTCGCATATCCCACCCAGTGCGCAAAGCATGTTTTCCCAGTTTCTGAACTACGTGTGGCTCCCCTGATCCTGCGCACCTAGTGATCAGCTCTTGCAATCCTTTAACTGCCTTATTGTCGTGTAGCAGCTTCATACATGTCTCTAGAAAGGTAATAAGCATAGAGGGATCCATTCCCGGCTCAATTGGATCCCTACTACCTGGAGTAGAGACTTCTGTGAAGCTCTTCTAAGCTTCCTTAGACGTCCCTTTCACCTGTTCCACCACAAAGTTAGGTTCCTTTGTAGGAGCATCGCGACCCTTCCCATCTTCTTCGGGTTGTTTCCTTGCCTCTCCTCCCGTGGTCATGCCGCTTCTTAGTACCATGTTTACACTGGGGTCCTCTTCGCGTGGTTCAGATCTCATCATTTGGACATTTTGAGTTGGCGTAGGCTGTAGTACCCCCTTTTCACTCATTTGGGCAATCAACATTGGAAAATCTACCATTTCATGGTCAAACTGCTCATAGTATGGACAAGATATTCTCATCGAGTTAGTATAGTCAGGGGTGTAGTGCACCGGCCCTCCACTTATAATAGATCAGTTGTCTATGCCCTCATCCAAGCCCCATTTCTCCTCTTCCTTTCCTGCGTCCTTGGAATCCACCGCGTGGCCCTACGGCTAGGCCGAAACCCCGCGCCTCAATTTGCATTCGATAGGCTGGGGTCCTCTCCATCATTAGCTCGTAGCTTCGACATGTTCGTTCGTCGTGACCCACTGATCTATAGAAGTTGCAATACAACTGCTGTGGAGTCTAGGCATACTTCTGCAACAGGTGAAAGTTGTCTGTTGCGTGCTTTCCTCCTACTTGACAAATTGTGCACCATAGCACGGGCGCTGCACTTAGCCCTGGTTGTACCTCCAGCCTTAATGGAATTGGCCCCCCTCTCGCCAAATAGTTCACGAATACGGGGCAGCAATCCTTATCGTGACCTTGACTTTTGCATTTGATACACCCTACTTCTGTACGCGCCTCCGGTCGAGGCGCCCTTTCTTGCTTCAAACTTTACATTTCTAAGCATAGATTTTGTAGTTGCATGTGGATTTGCTGAACTCCCAACCCTGAATCCTGTATTGGAGTTTCATGTAACCTCATTGTTGTCTCTAATGCTTTAGCTTGGGTTGAGATCTTTTGCTGTGGTAGCACCATCCTCAGATGTGGTGTCAAAGATTCCACAAACCACGCGCAGTGTTGCGCATCTGTCAGCGTCATGTTAGCCTCGCGGATTGTACTCTTCAATCTCTCATCCAGATCCCATGGGGTTTCACCAGGCAGCATCGCGATCTCCTTGAACCTGATGATTGACTATGTCTCTGATTTTGGCCGGCTAAATTCTTTGTTCAACACATCCTAGATCACTGTTATTCCCACATTTGGGTGATTGCTAGAATACTTTATATACCACATCAATGCGCGATCCTGTAGCACGCTTACCAGAGTAGCCTTTTTGATATTATCATCCATCGCACCTTGGGCTTCCCATACGTCCTTTACCACAAACCAGAACTGATCTAGTTCCTCATTTCCTATGCCTCTAAATACAGGCAACTTGATCACGTTCGCCATGTTAAACTTCTGGTTTGCACGCAGGTGTGCTAAGGCCACCTACGAACTCATACCGCTTCTAATCCAATCAATCTTCAATCTCTTTTTTTGTAGGGTTCCAAACTTCTGACATCAAACATCCCTTAGGCAAATCCCGGTCCCGGCAACAGAACCATTTGTTGGCTTATTGGGCCCTAACCCAGGTTCGGAAGAGTTATTTTCCAAACAAATCCCGTAGCTACTGGCCCTTTCAGCAACAGCCCATGGAGTGCAGGCTGAGGTCTCACCCGAGGTAGCAGGGGAGGGTGTTGGAACCAGGTTTTCGCACCCTTGGGATGTCTTGATGTGGTCTAGAGGGGCCGCGAACTGTTCTGCGGCCTCGCGCCACTCTATACTGCTGTCAGGCTTCCGCGTAGATCCGCACATGTGTGTTTTCTTATTAATGAGTTATTATAGATCTGATCTACTTCTTAAGGTCTTTAAGAAAACATTTAAGAATAACAACTAGTGTGCACAATCATAAATATGCGTAAAATCAGAACATAAGAAACAGATAGATTCGCGGTAAAACACATAATGATCCAGAAGTTCTTATCTTTATTGATCCTCTTTTCAATACAACCAAATCCGTCCTGTGCACTCAACTGCAGGGGTCTGCGCACACAGCTGCAGACTCTACCAGGCCTCTGTACACACAGCTGCAGAGCCTCTATCTATCTACCAACACCCCTGACTCGAACTTACATACGCAAATAGAATATTTCCTTCACAAACCCATAATATCAAGATCCAAAACCAAAAAAAAACTAACTTCTAGCCATAGAGCCTTGCTCTATTTATACATTTCCATGGTCCACGAACCATGGGTAGGCTGACTCACTTTCTATTTTCTTACATTATTTTCAGGCGGACAACCCTTTGACTTGACTCATTACAATTCACGCTCTGCGCACTTCGCAGAGTCTTTATCATACTTTTACCCAAAATTGTGGGCTTTGAGCCCCAAAATTGTTATGCGGGGCCTCCGCTACCCAACAAAAGGTTGTGAAAATGCTTGGATAATTAGTTCATGTTGGCCTGTTATCTTAGCAAGATCAAAGATAGAAATATTGGCTCGATCTCTCTTCAAATATTCAACTATGCTAATCGATTGTTTCACTTTTAGCAGGAAATTTCGAAGTGTCTGGAGACATGGCTTTATTTCACACTTTTGTAGTGATGAAATAACTTTTTTTGTTGGAGGAAGTGTTCTTAGAAGTAGTAGAATTTACAAACTTACTTTGTGCATTCTGGGTAGGATTAATTAGTGGTGAGATCCTTCTTAATAGTTGTTCCTTCAATTTCTATCTCATCATATCATGTTCAGAAATGGGCCCTTGGCTCCTCAAGTTATATTGACCTTGAGGTGGTGCTTCAACACTCTTCTTATCAGCATTAAGGATACAATCCAAATAATTCATTGCATGTCCAATACCTAAACTTTCTTCAATCATTGCAGGTTCTTTTGTTTCTTCTGTTTACTCAAACTCCTCATCTGCTTGTAAGGAATCAATAATGTGTGAGACCATAGAATTCATGTTGTGGTTCCACTGTGAGAATTTATTTTCTGAATGATATTCTGGGGGGGGAAATAAATACTTATACATGCCCATACCTTCAATATTCAACACAACATTCAAACTATGGGAAGCTTTAGCAGGATGATTGTTGTTGTTGTTGTTGTTATTCCTTCAGAATGGAAAATATGTGGCAGGGTTGCTACTGGTATAATTCTGGCATGACCTTCTCTTTAACTCTAAAACTTCATTGGTGAGTGATTTTAATGTTTCGTCAATCTTTCAATACATGTGGAATCCTTTTATTTAGCCTTACTTTAAGAATGCTGAGACTTCCTGTCAGTATCCTTGGAATATTTAGATTCATCATCGTCAGTGATAACTTCAATAACACGCAAGTATTTCTCCACAATGATTGTTTTTGCAAAGTTTAGAGAGTGTCTCCTTTACAACTCTTTTAACGAATGAAGAAATGTTGGTGGGCAAGGCAGTTGTATAATAGTCAATAGTGTTTGAATCATGAGGTTGCATGTCCGGGGGAAAAAATTTCAGTATGTAATTGAAATTTTGATTGAAGTATTTTACTTTCTCTTTTTCCCCCATCTTACTATTCTGGGGCTTTTTCAATAACAAGGCAGAAGTCTTGTCATCAACAAATTTCTCCAAAAATGATTTCTTAAAATCCCTCCAACTGTGGACTTAGTTGATAGGTAGAATATGGTACCAAGCTACTTCTCTACCTTCTAAGGTAAGAGGAAAAATCATGCAAGAAACATCATCATATTGTACCTATAACATTCATAGATGCATGTAGAAATCATCAATGTGATCTTCTTCCTTTGTCTTCTTTTCTGCTTAAAACTTTGTAAAACCTTTTCTGGATGTCTGGGCGTATTATGGAGGTTATCTGAAAGAGAAAGGGGTCCTTGGACCATCCAATCCAAGTCCTTTTTGGCAATGTATTTGCCTCTTTGTTCCTCCTCCTTTCAAGAATCTAAGAAGCCTTCTCCTTCACCGTTTAAACCATTATTGAACTCAAAATCAATTCCCGGGTGTTCTTCATCAGAAAGAACAATTTCCTCCTCATACCCTTTGTTAATGGGTGGACTTTGATCTGGTTTAACTGTGTCTTTTGAGGATTCTGCTAACTCTTCAAGAGTGGCAAAAACAAAATCTTCCACTGATGCAACTAGTACACTGATACGAGTTGTTTCTTTCTTGTTAAGATGATGCAGGAGATTATGAGCAACAAGGAGTAAACTGATAGATTTTGTAAACTAATGGTTTATAGGTCAAATCATGAGTAGTTGTTCTTAGGTAACCTCGTATGCAAACTCCGGATGTAACACCATCCTCCCACATCTACCCAAGTAACTGGCCAACTCGGTAAACATGTGATGAGAGGCTACTATGATATGATTCAACCTCTTAGGCCACCTTAAGGAAGTGGAATCGATGGAAACACATCAAACATACCTTCCACATTAGTAACAACACTCTCAGGAGCCATCCCAACCACTCAGGTATCATGCCCTTAGGCCCCACCGAGTTTTTAAGCTATTAAACATTTGGATGCTCCCATGCTATGTGCATGCCAGTGTCCAGAGAACTCTAGATGCTCCCATAAGCTTGCATGCCTTTGTCCAGGGACTATCTCCAGCAGACCTGTGCCAGATTCTGTGGGATTTAGGGCACTTTTCAAGCCAAAAATTTTGGCCACTACCCAGAACTTGTTGTAACTTCCAGAATCCATTAAAAAAATGATGAAAATACTAATAAACCAAAAACTGACTCCAGGACTAGGCCTAACCATCCCCAATAGGGGACTAAAATTCTGTCAAACACTTGGCATCAGCGCAATCTACAGGTCTAGGATATAAGACAGAGCATGAATGACTGAAAACTCTAATGAGACATGACAAGAAACTAATAACTCAACCCAAGCTAAAGGAAACATGAGAACCAACCAGAAAAACAAAGAAATAAACCCACAACACCATGGCTATCTAGGAAATGGCAAGCCTAGGAAAATACACTGTCAATCCAAGCAATCTTCCATGCTAGTGACAGATCATAACTGAGAAACCACATGCATGCCAAAACTAGTGAGGAAAACATACATGCAACTCAGTATGTGCAAGAAAAACCCACTGTAGACATTGATCATGGTGTCCTCTTGCGCTTTCCTGCTCTTCCTGTTCCTTCTTGCACCAAATATCCAAGTATGCCACACTCTCCAAGAGTGCTCAAAGAAAACTCTAAGTATCCAAGAGTATGAGAGAGAGAGAATAAAAGAGAGCTCCACCAAAACTAAACTAACCAAGCCTGCCTACTGATCCTCATAAGCCTTTTTATCAATGAGGCCTATATTTTCTTCATTTTCCATTATTTTCCTTCATTTTCCTCCTCACATGTAACCTATGACCTTTCACCTTCATTTTCTCCTAATTTCCATTATTTTCTAAACAGATGTGCCAAAAATGCCATTTTGCCTTTCTAAAGCCTTTTCCATTGCCTTTGCCAATTTCCTTTAGCCATAATCAACCGAATGAAAACCCACTAGGATTTTTTTCCCACTATTCAGCTTGGAATACGTGTCCCATGACCGTGGTATTCTATATTTTTACATGGATTTTTTAACCAGGGCTGTTACAAAACCCTTCCCCTTGGGGGGACACCGTCCTTGATGTTCAATGACACCTATAACTAATAAGACTGCTAAAAACAAAACATATTTCCCATGGAGCTTTATAACATAGCTTGTTGCAATATTTACAATGACCACTGCTGAAACATGACAAACATATCATTTACTAGAGATTTATAACACAACTCATTACAGTATTTATAGTAATAACCACATATACACACATACACATTTGCTTCACCCAGCAAATAGCCATATTGTCTATGGAGCTTTATAAATCTAGCTCAATACAATATTTACAATGACATACACATATGCACATTTGCTAAACCAAAAAATAAAAGGATACGATGCATGCATCTACAACAAGGGAATCTAGAGGCTCACACCTCCACCCTCAAATTAATACCAGGATTCACCTCCTTCCCAGGAAGTCCAGAATCCCCTGTAAGGTCAAATTTGCATCCAATGTCCAGTGCCACTTGTCCTTTCAATGAATAATTATTGACTCATTGTTCTAGGGCACACTCCCAATGTGCATCTGATTCCATCTAGGAATGCTAATGACAAAAACAAATATATCCCCGACCTTCCCTTCTCTGCTACATAGTCCCTCGGCAATCCATTCACCCCCTTCCATGCAGTCACACACCTTCCAAGTTCTGTTGGCACCCACATCCCGGTGTTGAAAATGGCAACAAGAAATGCTAAAAATAGAAGTGCTAAAAATAGCACTGCTATAAATAGTAGTTCGAGTACCAATGTTGGACATAGAAACAAGGAATGAAAAATGGAAGTGCTAAAAATAGCATTGCTATAAATAGCATTTCGGGATGGATTGCAATTTTAGTTAGTCCCTAAACTAAAATTGAGAAGTAAAATTTGAATTTGATCTTAGCGGTTATTTGATTAATAATTAATTACTTCATCTTGAGTTAATTAGTTGTATAAAATCAAACATGAAGTCTATGTGAGGACATGCAATAGTTATCCCATTAATTGAGGCATTTATCCATCAGTTAAAGAGATAAGGATGAGTTGTAATATTGAGTTGTAATTAGTTGGCTCAGTTAACTGAGTCAAGTCCAATTAGACTAGTTCAAACAGTTTGTTGAATTAATTGTGAATTTAGTTAGTTAATGCTTGCATGCATGTAACTGTTGCACTTCAAATAACTGAATATCTCTCATAAATAACTCATGCATGTTAGTTCAGTCAGAGACCCAGTTGAGATCAGAGGATGGGACAGTGTACTATCAGTTGGAGGATTTTCCTACATAGGAAACTCACCCATGTAGAAGGAATTATCTCCTTCAGGTTTGTGCAGTTATTTCTAAGCCAAGTGAGCAGTGTAAGGTGGGAATTCACACAAGTGGAAGCACTGGACCCTAGGAAAAGTTGTGCAAGGAAATAGGAGGCTTGGAGGGCAGAGGAGAAGGTTGTGATAGCCTTTGACTGTCTATGAGTAGTATTGTTTGATTTTAGAGAGATCAGGATAGCTTGAGAGCTAATTCCTTTTGTAACTTGAACATATTTCCACTTGTATGATAATACAGAGATTGGGGTTTTAGGCTGAGGCTTTCCCCGAGTTATTTCTTTTGTGTTATGTGTGATTGATTTCTCATTCTCAGTTATATGTGTTCTCATTGATCTTGCTCAATTCGATTAAGCTTCTGCAAAGTTTGTTGTAGAAGTAGATCTTGTATTTTTCTTTAGTATATTGCATAATCAGTTGATCTACAGTGGGAAATTCTACATGGTATCGGAGCAAAGGTGATCAAGGCAAAGAACAGTATACAAGAAGGAGGAGTTCAAAGTTTTTGGCTCCTGAATATAGAAATCGAGTTCTTATCACATCTCAATTTCACTTATGGTGTTCAGTGGTTTAAGACTCGAGTATGCCCTTGATGGCAGATCGAATTATATAGCCTGGAAGGATCACATGGAGGCAGTATTAGAGGATAACAGTCTAAAGGACTCCATTGATCAAGAAGTCTCCAAGCCGACTAATGCTACTCAACTGGCAGAATGGAAGAAATTTGGGGCTAGAGCAAGGAGAATTCTCCTGGAGGGAGTTCGAGACCACATTGTCTCGAGCCTCCATGGGAAGGAGACACTGTTTTCGATGTGGAAAACATTGAAAGATCTATATCAGAACAACAACGATCAAAGGAATTTGGTGCTTAAAGACAAGCTTCGTAAGATCAAGTGTGAAAAGGGTGACATGATCTCAACATATCTGAACAAGCTCCAGGGATGAGCTTGGAAGTGTAGGGATCAGGACAGTTGATGATGAAATGGTGAGTCTTTCACTCCTCGGTCTTCCTAAGAGTTGGCATAGCTACCACGACTCGGTTAATGGAAGAGAAAAACTGCCAGATTGGGAACTACTTTGGTCGGATCTGATGTAGGAGGAGATAAGAATAAGCACCAGAGATGGATCTTCTTCATCCAAGGAGGATGAAGAAAATTGTGCCTTAGCGAGTAAGGCAAAGAAAGGGAAGGAGAAGGATTCTCATTCCAATTCGAATTCTTCCCATGGTAGGAAGAAGCTTGACAAATCAAAAGTGCGATTCTTTCGTTGTCATGAGGTGGGCCATTTTGCTACAAATTTTCTACTGAGGAAATCCAAGAAGGGATCCATGGAAGGATCAGAAGGTGAGGCACTGGCCTCACGGTTCGAGTTGGATTTCACACTTTTCGCATGCATGGTTTCATCCATGGTGGGAAATGGTTGGTTTCTTAACAATGGAGCTTCTTTCCACATGACCGTCGACAAGAGTTTGTTCAGTACCTTAGAGGAGAAGGATCTCCAAATGCGGATCGCAATGGGTAATGATGAAAAGTATGGTGTCTCAGGTGTAGGCACAGTTGTTTTCCAGAGGGAGCATGGAGCCTACATTACCTTGACCAATGTCAAGTATGTACTAGGACTAAAGAAAAACTTGGTGTCAATCGCGATGCTGGAAGACAAAGGCTATGATGTAGTCTTCAGTAAGGGAAAGGTTTTCCTTCGACACATCACCACTAGACAGGTGAAGAAGATTGGTTCACGAGTCAAGAACCTATATGATCTTGAGGTTCAAGATGCATGCAAAGCCTTGAGGAGCAAGGAAACTGATGGAGACTTGGTGATTGAGAGGGAGAGTACATTACCTCTCAACATGCAGCGCCAGAATAAGTCTCATACAATTGTGGAGGAGCCACAATTGGTGAAGCAGCTTCAGGAGGTTGTGGAGCAGCCACAACTGGAGAAGTCGAGAGGAGACCAAGTGGAGGCATCCACTCATGCAGGGACCTCCAGTAGGGGGAAATTTCGAGCCAAGTGGGTAGAGGGATCACATGCATCCATACCTCCAGGTAGGAGGTGGGGCGATGTGGAGTGGCAGTCCCAAGAAGGCTAGAAAAGGGGCAGGATCATTGAGGTACCCAACCTCTTTGATTAGACCTTGTTACGAGAGCCCCGACGAGGAGTAGCAGGACTGGTTGAGTGGGTAGATACAGATGCAGATGGAGCGGCAGAGGGAGCTACAATGCAGGAATCCCAAGTCAATGTAGAGCTAGCAGGCTGCAACAATGCAAGAGGCACAAGAGTGTTGCACCAGTGCAGGATGGCACAGAGAGGTGTGCAATGGTGCGAGATGCATGGAGTGTTGCAGCAGCTTAGAGGTAAGAGAGGGAGCACTTGTCAGTGGCAGATGGAGCTTCAGCATTAGAGGATGTTTCTAGCCCAACAAGGAGGTCAGTTGGGAGTTTTTTTTTGTTCCTAGCGTTGCTGGAGTAACAACACTTGGGAGAAGTGTTGCATGCAGAACATTCCAAAGGTTCAGGATCAGATTCGAGTTGAATGCCTTTCTTGTTGAGAGGGAGTGTTGAAAATCAAAACAAGAAATCCTAAAAATAGCACTGCTAAAAATAGCAGTTCGGGTACCAGTGTTGGACATAGCAACAAGGAATGAAAAATGGAAGTATTAAAAACAACATTGCTATAAATAGCATTTCGGGACAGATTCCAATTTTAGTTAGTCCCTGAACTAAAATTGAGAAGTAAAATTCGAATTTGATCTTAGCAGTTGTTTGATTAATAATTAATCAATTCATCTTGAGTTAATTAGTTCTAGAAAATCAAACATGAATTCTATGTGAGGACATGCAATAGTTATCCCATTAATTGAGGAATTTATCCATCAGTTAAAGAGATAAGGATGAGTTTTAATATTGAGTTGTAATTAGTTGGCTCAATTAATTAAGTCAAGTCCAGTTAGACTAGTTCAAATAGTTTTTTGAATTAATTGTGAGTTTAGTTAGTTAATGTTGGCATGCATGTAACTGTTGCACTTCAGATAACTGAATATTCTCTCATAAATAACTCATGCATGTTAGTTCAGTCAGAGACTCAGTTGAGATCAGAGGATGGGACAATGTACTATCAGTTGGAGAATTTTTCCTATATAGGAAACTCATCCATGTAGAAGGAATTATCTCCTTCAAGTTTGTGCAGTTATTTCTGAGCCAAGTGAGCAGTGTAAGGTTGGAATTCACACAAGTGGAAGCACTGGACCCCAGGAAAAACTGCGCAAGGAAATAGGAGGCTTGGAGGGCAGAGGAGAAGGTTGTGAGAGCCTTTGACTATCTATGAGCAGTATTATTTGATTGCAGAGAGAGCAGGATAGCTTGAGAGCTAATTCTTTTTGTAACTTGAACATATTTCCACTTGTATGATAATACAGAGATTAGGGTTTTAGGTTGAGGCTTTCCCCAGGTTATTTCTTCTATGTTATGTGTGATTGATTTCTCATTCTCAGTTACATGTGTTCTCATTGATCTCGCTCAATTCGATTAAGCTTCCACAAAGTTTGTTGTAGAAGTAGATCTTGTATTTTGCTTTAGTATATTGCATAATCTGTTGATCTACATTGGGAAATTCTACACCCGGGTAGTCCATCTCTTGGCAAGGCTTCCTCGCATCGAAAGATACAAAAACCAAGGCATATCATTGCCTCAAAACCATCATACCGGTCACTGCATGCTCATGGAAATAAATGGATACTATTGGGTGCCAATGTCCCATAATGGCCCCGCTACTGAAGTTATTTACCAGCATATGGCTGAATGTTCCAATTCCTTTCATTAATGTTGCTAATTCTTGTAGTCAGTTTCAACCACCCAAACTGGCATTTCCGTGCTTCTTATAATAAGCACATTATTTCCATTAGATTCAAATAAATTGAAACACTTCAAATCATACCTCATTGGTGGCCCATCAACAAGGTACATTTGCAATTTTGTTCGCTTCATGTCACAACAAGTCAAACTATAATCTTTGAACAAATAATCATGTATGAACATATCACATCAGGTTAGCTCAAAACACAACCATCATTGATCAAAATCATAAATCACATGTAACCATCATAAACCAGAATCATAGATCACATGTAATCATCATAGACCATAATCATAAATCCCATGCATAATAAAATAAAATAAAATAATGATACTTATCATTTAATAAATCCTTAGCTTCTACCTTTTCCTTATTCTATACAGACACTAGAATGGTTTCCACACCTCATAAACACCCAGTGCCTTCTCCTCAACCATGTGCACATACACATAGTGTGCATCACACACACACACAACTACACATGACATACAACACCATGCAATGCGTGCACCTACACCTGACATGCCACTCATACAACTACACCTAGTGTACAACACAACACAATACATACGCCTACATCCAGTGTACACCACAACAAAATACATACACCTACACCCAATGTACAACACAACAAAAATACGTACACAGAGTACAACACAATGAATACATATGTCACGGTACCACAACTACAAAATGAATACATATGTCACGGTACCACCCGCAGGACGTGTGTGCAACATCACATGTACGCAGTGCCACCTACACAATGCCACATGTACACCACACCACTTGTACAACGTGTACACAATACCACATGTACACAGTACCACTTTCCCGACATGTACATGGCACCGCATGTACACGACGCCACATGCACAACATGTACACAACACCACCTGCACACAACGCTACTTACAACATGTACACAACACCACATGCACACATAACCACTTGTACAATCATGCATACAACACCATATGTGCATAGCACCACATGTACAACATGTACGCAACACCACATGTACATAACATTGCATATCTATCATGTACATAGCATCATCTGTACAAAACATTGCATATCCAACATGCACATAGCACCATCTACACATAAATCTGCATATCCATCATATGCACAGTGAAATATGTACACAGAACAACATATCCAACATGTACATAGCACCATCTATACCCACCACTGTATATGCAATATTTGCACAACACTATTTGTACCACCCTGTACATAACATTGCATAAACAATACATACAAAACACCGCATGTGCACAAAATAACAAATGCAACATGTACAACATATGCACAACAACAATACCACACATCCAAAACCATATTGTCTCTACCAAGAAACATTGCTTCCACTGTCTCTCTACCATCCATGCTTATCCTAACATGTTGCAAAGCACATTGTTTTGATTGTGCTAATATATCAAGTTTAATGTTACCTGTAATAACATAAACATAGGCATAATACAAGCATACAATATCAATTAATATCCACATCATAATGAGCTTACATATTTCTCATGACTACTCTTCCCACTTGATTCCTCATAAACTAGGAACCTCTTCATGTCCTTCACTTGCATAAGAAATCATTCCTCCACAAGAATGATCCCTAACGACCCTGTCCAACAAAAACATACATACATACATATATATACATATAAATATTAGCATTAAACAATCATGATCATGTCAAACAACGACATACATATATACATATAAACATTAGCATAAAACCAATCATGATCCATGATGACCATGTCATACATGGCATACATACATACATGTATACATATATAGACATCGGCATAATCATGATTTCACCATAATTACCAGATATCATAAGGTCAATGTTAAGAGAACTCCCTTTATCTGTGCATAGCATGCACAACATTGAGAGTAATTGTTCCCAACATATCCAAGGCATCTGACACCTCAAATCAGTTTGATTCACCTTTCCTATTACCTTTCTCATGATTGTACTGCCACTGTCCATTTATACCAATGGACCAAACCAATTCAACTTATTATCATATTGTTACCTTCAACTTCCCTTACTCATGCACCGAGCTTCATCCAAGCCTTACATCACCTTTTGGGTGCCACACAACTCTCCATGAACTCCATTAACTTTCCTCTTTCCCAATCAATACCCAAGACTCAAAACATAAAAGGCAAGACAAGAAACAAATAAGAAGAAAACCACAAAAATCAATAACAATAAAATACCGCAAACAAAGTGGCAAGGCCTTGCACCATACATAAACAAAACCTCAAATCAAGCTCAACAAATCACAAAATACCAAAAACACAAGGTTCTCCACTAACACCATGACTCAATCCCCATGGTTCCTAGTGCTTCCAAGGGAAAGTTCAACCTAATTTTTCTTCGATATTTCATGGTAGCCTCTTTTCCATGCAATCCCTTGCATCATACTGCCATCAACGCATAACTGTTAGTGCATAAGTAAACATAACAACATACTAGTTACCTTACCTTGTCATACTAATGCCAAGCATGTTACCCTACAACTACTCACACATGTCAACCACATGTTCCAATTATCGAGACAATCATATCTATCAATTGAAATCAAACTTTACCAAGCTAACAATCATGTCTTAATCCATAGTCAACTCGTACTCATTAGACATAATGCTACAACTATCACCTACTTACACTCAAGTACATAACAACTATCTCAACACATATGTATTAGTACAACCATCTTAAAACAAAATCATTTTGACAAGAAATATTATAAATGCGTACTCATATCATTCAAGTAATCAAACATTCAGACAAAATATAGACGACATAATCAAACATTCAAGCACAAGGTAGATGACATAAGAAAACTCATACCTTAATGTATCTCAGTGGAGGCTAGCTTATCTACACAATCAAGCTAGATTAGCACGATATAACTTCACAACATATCAACTCAACCATAAATAAGGTCATGATATTCATGACAATAACTAGCTAACATGTTTACATTATAAACTCATAAATAATTGTCATCCATGAATAATAATCACATATGCAAATTCAGTCTAGATTAGTACAACACAATATCACAAATATGTCAACTCATACTTGAATGTCATAACCCTAAGCATATGCATAGGCCAATCCAATTTAGTATGAGACATATAACATCAAGATCTTAATTCAATAACCCTAATCATTAACTAACATATAACAACAACACGTTAACATATAACATATCCATCAACGGGATATAACATAATAATCAATTTAACTACATGCCCAACATGAAAACATGTATGATGACATGCTCTTGCCTCTGGGTCCAATGCTACAACTTCACTTTGATGGTCTGCATCTCCTTCTCTATCTTAGCCAACACATTAGCCTCATAACAACCAACAACTTCATGATAACCTAAAATGCATATAATGACCTCACAATGCATGTCTAACCTATTATGCATGCATAACCATAACCATAACAATGCATGCACAACAACCTATAGACACTGACATGCATAACAAATGCATATACAACCATACACTCATGACGACACATTCCCCAAAAACACCATCAACCTTCACATGGCGACATCACTACAGCCATGATCAACACCATGTAAATGCAACAAGCACATGGACTACCAACATAAGGAACACATATGCAACCAACATGAATGCATGACCAACACACCACCCATCCAGTCTGAGGGGTGAACCATGCTCTGATACCACTCTATAACACCCTCCTCCCACATCTACCCAAGTAACCAGCCAACCGGGGTAAATATGTGATGAGAGGCTACTATGATATGATTCAACCTCCTAGGTGACCTTAAGGAAGTGGAATCGATGGAAACACATCAAACATACCTTCCACATCAGCAACAACACTCACAGGAGCCATTCCAACCACTCATGTATCATGTCCCTGGGTCCCACTGATTTTTTAAGCTATTAAACCTCTAGACGTTCCCATGTTATGGGCATGCTAGTGTTAAGAGAGCTCTGGACGCTCCAACAAGCCTGCATGCCTGCATCTAGGGACTATTTCCATTTGACCTCTACTAGAGTCCGTGGGATTTAAGGCACTTTTCAAGCCCAGAATTTCGACCACTTCCTAGAACTTTCTGTAAATTCCGGAATCCAATAAACACATGATGAGAAGAATAATAAACCAAAAACTAACTCCAAGACTAGGCCTGACCATCCCCAACCGGGGCTAACATTCTTTCAAACACTTGGCATCAATGAAATCTACAGGTCTAGGATACAAGACAGAGCATGAATGACTGAAAAAATTGATGAGACATGATAAGTAGGATCACCACCTTCTCCCTTGAACTGTTATGACATCAATTAGGTCTTTCATCCATCATTTTAATAATTACAAGTAAATACATGAAATAACTATGACATGAACCAATCAATTAACCATGTTTATAACCAACATAAAACAATGAGATAACAACCATTAAATCCACATATAAAAAAGTACAAAATCAAGATAACTTAGTTTTTATTAAACATAGGCAAATCTTACCAGGTTTGGGACTTCCATGTACCACCCGACCATAGACATGGTTGAACCAAATCTCTCTTCAACCAGTCACCCCCATGCCATATTCCAAGCATGAATGTGGGATCTCATAAAACACATCAATCCAAAACCATCTAGGGCTTCCATAGGCTAACCACCTCAACCCATCAAATAGTTATTCCACCTCACGGTCAGACATCACAAAACCATCATCAGATTGGTCTCTACCCAAGACTTCCAGGGCTCTAGAGCATTTGTTCCAACCTAACTTCCAGGGCTCTAGAGCGTTTGTTCCAACCTAACTTCTAGGACTAGTTACTCAACCCACGACTATTGTTAGGCTCCAAAGCATTTGTCCAACCAAGGCTCCAGGACTAGTAACTCAACCCACAGTTTTTCTAGGCTTCGAGAGCATTTGTCCAACCGGGGCTTCCAATAAGAGTAACTCAACCCACCAAGGGATTCTAGAGCGTTTGTCCAACCAAGGATTCCAGGACTAGTAACTCAACCCAAGTTGATATAGGGCTTCCAGAGCATTTTTCCAACCAAGCCTCCAGGACTAATAACTCAAACCAAGCCGTTACAAGTCTTCCAGAGCGTTTTCCCAGCCAAGGCTCTAGGAACTAATAACTCAACCCAAAGCCTCCAGGACTAATAACTCAACCCAAGCCGTTACAAGGCTTCCAGAGCGTTTTCCCAACCAAGGCTCTAGGTACTAATAACTCAACCCAAGCTAAAAGAAACATGAGAACCAACCAACAAAACAAAGAAATAAACCCACAACACCATGGCTATCTAGGAAATGGCAAGGCTAGGAAAATCCATTGTATATCCAGGCAATCCTCCATGCCAATGAAATATCATAACCAAGAAACCACATGCATGTGCCATGCATGCCAAAACTAGCAAAGAAAACATACATGCAACTTGGTGCCTACAAGAAAAACACATTGTAGCTTTTGATCTTGATGTCCTCTTACGCTTTCCTGCTCTTCCTTTTCCTTCTTGATCCAAAACTCCAAGTATGCCACACTCTCAAAGAGTGCTCCGAGAAAACTCAAGTATCCAAGAGTATGAGAGAGAGAGAATAGAAGAGAGCTCCACCAAAACTGATCTAACCAAGCCTGCCCACTAATCCTTGGAAGCATTTTTATCAATGAGGCCTCTATTTTCTTCATTTTCCATTATTTTCCTTCATTTTCCTCCTCACATGTAACCTGCGACCTTTCACCTTCCTTTTCTCCTAATTTCCATTATTTTCATAAATAAATTTGCCAAAAATTCCATTTTGCCTTTCTAAAGCCTTTTCCATTGCCTTTGTTGATTTCCTTTAGCCGAAATAAATTGAATGAACACCCACTAGGATGTTTTTCCCACCATTCAGCTTGGAATACATGTCCCATAACCTTGGTCTTATATACTTTTACATGGATACGGGTGTGGTGGAGACGAAATGTCACTTTGTCATGGAGTGTGCAACATACAAGGATATTTTCATTTAGTATGAAAACAATCTAAAGGTTGACAACATGCACCATCTATTTGGAAAAAATAAGATCGATTAGATTTCTAGCCTTCTAGTCAAGACTCATCGCAGAAAATTCGACATCAAAAAGAATATGAAAATGAGTTAAAATTATTATTCTCTTGATCCTTTAAACTACTCAACCTCATGAACGTCATTAAAATCATTCATAACATCATCTTTTTTTCTTAAAAATAAATAAATAACTAACTAACACAAAACCAAACCTCTACCTCATTATTTTAACTTGGAAATACCATAACTAAAGGAATATTCACAAAGTTGATTAGAAAATAAATTGCAATACCTTTGTTCAAAGAATCATTATAATTCTCACCTAGCCAACTTTAAAAAACATTAAGGTTACAACTGAACATTACAATATATGCATTAATATGTATATACAAATTTTGGTAAAAGAATTAATTGAAATACCATAACTAAATGAATATTCACAAAGTTGATTAGAAAATAAATTGCAATATCTTTGTTCAAAGAATCATTATACAACTTAACATTACAATATATTAGGTAAAAAAAATTAATGAAAATGCCATAACTAAATGAATATTCACAAAATTGATTAGAAAATGAATTGCAATACCTTTCTTCAAAAAATCATTATAATACAACTTAACAATACAATATATGCATTAATATATATACATACAAAATTAGTAAAAAAATTTAAACTCGGTTTAACGAAGGTTGGAAAATTAATTATAAAAATATGATACCGTGTAAACCAATTCTACAATAACATTTTTTTTATTTAAAAAATATTCATCTCATAAAGAAAAATTATGAATTCTATGTTCGACTAACGAGAAGTGAGTAAAGTAGCATGTTCAGAATTCTGGTTTGAAGTGTGGAGATGTTCACAAATAGTTTGAACTGCTCTTTTGCTGGATTAATTCGTATGCTTTTTATTTTTGGTGTTTAGTTTGACTTTGAAGATATGGTGTATTTTGTGGAATTCCAATCACTCTATGAGAGGGTACTTTTTGCTTAATTTATGATATAAAAATGTAGCGGGAAAGACTTTCTACTGGATTTGCAATGGATTTGTGTTGGTTCTAAGATTATAGGAAACACACTTTAAGTTAATCAATTTCTTTCTTATGCGATTTAGCGTTTGCAAAATGCATTTCTTTCTTATGCGATTTAGTGTTTGCAAAATGCTCTCCTAGCTTTTGATCCGTGATTTTTGCTGAAGTTATACCTATAGAACGTCGAGTCTGACATCGAATAGCAGGGGATAAGATTAATTGTTTAAGGGCCAAAATTGTGTCTTACCTACCTGACATTCCAGGTTCCAACAGAACAGGCCACAAACGTCCTACAGTGTCCACACTGTTTCAGCGAACGAGCTAGATTTCTCCATGTATTTTATTTGGCTTTTTAAACTCCAATGACAGAATTGTTGGTTGTGCCTGTTGGTTGTGAGTGAGTGTCTGCCTGCGAACAATTGGAGCTAGTACGTTGAAGTCTTGCTTTGTGGATCACCCTTTATTTGATTTTGGGATTGCGTTCAATAATACAAATTGTTGGAAAATGGTTGATGGAGTGTTGGAACTACTAAACAATTTAATACATTCTACTATCGACAACACAAACTTGATTGATAAAGTCATTCTCAGAAATATTCAAACCTGTTTGCAAAATGCACAAGAACAGATTGATTTTTTGCAGCTTGAATCTCAGCTACAACAAGAAGAACTAAAACAGAGGAGTCATTCTGAACATGTTTCTGTTCAGAACATTGAAACAACAACCCATCAACAGCAAGTCAATAATGTTACAGTTCATTCAGATAAAGCAGCAGTTGTACATGTAGATGCAGAAACTCAGTCTGCACTTCCCAAGCCCATCGTCAGACCTTGGGAACAGCTTGTCCACAACAAGCACAGAACTGGTCTTGGATATGACAAGGACTTGTCCTTTCATATTCCAGACTATGCCAAGCCCATTCAGTTTTAGAGTGTTGGATTCATTCATGACAGTTCAGCTACTCCCCATGACAGTTCACCTCCAGCTGTTCCAGATTCTGCACCTCTTCCACAACAACAACAACAGATTGTGAAATGCCAACACTGTGACCAAGTTGGCCATTTGAAAGATCACTGTTTTGATCTTCATCCATGTAAGCACTATCATAAAACCAGTCATTCTTCACATAGATGCTTCAGCAACAAACACCCTGCAAGAACAAAGATTCATCTTGGATGGATCGCTTCTTGGCAATGGGCATCAACAGCCAAGAAGATATTCCAAACACATGTTAGAACTTGTTCCAGAGTATTGAACAGTCTTGCAGTTGAGTTTTCTCCATCATCTCACCTTGTATCTGACAGGGGGGAAATGATGGTCATCTACAAGCTTCAAAGCCACATCAAGCGAGCCTAAGCCACAACTTGCCACACCAGTTTCAGAGTTGTAGCCAGAGACAAAGATGCTCGTGAACATGCCTTCAGTTGGCAATCTGGGACACTTCCTCTAGTAGAAGACTTCAGCTTCTTGCCAGTTTCGGAAGAATTCCAGGAACAAAATTGAGAACACTTCCTCTAGCAGAAGACTCCAGCTTCTTACCAGTTTTGGAAGAGTTCTAGGAATTGCATTAAGCATTTCAGAGTTGTTGGTCATCCTTAAACCATCACAGGTTGAGACTTCCCTTTTCAGGTTGAAGTTCTCCCTTTTATGTGGGGTGAGACCTCCCTTTATTGGTTGAAGGTTTCCCTCTTGAAAACAATAGGAGCACTTCCTCTAACAGAAGACTTCAGCTTCTTGCCATTTTTGGAAGAGTTCCGGGAACTGCACTAAGCGTTCCAGTGATGGTGGTCATCCTTAAACCACCGCCCTTTATACCAACATTTCATAGAGCACATTCAGCCTAGTGCTGCCATGCATTTTTTGCACATTTTGTATTAAAGCTCTCTTCTTGGACTCATACATAACCCTTCGGATTAAGGGGGGGAATGTTGGACACCTAATCCTCAATGGGTTAGTGTGGAAGCCGAATGGACAAAAGGAGTCCAAGAGACCTTGGGATGTGGAACCCAACGGTCACATGTTGTACTATAAATGTATATCTCATGTTAATAAAAGAATGTACTGCATGTTTTATCTTTCATATTTTCTCTTGCTGCCCATGTGTGTTTAACAGATATGGTGGGTAGTTATGAAGGTGTGAGTTATATGTCTTTTGAGGTAAGTTTGGATAGAGTGGTTAATTTGATCAATTTAGATTTATTCACAATAACAAGAAATATAGTAAATAAATTTACAATCAACGGGTTTATTTTGATTTTTAATGTTTCTAAATACATGTTTGGGCATCTTGTAAGGCTTAAAAATGGTTTTTTTTTTATAAGGTTTTGGAAATTTGATCTTTGATATTGGGGATCTAAAGGTGGGCTTAACATGAATATGTGGAAGGGGTTCATGTTTTTGGTTTCTAAGATAAAGACAAAATAATATGTGTTGCTAATTTGGGAAATAGAATATAGCCAATACCTTGGAAGGCTTTCATGAGGTGGGTTATTTAACTATTTTTATGTTGAAGGGCATCAACTTGAATAGGCATGGAAATAAGAGTTTTAAGAACAACACATTAGTGAGTAATGCCATGATGGGATTAGGCATGAATGTAGTTATCATATATAAGTATTTTTTTATGGAAAACTTAATGGAAAAGGGAAACATTAATAAATGACTAAGACTAAGACATCCACGAAGGGAAGAGAATTATCTTGTCGAGTTTTCATGGAAAATTGAATCCGGGGGATACACTATTAATATGGTCAATATATAGGTACACAGAAGGTTTACTATGGGGCAATAACAAAGTTTTCATCAGCAAATCAAAACTAATACTTTTTAAAGACAAAATTATTGAGGGATAAAGTTTCAAAATGTTCCATGAAAATATTTTCCAATACAAGGGATATTGAGGATCCAATGACTATGTTTTTTATTTGTTCGTAGGATTTCCCTTCGAAACTAAAGAAGATTGAGGTGAGGAAAATCTATATAAGATTTAAAGTTTTCAAGTCAACCAATTTTGAAATAATGTTGAGAGCTTTGTGGATGAATATTTTAGAGAATAAGGAATAACATCAAACTAACAAGCAGGCATTACCGATCTAGATGGAGATCATGGATTTTATTAATAAACTAATCAAAATCATTTATAAAAGAAAGGGTTTAGCCCATAAAAGGTTGAAGTTTCTCATAAAAGAAACTAGCTAAAGCATAAGTGGGGGCGCCAATTGCACTAACATTAGGTCTAATAAGAAGGTTTTTTTTGGTATGGATTTTAGGAAGCCCATAAATTTTGAGAGTTTAATGGTTGCAAATCAAGTTGAGCAATTTTTATATTAGAATCAAAGGAGGAGGAATTGATAGCTTTGGTTACAAGCTAGGTAAATTTCTTAATAAATTCCATTTAGCCATTGACTTAAAGGGAGATCTTGGAAGACATACCATATGGCTCTTTCCTTAATAGGATCCTCAGAGACAGGCTTTTAGTAGGAAAAAGATAAGTATTAAGTACTTTGTTTTCATAATCTGTAGTGTGCATGATTATGACGGTGTTACGCTTTCCACCTTTGAGAATGAAAATATTAGGGTTCTTATTTAGGTCGATGTAAGGCATTCAATTTGTCCTTATAGAGGATAGACTTAGGTAGCTTAGTAGAATAAATAATTTAGGCATGACCTTACTTGATTTATTTGGATTAATTAAAGGGGTAGTTTTGAGTGAAAGATGGGGAAGGGAAATAACATAGTTAATTATTTTTTGAAGAAGGTAAGAGTTACATGGGAATCTAATTCAAGGGGAGAAACATTAATAAACTATGAACTTAGTGGTTAAAGGTTTGGTGGTAAGTGGTTGGTGAATAAATGCAAGGAGGAAGTAAATGTGAGGAAAGATTTGATTAATTGTTAGAAGGGATGTAGGAGGAGAGAGAGGAGGGGTGGGCTACGTAATTGGTGAGAAAGCTAGAAAAGTGGGGTGAAACTTAGGAAATGGGAGAATGTCCATAAGAGAGGTTTTGAAATGAGAAAAAAAAGGTTCACTTAAACAAAAATATAAGTTTAGATGTAAGTGTGATTGCATGGAAAGGATGACATAAAGGTTTGTGAAGAAAATAGGTTATCTCCAAATTGAGAGTTAGATAAGAGATTAAAGTTTAATAGTGAAGCCATGGGGAACATGCATTAAATTTTTAAGATGTGTGTGTTTAGGGATCAGTTTGAGAGAATATATGGGATGATATGATAGGAATACATTTGTTTACATGATTAATTAATTGTCTTAAGGGGTGAGGGGGTCATATGATAGCATTAGGATGCAGCCATGTGAACATTAACATCTATAGGAAAATTAATGGGGTGTGTGTAAGCATTATCATTAACTGGTCTAGGAAAATTTGAATGTTCAATTAGTCAAGGTTGAAATTCATAAAAGGTTGAGAAGCTATAGTCCAATTGAGAGGCACGCGTCAGAATATTTAAGTTAAGGGAGTTATGCATTGAGGTATTAGTTTGCATGCATAAAGGAAACAATGTAAAATGATTTGATTCCTTTACTTAATGAAGTGATTGTTTATAAGAGAAAGATGGTCTTATGATCTAAATAAGATAATTAGAAAAACAATGTTGTTGGTTTTACATGATCATTATTCTCAATTAAAATGAACAAGTTATGTAATCAATTTCATTTAGTAATTTAAGGAAATCTATTATTAATATATATATATATATATATATATATATATATATATATATATATATATATATATATATATATATATTAAGTATAGGTTAGAAAAGTCCTAAAATAAATATTATTTAATGATAATGGTGATGATATTTAATGTGGTATAAAATAAAAATAAAAAGACTTAAACAAATATAAACAAAATCATAGTGAATATTCTTCTAAATAGCATTTCTGTATTTGAATGTGGTTGAAACTAAAATATTAAAATTGTTTCCATTTTGGTAAATGAGGAAGTGAGTAAATATTCTTCCAAATGTGATTGAACATAGTGTAAGTGAAAGAATGAAAACTATTAATATTTTCGTGTAAATGTTCTTATGAATGTTATTTCTATGTTTGAACAATGTAAAAATGAAAATGTCAAAATTATTATGATTTTCTTAAAAAAATATGTAACTAAATATTTTTGATAATATAATTCTTTATATTTGAACATGTAGAAATAAAGTATCAATATTATTGTAGTTATTGTAGTTTTATTGAATTAAAAGGTCAATAAATACTTTTTAAAGTGTTATTTTTATATTTGACTATGGTGAAAATAAAATAAGAAGATCATTATAATTTTTCCCCAAGTGAAAAGACTCTCAATAATAATATTTTTAAAAATTTTCTCATATATATATATGAGAAAACTTGTTTTGAATAATAATATTTTAAGACAAATTTTCATATATATATAGGTATTCATTCAAAAAAAATTGTAGTGAAAGTTTATGGTAAGTTAAATGGTTAATTCTTATATTATTATAGTGGTGTTACATTTTTCATCTTTGAGAATGAAACGATCATAGTTTTTATTTAGTCAATGTAAGGCATTTAATTTATCTTTATTGAGGCTAGGTTTAGGTAGCATAGTAGAACAAAGAATTTCGACATGACCTTACTTGATTTGTTTGGCTTCATTAAAGAAATGCATTTGAGTGATAGATTCACTAGAACAAAGGATATGTTTAGAGGGAAGACAAGGAAGGGAAATAACATAGTTAAATGTTTTTTTGAAGAAGGTAAGAGTTACATGGGAATCTAATATTATGAACTTGAGCAATTAAAGGTTTGGTGATGAGAATTTGGTGAATGAATAGGAGGAAGTAGTAAAGGTGGGGAAAGATTTGATTGAAGGTTAGAAAGAATGCAGAAGGAGAGAGAGGAACTACCCCACACGTGGGGGATCACAGGGGGGGCAGTAGCCCCCCTGTACGTTTGCATCGGGTGCAGCAGGGGGGTCATAGAGGGGGCAGTAGCCCCCCTGCACAGAGTCTGGGGCAACGCCTTGGGAAAAAAATTGGACCCTGTATTAGGTGGGCAGACCTACCTATGGTTTTGTGCATGGATTACGCACATGATATTGGGCATGATGGTTTTCTATCCATGGTATTTAGTAGATCCGGTCAAGTAAACTATAATTATGTTCTAATCCAGGGTTAATGAATTAGGATTTATGGATGCTTCGGCATGTATGTATACGTATTGTAACATTGAAAGGAATATAATGAAAAATCAATCTGGTAGTGCCGGTTTTGGGATCCAGGGGAAAATCTCCGTGTATATCTATTTTATGTTTTATGCTCTTGCTATTGTTTATTTTCTGTTTTTTAGAATTCGTATGTAGGTAATTTTTGTATGGGGTTAAAACCTGTAGGGAAGACTAGGTAATGGGTGATAAATATAGAAAAGGGGGTGAAACTTAGGCAATGGGAGAATGTCCATAAGAGGGGTTTTTGAAATGAGAAAAAAAGGCTTGAATTCAAATATAAGTTGAGATGTACGTGTGATTGCATGGCAAGGATGACATAGAGGGTTGTGAAGAAAATATGTAATCTTTGAATTGAGAATTAGATAAGAGATTAAAGTTTAATTGTGAAGGAAGGGGGAAGCATGAGTTAAATTTCAGGATGTATGTGTTAGCGATTAATTTGAGAGAATATAAGGGGATGATATGATAGGAATAGATTCATTTACTTGATTAAATAATTGTTTCTAGGGGTGAGGGGGTCATATGATAGCATTAGGATGTATTGGCAAAGTTGAGTTGGACGTTGCAACCATGTGATCATTAATATCATTAGGAATATTATTTGTGGGTGTGTAAGGATTATCATTAATCGATCTAGACAAATTTTAATGTTCGATTAGTCTAGGTTGAAATTAAAGAAAGGTTGAAAAGCTAATAATCCAATTCAGAGGCATGGGTTGTTGGAAGTTTGAAAATACTAAGAGGGCGGGGGGGTGAATCAATATTGTGCAGTGGATCACCAAATTAATGTTTTTTCCCTTTTCTTACATATTTAACCATACATTGATTAACAATAGGTGTAAACAACAGATTGTTAATTTTCCATTGTTCTATGATGTTACAATTACTTTAACCTAAGTCTTATCTTCAATTAGTAATCTTTCAAAAACAAAAAATCTTCCAATGATTAATAGCAATTGTAGATATAACAGTAAATGCAATAGACAATAGACAATCAAGAACAATAATAAGAGACACAAGGATTTAGTCAAAGACTAGGGGAAAACCCCACAAGGGGGAAAACTCTTTCAAATTCTTCTTCGTATTCGATTGTCATAAAATGTTTAGCGAAGAGAGAGTACAATGTTCCAATTATCCAATCACAAAAATATCTAACAAAAACATCTAAACAATATATAAGAGACGATCCCAACAACAATATTGATCAAAATCAAAGTTCCTAGCCCCGGGGTAAATGTTTAAAGTCTACAGTCAACTATCAAAATACCCTAGGTCCTAGCCACACAGAGCTAGTGATCATCAATGTGGCTACAACTCTCCAGCCATAGGGAGCACCTTGCATGTGTGTGGCTACAATTGATATTTTCCTATTCTAACCCTATGGCCATAGATCAAAATTTCCTTTTCACACATGTGAGCTCGGACCCTGCAATTTCGGACTTGTACGAACCACTTTTGTGAACCAATCTCAGACTTGTGCAAGCCAAACCAAAGAAAAGAGAAGAATGAAATGATTAATGATAATGTCCAAATTCCAGTCACTTGACTTGTATTTATATGCTTGCAAGGGTGCCCAATTTCTCCTTAAGTTCGACCTATAATTTTGTGCACATGTGGGTTTCCATATTAAAAATATTTTTTTCCTTAACCAAATTAAATTCTCCCAAAGGGTAGGAGGGGTATTTCTTGATGCATAAGGCTATCCAAAGGAGTGAATTTTTCCTTGAGCTACCAAATTAACACTCCCCCTCAGCTAGGGAAAAATTTCCGACTGCAACATGTGTCCCATCTCGAATATCAAATCAAGTATCAACTCTTATCATCTCTACTCATATTTGAACACTCTTAAATCTAAAAGAAGAATAATTTGACATAGAAGGGGAGTGCAAGCTACCACCTTGTATCCACTAATATTCATAGGGGAGTTCCAACTCAACACGCATCATAGGAGAGCCTATCTCAACCCACTATCCAAGGACAATAAGCAAGATAAAACTTATCGTGAGGTAAGGGTCACAACTATCTTATAATATGTTGATCTTCCCATCAAGAACCTCAAGATTCAAGTGGTAGAACACCTGCATCCACAACATTTGGAAGAGATTCACACTTAACATACAAGGTAAGGATTAGACACAACCCAAGGCACTTAGGGGAGATACCTACTTACCCTACAAGGTACATATTAGACACACCCAAGTCATCACCTCAACCCATTGGCTAGATGGGGAGGAACAATCTCAACAAGCCCATCTTGTGGGTAGGATGCATACTAGGGTATACTCGGTAGGGGGGGATATACGCTTACCATGAGGTAAGGATCAAACACGCATTAAGATGACTATAGGGGAGATAAACACTTACCATGAGGTAAGGATCAAACATATTTATTATCTATGAGTTCCCTCAACCCGAGGAACTCTTCAGCTCAATTCCTCACCCTGGGAGCTCATATAGGGGGGGAAGAGCATAGCTCAGTTTCTCGATCAACTGGGACCCTTACTCGAGAGGTTCACATCCATCAACCCAAGTTTCTCTCTGAAGACCAAGAAATTCCTTTTTAGCAAATCCTTGGTGAGTATATATGCAATCTACTCATATGTCGAAATATGATGGAGTATCACAGCTCCTCTCTACACCATTCCATGTATGTAATGATATTTTATCTAAATGTTCTTGGACTTTTCATGAAACATGAGATTTTGTACTAACCATATACCACTCTTTTTGTCGCAATATATCACTATCATATCTAGGACCTACTGAAATATCTCTCCAAAGAGATTCTTCAACCAAACTGCCTCACAGTGAGCCATGCTAGCAGAAATATACCATGCCTCTATTGTAATCAAAGGAACATGCTTTTGTTTCCTGGTCATCCAAGATATCATGGAAAATCCCAAGCTAAAGTAGCACCTTAATGTGCTCTTCCTATAAATAATGTTTCCAGCCCAGTCAGCATTGGTGCATCCATGTAGTCTTACATCTCCAGAAATATATCTCAAATAAAGATTGATTGTCCCATGCAAATACCTCATAATGTGTTTGGCAGGAATCCAATGTGCATGAAGGGGCTCAGCCATGAATTGACTCAAAGTTTTAATTCCAAAGCATATATTTGGATGGGTGCTCACAAGTAAAATTAATACCCCAGTCAATTGTTAGTACTCAGAGGGGTTTTCCAAGTCAGGTCTAGCAGCATCTCCACATAAATTCTTGAAGTTCATCTCCATTGGTGTGGTTACATACTTGCATTCAACCATTCCAAATATTTCCAATAGCTTCACAACATACATTCCTTAAAAAAGGAAAATATTTCCATCTATCTGTTAAACTTCTAGTTTTAGAAAGTAATCCATCATACCAAGATCCTTCATTTTGAATTTGGATGCCAGGTCCCTCTTAAATTTGATCATCAAGGGCTCTTTACCTGTCAAGAATAGATCGTCAACATATAAAACCAAAATCAACGGCATAACTTAGACCACCTTGAAGTAGAGGTTTGAATCGGCACTGCGTCTTGTGAGTCCAAGGTTCACTAGGTAACTATCGATATGGGCATACCATGCTCAGGGCGATTTCTTCAAACCATATAATTATTTCTTCAACCTGCAACACATGATTCTTCTTGTCCTTTACTTTAAATACCTTTACTTTAAATACTTAAGCCTACTCAACACATACTTCTTCCTGTATGTAATATTCCATGAATAAATGTTGTCTTTACATCCATCTGGTGAAGTGTCTATCCTTGGCTAGCGGTAAGAGAAACAATTGATCTAATAGTAGTGTAGAGGGAAACAAGGGAAAATATATCACCATAGTCTTCTCCCTCTTTCTGGGAGAAACCTTAGTCCACGAACCTTGCTTTGCACTTTTCAATGCTTCTGTCAACTCCATGTTTGATATTATACAACCATCTGGAAGTTATGACAGATTTTCGTTAGGTCTCGACACAACATCCCATACATAATTCTTAATAATCAATTCATACTCTTCAACCATGGAATCCTTCCATACCTATTCTTTTACAACTTCTTCAAATGTAGAAGGCTCAACCTAGATCATATTGCTTATAGCTGCAATGTATCCTTGATATCAGCATGGCTTCTTACTCTCTCTAAAGGTCCTTTTGGAAATAACATGTCTCTCAGCATCTTGTAAAGTATCACGAAGACATAGTAGTATTTTTTTGGCAAGGGGATCATTTGGAGGAGGATACAAGGGGTCCATAGACTCCATCATATCATCAACTATGTCCTTCTCAAATTCAGGTACAGATGGACCTTCTAGTATGTCATCCTCATCTTTCTTCTTAGTAGGAGGAAGGTCCCTTATTTTTCAAAGAGTGGCATCTTTCTTTCCAGTGGCTTCCAGCTTGTTCCTCTTATCCTTAGGCACATGAAAGTATACGGAGCAAACAAATATCCTAATATGTCCAATGTTGGGCTTCGCACCCGTGAATACTTCTTCGAGAATATTGTTATCCAATGCCTAATGAAGAACCATGTTTTGAATATATACCATTGTATTTGTAGCTTCTACCTAGAGGAATTTCGACAAATTTTGATCATGCAGCATAGCTCGAGAAACTTCTATGATGGACCTTTTCTTTCTTTTGTCCACTCCATTTTGCTTGGGGTTGTAAGGTACAGTAGTTTCCTTCTTGATTCCATCCTTCTTGTAAAAGTCAATGAACCCATTTGAAATGTACTCTCCACTATTGTCAGATCGAAAGACATTGATCTTATTCGTTCTTTAATTTTATATTAGTGCCTTAAATTATTTAAACATATCAAAAGCCTCATCCTTGTTCTTTAAGTAGCATATCCATGTTTTCCTAGAAATCATCAATGAATATTATGTAGTAGAGATGTCCACCAATAGAGTGCACAGGCATGGGTCCACATAGATAAGATGAATAAGTTGAATAATATCATTGGCCTTGTTTCTGCTAGAGGGGAATGGTCCCCTTCTATTCTTACCACCAGCACATCCTAAACAAGCTCCATCATAACTAGCTTCAACATCAGGGATACCAGAGACTACTTCTTCAATTTTGGTAAGGCTTCATAATGTAGATGTGCTAACCTTCAGTCCCATAGATCACTTTAATGATTATTTTCATGGACCATTGCTAGAAGAGGCATTCCATTGACTCTATAGAGTCCTTCAACTCAGATACCAAGGTAAAATCATCTCTCATGCGATATTCCTTAGGCCAAGTGAGGAATTTTCCATTTATAAAAGCTACTCTCATGCCCTTGTCTTCCAAATCAGAAATAGATACGAAGTTCTTCTATAAACCTGGAAAGTGCATCACATCATGAAGAATAACGGACTCACCAGAGTTCAAATGAAATTTGATAGAACCAAAACCCTTTACACGATGAGTAAATTTATATCCAAGAATGATTGTCAAACTTGTCTCCCTCTCAACTAGGTTAGAGAGGACTTACTTGTACCCTGAGAAATGTGAATAAGCCCCACTATATAATAGACAATTTTTTCATATGAGTTCTGCCTCCTGTCAGTGCAGAGTTCTTGACTACGATCACGCTGTAATTGTACCTTTACCTTGTTAATAAAAATAGTCTTATGTAGAAAAAAAATAATAATAATAAAATTAAATTATATTAAATTATATTAAAATAAAAATAATAATAATTAAAATAAAATTAAAAATAATTAATAATAAATATATATATATATATATATATATATATATATAATAATAATTTAATAAATATAAAAATATATATCAAATCATATATAAATTAAAAATAATTATAATTTTTTTAAGTCATATAAATACAAAAATTCCAATTTAAGTATTATTAAACGAAAAAGCGAAGGCATTAAAGATAAATTTTTGAATGATATACCATTGTTGTTTTTCAATAGTTGACAATGCTCTGTTGTTATTTAATAGCTGACGATGGTCAACAAAGGACGATTCTCACCATCTTTACCGCACTGTAACCAAAAAAAATGATATCATTTTGAAACATCACAGAACCAATGTAAATAACTTGGAATTTACTAACATTGAAAGAACTAAAAATTATAATTTAATCAGATACATTTCAATTCCAACAAAAACCACAATAAAATATTGATAAATTAATATAAATAAGTGAACAAATTTATTGGTAAATTAATATAAAAGGTGAAAAAAAATTAAGATAATAATATAATATTATAAAAGAAAAAATAGATAGTCCCACAGGGTAAGCGAGTTGGTAATCACAATGCGGTGAAGTTCGTTAGAAAGGCGGGATCCGTACTGAAGGTCATGAGTTCAATTCCCCCCGACTAACCCGAAGCTGTGGAGAGGGGTGGGCACAGTTTCCCAGGGGTTATAGTGGTAGTGGTCAGAATCGACCTGTGTAACGCGAGTTGTGAGGCTGCTCCAGTAGTAGCAGTCAGAATCGACCTATGTAACGCGAGTTGTGAGGCTGCTCCAGTTGCCGACCGGTGTAACATGAGTTGCGAGGCTGCTCCAGTTGTCGATTCCTCTGTTAACAAAAAAATAAAATAAAAGAAGAAATAGATCAAAACCTAGAAAATAATAATAAAATAAAAGAAAAATAATTTAATTAAAAATAAAATAAAATTTTGATAATAAAAATAAAACATGGAAAAGAATTAACATATTTTCAAATATATGATAAAATAAATTTTAAGAAAAATAAAATAATTAAAAAAATATTAAAATATTGATAAAATAGTTTAAAAAATAAAAATAAAATAAATTAGTAAACTAGTAATTAATTGGGTGAGAAATATGAAATTGAAAATAATATTAAATAATTAATTATTTTAATATCAAATTTTAATGAACAAAATGTTTAATTAAGTTATTAAGGTTGATATACATCAATTAATTAATTGGAAAAGGAAATATAAAGTATAAAAATTGAGGAAATAATAATTTGAGTTCATTTTATAAATAATAAAAGAATTGTATAAAATGGAATGAATATAATTTTTTTAAAGGAAATTAGTAAATGAATTAAAAAGGTTGGGTAAAGGGAGATGTTTTATTGGAAATTATAATTTGTAGGTGCGGTTGCTCAATAAAAAGATCGTAAAAAAGATTTATAGACCTATTAAAAGATTTTTTTATAATTATATTTAATAAGAAAAACAAAAGGATTTGAAAGGAAGTGGGGCGGGATGAAAAGAGATTACCAAAATAATTAGTGTCATTTTTAACTAATGAATGATAGGTTATTAAGAATGACCATAGTTATTTTCATGATTGAAGTTGTTAGGATGTTTTTTAATTTTTAGGTATTTTTTAATGATGTGAATTGAGTAATGATGGGTTGATGCTAATATGTTTGATATTATTAGAATGCTCTCCAATAGTTAGTTAGTTGATATGGTGGGTAGTTATGAAGGTGTGAGTTATATGTTTTTTGAGGTAAGTTTGGATAGAGTGGTTAATTTGATTCATTTAGATTTATTCACAATAACAAGAAATATAGTAAATAAATTTACAATCAAGGGGGTTATTTTGATTTTTAATGTTTCTAAATACATGTTTGGACATCTTGTAAGGCTTAAAAATGGTTTTTTTTTTATAAGGTTTTGGAAATTTGATCTTTGATATTGGGGATGTAAAGGTGGGCTTAATATGAATATGTGGAAGGGGTTCATGTTTTTGGTTTCTAAGAGAAAGAAAAAATAATATGCGTTGCTAATTTGGGAAATGGAATATAGCCAATACCTTGGAAGGCTTTCATGAGGTGGGTTATTTAACTATTTTTATGTTGAAGGGAATCAACTTGAATAGGCATGGAAATAAGAGTTTTAAGAACAACACATTAATGAGTAATGCGATGATGGGATTAGGCATGAATGTAGTTATCATATATAAGTATTTTTTTATGGAAAACTTAATGGAAAAGGGAAACATTAATAAATGACTAAGACTAAGACATCCAAGAAGGGAAGAGAATTATCTTGTTGAGTTTTCATGGAAAATTGAATCCGGGGGATACACTATTAATATGGTCAATATATAGGTACATGGAAGGTTTACTATGGGGCAATAACAAAGTTTTCATCAGCGAATCAAAACTAATACTTTTTAAAGAAAAAATTATTGAGGGATAAAGTTTCAAAATGTTCCATGAAAATATTTTCCAATACAAGGGATATTGAGGATCCAACGACTATGTTTTTTATTTGTTCGTAGAATTTCCCTTCGAAACTAAACAAGATTGAGGTGAGGCAAATCTATATAAGATTTAAAGTTTTCAAGTCATCTAATTTTGAAATAATGTCGAGAGCTTTGTGGATGAATATTTTAGAGAATAAGGAATAACATCAAACTAACAAGCAGGCATTACCGATCTAGATGGAGATCATGGATTTTATTAATAAACTAATCAAAATCATTTATAAAAGAAAGGGTTTAGCCCATAAAAGGTTGAAGTTTCTCATAAAAGAACCTAGCTAAGGCATAAGTGGGGGTGCCAATTGCACTAACATTAGGTCTAATAAGAAGGTTTTTTTTGTATGGATTTTAGGAAGTCCATAAATTTTGAGAGTTTAATGGTTGCAAATCAAGTTGAGCAATTTTTATATTAGAATCAAAGGAGGAGGAATTGATAGCTTTGGTTACAAGCTAGGTAAATTTCTTAATAAATTCCATTTAGCCATTGACTTAAAGGGAGATCTTGGAAGACATACCATATGGCTCTTTCCTTAATAGGATCCTCAGAGACAGGCTTTTAGTAGGAAAAAGATAAGTATTAAGTACTTTGCTTTCATAATCTGTAGTGTGCATGATTATGATGGTGTTACGTTTTCCACCTTTGAGAATGAAAATATTAGGGTTCTTATTTAGGTCGATGTAAGGCATTCAATTTGTCCTTATAGAGGATATAATTAGGTATCTTAGTAGAATAAATAATTTAGGCATGACCTTACTTGATTTATTTGGATTAATTAAAGGGGTAGTTTTGAGTGAAAGATGGGGAAGGGAAATAACATAGTTAATTATTTTTTGAAGAAGGTAAGAGTTACATGGGAATCTAATTCAAGGGGAGAAACATTAATAAACTATGAACTTGAGTGGTTAAAGGTTTGGTGGTAAGTGGTTGGTGAATAAATACGAGGAGGAAGTAAATGTGAGGAAAGATTTGATTAACTGTTAGAAGGGATGTAGGAGGAGAGAGAGGAGGGGTGGGCTACGTAATTGGTGAGAAAGCTAGAAAAGTGGGGTGAAACTTAGGAAATGGGAGAATGTCCATAAGAGAGGTTTTGAAATGAGAAAAAAAAGGTTCACTTGAACACAAATATAAGTTTAGATGTAAGTGTGATTGCATGGAAAGGATGACATAAAGGTTTGTGAAGAAAATAGGTTATCTCCAAATTGAGAGTTAGATAAGAGATTAAAGTTTAATAGTGAAGCCATGGGGAACATGCATTAAATTTTTAAGATGTGTGTGTTTAGGGATCAGTTTGAGAGAATATATGGGATGATATGATAGGAATACATTTGTTTACATGATTAATTAATTGTCTTAAGGGGTGAGGGGGTCATATGATAGCATTAGGATGCAGCCATGTGAACATTAACATCTATAGGAAAATTAGTGGGGTGTGTGTAAGCATTATCATTAACTGGTCTAGGAAAATTTGAACGTTCAATTAGTCAAGGTTGAAATTAATAAAGGTTGAGAAGCTATAGTCCAATTGAGAGGCACGTGTCAGAATATTTAAGTTAAGGGAGTTATGCATTGAGGTATTAGTTTGCATGCATAAAGGAAACAATGTAAAATGATTTTATTCCTTTACTTAATTAAGTGATTGTTTATAAGAGAAAGATGGTCTTATGATCTAGATAAGATAATTAGAAAAACAATGTTGTTAGTTTTACATGATCATTATTCTCAATTAAAATGAACAAGTTATGTAATCAATTTCATTTAGTAATTTGAGGAAATCTATTATTATATATATATATATATATAGTATAGGTTAGAAAAGTCCTAAAATAAATATTATTTAATGATAATGGTAATGATATTTAATGTGATATAAAATAAAAAGAAAAAGAATTAAACAAATATAAACAAAATCATAGTGAATATTCTTCTAAATAACATTTCTGTATTTGAATGTGGTTGAAACTAAAATATTAAAATTGTTTCCATGTTGGTAAATGAGGAAGTGAGTAAATATTCTTCCAAATGTGATTGAACATAGTGTAAGTGAAAGAATGAAAACTATTAATATTTTCGTGTAAATGTTCTTATGAATGTTATTTCTATGTTTGAACAATGTAAAAATGAAAATGTCAAAATTATTATGATTTTTTTAAAAAAATATGTAACTAGATATTTTTGACAATATAATTTTTTATATTTGAACATGTAGAAATAAAGTATCAATATTATTGTAGTTATTGTAGTTTTATTGAATTAAAAGGTCAATAAATACTTTTTAAAGTGTTAATTTTATATTTGATTATGGTGAAAATAAAATAAGAAGATCATTATAATTTTCCCCAAGTGAAAAGACTCTCAATAATAATATTTTTAAAAATTTTCTCATATATATGAGAAAACTTGTTTTGAATAATAATATTTTAAAACAAATTTTCATATATATATATATAGGTATTCATTCAAAAAAATTGTAGTGAAAGTTTATGGTAAGTTAAATGGTTAATTCGTATATTATTATAGTGGTGTTACATTTTTCATCTTTGAGAATGAAAAGATCATAGTTTTTATTTAGTCAATGTAAGGCATTTAATTTATCTTTATTGAGGCTAGGTTTAGGTAGCATAGTAGAACAAAGAATTTAGGCATGACCTTACTCGATTTATTTGGCTTCATTAAAGAAATACATTTGAGTGATAGATTCACTAGAACAAAGGATATGTTTAGAGGGAAGACAAGGAAGGGAAATAACATAGTTAAATGTTTTTTTGAAGAAGGTAAGAATTACATGGGAATCTAATACTATGAACTTGAGCAATTAAAGGTTTGGTGATGAGAATTTGGTGAATGAATAGGAGGAAGTAGTAAAGGTGGGGAAAGATTTGATTGAAGGTTAGAAAGAATGCAGAAGGAGAGAGAGGAACTACCCCACACGTGGGGGGTCACAGGGGGGGCAGTAGCCCCCCTGTACGTTTGCATCGGGTGCAGCAGGGGGGTCATAGAGGGGGCAGTAGCCCCCCTGCACAGAGTCTGGGGCAACGCCTTGGGAAAAAAATTGGACCCTCCTACCTATGGTTTTGTGCATGGATTTCGCACATGATATTGGGCATGATGGTTTTCTGTCCATGGTATTTAGTAGATCCGGTCAAGTAAACTACAATTATGTTCTAATCCAGGGTTAATGGATTAGGGTTTATGGATGCTTCGGCATGTATGTATACGTATTGCAACATTGAAAGGAATATAATGAAAAATCAATCTGGTAGTCCCGGTTTTGGGATCCAGGGGAAAATCTCTGTGTATATCTATTTTATGTTTTATGCTCTTGCTATTGTTTATTTTCTGTTTTTTAGAATTCGTATGTAGGTAATTTTTGTATGGGGTTAAAACCTGTAGGGAAGACTAGGTAATGGGTGATAAATATAGAAAAGGGGGTGAAACTTAGGCAATGGGAGAATGTCCATAAGAGGGGTTTTTGAAATGAGAAAAAAAGGCTTGAATTCAAATATAAGTTGAGATGTACGTGTGATTGCATGGCAAGGATGACATAGAGGGTTGTGAAGAAAATATGTAATCTTTGAATTGAGAATTAGATAAGAGATTAAAGTTTAATTGTGAAGGAAGGGGGAAGCATGAGTTAAATTTCAGGATGTATGTGTTAGCGATTAATTTGAGAGAATATAAGGGGATGATATAATAGGATTAGATTCATTTACTTGATTAAATAATTGTTTCTAGGGGTGAGGGGGTCATATGATAGCATTAGGATGTATTGGCAAAGTTGAGTTGGACGTTGCAACCATGTGATCATTAATATCATTAGGAATATTATTTGTGGGTGTGTAAGTATTATCATTAATCGATCTAGAAAAATTTTAATGTTCGATTAGTCTAGGTTGAAATTAAAGAAAGGTTGAAAAGCTAATAATCCAATTCAGAGGCATGGGTTGTTGGAAGTTTGAAAATACTAAGAGGGCGGGGGGGTGAATCAATATTGTGCAGTGGATCACCAAATTAATGTTTTTTCCCTTTTCTTACATATTTAACCATACATTGATTAACAATAGGTGTAAACAACAGATTGTTAATTTTCCATTGTTCTATGATGTTACAATTACTTTAACCTAAGTCTTATCTTCAATTAGTAATCTTTCAAAAACAAAAAATCTTCCAATGATTAATAGCAATTGTAGATATAACAGTAAATGCAATAGACAATAAACAATCAAGAACAATAATAAGAGACACAAGGATTTAGTCAAAGACTAGGGGAAAACCCCACAAGGGGGAAAACTCTTTCAAATTCTTCTTCATATTCGATTGTCATAAAATTTTTAGCGAAGAGAGAGTACAATGTTCCAATTATCCAATCACAAAAATATCTAACAAAAACATCTAAACAATATATAAGAGACGATCCCAACAACAATATTGATCAAAATCAAAGTTCCTAGCCCCGGGGTAAATGTTTAAAGTCTACAGTCAACTATCAAAATACCCTAGGTCCTAGCCACACAGAGCTAGTGATCATCAATGTGGCTACAACTCTCCAGCCATAGGGAGCACCTTGCATGTGTGTGGCTACAATTGATATTTTCCTATTCTAACCCTATGGCCATAGATCAAAATTTCCTTTTCACACATGTGAGCTCGGACCCTGCAATTTCGGACTTGTACGAACCACTTTTGTGAACCAATCTCAGACTTGTGCGAGCCAAACCAAAGAAGAGAGAAGAATGAAATGATTAATGATAATGCCCAAATTCCAGTCACTTGACTTGTATTTATATGCTTGCAAGGGTGCCCAATTTCTCCTTAAGTTCGACCTATAATTTTGTGCACATGTGGGTTTCCATATTAAAAATATTTTTTTCCTTAACCAAATTAAATTCTCCCAAAGGGTAGGAGGGGTATTTCTTGATGCATAAGGCTATCCAAAGGAGTGAATTTTTCCTTGAGCTACCAAATTAACACTCCCCCTCAGCTAGGGAAAAATTTCCGACTGCAACATGTGTCCCATCTCGAATATCAAATCAAGTATCAACTCTTATCATCTCTACTCATATTTGAACACTCTTAAATCTAAAAGAAGAATAATTTGACATAGAAGGGGAGTGCAAGCTACCACCTTGTATCCACTAATATTCATAGGGGAGTTCCAACTCAACACGCGTCATAGGAGAGCCCATCTCAACCCACTATCCAAGGACAATAAGCAAGATAAAACTTATCGTGAGGTAAGGGTCACAACTATATTATAATATGTTGATCTTCCCATCAAGAACCTCAAGATTCAAGTGGTAGAACACCTGCATCCACAACATTTGGAAGAGATTCGCACTTAAGCTCTGATCATTGGCATTGGCTAAACTCTGATCACATCATCTGGCACGGCTTGGAGTCCGATCAGCAAATCTTGGGAACAAAACTCTCCAATAGGAAAATACAATATTCAAATAAGAAGGATGTGCTCAGATGGGGCTATGAGGCAAGAGGAACTTTCACCATGCATGAAGCTTATAACATAATCATAAAAGATCATGCATTCAAAGATCCTCTCTGGACCACAATCTGGGCCCCCAATATCTGGCCGAAGGTGTCCACATTCCTTTGGTTGCTTTGTCAAAACAAAATCCTCACTTGGGACAATCTGCGAAAGAGAAACTTCCATGGACCTTCCATATGTCCCAATTGTAAACAAGAAGAAGAAACCACTTTGCACCTCATGAATTCATGCTCACTAGCTCATAGGCCCTGGGAAAAAGTTAGTTTTTGATGCCAAAAGGACAGTAGAATCAAAGAAGACATTCCCACCACTATACGCAATTGGGCACGGAATCCATATAAGAGTAAGTTACTAAACTCCTTATGGAAGCTCATCCCAGGCCTTCTCATGTGGACAATATGGAAAGAGAGGAACAAACATATCTTCAAGGATCAGTCCTCACCTTTGGAAACCCTCTGGAACACTGTCTGCTAAAATCTTAAGGAAACCCTATTACTTCAAACTTGGCATGACGACGACTTTCCCTCTATCTGGGACAACTGGAATCTACAATGGAATCAAGAACTGATAATCCCCGTTATACCTGCAGCAAAGAGCACAATATCAGATAAATGGTTTCCTCCACCCCAGCATGTGATCCAACTGAACTTTGATGGTGCCTCAAAAGGTAATCCAGGCAAAGCAGGGTTTGGAGGAATTTGCAGAGATCATAAAGGTGCCCCCCTTCTAACCTTCATAGGCTCAAATGGATGGGACATAAATAACTCAACAGAACTCAAAGGGTTATGGCAAGGGCTCCTCCTAGCTCAAACTCATGGTTTCTTACCACTCATGATTGAAGGTGACTCTCAAATCCTAATAAATATGGTGAATAAAATTTCGGAGGGGACTCCCTGAAACAAAGTGGGCAACAGTTGGAGATTAGCGGAAAGACTGGAACTCATTGAAGTTTGGCTCAGGAACCACAGAGCAGTCAATTTCAAGCATATTCGTCGGGAGGGTAATAGAGTGATTGACCTTCTTCCCAATATAGGTGTGGAGAGTGGAACTGCTCTAAATGCAGACTCGCTATCTACTGTAGCCACGGAGGCCCAGCTAAAGGAATTCAATGAATTAGTGAAGATTGAGAAGGCACCGGAAGAAGGAGAGCACCCGGATGCAGGTGACATTGAATGAAATTTATGAAGAATATGATGACCGACGACGATAGGGCGGGCCACTTGGCCGATGGCGCTTCTCCCCATTCTACTCTGAGCCGATCTCATGACAGACCACAGGTAGCATTTAATGCAGGCTTGGATCGAGAAAGAGCTATCATCTGCTCAGACATGGACTCCCCTCGACTCATTGTGCCTCCTTCTCCCCTGTTCCACTGCAACTGCCTGCTCCAAGCTACTGAACCCAGCTCCTGCACAGTTACTGGGCGTCGCTACTAGTTAGCAAGTTGTGTCGATTTCGGTAACGGGCATCACCATTCCCATTCCAAGTTCTGCCAGTTAACTACCGCCCAGCCGGCCCTTGTTCCCCTTCTCAATCCCTCCGCCATCGCTACCACTAGACACTTAGCCAGGCATTCCGACATGGTTCGACATCGCATGACAAGTTGAAGAGGAGGGACTCGGGGAGGTAATGCCCGGCCTCAGACGGCGCTGAATCCTAAGCCTGCTGCCTCCTCTCCTTCCCCTGAACTGTATCACCCCCATAGCTATGGTTTGGGAAGATATCCCAACACTCGTAGTGGTCGGGGTCGTGCTCTGTCTCCGGGTGAAGGTTGCAGAGATTTCGCGGTTCACATGCCCATTTCCCTTTTCCCCCTCACCCCGCTCCCCACTCGACCTAATTCAGATTTCGTAGCACCCTGAACAGACCAGTGATTATTGCTACAATCACCATCCTTTTCACTGAAGATAATGAGCAGCCTGCTACCTCGGCGGAAAACTCTGATTTGCGGCAAGAGGAGGCTCAAAGACAAAGAAATGGCCGAGACACAGGAAAGAATCTGCTGGATGAAGGAAAAATTGCTCTGCATGGCTAGACCATGGGTGGCGGTCAGCATGCTGAGGGTGGTAGTTCTAGTGCCACGCGCTCCCCAGGTGGAACTGGGATTGAAGGGTTAGCTCCGAAGGTGGCGGCTGGCAACCATGGTGACGTCCAACTTGTGGGTGGGGCCACACGACAGAGCGTCGTCGGAGGAGAAGGATGACTGGACGAAATGTGTGTGTCCGATTGTAGAGGAGCCCATCGCGGACGAGCTCAAATGATATTGCATGGCTGCCAGGTGTCATTTGTCTGGCCTTTGTTGATACGTTAGTTCTATTGGGTTTTGTATGGATCTTTCTTTGTGTCATGGTGAAACTTCTCTGGTTTATGTTTTTTCCGGTCTTAAAGACTGATATCCCATCTGGGTATTTTTGTCTTTGCGGACTGGTTTCCCCAATGTTGGGGCAGTCAAAATATTCTCTGATACACTATGTTAAGCACTGCTGAGACCTGAGCCTCATTGTACATTTTTGTTACATATTAATAGATTAACTTAACTTAGAAAAAAAAACAATAAGAATAAAAATAAAATAATATTATATATAATAATAATAATAAATAAATAATTTATAATAAAAGTTATGAATAAATAAAAATATTAAATTGAAATATTGATTAAATATTAATAAAAATAAAAATAAATTAAATAATAATAATAATAGTAATAATAATAAAATTAATCCCGGATGCGGGTGCTTGAGATGGTAATTAATTCAATGGGACAGGGTTGGGGCGAGGCAGATCGCCACGTGCCCGCTTAGTACAAGGTGTTAAAGAGTGGTTTGGCATTTGGTGCTTGGCATAAGCACAGAGTTCGGACTATCGGCTTTCAATCCAGAGGTTTCGGCTCTCACATCAGGTTCAACGTTATGGTTTCTCCCTCTGCACGCTCCAGCCTGCATTAGAAGGCGAGGTCCATCAATGCGAAAGTAATGGGAGGAGCCTCCCGAGGCATGCCAAAGAAGGATAAGGCCAAGGGAGGTCCTGGGGAGGCGGCGAACTCGACATTGCTGTTTTATTTGCTTTTCTCTCTTGCCTCCGGTCTCACTTCGGACTTCAGGTCGCCTGAGGGGATTCGGGTTCCTCTGTCACTTGGCTCGGCCCTCTTGGCGGAGCGAACTCTGTTCCTCTTCGCGTTTCTTTTTGGTATTTTGTGTTGTTGCTTTCATGTCCTTATCTCAGTGATTCATCTCCTTTTCTGGTTGCTGGTTTCTGGTACAAGCAAGGATTTCTCTAAGCTAAGCTTGGCTCTCCTGGAGAAAGGGTTTAAGCTTAGCAAAGGTTGTTCAATCAGCAGGGAAAGTTGCTGCCACCCCCCGGTTCGTGCTGCTGTACCGCATTCCTGGACCTCCGTGGTTGCTATACCCCAGATGCCTCGTTTACGACAAAGGATGGGCTGCCGTAGAGGCCAGCTGAGGCGAGCTCCCACCAGTTCGTCTTCTGACTCGCCCTCCCTTTCTAGTGAACTGTCAGTTGGACGTCGCCCATTTACCCGAAGTAGGAGAGGGCGGTTCCGCGCCACTAGTTCCCGCCATGGGCCTGCACCCACTTCTGGTTCTGCCATCTTTACCTTTAACAGCACTCTGAATAGACCCAGGATAACTGCTTATTTCACGGTGGTTTTCCATGAAGACAACCAAATAGAAGATACTGGTACCCATCCTGGGGGCTCGGGGGCAATCTCGACTCCTTCTTCCCTCCAGCTGAATGTCGGAAATGCTCCTCGACAGGAAGCGAATGAACAGATTTGCAGAGCTCAGGATGTGATGATGGCTGACCCTAGTCCCTCTGTTCAGAACGCGGCTCAAGCAGGGGATTTGCCAGATTTTGGATGGTGTCGTATCATAGAAGAGCCTCCTGATGACTAGCTCATTCACCCAAGCCTCTTCTTCTTGCACTGCGCCCTTCACCATTGAGCATGATTGTAAGGCAAACAGCTTAGGGGTTGTCTGGTGTTTCTTAGTTTTTTGGTTAATTTTGTATTGTCATGTGAATCTCAGTTCGGTCCCCTGCGTGGGTCCTAAAAACAAACAATTTTTTCATATGAGTTCTGCCTCCTGTCAGTGCAGAGTTCTTGACTACGATCACGCTGTAATTGTACCTTTACCTTGTTGATAAAAATAGTCTTATGTAGAAAAAAAATAATAATAATAAAATAAAATTATATTAATTTATATTAAAATAAAAATAATAATAATTAAAATAAAATTAAAAATAATTAATAATATATATATATATATATATATATATATAAAATAATAATAATAATTTAATAAATATAAAAATATATATCAAATCATATATAAATTAAAAATAATTATAATTTTTTTAAGTCATATAAATACAAAAATTCCAATTTAAGTAATTATTAAACGAAAAAGCGAAGGCATTAAAGATAAATTTTTGAATGATATACCATTGTTGTTTTTCAATAGTTGACAATGCTCTGTTGTTATTTAATAGCTGACGATGGTCAACAAAGGACGATTCTCACCATCTTTACCGCACTGTAACCAAAAAAAATGATATCATTTTGAAACATCACAGAACCAATGTAAATAACTTGGAATTTACTAACATTGAAAGAACTAAAAATTATAATTTAATCAGATACATTTCAATTCTAACAAAAACCACAATAAAATATTGATAAATTAATATAAATAAGTGAACAAATTTATTGGTAAATTAATATAAAAGGTGAAAAAAAAATTAAGATAATAATATAATATTATAAAAGAAAAAATAGATAGTCCCACGGGGTAAGCGAGTTGGTAATCACAATGCGGTGAAGTTCGTTAGAAAGGCGGGCTCCGTACTGAAGGTCATGAGTTCAATTCCCCCGGACTAACCCGGAGCTGTGGAGAGGGGTGGGCACAGTTTCCCAGGGGTTATAGTGGTAGCGGTCAGAATCGACCTGTGTAAAGCGAGTTGTGAGGCTGCTCCAGTAGTAGCGGTCAGAATCGACCTATGTAACGCGAGTTGTGAGGCTGCTCCAGTTACCGACCGGTATAACACGAGTTGCGAGGCTGCTCCAATTGTCGATTCCTCTGTTAAAAAAAAATAAAATAAAAGAAGAAATAGATCAAAACCTAGAAAATAATAATAAAATAAAAGAAAAATAATTTAATTAAAAATAAAATAAAATTTTGATAATAAAAATAAAACATGGAAAAGAATTAACATATTTTCAAATATATGATAAAATAAATTTTAAGAAAAATAAAATAATTAAAAAAATATTAAAATATTGATAAAATAGTTTAAAAAATAAAAATAAAATAAATTAGTAAACTAGTAATTAATTGGGTGAGAAATATGAAATTGAAAATAATATTAAATAATTAATTATTTTAATATCAAATTTTAATGAACAAAATGTTTAATTAAGTTATTAAGGTTGATATACATCAATTAATTAATTGGAAAAGGAAATATAAAGTATAAAAATTGAGGAAATAATAATTTGAGTTCATTTTATAAATAATAAAAGAATTGTATAAAATGGAATGAATATAATTTTTTTAAAGGAAATTAGTAAATGAATTAAAAAGGTTGGGTAAGGGGAGATGTTTTATTGGAAATTATAATTTGTAGGTGCGGTTGCTCAATAAAAAGATCGTAAAAAAGATTTATAGACCTATTAAAAGATTTTTTTATAATTATATTTAATAAGAAAAACAAAAGGATTTGAAAGGAAGTGGGGCGGGATGAAAAGAGATTACCAAAATAATTAGTGTCATTTTTAACTAATGAATGATAGGTTACTAAGAATGACCATAGTTATTTTCATGATTGAAGTTGTTAGGATGTTTTTTAATTTTTAGGTATTTTTTAATGATGTGAATTGAGTAATGATGGGTTGATGCTAATATGTTTGATATTATTAGAATGCTCTCCAATAGTTAGTTAGTTGATATGGTGGGTAGTTATGAAGGTGTGAGTTATATGTTTTTTGAGGTAAGTTTGGATAGAGTGGTTAATTTGATTCATTTAGATTTATTCACAATAACAAGAAATATAGTAAATAAATTTACAATCAAGGGGGTTATTTTGATTTTTAATGTTTCTAAATACATGTTTGGGCATCTTGTAAGGCTTAAAAATGGTTTTTTTTTTATAAGGTTTTGGAAATTTGATCTTTGATATTGGGGATGTAAAGGTGGGCTTAATATGAATATGTGGAAGGGGTTCATGTTTTTGGTTTCTAAGAGAAAGAAAAAATAATATGTGTTGCTAATTTGGGAAATAGAATATAGCCAATACCTTGGAAGGCTTTCATGAGGTGGGTTATTTAACTATTTTTATGTTGAAGGGCATCAACTTGAATAGGCATGGAAATAAGAGTTTTAAGAACAACACATTAATGAGTAATGCGATGGTGGGATTAGGCATGAATGTAGTTATCATATATAAGTATTTTTTTATGGAAAACTTAATGGAAAAGGGAAACATTAATAAATGACTAAGACTAAGACATCCAAGAAGGGAAGAGAATTATCTTGTTGAGTTTTCATGGAAAATTGAATCCGGGGGATACACTATTAATATGGTCAATATATAGGTACATGGAAGGTTTACTATGGGGCAATAACAAAGTTTTCATCAGCAAATCAAAACTAATACTTTTTAAAGAAAAAATTATTGAGGGATAAAGTTTCAAAATGTTCCATGAAAAATATTTTCCAATACAAGGGATATTGAGGATCCAACAACTATGTTTTTTATTTGTTCGTAGAATTTCCCTTCGAAACTAAACAAGATTGAGGTGAGGCAAATCTATATAAGATTTAAAGTTTTCAAGTCATCTAATTTTGAAATAATGTCGAGAGCTTTGTGGATGAATATTTTAGAGAATAAGGAATAACATCAAACTAACAAGCAGGCATTACCGATCTAGATGGAGATCATGGATTTTATTAATAAACTAATCAAAATCATTTATAAAAGAAAGGGTTTAACCCATAAAAGGTTGAAGTTTCTCATAAAAGAACCTAGCTAAGGCATAAGTGGGGGTGCCAATTGCACTAACATTAGGTCTAATAAGAAGGTTTTTTTTGTATGGATTTTAGGAAGTCCATAAATTTTGAGAGTTTAATGGTTGCAAATCAAGTTGAGCAATTTTTATATTAGAATCAAAGGAGGAGGAATTGATAGCTTTGGTTACAAGCTAGGTAAATTTCTTAATAAATTCCATTTAGCCATTGACTTAAAGGGAGATCTTGGAAGACATACCATATGGCTCTTTCCTTAATAGGATCCTCAGAGACAGGCTTTTAGTAGGAAAAAGATAAGTATTAAGTACTTTGCTTTCATAATCTGTAGTGTGCATGATTATGACGGTGTTACGTTTTCCACCTTTGAGAATGAAAATATTAGGGTTCTTATTTAGGTCGATGTAAGGCATTTAATTTGTCCTTATAGAGGATAGACTTAGGTATCTTAGTAGAATAAATAATTTAGGCATGACCTTACTTGATTTATTTGGATTAATTAAAGGGGTAGTTTTGAGTGAAAGAAGGGGAAGGGAAATAACATAGTTAATTATTTTTTGAAGAAGGTAAGAGTTACATGGGAATCTAATTCAAGGGGAGAAACATTAATAAACTATGAACTTGAGTGGTTAAAGGTTTGGTGGTAAGTGGTTGGTGAATAAATACGAGGAGGAAGTAAATGTGAGGAAAGATTTGATTAACTGTTAGAAGGGATGTAGGAGGAGAGAGAGGAGGGGTGGGCTACGTAATTGGTGAGAAAGCTAGAAAAGTGGGGTGAAACTTAGGAAATGGGAGAATGTCCATAAGAGAGGTTTTGAAATGAGAAAAAAAAGGTTCACTTGAACACAAATATAAGTTTAGATGTAAGTGTGATTGCATGGAAAGGATGACATAAAGGTTTGTGAAGAAAATAGGTTATCTCCAAATTGAGAGTTAGATAAGAGATTAAAGTTTAATAGTGAAGCCATGGGGAACATGCATTAAATTTTTAAGATGTGTGTGTTTAGGGATCAGTTTGAGAGAATATATGGGATGATATGATAGGAATACATTTGTTTACATGATTAATTAATTGTCTTAAGGGGTGAGGGGGTCATATGATAGCATTAGGATGCAGCCATGTGAACATTAACATCTATAGGAAAATTAGTGGGGTGTGTGTAAGCATTATCATTAACTGGTCTAGGAAAATTTGAACGTTCAATTAGTCAAGGTTGAAATTAATAAAGGTTGAGAAGCTATAGTCCAATTGAGAGGCATGTGTCAGAATATTTAAGTTAAGGGAGTTATGCATTGAGGTATTAGTTTGCATGCATAAAGGAAACAATGTAAAATGATTTTATTCCTTTACTTAATTAAGTGATTGTTTATAAGAGAAAGATGGTCTTATGATCTAGATAAGATAATTAGAAAAACAATGTTGTTAGTTTTACATGATCATTATTATCAATTAAAATGAACAAGTTATGTAATCAATTTCATTTAGTAATTTAAGGAAATCTATTATTATATATATATATATATAGTATAGGTTAGAAAAGTCCTAAAATAAATATTATTTAATGATAATGGTAATGATATTTAATGTGATATAAAATAAAAAGAAAAAGAATTAAACAAATATAAACAAAATCATAATGAATATTCTTCTAAATAACATTTCTGTATTTGAATGTGGTTGAAACTAAAATATTAAAATTGTTTCCATGTTGGTAAATGAGGAAGTGAGTAAATATTCTTCCAAATGTGATTGAACATAGTGTAAGTGAAAGAATGAAAACTATTAATATTTTCGTGTAAATGTTCTTATGAATGTTATTTCTATGTTTGAACAATGTAAAAATGAAAATGTCAAAATTATTATGATTTTTTTAAAAAAATATGTAACTAGATATTTTTGATAATATAATTTTTTATATATGAACATGTAGAAATAAAGTATCAATATTATTGTAGTTATTGTAGTTTTATTGAATTAAAACGTCAATAAATACTTTTTAAAGTGTTATTTTTATATTTGATTATGGTGAAAATAAAATAAGAAGATCATCATAATTTTCCCCAAGTGAAAAGACTCTCAATAATAATATTTTTAAAAAATTTCTCATATATATGAGAAAACTTGTTTTGAATAATAATATTTTAAAACAAATTTTCATATATATATATATAGGTATTCATTCAAAAAAATTGTAGTGAAAGTTTATGGTAAGTTAAATGGTTAATTCATATATTATTATAGTGGTGTTACATTTTTCATCTTTGAGAATGAAAAGATCATAGTTTTTATTTAGTCAATGCAAGGCATTTAATTTATCTTTATTGAGGCTAGGTTTAGGTAGCATAGTAGAACAAAGAATTTAGGCATGACCTTACTCGATTTATTTGGCTTCATTAAAGAAATACATTTGAGTGATAGATTCACTAGAACAAAGGATATGTTTAGAGGGAAGACAAGGAAGGGAAATAACATAGTTAAATGTTTTTTTGAAGAAGGTAAGAGTTACATGGGAATCTAATACTATGAACTTGAGCAATTAAAGGTTTGGTGATGAGAATTTGGTGAATGAATAGGAGGAAGTAGTAAAGGTGGGGAAAGATTTGATTGAAGGTTAGAAAGAATGCAGAAGGAGAGAGAGGAACTACCCCACACGTGGGGGGTCACAGGGGGGGCAGTAGCCCCCCTGTACGTTTGCATCGGGTGCAGCAGGGGGGTCATAGAGGGGGCAGTAGCCCCCCTGCACAGAGTCTGGGGCAACGCCTTGGGAAAAAAATTGGACCCTCCTACCTATGGTTTTGTGCATGGATTTCGCACATGATATTGGGCATGATGGTTTTCTGTCCATGGTATTTAGTAGATCCGGTCAAGTAAACTATAATTATGTTCTAATCCAGGGTTAATGGATTAGGGTTTATGGATGCTTCGGCATGTATGTATACGTATTGTAACATTGAAAGGAATATAATGAAAAATCAATCTGGTAGTCTCGGTTTTGGGATCCAGGGGAAAATCTCTGTGTATATCTATTTTATGTTTTATGCTCTTGCTATTGTTTATTTTCTGTTTTTTAGAATTCATATGTAGGTAATTTTTGTATGGGGTTAAAACCTGTAGGGAAGACTAGGTAATGGGTGATAAATATAGAAAAGGGGGTGAAACTTAGGCAATGGGAGAATGTCCATAAGAGGGGTTTTTGAAATGAGAAAAAAAGGCTTGAATTCAAATATAAGTTGAGATGTACGTGTGATTGCATGGCAAGGATGACATAGAGGGTTGTGAAGAAAATATGTAATCTTTGAATTGAGAATTAGATAAGAGATTAAAGTTTAATTGTGAAGGAAGGGGGAAGCATGAGTTAAATTTCAGGATGTATGTGTTAGCGATTAATTTGAGAGAATATAAGGGGATGATATGATAGGAATAGATTCATTTACTTGATTAAATAATTGTTTCTAGGGGTGAGGGGGTCATATGATAGCATTAGGATGTATTGGCAAAGTTGAGTTGGACGTTGCAACCATGTGATCATTAATATCATTAGGAATATTATTTGTGGGTGTGTAAGGATTATCATTAATCGATCTAGACAAATTTTAATGTTCGATTAGTCTAGGTTGAAATTAAAGAAAGGTTGAAAAGCTAATAATCCAATTCAGAGGCATGGGTTGTTGGAAGTTTGAAAATACTAAGAGGGCGGGGGGGGTGAATCAATATTGTGCAGTGGATCACCAAATTAATGTTTTTTCCCTTTTCTTACATATTTAACCATACATTGATTAACAATAGGTGTAAACAACAGATTGTTAATTTTCCATTGTTCTATGATGTTACAATTACTTTAACCTAAGTCTTATCTTCAATTAGTAATCTTTCAAAAACAAAAAATCTTCCAATGATTAATAGCAATTGTAGATATAACAGTAAATGCAATAGACAATAGACAATCAAGAACAATAATAAGAGACACAAGGATTTAGTCAAAGACTAGGGGAAAACCCCACAAGGGGGAAAACTCTTTCAAATTCTTCTTCGTATTCGATTGTCATAAAATGTTTAGCGAAGAGAGAGTACAATGTTCCAATTATCCAATCACAAAAATATCTAACAAAAACATCTAAACAATATATAAGAGACGATCCCAACAACAATATTGATCAAAATCAAAGGTCCTAGCCCCGGGGTAAATGTTTAAAGTCTACAGTCAACTATCAAAATACCCTAGGTCCTAGCCACACAGAGCTAGTGATCATCAATGTGGCTACAACTCTCCATCCATAGGGAGCACCTTGCATGTGTGTGGCTACAATTGATATTTTCCTATTCTAACCCTATGGCCATAGATCAAAATTTCCTTTTCACACATGTGAGCTCGGACCCTGCAATTTCGGACTTGTACGAACCACTTTTGTGAACCAATCTCAGACTTGTGCGAGCCAAACCAAAGAAGAGAGAAGAATGAAATGATTAATGATAATGTCCAAATTCCAGTCACTTGACTTGTATTTATATGCTTGCAAGGGTGCCCAATTTCTCCTTAAGTTCGACCTATAATTTTGTGCACATGTGGGTTTCCATATTAAAAATATTTTTTTCCTTAACCAAATTAAATTCTCCCAAAGGGTAGGAGGGGTATTTCTTGATGCATAAGGCTATCCAAAGGAGTGAATTTTTCCTTGAGCTACCAAATTAACACTCCCCCTCAGCTAGGGAAAAATTTCCGACTGCAACATGTGTCCCATCTCGAATATCAAATCAAGTATCAACTCTTATCATCTCTACTCATATTTGAACACTCTTAAATCTAAAAGAAGAATAATTTGACATAGAAGGGGAGTGCAAGCTACCACCTTGTATCCACTAATATTCATAGGGGAGTTCCAACTCAACACGCATCATAGGAGAGCCCATCTCAACCCACTATCCAAGGACAATAAGCAAGATAAAACTTATCGTGAGGTAAGGGTCACAACTATCTTATAATATGTTGATCTTCCCATCAAGAACCTCAAGATTCAAGTGGTAGAACACCTGCATCCACAACAATTGGAAGAGATTCAAACTTAACATACAAGGTAAGGATTAGACACAACCCAAGGCACTTAGGGGAGATACCCACTTACCCTACAAGGTACATATTAGACACACCCAAGTCATCACCTCAACCCATTGGCTAGATGGGGAGGAACAATCTCAACAAGCCCATCTTGTGGGTAGGATGCATACTAGGGTATACTCGGTAGGGGGGGATATACGCTTACCATGAGGTAAGGATCAAACACGCATTAAGATGACTATAGGGGAGATAAACACTTACCATGAGGTAAGGATCAAACATATTTATTATCTATGAGTTCCCTCAACCCGAGGAACTCTTCGGCTCAATTCCTCACCCTGGGAGCTCATATAGGGGGGGAAGAGCATAGCTCAGTTTCTTGATCAACTGGGACCCTTACTCGAGAGGTTCACATCCATCAACCCAAGTTTCTCTCTGAAGACCAAGAACTTCCTTTTTAGCAAATCCTTGGTGAGTATATCTGCAATCTACTCATATGTCGAAATATGATGGAGTATCACAGCTCCTCTCTACACCATTCCATGTATGTAATGATATTTTATCTAAATGTTCTTGGACTTTTCATGAAACATGAGATTTTGTACTAACCATATACCACTCTTTTTGTCGCAATATATCACTATCATATCTAGGACCTACTGAAATATCTCTCCAAAGAGATTCTTCAACCAAACTGCCTCACAGTGAGCCATGCTAGCAGAAATATACCATGCCTCTATTGTAATCAAAGGAACATGCTTTTGTTTCCTGGTCATCCAAGATATCATGGAAAATCCCAAGCTAAAGTAGCACCTTAATGTGCTCTTCCTATAAATAATGTTTCCAGCCTAGTCAGCATTGGTGCATCCATGTAGTCTCACATCTCCAGAAATATATCTCAAATAAAGATTGATTGTCCCATGCAAATACCTCATAATGTGTTTGGCAGGAATCCAATGTGCATGAAGGGGCTCAGCCATGAATTGACTCAAAGTTTTAATTCCAAAGCATATATTTGGATGGGTGCTCACAAGTAAAATTAATACCCCAGTCAACTGTTAGTACTCAGAGGGGTTTTCCAAGTCAGGTCTAGCAGCATCTCCACATAAATTCTTGAAGTTCATCTCCATTGGTGTGGTTACATACTTGCATTCAACCATTCCAAATATTTCCAATAGCTTCACAACATACATTCCTTAAAAAAGGAAAATATTTCCATCTGTCTGTTAAACTTCTAGTTTTAGAAAGTAATCCATCATACCAAGATCCTTCATTTTGAATTTGGATGCCAGGTCCCTCTTAAATTTGATCATCAAGGGCTCTTTACCTGTCAAGAATAGATCGTCAACATATAAAACCAAAATCAACGGCATAACTTAGACCACCTTGAAGTAGAGGTTTGAATCGGCACTGCGTCTTGTGAATCCAAGGTTCACTAGGTAACTATCAATATGGGCATACCATGCTCAGGGCGATTTCTTCAAACCATATAATTATTTCTTCAACCTGCAACACATGATTCTTCTTGTCCTTTACTTTAAATACCTTTACTTTAAATACTTAATCCTACTCAACACATACTTCTTCCTGTATGTAATATGCCATGAATAAATGTTGTCTTTACATCCATCTGGTGAAGTGTCTATCCTTGGCTAGCGGTAAGAGAAACAATTGATCTAATAGTAGTGTAGAGGGAAACAAGGGAAAATATATCACCATAGTCTTCTCCCTCTTTCTGGGAGAAACCTTAGTCCACGAACCTTGCTTTGCACTTTTCAATGCTTCTGTCAACTCCATGTTTGATATTATACAACCATCTGGAAGTTATGACAGATTTTCGTTAGGTCTCGACACAACATCCCATACATAATTCTTAATAATCAATTCATACTCTTCAACCATGGAATCCTTCCATACCTATTCTTTTACAACTTCTTCAAATGTAGAAGGCTCAACCTAGATCATATTGCTTATAGCTGCAATGTATCCTTGATATCAGCATGGCTTCTTACTCTCTCTAAAGGTCCTTTTGGAAATAACATGTCTCTCAGCATCTTGTAAAGTATCACGAAGACATAGTAGTATTTTTTTGGCAAGGGGATCATTTGGAGGAGGATACAAGGGGTCCATAGACTCCATCATATCATCAACTATGTCCTTCTCAAATTCAGGTACAGATGGACCTTCTAGTATGTCATCCTCGTCTTTCTTCTTAGTAGGAGGAAGGTCCCTTATTTTTCAAAGAGTGGCATCTTTCTTTCCAGTGGCTTCCAGCTTGTTCCTCTTATCCTTAGGCACATGAAAGTATACGGAGCAAACAAATATCCTAATATGTCCAATGTTGGGCTTCGCACCCGTGAATACTTCTTCGAGAATATTGTTATCCAATGCCTAATGAAGAACCATGTTTTGAATATATACCATTGTATTTGTAGCTTCTACCTAGAGGAATTTCGACAAATTTTGATCATGCAGCATAGCTCGAGAAACTTCTATGATGGACCTTTTCTTTCTTTTGTCCACTCCATTTTGCTTGGGGTTGTAAGGTACAGTAGTTTCCTTCTTGATTCCATCCTTCTTGTAAAAGTCAATGAACCCATTTGAAATGTACTCTCCACTATTGTCAGATCGAAAGACATTGATCTTATTCGTTCTTTAATTTTATATTAGTGCCTTAAATTATTTAAACATATCAAAAGCCTCATCCTTGTTCTTTAAGTAGCATATCCATGTTTTCCTAGAAATCATCAATGAATATTATGTAGTAGAGATGTCCACCAATAGAGTGCACAGGCATGGGTCCACATAGATAAGATGAATAAGTTGAATAATATCATTGGCCTTGTTTCTGCTAGAGGGGAATGGTCCCCTTCTATTCTTACCACCAGCACATCCTGAACAAGCTCCATGATAACTAGCTTCAACATCAGGGATACCAGAGACTACTTCTTCAATTTTGGTAAGGCTTCATAATGTAGATGTGCTAACCTTCAGTCCCATAGATCACTTTAATGATTATTTTCATGGACCATTGCTAGAAGAGGCATTCCATTGACTCTATAGAGTCCTTCAACTCAGATACCAAGGTAAAATCATCTCTCATGCGATATTCCTTAGGCCAAGTGAGGAATTTTCCATTTATAAAAGCTACTCTCATGCCCTTGTCTTCCAAATCAGAAATAGATACGAAGTTCTTCTTTAAACCTGGAAAGTGCATCACATCATGAAGAATAACGGACTCACCAGAGTTCAAATGAAATTTGATAGAACCAAAACCCTTTACACGATGAGTAAATTTATATCCAAGAATGATTGTCAAACTTGTCTCCCTCTCAACTAGGTTAGAGAGGACTTACTTGTACCCTGAGAAATGTGAATAAGCCCCACTATATACTAACCAACTATCATACAAATCCAAAGGAGAATAAATACAAAGAGAAGAAATAAGAATGTATTCAGATTGACTAGTAGTTGCATTGTTTTCATACCTGGAATTTTTTGTTCTCTTTTGAGGACAATGGCCTTCTTCATAGCCATATAGAGTATTTCTTCTCCTTCTATCATCCCTTCTTCTTCTATCATCTCCTCTTCTTCTATCACCATTTCTTCCTCTATCATTGTACCTATTGTTGTAGCCTCTGTAGGATCTTCAAGCATCTCTCTTTCTCGGACAATATCGGACATAGTGACCATACTTGTGGTAGTTGAAGCATTCAACTTGAGGGCCATCTTTTCTCAATCTTCTTTTGAAGTCTTTTGCTTCAGGAGAGAAATTTATTGACTCGGATGGTATACATTTACCTTTCTTCCTCTTATTTTGAGTAACAAATTTAGAGGGCTCTCCTTCTTCATGCTTTTGAATCCTTCCATGGGAAATCATCTTGGTTTTCTTTGGAGTTCATTATCCAACAAGTTCATCAATTTTCAGGAGTCTAGTATTGTTTCTTATATTAGTAATGAAATTTTCCCAAATAGTAGGAACACCTTGAAGGGTTATTATCACCAACTCTCTATTAGATATAGTCTCACCAGTAGTTTGTAGTTAATCCCTTAGGTTATATACCCTCATGATATAGGATTGCATAGACTCACCCTTATTCATTTTCAATTCCTTGAGCTTATTCTTCAAGGAGAGGATATGATTAAAATTGTTGACTTGATACATCCCAATCAAATTATCATAAATGTCTTTAGAACTATTCAAATTACCAACATAAACAAGCAAATAATCATGAAAACCATCAATGAGAATTTTCTTAGCTTTGAGGTAACCTTTCTTGTATCTGGATTTGTAGCAGCAGAATCATTCATCGAAGGCTTAGGAAACTTTCCTTGCACATATCCCAAAAAATCATTTTCATCTAATATAAATTCCAACCTTATCTTCCAACCATTAAAGTTTGATGAGTCACCAAGCTTCTCATTATCCTTGAAGTAAGAGGTAGACATATTTACCAAATTAAATAGGCTCCTTCATCTTCTTTAAAAGATGATTTCTCTTGTTTGTTATCTCCTTGGGCTTAACTTCACCTTAGCTCTGATACCGTGTTAATTTCCAATGTTTTATGTTGTTACAATTACTTTAGCCCAATTCTTATCTTCAATTAGAAATCTTTCAAAATAATTTATTCTTCTAAATATCAATAACAATTGTAGATGGAACAATAAATGCAATAGATAATAGACAATCAAGAAAAATAATAAGAGACACAAGGATTTTTTCAAATACCAGGGAAAACCCCACAATGGGGAAAACCCTTTCAATTTTTTCTTCTTATTATAATGTTATAAAATGTTCAGCAAAGGGAGAGTACAAGTTCCAATTATCTAATCACAAAACTATCCAACAAAAACATCTAAAAAATATCCAAGAGATGAGCTCGTCAACAATATTTATCAAAACCAAAGTTCCTATTCCTACGGTCAATGGTCAAAGTCTACGGTCAGTTGTCAAAATACCTTAGGTCCTAGCTGCATGGAGATAGTGATCATAAGTGTCATTGCAACTCTCCAGCCGCAAGGAGAAACCTGTATGCATACGACTACAATCGATATTTTCTTGTTCCAACCTTGTGGCCCCATATCAAAATTTCGTTTCCACATGTCTGAGCTTGCCCTTGCAATGTCGGACATGTACGAACCACTTCTGCGAACCAATATCAGACCTATGAAAGCCAAACCAAAGAAGAGAGAAAAAGAAAATGCTTAATGATGATGTCCAAATGAGGGTCACTTGACTTGTATTTATATGATTCCAGGGGTGCCCAATTTTTTCTTAAGGTCGACCTATACTTTTGTGCACATGTGGGTTTCCATATTAACAATACATTTTTCCTTAACCAAATTAAATTCTTCCAAGGGATAGGAGGGGCCTTTCTTGATGAGGAATATTGTCTAAAGGAGGGAATTTATCTCTGAGTTTCCAAATTAACATCAATAGCATCAATTAACCATAAACCATGAACATCAATACACATGAAATCAAGGCATCAACATATGGACACATGAAGACATAGGATGTAAGATGGAAACCCTTCCAAGAGAGAAACCACCACCTTATTTTTTTTTTCTTTTCTCTTCTTCTTATTAATCGAACTATTTCTTTTTACATAACCACTAGCACTACTAGTGTGTAAGCCACAACTTGCGATCATGCGAGAAACTAGCTGCTCTAGGAAACTACTTGATGGAAGAGACCACTTCCTGAACTTTACAGGTTGCCACCTAGCCACCACTCCTTCAACTATGCAAGCCAATTCTTACAATAGGCCACCACCTGTTGGATGTCCCAACACCCAATAGATTTTCCAACCATCATTGGATGAAAGCCACCACTCCCAAGTTCACATGCCATAACCTGACGGATGCGACTACACCGTAAATAAACAATCCACCACTTTCCAGAAAGCCACAACTTTCCCATTGAAGGCCCCAACCTTCAAGATCTTGTGGACCTCTTTTCATTCATTTTCAAACTAGGATCCACAAAACACACTCACAAAATCATAGATCTCGTTTCATCCCATTTTCATACTGGACCAACTAAAGAATCTAAGCTCATCAATTGAATACAATCTTTGTTGAATCAAAACCTTTTCCCATACAATCTCTCTTTGCTACACAAAATATGCTACAAACCCTATGCTGACGGTGTTGGACCCGCCAACATGTTAAGGAGATCTCCGCGGCAAGAAATCCCAATTAGACCTCAAATCGTTTGGTGTAGGAGTCCCATAAGTGGGTTGTAAGGTAATGCCTTGACCATGATGTCACATAGAGGCAAGTAAGATAACTCTATTAGTAGCAAGGGTGTGACTGATGCAGTGAGTCAAGGAATGAGTATGAGAGGTTCCAACACTTTTAAGGGAGGCTAAGGTGAAGGTAAGTTCCAGGTTGAAAGGGATCAATCCCAACTCAACTAGGAACACACAATGCAAAGGACATGCACAGCTTCCAGAAGAGCAGTCGACATGGATGCGTAAGTCCCAACATACAAGGTAAGATAACATGAACAACACTCATGGATCAGTTCGAGACGAGTGTGACGGTTGATATAACAAGGTTCAGAAAAAGGTCTGTCTGGTGTCTCGTAGAGCAGTTGACACGGGCAGTGACAGCATTAACAACATATGCAACACATTAACAACAAGATTCATATAATTTCATGTGAATCAGTTCATACACAAGTACGTAAGTTAAACAACATATATCATTAAGGCAACCAGAGCAGTCCAACTACAATAACAACATATGCATGAAAATGTGTTGGATTTTATTATATAAAGAAGTGTAAGTCACAATCATACAATACACCATGTAAACCTGCTAGCCCTATCAGTAGAACATTACGGTGACATCTGCTTGCTCCTCCAAAGAGATTTACTAGCTCCGTGCAGTGGAGAAGCCAAGGTGCATTACAATACTATCCAAGCCTTCTTCAAGATAGTCTTAATAGAATATTGGTTGACCAAAAGCCTATACAATGAGTTATGAGGGACTATTTATAGCAAAGGGTGGGGTGACCCTTGACATTCCCCTTTGTGACAGTTAAACTACCCTCATGACTTTTCACCTACTCTATGGCTGTTACATCCAACTGTTGACACTTGACTTACACTTGACATGACTCAACATTACAATGCACATGTACTCATGTGAGACAACATGGCTTGAGTAAGCCTTGCAAGACATCACTGACACTCAGTCCGCTGTGATGAGAACAAATCTTTGACATGCTTGTGATGGTGAAGGTGGTGAGCCGATGCCAATCTTGGTCATCCGTGATGATGTGCGTGCACCTCATGGTGACATCTTGTTGAAGCGAACTCTTACCTCTGTTGCAACCGATGCATTGGTTCAGACCCTTCATCCAACTCGTCTACTAACATGCGCATGGTCTTATTGGGTATGGTTGAACCAGAAACACACTGATGCATAGTGTCCATGATGATCTCCAAGTGCATGTTGGTGGTCATGCACATCAACTTTCCGAAGTACATGTTCAGCCCCAGTTGGACTTGCTTCTTGTCTTCACCTCGGTGAGTGTGTTGAATGGGTTGGATTGCATGCATGTGCTCGATGACATGCATGTTGTTGGATCCTTTACATGTGATCAACAACGCTTCTCACCATGTTTGCTCTGTGTCAGCCGCTGGGATGGATCCTTAACTTGTACTGACTCAGTTTCACCCGCGAGTGCATGTTGTGCCCACTGCTATTCCTATTCTTGCGGCAACTCATGCAGCTTCATGTTCTTCCTGAGTTGCTGCTTCAGCACATGCAACTCCTTCTTTGTTCCATCTTCAGCCTTTGCGCGATATTCATGTCATTCCATTACTTCATAGCTTGAGTCTCCAAAGTTTCTTTCATTATCAGTGGATCTGCTTGATCTTGCAACTTTGATTTGTCTCCATGTTGTCAACAACCTTCCTCTTGCATCCATTGCATTCGTTGTGTTCGCTGCATTTGTTGCATTCGGTATGTTGCCTTCAACTGCTATTCATGATGTTGCTTGATGTGAAGTTGTTGCTTGATTTCCTTGTCCATGAACAACTTGATGTATTCGTGAGTAGGTAAGCCCATGGACACTTGATCGACTGCATCCCCAAGCCTGCTCTGAACGGTGTCTTTATCTCTGCTCTCTTGGAAACCATTGTACCTATGCTGCTAAGAGGCAAATTAACATCTGTGATACCTGGAGATATGGCAACACTCATAGAAAGCAATCTATGAGTCGAAAAACAAAATGAACATTAGAACTGACCTGCAACATACCTGGGTGAATGATCGTGAAGGTTGTGCAATTTCGGCCGGGAGGTCGGGAGACCGACTGCCAAGACTGCACAAGGCATAGTCCGGGCTGCTGGGAGACTAACTGACTGTTGGGACTACAAAATTCACAATCTAGTTGGGCAGTTGGCTGTTGGGATTGCGGAATGCATGATTCCAACTGGGAAAGACTACTGGCCCAGTGACAGATTTACGCAAATTTTTGGGCCAACCAGCCACTGACCTCCAGAAATGTGAAATTCAGTCCAAGAGGCCAGTGCTAGGCCAGATTGGATAAATACTAGAGAGGAAGGTGAGCCTTCCTTCTCCATATTGTGCAATGTAGCCTTGGTGAAGGTAGAGACTAGGCCAAGGTTGGCCCGACTCACAGACCGACAACTGAAATGAGTAAGTCAATGAAATTCATGGCAACACTAAGTGATAGCTGAAGTGATAAACAGTGCATGCAAAACATGAATGGAGGATTGAGCAAATAGATCAACATGCATGTGGGTGAGGTTGTTCGTCGGTTGGGCGAGCGTCCGTGCAAAACGGTTTCATGCATGCGACAGCAGTGAGATAGAAACGAAAATTGAAACAGAGCTAGGACAAGCTAGAATATATGTAAACGATAGCAGGCATTCAAAGAAGTCAAGAAAGCAACACTCACACAAGCGAATACACAAAAAGTGACAGAAATGCAACACAAGGCATGTGAAGTGAGCTCACCCCAAAACAATTGACCTGAATGTGCCAATTGCTCCTAGATGTGATGTGGGATATCTAAGATACAAGGTTGATGTGAGGAATGAGCTCTGCAGCATCTGGTTGATGAGTTTTGATAACACCGAGGTTATGACACTCATGCCACAAATATAGGAGGAAGCAACACTTGGAGGGAGGTTTCAGAATTACTCCTTGCATGTAACCTCCCGGAAACAAGGGATTCCTTTGCATGCTACCTTGGGAGAAGTAGCCTCTGCATGTAAGTTTGTTTTTCTCAGTCCTGAAGGGAACCAATCAACTCAGCTGCACATGCAAGTGATTGCTTGAATGTTGGAGAAAAATGTGCATTTTTTACTGTAAGCTAGGCTGACTGCCCAAGGGGATTGTGCAATTTCTGGGCCCAGAAGCTAACTGCTGCCCAGATTTGTGCAAATCCTAGGCTGAACTGCATGTTGATGGGAAAAATTACGCAATTCTTGCTGGGAGGGTTGGCTAGCAAGATTGCGCAATCCTGGACCCCAACAGGCTGTCAAAGGGAATTGCGTAATTCCTGGAGGGAATGGATGGTTTCCCTCCATAAATTCGCAAATTTCGCTGGGAAGTTGCTTAGCCTACAACTGGACCAAGTCCGAGTGAGCAGCCTGTGAAGGGAAAAGATCAAACTGTGATCAAGAGGCTGCCTTTGAGCAAGAAAGACACTGAAGCTTGAGGACTTGACAAAACAAGGTAACCTATTGTGAAGGTTGGTAGGGAGGCTCCAAAACAGGCTAAGGAAAAATTTTGGAGGGTGGTTGTAGCCACTACAAAACTTGGTGACACACGGGTAGAACTCCATCTCTCTGCATGGACATTGTTCGTGAAAAGAAAGTCTAACGCCTCCAGAAGTATTGTTCAGTTCTTAGCTCATCTTAGCTTCACACTAGCTTGATGTAAGATGTAGCATCTGCCAGACTCTCAGTCGATTGACACACATTCCCAGCCAAGGCAACACAATTATTTCGATTAGGGTTGAGAGGTATATAGGTGCACAAGAAGTATAGCCGTCAGAGTCTAAGTTTCATCTCTGATGTTGCTCCACTACCAGCATGCCTGGAAAGTACCCTGGTGGAGTCACATAAGAACACAAGCATGGCTCTACTACCAGCGAACCTGGTCAGTACCCCAACGGAATTACTTGCATCACCTCCCTGTGCAGGAAGCCTTTCTCTTCTTTCGCCTTTTTTCATTTTGATTTTTTTTTTTACTTTTCATTATTTTTTTTCATTTTTAATTTTCACTATGCATAACACTTATTCATTTCAAAGGCAGAAGAGGGATCCTGACTTATTGAGAGTAGAGGAGGTTGTTCCAGCAGAGAATTAGTTTATTATATCTCTGATATGCCCGTTAAGGTTTTCCCCCTCACCTTACTCTACTTGACTGAGCTGACAAGGGTTAACCCAAAAAAAATCAACTAGAGAAGGTGACGTTAATTAGCGTGCAAGCGTTGTGTTTACACCAAGGTTCACTTCAAAGAGTACGTATTTTCCTAAGACGTATCATGGACTAAGAGTAACAATTTCATCATACATAAGCAAGATGACAGATAACCAAGTAGAAATAGTTATACAAACCCTCTTGTACTTTACCCAGTTTGTTTCATGAGTCACACATGGTTTCATGCAAACTAACCTATGAACGAACAAAACAAACAACAAAGCAAAGCAAGAGCAGAAGTAAAATTGAAAGTAAAGCAAGCAAACAAACAAACAAGCAAAGCATGAAAGTAAACAAGCATGCAAGCAAACAACTGAAAGCAAACACTACTCCTACTCTTACACTAATGATGCATCGGCCTGATCACGTGAAGTGATACTTCCAATTCAGCCACCATCGCATTGGTAGACCCATGTGGGTGAAGGCTTGGTCCGCGAGTAACCCATTTGTTTGGACCAACATACAAGAAATATATGACAGTGAAGACAGCCACACTTCGTATTTCAAAGTGCCCAAGGGACATAAGTGAGTCCATGCGCATGACAGATAGTTCGTGGACTTATCATGGTGTTGGGTGACACTACCTGCAACTTTGAAGCAAGAGCACACTCTTGACTGAGACATACAAGAAAATGAAAGAAACAAAGATAACTTGCATCACGCATGAGTGCTTGCAATGTGAGACTCCTCCAATGCATGAGCAATGGGATCGTGCGGTTCGAGTGGAGGAAGTGTGATCTGTGTGTGAGATGGATCTTCAATGCATACATATGAGTGATGAGGAGCCTTGGGTGATTGAACCATTTAATGATCGGAAGTGACACTAACCCCAAGAGAGCGAGGACCTGACATAACCATTGTAGGTTTTAATCTCGTACAGATATTACCTGCATAAAAATTCTAAAAAACAAAAAAGAAACAATGCGAGAGCATAACACATAAAACACATATACATAGAGATTTTCCCGTGGATCCCAAAACCGGGACTACCAGCTTGATTTTCATTATGTTCCTTTCAATGTTATAATACATATTTATACATGCCGAAGCATCCAATACCATAGACCGAAAACCATCGCATCCAAAAACGTGTGCGAAAAATCATGCACAAAACCATAGGTGGGTCTGCCCAACCTAACATAGGGTCCAAAACCAAACTTTTCCGGGTCACTGCCCCAGACCCCATAGAGTGGAGTTACCTACACCCCTAAAACCCCCTGTGACCCCCCGCTACGCAATCGGTGCAACGAAGGGGGGGCCCCTCTAACCCCCCGGTTAACTACGTGGGCTAGTTGTGGAAAGAATATAACACAACCCAACATTCTCCCACTTGTTGTTTTCTTTCCACAGGGGGCCACAAGAGAGCTTAGTCATTTATCCATCCCTGCAATGCCCATTGTTTCTCTACACCAAGAGAACTTCACAGAGATCACAGATTTTGTCAATTCATCTACAGTATTCTTTAAAGTGTCCACCTTTACCAGCAACACCTTTTTGTCTTCTATCATATCCCTCACAAAGTGATATTTAACATCAATGTGCTTTGTCTTTGAATGATATGCAAGGTTCTTTGCCAAGAAAATTGCACTTTGGCTGTCACAGTCTATCCTTATAGCTCCCTATATTAACCCCATACTTGAACACAATCTCTACAACCAAACTGCTTCCTTGCTTGCATGAGTGGCTGCCATGTATTCTGCCTCTGTAGTTGATAGTGCCACTACAGGTTGTTTCTTACTCATCCAACTGACTGCACCTCCAAATAGGTTAAACACATACCCACTTGTAGATCTTCTCTAATCCAGATCTCCAGCCTAGTCTGCATCAACAAAGCCACGAATATCCAACACTCTGTCCAATCCTGGTCTTCCTTGGTAGCACAAACCATAATCACTAGTGCCACACAAATACATGAAAACCCACTTCGCTGTTGTCCAATGCTCCTTTCCTGGTTTTGACATAAATCTGCTCAATACTCCCACTGCATGTGCAATGTCTGGTCTAGTACAAACCATTGCATACATCAGGCTACCGACTGCACTTCCTCTTCTTGTGTCTTGGAACACTGTTCAACAGACAACTTTACACCTACAGGAATAGGAACCTTCACCGGTTTACTATCTTGCATATTAAATCTCTGCAATATTGTTTCGACATACTTCCTCTGGTTTAACCAGAGCTTCCTCTTTGCCCGATCTCTTTTAATTTCCATGCCGAAAATATAGTTTGCAACACCAAGATCTTTCATGTCGAATTTGGAGGACAATTGGGTCTTCAAATCCTGGATAATTTCTTTGTCATTTCCAACCAGCAACATATCATCCACATACAAGACCAAATAAATAACACGGTCACCAATTAATTTAAAATACACACAGTGATCTGCTTTGCTTCTGGTGAAGCCAAGTCCCCATATAAATGTATCAAATTTCTGATACCACATCCTTGGCAACTGTTTTAACCCATACAGAGACTTCTTTAACTTGCATACCAGTTCTTTCTTACCCTTCACTGCAAAGCCTTCAGGTTGCTTCATGTAGATTTCCTCTTCCAGATCCCCGTGAAGAAATGTTGTCTTCACATCCATCTATTCTACCTCAAAATCAAAAGCAGCAACAACAGATAAAAGTAATCTAATAGAAGTTACCTTGGCAACAGGAGAAAAAATATCACCAAAATCAATTCCCGGCACCTGGGAATAACCTTTTGCTACCAACCGAGATTTGTATTTCTCCACCTTTCCTTCTGCATTTGTCTTCTTCTTGAACACCCATTTGCTGCCAATGGGTTTCCTTCCAGCCGACAACTCCACCAGATCCCAAACCTCATTTTTGTGCAAAGATGCCATTTCATCAACCATGGCCTCTTTCCAGAGTTTTCCATCCTCTGAATCTACTACTTCCTTCACATTTCTGGGATCATCATCAGTAATAGATAAAGAAAAATTTGAACAGAAAGTAGATGGACTATACCTTTCTGGTTGCCTTCTTTCTCGAACTGATCTTCTCACACCCAGAGTTTGTGGCTCTTCATCTTTTGATTCCTCCTTTGCTGTAGAGTTTGATTCTTCCTCCTTTAGCTCAAACTCTATCTTCTCAGGTTCCTTTTGTTGGACTTCATGTTTAATAACATTTTTTACCTCTTTGAACACCACATCTCGGCTGTACACAACCTTCCTTGTTACTGGGTTCCAAAGCTTGTAACCCTTTAAACCATCCTTATACCCAATAAAGATTAACTTTTTAGATTTATTATCCAACTTGGTTCGTTTCTCCTTTGGAACATGTACATATGCATCACATCCAAATAAGCTCAGATGTGAAAGAGAGGGTTTCTTACCAGTCCATACCTCTTGTGGAGTCTTATCCTCCAACGCTGATGAAGGTGATCTGTTGACCAGGTAACATGCTATCTCCACTGCCTCTGCCCAGAATTCCTGTCCTAACCTGGCACCACTGAGCATGCTTCTTGCCCTTTCCATCAACGTCTTGTTCATTCTTTCTGCAACTCCATTTTGCTGAGGTGTATATGGAGTAGTCTTCTGTCGTGCTATACCACACTTCTTACAGAATTCTTCAAATTCCTTACTACAAAACTCTCCACCGTTATCTGTCCTCGGCACCTTTATCTTCTTCTTTGTCTGGTTTTCCACCAGAGCCTTAAATTCTTTAAACCTGTCAAAGACTTCAGATTTCTTCTTAAGGAAATATATCCATGTATTCCTTGAGAATTCATTTATAAATGATACATAGTACATAGACTTACCCAGTGATGGAACCTTCACAAGTCCAAACACATCATTGTGCACAAGCTTTAATATTTGTTTCACCCTCTTATCACTAGAGGGGAAACTCACCCGATTCTGCTTCCCATATACACGATTTTCATAGAAATCAAAATCCAAAGAGCTATTACTCATACCTTCTACCATACCTTTACCATGAAGTATTTGAAAGCCCTTCTCTCCAATATGTCCAAGCCTTTAATGCCACAACATGGTCTTCTCTCCAGAGACCACTAGATTTTCTGCTCCACTTTCAGGAACCACAGAACTGTTGCACCCATCAATAACAGTGCTACCTTGCAGCTTGTACAGAGTTCCAATCCAAACTCCCCACAATAATACCAGTGCTCCCTGAACCATCTTGTACGTATCCTTCTCAAACACTGTTTTTACACCTGCATCATCCAATTTGCTTACAGAAATCAGATTTCTAGCCAATGCAGGAATATGTAGAATATCCGGAAGTGTTCTAACCCTTCCACCTTGCAACTTCAACTTTACTTTTCCACAACCAACGATTCTAGTCTTCCTATCATCCCCTAAGAAGACATCACCACCATCATATTTCTCATACTCGCAGAACCACTCTCTATGGGGAGTGAAGTGAAAGGATGCACCTGAGTCAATCAACCATGCCTCATGATCTACATGTGTACTTGAAGAAGCCAAGTACACATCCCCACCTTCATTTGAGGTTGTTTTCACCTCTGTAGAAGGAGCATCATCAGATCCTTTTCTTTTTTCAGGAGCTTTAGATTTACAGTCCCTTTTTTAGTGCCCTTCCTTTCCACATTTCCAGCACACCACCTTTACAGGTTTTCCTGCAGATTTAGATCTCCCTCTAGATTTAGATCTCCCACTCAATGACTTATTTTTGTTTATGTTCTGGGACTGTCCTCATACAGACAAGGCATCACCATTCTGGCTCTCCATATTTTTCCATATCATCTCCTCCGTCAGCAAGGATGAGACTATTTCATCAAACTGCAAGGTAGTTGCATTGCTACCTATTGCAATAACCAGACTATCCCACAAATCTGGTAGAGAACGCAACAAAGTGATGCACTTATCTTCATCTGAAATTTTAATATCAACAAATGTTAGCTGACTTACCACAGTATTTGATGAGCCCCAATTTTTGGTAACAATTTGGGCTCATTTGGCCTACTTACCTTGCTCAACCCTTCATCTTTTATCACTTATGCATCATTTCTTAGTATATTCGTGTTATTTGTAGGAAGAAGGGCAGGCATTATATCTATGTGGCTAATACATGATGATTTCAGGTTTTTTGGCATTAAAGGGAGCAAAGACCACGCAAATGGAGACAAGGAGACAGCCAAGGTGGCATTGCGGGTTTTTAGGGAGGTTGTCCACAGTCTTGATGACCTTCCTCGTGATTTCCACCCTAACTCCGAGCTCCAACAGCTCTCCCCACCGAGCTTAAAGGCAGCCAACGGATTCTACAGGAACAACAATTTAACTTTTAGTTGGACAGCCAAGCTCCACTAATTAAGGAAGCCAGCTTGATCCTCATCATGTATAAATATTGAGGCCGTAGCCTTGGATAGGAGCTTTTTGAACTTTTGAACTACTGTTGCAATTTCTAAGCACGAGCTACAGCTCGGTTTTTGCTTTTTGTAAGCCAGTTTTGGCATGATGTTAGACTCATGATTATTCAATAAAGGCAGGCAGCTTTGGATTCAATTCTGAGTTTTTAAGGGAGCTATAGCTCTCAGGTTAGGGCCCAACCTGAGAGCAATAGACCTCCTTTTCCTTGTATTGTTACTTGTCTTTCCTTTCAGCACTTCATTTCTTTGCTTTGACATGCATTTGAAAAACACAGTCTGCTGATTTAATTTCTTTAATGTGATTGAGTAGGATTAGTTTATGGTTAAAGTGCTTTCAGTAGCTTAGATTAGAGTAGGAGGATTAGCATTCAATAGAGCTCCAAGAAAAGGTTGACAGTGCACTCACTGCCATCTCTGTTTAGAGATTGGGGTGTAGACCGTACCAACCACCAAAAAACGCAGTCTTATACGTTCATGCAAGCTGCAACACAGTCATTTCAATTGTAGATCCATCCATGCATTCTGATCTTGAGCAATACTTCTTCGTTCCAACACCATGCACGATTTCTCTCTGAAGTTTACATTGCTGTTCGTTGGTTTAATAACACAGTTAAAATAGGTTGATGGAATTCTCGGTTTTGTGCAGATTTGTTTCCTTTACACTGCGTAGTATCACTCTGTTATCTTCTTCTTCTTCTCAACCGCGCCCAAGTCACCTACCCAACCTCTGTTCAACTCGTTTGCTTTCCAACCCTTCTACTGTTCACGTAGCTCCATCTTTTTGACTTTTCATTGCCTCCACCCTTCTATCCACCAACCAACTGCATGCACTCTCTCTCCATCCCATCTCTCTGTCCCTGAGCCATCACAAGCTCCCTTTTCATCCTACCTATCCACCCATACAGCTCCTTCACTCCTCCATCACCCGAAACTCCAACTATAGCACATCCTGTAGAAGTTAGCAGACTTCCTGTAGAAATCCCGAGCTTCCTGTAGGATCCCCTGCAGACATCCTGTAGAAGCCTGCAAACTCGGTTGCCGAGCACCTCAACATTGTGGACTTCTGTGGAATGATGTTTTGGATCCCCTGGAACCTCTCCTAGCCCTCCTGACCTTTCCCAAGCTTTCCTTCCCTTCGAACCACCCCTGCACAGTCAAAACCTAATAAGAAACAAAGTCATAATAACTCCAACCACTTAAGCAAAAATATAAAAACAATGTTCTTTTCAATAGAAGTAGTTTAAATTCATGCATCTCATATCACTAGAAGTAATGGCATCATTTCTAGAAGTTTGCACTCCCACCACTGCATCATAGAGATTAAACTAGTCATATTAGGGTTTACTAGGGTTTCCATGTCTTGTTGGCTTTCAGTTCATTATTGCAAAGTAGGTTAATTTCCTTTGAGATAGCCTTCGTCCATCATTTAGAAAGCTTCTTCTGAGAACATATAGAAGTTGGCTTGAGCCCTAGCGGACTTGTGCCAGCTGACCAAGTGACAGCTGCGACAAGAGCTAGTACTTGTGCATATAGCACCGTCGCTTCCTAGTTTGTTACGAACTACCGGGTTGATAAAATTAGAGATAGGAAGCTCCAGGAGTTGTAGCATTATTGCTACAATACTGGAGCCCACCAGTATTAAATGCGTTCAGATGCTCTGTCACCGAGTCTCCATCTTTCATCCTCAGGTTAGACAGCTTTTTCTGCAAGAACAGTTTATTCACCAGAGACTTAGATTGGTACAAAGTCCCTAACTTGTCCCAAAAAGCCTTCGTCATATCTTCCTCTAATACATTCAACAATACTGAATCTAAGACACACAATCGTATTGTGCTCTTTGCCTTCCGATCCAACTTCTTCCATTCTTCATAGGACACTCCCGTTGGTTTAGTACCCAGATCTACCACGATCCATTGATCTTTATCCACCAACATATCCTCCATCTTGATTTTCCACAACTCAAAACTCTGACCATTAAATTTCTCGATCTCTATCTTTCCACTGCTCGCCATCTTCTTTCACCACCAGAATCGATCTCATAGATCTCCCACTGAACAGGGTCTACCACAGGCCTGAGTGAAACCCCTTAGCAACAAAGGCGTCCCCTTGAAGCCAAAACATCTCTGATACCAAATGTAGGTTTTAAGCCCATACAGAAATTACCTGCATACGAATTCTAAAAGACAGAAAATAAACAATGCGAGAGCATAACACATATACACAGAGATTTTCCCCTAGATCCCAAAACCGGGACTACCAGCTTGACTTTTCATTATGTTCCTTTCAATGTTATAATACATATTGATACATGTCGAAGCATCCAATACCATGGACCAAAAACCATCGCGTCCAAAACCATGGACCGAAAACCATCGCATCCAAAAACTTGTGCGAAAAATCATGCACAAAACCATAGGTGGGTCCGCCCAACCTAACATAGGGTCCAAACCAAACTTTTTCGGGGCGCTGCCCCAGACCCCATAGAGTGGAGTTACCTGCACCCCTAAAACCCCCTGTGATCCCCGCGCTACGCAATCGGTGCAACGAAGGGGGCAAACCGCCCCCCCTCTAACCCCCCGGTTAACTACGTGGGCTAGTCGTGGAAAGAATATAACACAACCCAACAACCATCAGCTCGAGCTGAAGTGCCTCGACAGTCTTCGGTGTCTCAACTTCATCATCAGGTAGATCATCATAAATCGGTGGCTTCGAAAGATCAACTATGATAGATTCACAAGCATGATAAAAAAGGGAAGAAAATGAATCACGACCTCCATGATCAAAAAAAAAAAAAATGAATTCTTTCGCATCCTTGTGATCAGATGAATCAAACAGAGGCATAGATGAAAAGTGAACGAACTCATCCTTTTTGTTTCTGGAAAAGATAGATGAAGGATCAAGTGGATCTTCAATGAATAATGTATCCCCTCCATTGTCGAATGGTGGACTAGAATTCAGTGAGTCCTGCGAGTGATCAACAATGGGTGCATCCATAGATGAAGACACACATACAAAATCATGGATGGAAGGTTCACCAAAGAAGCTAGGAAGGAACGGAGGGTGCTCAGATGGAAGGGAGTCATCCTTCGCCGAGTGTTGATGTTCAAGCTCCCACTCATACTCTTCATGAATGACAGTGCATGTTGGTTATGCAACACCAACTCGTCAGTGGGTTGTTCCTCGTTCACAACAAGTGAAGAGTCTGGAATGGATGAACACAAGACATCATCATTTGGAGGAGCACCTAGGTGCGAAGAGAGAGGTCAAAGAAAAGAATGCATATGTGAACTCGAAAGACTAACAACCAATTTTGCGCAAAAATTAAGTGGAGAGATGTTGGGAGGGTGTGAAGAATGAATAGATGTGAAAACATGATCCTCAGCATCATTGGGAGATGGTGGAACTGTTGAATGAAGGGGAGGTGGATAGTCTATTGAGACAGTGCTTGCTCCCACATGGGATTGTGTAGTTCCATCAACGAAGAAGGTTAAGCAAGGCTTGACATCAAGCTTCCTCTTGTGACGAGCAGATTTCTTAAGACAGTACTCGAACCGGTCCCAAAGATAAACGAACTTCATCTGGCTCTTTGGAGCTTGAAACTGTAACTCACAGAAGAGCTACCAAAAATCAATAATGAATTCATGCGAAGCCCTCCGTTTCTGTAACAGTTTCTGGTCAAGATGGTCTAGATCAAAATGATGGAACATGTCTTCAATAAGATCATAGAAATGCTGACATGAGTGCACGATGTCAGCTAGTAGGCTGAACACCCAACAAAATGGGGATTCGCGAAGTGTGAATGCAAGCAGCAGACCGGCTTGTTCGTTAGTAAACTCATCTTCCTCATAAATCATGGAAAGTAAGTTATGTAAGTGCTCAGGCCAGGCCACTTCGCCTTCACCATCGTATGTGTGAGTGGATAAGAGATTGAAAAGCTTCCCTGAGATGGAGACATCTTCATGATTCAAAAAACACCTCAGGGGAAGAAGAATGAAAGAATCCATGAAAGATATGCAAATTTCAAAATTGGATGAGAGGACACTGCTTGTCATCAGGCCCTCCTTCTAGCGCCAAAAATGTTGATAGTGCTGGACCTGCCAACATGTCAAGGGGATCTCCCCGATAAGAAGTCCCAATTAGACCTCAAACCGTTTGGTGTAGAAGTCCCAGTAGTGGGTCATAAGGTAATGCCTTAGCCATGATGTCGTACAAAGGCAGGTAAGATAACTTTGTTAGTAGCAAGGGTGTGACTGATCCAGTGAGTCAAGAATGAGTATGAGAGGTTCCAACACTTCAAAGGGAGAGGAAGGTGAAGGTGAGTTCCAGGTTGAAAGGGATCAATCCCAACACGGCTAGGAACACACAACACAAAGGGCATGCACAACTTCCGACAGAGCAGTCGACATAGATGCGGCAGTCCCAACATACAAGGTAAGATAACACGAACAACACTCACGGATCACTCCAAGAAGAGTGTGACGGTTGATATAACAAGGTTCAAAGAAAGGTTTGTCTGGTGTCTAGAAGAGCAGTCGACACAGGCAGTGACATCATTAACAACATATGCAACACATTAACAACAAGATTCATATAATTGCATGTGAATCAGTTCATACACAAGTACATAAGTTAAACAACATATATCATTAAGGAAACTGGAGCAGTCCAACTACAATAACAACATATGCATGAAAATGTGCTGGATTTTATTATATAAAGAAGTGTAAGTCAAAATCATACAATACACCATGTAAACCTGCTAGCCCTATCAGTAGAATGTTACAGCCACATCCACCTGCTCCTCCAAAGAGATGTACTAGCTCCGTGTAGTGGAGAAGCCAAGGTGCGTTACAATATTGTCCAAGCCTTCTTGAAGATAGTCTTAGTAGAAGCTTGGTTGACAAAAATCCTATATAATGAGTTATGAGGGACTATTTATAGCAAAGGATGGGGCGAACCTTGACATTCCCCTTTGTGATAGTTCAACTACCCTCATGACTCTTAACCTACTCTATGACTATTACATCCAACTGTTGACACTTGATTACACTTGACATGACTCAACATTACAATGCACATGTACTCATGTGAGACAACATGGCTTGAGTAAGCCTTGCAAGACATCACTGACACTCGGTCCGTTGTGATGAGACCAACTAATTGACATGATGGTGAAGGTGGTGTTCCGATGCCAAGCTTGGTTGTCCGTGATGATGTGCGTGCACCTCATGGTGACATCTTGCTGAAGCGAACTCTTACCTCTGTTGCAACCAGTGCATTGTTTTGGCCCCTTCATCCAACTCATCCGCTAACATGCACATGGTCTTCTTGGGTATGGTTGAACTGGAAACACACTGATGCATAGTGTCTATGTTGATCTCCAAGTGTGTGTTGGTGTTCATGCACATCAACTTGCCAAAGTACATGTTTAGCCCCAGTTGGACTTACTTCTTGTCTTCGCCTTGGTGAGTGTGTTGAATGGGTTGGATTGCATGCGTGCACTCGACAACATGCATGATGTCAGATCCTTTCCATGCAATCAACAACACTGCTCACCATGTTTGCTCTGTGTCAGCTACTGGGATGGATCCTTAACTTGTACTGGCTCAGTTTCATCCACGAGTGCATGTTGTGCCCACTATTGTTCCTATTCCTGTGGCAACTCATGTAGCTTCATGTTCTTCCAGAGTTGCTGCTTTAGCACATGCAACTCCTTATTTGTTCCATCTTCTGTCTTCACACGATCTTCATGTCGCGTCGTCACTTCATAGCTAGATTCTCCAAACTTGCTTTCATTATCAGTGGATCTGCTTGATCTTGCAACTTTGCTCTGCCTCCATGTTGTCAACAACCTTCCTCTTGCGTTCGCTGCATTCACTGTGTTGACTGCATTCGGTATGCTTCCTTCAGTTGTTGTTCATGATGCTGCTCACTGTGATGTTGTTTCTTGATATCCTTGTCCATGAACAACTTGACGTATTCGTGAGTAGGTAAGCCTATGGACACTTGATCAACTGCATCCCCAAGCGTGCTTTGAACGGTGTCTTCGCTTCCTCTCTCTTGGAAACCATTGTACTTATACTGCTGAGAGGCAGATGAACACCTGTGATGCCTCGAGACATGGCAACATTCATAGCAAGCAATCTGTGAGTCGAAAACCAAAATGAACATGAGAACTGACTTGCAACATACCTAGGTGAATGATCGTGAAGGTTGCGCAATTTTAGCTGAGAGGTCGGGAGACCGACTACCAAGACTACATAAGGCATAGTTTGGGTTGCTAGGAGACTAAATGACTACTAGGACTAAAAAATGCATAATCCAGTTGGGCAGTCGGTTGCTGGGATTGCGAAATGCACGATTCCACCTGGAAAAGACTGTTGGCCCAGGGACAGATTTGTGCAAATTTTTGGGCCAAGTAGCCACTAACCTCCAGAAATGCATAATTCAGTCCAGGAGGCCAGTTTTGGGCTATATTGCACAAATCTGGAGAGGAAGGTGAGCCTTCCTTCTCCAGATTGCACAATGCAGCCTTGGTGAAGGTAGAGACCAGGCCAAGGTTGGCCCGACTCGCTGACGGGAAACTGAAAGTGAGTAAGTTGATGAAATGCATGGTGACACTAAGTGATAGCAGAAGTGATAAAAAGTGCATCCAAAACATGAATGGAGGATTGAGCAAACAGATCAACATGCATGTGGGTGAGGTCGTTCGCCGGTTGGGTGAATGTCCGTGCAAAACGTTTCATGCATGCGACAATAGTGAGATAGTAATGAAAATTGAAACAAAGCTAGGACAAGCTAGAATATATGCAAACGACACCATACATTCAATGAAATCAAGAAAAAAACACTCACACGAGTGAATACACAAAAAGTGACAAAAATGCGACACAAGGCATGGGAAGCAAGCTTACCCCAAAACAATTGACCTGAATGTGCCAGCTGCTCCTAGATGTGATGCGGGATGTCTGAGCTACAAGGTTGATGTGAGGAATGAGCTCTGCAGTGTTTGGTTGATGATTTTTTAATAACATTGAGGTTATGACACTCATGCCACAACTCTAGGAGGAAGTGACACTTGGAGGGAGGTTTCGAAATTACTCCTGGCATGTAACCTCCTACTGCTAAACATAGATCCATGAAACAAGGGATGCCTTTGCATGCTACCTTGGGAGAAGTAGCCTATGCATGCAAGTCTATTTTGCTCGGCCCCAAAGGGAACCGGTCAACTCAGCTGCACATGCAAGTGACTACTGGGGAAAAATTCACATTTCTGTGTAAGTTGGGTGACTGCCCAAGGGGATTGCACAATTTTTGGTCCCAGTAGCTGACTGCTACCCAGATTTGTACAAATCCTAAGCTAAACTGCCTGTTGATGTGAAACATTTCGCAATTCTTGCTGGGAGGGTTGGCTGGCAGGATTGCCCAATCCTGGATCCCAACAGGCTATCAGAGGGAATTGCGCAATTCCTGGAGGGAATGGCTGGATGCCCTCCAAAAATGCACAAAATTCACTGGGAAGTTTCTCAGCCTGCAGCTGGACCAAGTCCGGGTGAGCAGCCTGTGAAGGGAAAAGATCAAACTGTGATCGAGAGGCTGCCTTTGAGTAAGAAAGACACTAACGCTTGAGGACTTGACAAAGCAAGGCAAGCTGCAGCGAAGGTTGGTAGGGAGGATCCAAAATAGGCTAAGGAAAAATTTTGGAGGGTGGTTGTAGCCACTACAACACCCTAGCAGTTCAATACAATTGAATATAAAAACTTTGCCTCAACACACTCCAAACTTTGCTAAAATAAAATAACTAACTCTTTACAACCCAAACTCTAGCAGCATACAACAGGACTACGAAAATACAAGGTTTTGCATAATACATTAGCCTACACTAAGCCATATATCACATACATGAAAGCTACAACCATATAAAATCTTTTCTCATCAAACCACTCAATACATCAACTTAGCAATACAAAAAATAGCAACGTACAATTACAGTTACTCTATCATCATTGTAGCAACATATACAAAACATTATGGCACTTAGTCATCTAACACTAGAAATCCTACAAACACAAACCAACCATATAACCCCTGCAAAAAAATCATATCAACACTGTAAATAAGTGATCTTCATATGCATCAATCATAAACTCTATCTCTGCCATATATTCTCATCGTTATGTTATACTCCTTGCACACTCCTACACTGGAAAATGGTCTTTCAAACCTTCCAACACATAATAAATATCATATCATCCCTTAATACATCTCCATTGCACTATCTATGGAAACATATGTAGGGCCTACAAACTCTGTCTATAACTCCATGCACATTTTATTCTCTAGTAATCTCACTGATGTCTTCATATGCACACACACACTCAATCTCACCTCTTCAAGCTATGCACACAGGTCTATTGCTTGGTACAAAACACTCTACATACAAAGTCTTTCAATGCACCAGTCACTTAATCTTCTACCATACACACAAGGACAAAAGATGTTCACTCTATCTACATCCAAACTCATTCACGCTAACCTCACAATGATCCACAACCATAATTATTTAACTTTATCTCCCAACAATATAATTCTACCAAATTGACACCATTAACACCATGATCTAGTCATTAAATGCATTTGTAATGATCCAGTATAGATCAATCCACCACTAACACAAAGCATTCATTGCAATGACCATAGAGGACTAGATCAACCATAACTTCAACAACCAATTGTTTTTATATCAGGAGAACCAAATCAACGTGTCACTAATGCCATAATCGAAGAGATCAATGTGTTCTCACTAGCTTAGTGACCAAATCAACACAAACTGGATTACATCTTCGAGAGCCAAGTCAATCCAAGACTTCAGTAAAGATATTATCATCGTCACATGTCCATCAACCAATCCAGCCTATTGACATCAATGGAAACACAATATTATCCATGGTTGACATCAATTCCAACACCATTCTTTTAACAATATTCCCCATTTGGCATTGATGGCAACCATCAGCCATGCACCTGAACTGATCTTCTTCACTTCTAACTGGTTGGTCACATTCTCCACTAGTGGCTGACTCACTCTCCCCTTTCACATCAATGGAAAAGGGTGATCAAGTCTCGCTGGAACACCATGCTAACACCACTAACAAGGTTGATAACAAATGTTTTGCTGATGAAATTGGATAAACTAGAACATGCATGCAAGATAAACATACGAACCAAGAAATATGTTGTCTCCTGTAGCCAGCATGTCTCTATGCCAACACCATAAACTTCTCCTTGCAGAACATGCTCCCCCTGAACATGTACTAGGGGTTACAAATCATCTCTTAATATATTTTTTCTTGCATATGCCTCATTTCCACATAAAATATGCTACATTAACTGACCAATGAATCTATACAACCCATGATCAAATGATATACAAGGCAATAGTACAAGGCTTAATAAGCATAATACATGGCTACACGAATGATATCCAATAACCCATACATGGTTGAAACAATGACTCTCCTATACATGCTTATCACCATGATTACACAACCATGACCCAATGATGACATCAACAATGATACAGGGTTACATCTTGCACACAAGAGTTCTCTCTTCAATGCATGCCTAAGACAAAAAAATATTCTATGCATGATTATGGCAAGGACTTTCTTTCCCACACAATTCTCAACTAGCTCACCACACATAACTGAAAAATGACTCACTCCTATGCACACCAAGCCAAGTGACCTGCTCTCTAATGCATGACCATTACAATGTTATAATGCAAGTACATGGTTGCCACACCAACGCACTCATTGGCGCTTACATGACTAAAACATATGACTTTTTCTATGCATGAAAAAACTCTATTCTATGCATTGTTGAAATAAGGGCTACTCAACTAAAGATTAATCAACCAAAATTTCAAAGATGGATAGGTGCATATATATGTTTGAAGGACATACTCTTCCACTCATGGAAACATATATAAATTTTCTGCAAACAAGAATGAGTGAAAGTAACATGAAAAATGCATAGAAACCTTGAAACCCTAATGTCATGTATAACTCCCCCTAAGCTCATTATACCTATGTTAAGTAGGTTGATCATGTGGACCTGATCTTGAATTTGAGTTCTTTATCATACCATGTTGTTGGTGCTACTAATCTTCATTAGTTCATCATGTTGCTATATTGCTACCATACGCTCCCCCTGAGGCTATGCACCCCTCATATCTCTTTTGCAATCTTTTATGAATAGATTTTTCAAGTAACAATGGGATGCAACGGTGATAGGTCTCTCTTACTTGACTTGTTGCTACTCTTTATTCCTCCACATCTTGGTAGGTTTCTTCTCTGAATTTGCATTCTCTTCTCATCTTTTTCCAGGCACATATATCACATCTGTCAAGGTGAGAGGAGCTCCATGCTCCCTCTAAAAAGCAACCGTGCCCACTCCTGAAACACTATACCTTTCGTCGTCACCCATCTCTATGCACATCTTGAGGTCTTTCTCCTCCAAGGCACTGAATAAATTTTTATCACCAGTCATGTGGAATGAGGCTCCACTATCAAGATACTCGACACAACCCATCATCGATGACACCATGCATGCAATGAGGGTAAAGTCCATTTCGAACTGAGAGGCTAATGCCTCACCTTCCGATCCTTCCGAGGATCCCTTCTTGGACTTCTTTGATGGGAAATTAGTTGCATAATGTCCCATCTTGTGACAATTAAAGCATCTTACTTTAGACATGTCACCCTTCTTCCCTCCATGAGAAGAATTCGATTTGAAATGGGAAGCCTTCCCCTTCCCTTTCCTTGCTTTAATTGCTAAGGCCAGATTTTCTTCATCATCATTCTTGGATGAAGAACCATCTCGTGTGCTCCTCTTGATCTCTTCCTGCATAAGATCCGACCATAGTCATTCCCAATCCAGAAATTTCTCCCTTCCCTCTCACAGAGTCCTGGTAGCTATTCCAACTCTTTGGAAGGCCAAGGAGAGAGAGGCTCACCATATCATCATCGGCAATAGTTATTCCCACACCGCCAAGCTCATTTCTGCAGGTGGTGAGCTTGTTTAGATATGTGGAAATAGTATCTCCCTTCTCCATCTTGATTCTTCGAAGCTTATCCTTGAGCACCAATTTCCTTTGGTCGCTACTGTTCTGGTAGAGGTCCTTCAATGTCTTCCACATTGAAAATGGAATATCCTTCCCATGGAGACTCGAGACAATATGGTCTCAAACTCCCTCAAGGATGATCCGTCTCGCCTTCGCCACACACTTCTTCCACTTAGCCAACTCTTGTGCATTAGTTGAAGCTGGCTTTGGGATTTCTTGATCAATGAATTCCTTCAAGCCATTGTCTTCTGATACAACCTCCATTCTATATTTCCATGCTATGTAATTCGAGCTACCTTCCAAGGCATACTTGAGTTTCAAGCCATAGAATGCCATTGGCCAACCTTGAAGTATGATATGAATTCGATTTGCACCAGCAACTCTGAACTTCAAACTTCGAATTCTCTTCTCAGTATACTGTTCACAACGCTGATACTATGTAGAAAATATGTGATAGGTTAACCCTATAATGCAATATAAATCAAAGCAGAATACTATAACCTACTTCTACTATCAATTTGCGGAAGCTTAAAGATCGAGCTAAACAATATAACCAGAAGAAGAAGAATCAATGGCACAATACACATGAAAATACTTTTGGGGAAAGCCTCAGCTCAAAACCACACACTATTGTATTATCATACATGGTGGAAATACATAGGAATTGCACAAAGCCTTAGCTTTCACAGCTAGCCAGCTCTCAGTACAATCCTCACAGATGCTCATAGGAAATCTTGGCTTCTCTCCAGCCTTCATCTCTGCCCTCCAAGCTCCTATTTCCTTACATTGTTCCTTGTGGATGATTAGCCCATTACCAAGTGGAAAACCAAGCCTTCAAAACTGCGCAATCCTCAAGGATGAATCCTTGACTGCATGCATGAGTTTTCTCCATGAGAAAACACATGCAACTGATAGTGCACTGTCCTTGAACATTAATCTCAACTGGGTCTTTCTCATAATAGACATGCATGAGTTTCTAATGAGGGAATCTTCAGTTAACTGGAGTAGCACTAGTTGAGTGCATTAATGCATCAAATGACTGTTAACTCACTATTAGTTCCTCAAACAGTTTGGAACTAATTTAACTGGACTTAATTCAGTAAACTGAGTTAACTAATTACAACTCAAATATAACTCAATCTTATCTCCTTAATTTAAGGGATAACTCTTGCATGACTTCAGAAAGACTTCTAACTTGAATTTCTCCAACTAATTAATTTAAAATAAATTAATTAATTATTTCCAAGTAGCTATTAAGGCTAAATTCGATTTTAATTCACAATTTAATTCAAGGACAAATTAAATTGGAATATTCTTGTTGCCATATTTCAACATATTTTTCCAATAATATTCTTATAGTATTTATATAAAATAAAGTTTCAAAATGATCCATAATATTCTTATGGTATCTACATAAGGTAAGGTTTTCAAAAGGTAATATTTTGATTCATTCAAATTACATTTAATAATAATAATAATAAATTTACCATTTGCTTTTTTTGGTCCACTTTTTTACATCTCATTGTTTTTCCAATAATATTTTATTGTATTTATAAAAGTTAAGGTTTCCAATAATATTTTATTGTATTTATAAAAGTTAAGGTTTTCAAAATTATCATAGCATTATTTTTCCCGCATCCATTTACACAGGAAGAAAGCGAGGAAGTAAGCAATCAATTAAACAAAGCTTCGTTTTTTCACGAGTCTTATGCACATGAATTCTAACATCTAAACAAATCTATGAAATATTCATTTGATTTGGATCATCTTCATCTTTAGTGTTTCAAACATACATAAATTTTCCTTAAAAATAGGCTGGGAAAATAACATTAAAACTTTATCTTTATAAAAGGTGGAATAAAGATTGATTAATTTTTTCCTTTAAGATTTCTGTAAGATTAAAAATTTCCCTTTATAGAAGTTGGAGTAAATCCTATGTTCATGTGAGATCAATACTTTGCATTTAGAAATCACGGGGTAAACTTGTGTACCTTTACAAAAGGCTGGAAAATGTGTGTTGTAACTTTAAAAAGATGGGGTAAATATTTGATTTTTTTGGTTCATGTAAATATATTACTTTATCTTTACAAAGATCAAACTTCAAGAGTTTGGAGACATGCATGCATTTTCATGAACCCGTTTATTGTCTTTTTTCAATTATTTCACCACGAGCAATCCTTCTCTGTAAGATTAATACTTAACATTTATAAGACATGCAAGATTTTTATTTTACCTTTAGAAAGTTAACTTAAATTTAAGTGTTACCAATTAAAAAAGGGGTTTGGTAAATTTGGTCTTCTTGATGTAACATTAAACTTTATCTTTACAAAAGGTGGGATAAAGATTGGTTAATTTTCTCCTTTAACGTTTATGTAAGATTAAAATTTTATCTTTGCGGAACATAGAGTAAATCCTATGTTCATGTGAGATCAATACTTTACCTTTACAAATCATGGGGTAAACTTGTGTACCTTTACAAAAGGCTAGAAAATTTGTGTTGTAATTATAAAAAGATGGGATAAATATTTGGTTTTTTTGGTTCATGTAAGTTTAACCACCTATCTTTACAAAATAGGGGTAAATTTGTGTTTTACCTTTACCAAAGTTTGGGTAAATTTATGAAACATGGGTAAATTTGTGTTTTATCTTTAAAACAAGTTAGGTAGATTTTTTTTTAGGTTATTATCATTCATAAAATATGGGGTGATAAATTTACAACTTTGATCAAAGATTCATACTTTACCTTTAGAAGTTAGGGTAAATTTATGTGTTACTTGTTAAAAAAGGGTTCTATAAATTTGGTCTTCTTGACGTAACATTGAAACTTTATCTTTACAAAAAGTGGGATAAAGATTGATTAATTTTCTCCTTTAAGGTTTATCTATGATTAAAATTTTACCTAATCTTTAGGTAACATGTGTAAAATTGTGTTCTACCTTTACAAAAATTTGGGTAAATTTATGAAACATAAGTAAATTTGTGTTTTATCATTAAAACAAGTTAGGTAGATTTTCTTTTTAACTTATTAGTTTTCACAAAATGCGGGGTGAGAAATTTACACCTTTTTGGCAACAAAATTTGCAAAGAGCTTTGACTTCCTTTTTGAAAACTTGCATATTTGTTGAACATGGTCCCCAACATGCATTTAGAATATTTCTAAAAATAATTTTCAACTTTAAGAAGACCAGTGATAAACTTTTAATAGATAAAAATCACATTATATGTGAAAACTATTGAAAAGGATTTAAAATTTGACCTGCAAAATTATTTTTTAAATATTTTTTTGAGGTGTAAGTAACGTGTAAAGTCTTCGACCCGGATGCGGGTGCCACGCAGGGGGAGGAAGGTATGCCACATGGTCAGCATGGGCGGGCTCAAGCTCAAACAAGTAATTAAATGCTCTACGCCGCCCTGGTTGGCAAGCGTGAGAGCAAGAGACCGAGGGGACGACCATTTATGGACGCAGCTGCGCTCCATATACTGTGGCAGAGACGAGTTATGGCTCACCAGAACCAATGCAAACCATTGCAGCATAAGAATGGCGAGAATTGGGAATGTTTTAGTGTCCGAATTGTGGAGGTGGGTCTCTGTGCATCAAGGCTCAGAGCGCAAGCACGAGGACTCCCTCTGGCTTACGGAAGCGGTGAAAGGGCATCAAAAAGGATTGTAGGTAGTCTTGCGCCCTCATCGAACCACAAGGAAATCATGCCGCCGAGACAGAGGCCCTTCAGTCGTCGCGGTACAGGACGAGGCGGAACTTCACGCCCCCCGGTTGCCAATCCGTCTTCAAATTGTTGCCGCTGTCTGTGCCACAGGGTGGAGGAAGCCAATCCCATCCAGTCGCAGCAATTTATGGAGGCCAGGCCGCAGGATTCAAGAGCTGCCCCACTACCTGCGTTTGGCACAGCGGTTTTCTCTTTCAGCAATGCCCAAGGTAATTCCAGCATTTAAGCTCATGTTTCGGTCTTATTCATGGAAGAAGCGAAAGAATAAGGGGGGAGCAACCCAGTGCCCAAACTCATCCTGCAGAGATCCAAAGCTGCAGAGGAAAAAGCAGGGGCACAATCTGAGCCAGGGGCTGCCAAGTTTAACCAGCATCATCAAAGCCCAGTATGATTTTCCCCCACCAGAAGGCGACTGATTTATCCAAGTCTCTGTCTTAATCCTTATTTGGCTACGGACCCCAAGTCGGATGAATAGATGAGCTCCAGGTTTTTTTGCTGAACTGGGATTTCATGGTTTTGGAGATCCTTTGCATCATATTGTTTGGCACATTCTAGGTGTATATTCTACATTTTTTATTGTTCAAAGACCTGGGATAGGCAGCTAAGAAAGTCATATAACACCTTTTTGAACCTTGGGATAGCTATAATACTAGATATCACCCCCAATCAGTCACAAGAGTATCATCAGCGAAGAGAGAGTGATTAATTCCTGCCACCCCACGAGCGACTTCTGATACCAGTAATTTCCCTTTTGATTCTCTGGTATCTACATAAGTAAGGTTTTCAAAATGATCCATGTATTCTTATGGTATCTACATAAGGTAAGGTTTCAAAAGGTAATATTTTGATTCATTCAAATTACATTTAATAATAATAATAATAAATTTACCATTTGCTTTTTTTGGTCCACTTTTTTACATCTCATTGTTTTTCCAATAATATTTTATTGTATTTATAAAAGTTAAGGTTTCCAATAATATTTATTGTATTTTAAAAGTTAAGGTTTTCAAAATTTATCATAGCATTATTTTTCCCGCATCCATTTACACAGGAAGAAAGCGAGGAAGTAAGCAATCAATTAAACAAAGCTTCGTTTTTTCACGAGTCTTATGCACATGAATTCTAACATCTAAACAAATCTATGAAATATTCATTTGATTTGGATCATCTTCATCTTTAGTGTTTCAAACATACATAAATTTTCCTTAAAAATAGGCTGGGAAAATTTATTAAAACTTTATCTTTATAAAAGGTGGAATAAAGATTGATTAATTTTTTCTTTAAGATTTCTGTAAGATTAAAAATTTCCCTTTGTAGAAGTTGGAGTAAATCCTATGTTCATGTGAGATCAATACTTTGCATTTAGAAATCACGGGGTAAACTTGTGTACCTTTACAAAAGGCTGGAAAATGTGTGTTGTAATTTAAAAAGATGGGGTAAATATTTGATTTTTTGGTTCATGTAAATATATTACTTTATCTTTACAAAATCAAACTTCAAGAGTTTGGAGACATGCATGCATTTTCATGAACCCGTTTATTGTCTTTTTTCAATTATTTCACCACGAGCAATCCTTCTCTGTAAGATTAATACTTAACATTTATAAGACATGCAAGATTTGTATTTTACCTTTAGAAAGTTAGCTTAAATTTAAGTGTTACCAATTTAAAAAGGGGTTTGGTAAATTTGGTCTTCTTGATGTAACATTAAACTTTATCTTTACAAAAGGTGGGATAATAGATGGTTAATTTTCTCCTTTAATGTTTATGTAAGATTAAAATTTATCTTTGCGGAACATAGAGTAAATCCTATGTTCATGTGAGATCAATACTTTACCTTTACAAATCATGGGGTAAACTTGTGTACCTTTACTAAAGGCTAGAAAATTTGTGTTGTAATTATAAAAAGATGGGATTAAATATTTGGTTTTTTTGGTTCATGTAAGTTTAACCACCTATCTTTACAAAATAGGGGTAAATTTGTGTTTTACCTTTACCAAAGTTTGGGTAAATTTATGAAACATGGGTAAATTTGTGTTTTATCTTTAAAACAAGTTAGGTAGATTTTTTTTTAAAATATTTTCATTCATAAAATATGGGGTGATAAATTTACAACTTTGATCAAAGATTCATACTTTACCTTTAGAAGTTAGGGTAAATTTATGTGTTACTTGTTAAAAAAGGGTTCTATAAATTTGGTCTTCTTGACGTAACATTGAAACTTTATCTTTACAAAAAGTGGGATAAAGATTGATTAATTTTCTCTTTAAGGTTTATCTATGATTAAAATTTTACCTAATCTTTAGGTAACATGGGTAAATTTGTGTTCTACCTTTACAAAAATTTGGGTAAATTTATGAAACATAAGTAAATTTGTGTTTTATCATTAAAACAAGTTAGGTAGATTTTCTTTTTAACTTATTAGTTTTCACAAAATGCGAGGTGAGAAATTTACACCTTTTTGGCAACAAAATTTGCAAAGAGCTTTGACTTCCTTTTTGAAAACTTGCATATTTGTTGAACATGGTCCCCAACATGCATTTAGAATATTTCTAAAAATAATTTTCAACTTTAAGAAGACCAGTGATAAACTTTTAATAGATAAAAATCACTTTATATGTGAAAACTATTGAAAAGGATTTAAAATTTGACCTGCAAAATTATTTTTTAAATATTTTTTTGAGGTGTAAGTAATGTGTAAAGTCTTCGACCCGGATGCGGGTGCCACGCAGGGGGAGGAAGGTATGCCACATGGTCTACATGGGCGGGCTCAAGCTCAAACATGGAATTAAATGCTCTACGCCGCCCTGGTTGGCAAGCGTGAGAGCAAGAGATCGAGGGGACGACCATTTATGGATGCAGCTGCGCTCCATACACTGTGGCAGAGGCGAGTTATGGCTCACCAGAACCAATGCAAACCATTGCAGCATAAGACTGGCGAGAATTGGGAATGTTTTTCTGTTCGAATTGTGGAGGTGGGTCTCTGTGCGTCAAGGCTCAGAGCGCAAGCACGAAGACTCCCTCTGGCTCACGGAAACGGTGAACGGGCAGCAAAAGGGATTGCAGGTAGTTTGGAAACCATGGCGCCGAGACAGAGGCCCTTCAGTCGTCGCGGTACAGGACGAGGCGGAACTTCACGCCCCCCGGTTAACCCGTCTTCAAATTGTTGTCGCTGTCTGTGCCACAGGGTGGAGGAAGCCAACCCCATCCAGTCGCAGCAATTTATGGATGCCAGGCCGCAGGACCCAAGAGCTGCCCCGCTACCTGCGTTTGGCACAGCGATTTTCTCTTTCAGCAATGCCCAAGGTAATTCCAGCATTCAAGCTCATGTTTCAGTATTATTCATGGAAGAGGCGAAAGAAGAAGGGGGGAGAAACCCAGTGCCCAAACTCATCCTGCAGAGAGCTCCAAAGCTGCTGAGGAAAAAGCAGGGGCACAATCTGAGCCAGGAGCTGCTCCACCAGCCTCTCAACCAGCATCCGCGAAAGGCAAAGCCAAGTATGACTGGGGACCCCCACCAGAAGGCGAATACTGGATTTATCCGGAAGATTCGGAAGAAGATTCGGATGAATAGATGCTGGCTCGACCAAGCTTCAGTCCTCAGCCCGAGCTCAGGTTCTTTTGTGAACTGTTTCCCCTATCACCAATGTTTAATGTATGGCGTGATAGTTATGTTTGGCTTGACAACTATGTTGTTCAGTGCATGTCCATTCCCCTGCGAGGGATTCTGATGAAATTCTTCTTTTCTCTCTTTTGCCCCTGCGTGGGATAGACATTTTTGCTTATTTTGGTCTCCAAAGCTCCACAGCCTCTGCGTGGGCTTCCAGTTTCAGTCTTGGTCACAATGATATCACCCCTGCGTGGGTTCTCAGTCACAGGGAGAATGCCCCTGCGCGGGTAGTTGTTTTAGTGAATCTCTATGATCCAGAGTGCCACCCCAGGCTCTGGCGACTTGTAATCCTGGATGTAATTGTTCATTGCTGTTACTGTAAATAATAGATATTAGTATAGTTTCAACGATAAAAAAAAAAACGTGTAAAGTCTTCTTATTTAGTATTCAAATAGTTTAAAATTTATGTTTATGTTTCTCTTTAGAATGGTGATTAAGATGCATTTGAATACATAATCATGTTATTTACAAATGATATTATATGTACTAAATGATTGTGTGATGTAGTATTATATTTATTTTCCTTATTATACCTATCGCATGCATTATATAACGTATTAGGTTTTTCATTGACTTCCTAATAATCTACCTTTGACCAAAAAAATTAGAACCAGTCCATAGTGTAACTTTATAAATAAATTTTTATTATTATTTAATAACAATTAAATTTATTTTTCCTGAAATCCTATTGGTTCTATTCTATAACATCTTATTTGATAATGATTGTAGAGTCTAACTTACTTCCCCAAGGAAATTAAAGCCATGCACATGTTGTCGCTTCAACTTCTCATTGATTACTGAGTGTATGTGTACAAACTTTGCTCGACAACACATCTTTCTCATTCTTTGTTTGATTATACTCTTAAATGACATCTATTAATTTTATTTTTTGTTTGATTTTGGATGAAAATTTATTACTTACTATTATTCGCTCTTGGATATCATAAATCCATGATATAGCATAATTAAATATTGGTATTGCATCATTTTTTAAAAGTTAAACAACTTATTTCACAGCAATCCAAATTCAATTAATATGGATCATACATGTTTAACAGTGACAACAATGTTAATTATGATGTACAGTGTTTCATTTCATGAGAATAGATAGCCCATCTACATTGCAGGGGGAAATGAATGTTCGATTTGAACTCATCTTGAAAGTTAGGTTGTTATAGAAAATTTGAAATGAAAATTCAAATTATTTATGTTTACTGTTATGTGCTATTAGAAATAATAAATCTGTGATAGAACAGAAGTAAATACTATTGTTGTGTCATTGAAACTGGATTTCACTGTTTGTAACCACACAATTCGTTAGCTGGACTGCAACATAATTCATGGTCCATTTAGACTTGGCATACAATCAATTCTTTCACCTGCAAGTTGAATGAGGGTCCAATCAAACTGCCAAATTATAATCAATTCACGAGCCTTCAATATAATTTATGGTGCATTAAACATGTCATTAAATCCACAAGTCAGCAAACTTTACAGAGGTTAAATGTTTAGGAATACATGGATGCACACAATATAAAACCTTATACTTTATTAATACATGCTTTTAAATCATATATATATATATATATTTATATATATATATATATTTATATATATATATAATTATAATTTATATTTTTCAAAAAATTATTTAAAATGATTAAGTTATATATATATAATTTAAAACTATTTTTTACTTAATTAAAAAATGATAATTTCTTTGAAAATAGTTTTAAAAGAAATTATACAAACCGTATGCGGATAAAGACTTCCAGATTTATTCATATTATTGTTGGAGATTTCTAGAATAGAACTGTGTAATATTTTTAGTCTGTCTTATTCCGGAAATCTCCAACAACAAACAAACTATTTTTATTCTATGTCATGTTGATTCACATAACAATTGTGAATTACGTTTACATATATAGTAATTTGGAGAACCACTTTTTAGTATTCATCTTTTTTATTCTTGACATTTCTACAACATATTTAAAATATCACTTGGAATAGTTATTATTGAGAGTGAAAACATTACATTTTCAATAATTTGGTGAACCACTTTTTACTATTCATTTACTTTGGTTTATGCATGATATTTGTTTAAAAATCCATCATCCACTTGTCAAATTGCAATGTTACTATATTTAAACTAAGCAACATGTATTGGCTACTATGTAACCCTTGTTTGTTTATGATCCAATTACTTTGTGAATGAAATAAAAATGGCTTCCTCATTTTTATTAAATAACTTTACTTTATTTTATGTGGGTGCTTTCTTATTATCATATTCTTTTGCCTTATTTAGGCATTTAAAATATTTTTGTAATTTAAATATTATATTAATTAATTCTATACCGTATAATTATACTTATAAATTAAACTATATTTTAAAGGTTGGGTACATTTTTTTAGGTTTTTAGCTTTCACAAATGATGGGGTGAGAAATTTGCAAGGAGCTTTAACTTGTTTTTTGAAAATTTACAAATTTGTTAAACATGGTGTTTAACATGCATTTGAAATACTTCTCAAATAGTTTTGAGCAATAGGAAGATTTATAATAAATTTTTAATAAACAAAAAATCACATGATATATGAAAACTATTGAAAAATATTTAAAAATAGTTATGCTGGAATACTTTTTTGAGGTGTAAATAAGGTGTAATGTCTTTTTATTGATATTCAAATAATTTAAAATTTATGTTTATATTGCTAAATTTTTTTTTCTTAACAAGGTCGGGTACTATTATATTATAAAACAACAGTGGAGGGACAAGGTCCCAGTACACATAGAGAGGGGAAGATCGGTGAGGGAGGTGCAAAAGGGGAGCGCAGTCCCATCCTCCGTATCACTGGTCTTGATTCTTAGGAATTGAAATAGAAAATAACTATATTGACGGACAAACTGTCTTAACAGTAGACAAAATTTACAAAGCATAGAAAAATTGACAGTGAGATCACCAAAACTGATTGACCAAATCCTCGGGGGGCTTATCCTTCTTGTTGTTGAGTTTGGTCAAGGCTTCGCCTTGCTCACTCTGATTCAGAGTCTTTATGTAACTCACAACTTCCTCTAGATGCTGACATTTCTCCTTAAGCCCTTCAATCTTAGCTTTCTGCTTCTCAAACTTTTTCTTCTTGGATTTGTTTTCATTTTCCATCCAGTGTGGAGCTCGTTGAGAGTTTTGATGAAATGCCCAATCATAAAGCAGTTTTTCCAATAGAGCACACAACTGTTATTATTCTCAATCTGTTCCAGGGGGTTGCCAGACATTTTGGTGACAGAAGAGGTGCTATCCTTACTGTTGTTCTGATGCTAAAGACTTCTGAACATGATTGGGTGGGAGGCAACAATTCTCAGATTCGTGACAGAGTTGTCTCCCTGCTTCAAGAGCTTGATGATGCCCGAGAGATTCTTGAAGTTCAGGCCGTCACAAGAGATGTGCTGAAGCTGTTGCTAGCAGTTGAAGGAACTTATGGGAGAAGATATGAGTCTGCAGAGAAGAGCTAGCCAGTGGTGGTGGTCACTGTGTCTTCTGGAAAGCACAGGCTTGACGAGAATAGAGGAGGAGACGTGATGGGAGGCGGAGAGAAATACTTCGGGGGCCGAGTAGAGGAACTAGGCAAATGGAAGAAACGAGGCACAAATGTGGAAACCTGAGACACCCTATAAACGATTCTGATCGAAAACATAGGAGCAAAAGGGAAATTAGCCGAAAAAATGCAAAACCTTAAGAAAAACAGGACCCAACTACCTCTGCCCACGCACAGTGAAGAGAATGTGTTGTTACTCCATGGAAGCCACCTTAGACATTCAATGCGACCTAGAAACCTTCTATTATCGTTGTTGAGATGAATCTTTTGGTGTGGAAGCCTTATCCCGAGCTGGTTCTTATAATCCATGGTGTGTAACTCCTCGTGAACCATCCCAGCAATGAAATCATGGCAATTCATGACAAGATGCGAACCCCTGCACATAAAGAGACATATACCAACTACTGTCTTGTCTTAAGGGTGAGATTTATTCGGCAGCAAGATACAAAGCCTGTGATTCTGATCAGAGGAGATATTCCTCTCAGCTCTAGGCAGATTTTCTATGTTTTTCATATCAGGCATATCAGGGAGAATCTCCTTCTGAATCTGTGTTGTACTATTTTCCCATTTTTTAAATTGGTTGTTATAATTTCCCAAGTCTTGAATGATGAGCCAGGCCGCCATTGAGGGCTGATTATGGTATTGGTTTGTCATAGACATCCTAATTTTCTCTAGTTGTCCCTACCCTCTGTCCACCGCCTATTTGGCGAAAGCATCTACAGCTTGGTTATGGGCTCTTAACACATGTTTGTAGACAACTTTTCCTAGCAAATTAACATTATCGTTGATTCTTTGCTTAATTTTATTCAAGGCTTGATTTTTGAAATCTCTTCCAGCTTCCATTGCAGCTATTATAATTGCAGAATCCCCAATGATGATTGGATCTTTCGCCTGAAGCTTTGTGAGGATTTTGATGCCCATAAGCAAACCATAAGCCTCTGCCTTGTTGTTTGATAGAGTCCACAGCCCCCCATTCATACCTGGATACTGTTTCGCCTTATTGATCCAGGATTAGCCCACCAACCCCAGCTCTTCCAGGGTTGTTCTTTGAGGCTCCATCAAAAAAGAGAATGTAGCTTCTTTGGTTTTTGATCCACCCCTCTATTTCCCTTTCATTGCCCCGAAGCTTCCAATTTTTATGGTTGTTTCCGATCATCTTTGGTATATGATTCCTAACTGGGCCATCCATGGGGATTTTGTTGTACCAATCCTTTTCAACTTGCTGCCAACTGGTTTGATCCGTGGGTGGCACACCTTTAGAGCTGACCATTTCCGCAATTTGGGCCCAAGTTTTGGCTAGAATGGAACCTGAGCTAGGTTTTCCCCCTTGAAGACGCATTTGTTTCTTGCCAACTAGATGTGCCAGCAAAGGGTGGAGGGGAGACACTTCCAGACACTCATGATGGCAGCCTTATTTTTCTTGGCATAAGGGTAGCTATGAGTCCAGTTCTTATTTAAAGGAGACAGCTGCTCAATTGAGTCAATATTCAAATCTAGGGGACTGATAATTTGCTTCCAGCACTGTCTAGTTATAACATAGTTCAAGAAGAGGTGTTGGGTGCTCTCTTCTTCTTGCTGGAAAAGAACGCACATAGAGGGTCCATGAATGCCTTTTTTCCTCAAATTCTCAGATGTAAGTATCCTACCTTTCAACAAGGTCCAAGCGAAAAAATTGATTTTAGGAAGGCATGCATTCTTCCATACAGCTGGCCCAAGGCTCCAATTATCATAGTTGTTATGGTTTCGGAGGAAATTTTATCCAGATTTGACAGTGTAAATTCCTCCACTAGGATCCCAAATATATCTGTCCATTCTCTTTTTATTTATCGGAGCTGAGCCATAGAGCAGAGCCTTCAACTCTTCCCACTGGGCAAAAAGCCAATTTGGTAGAGGAGGCTTTTTCCAAGCAGTCCATCTATTTTGATCCCACTCCGAGATGGAGAATAAGGAGGATATACCCTTCTCCTCTAACCAGTCTTGGATATCTCTCAAATTATGGTTTCTTTTTAAGGGAGTTGTCCCCATAATTCTGTCGTTCCAAATGGAATTGTTTTCTCCATTCCCATGATTTTTTGAGAATTGATCTTTAATGTGAGGAATAGTTTTTTTTAATAAGCCTCCAAATTTGGGTGCAAGGATGATCAGGAATCAGCTCATTGAGCAGCAAGCACCTCTGCCCGTTGAGATATTTCCTAGCCAAGGCTTCTCCCCACCATTGATCTTGCCCATTTAGCATGCGCCAGACTAGCTTGATACTAAGAGCCTTGTTTGTTAAGTTTGGGAGGTGGATGGAGATGCCTCCATATTCAAAGGGAAGAGTCACTTGATCCCACCGAACCAAACTGAACTTTTTGGAGTCCTGCTTCCCACCCTGCCAAAGGAAGCCTCTGATTATAAGCTCCAATTGCTTGTGTATGCTAGCTGGAGCCAAGGTTAATGCAAACTGATAAATTGGCAAATCCGAAAGAAGAGCTTTAATTAAGATGGTTCTGCCAGCCAAGTTTAACCACATCATCCCCCAACTTTGGATTTTCCCCCTTACTTTCTCGATTTGTTTATTCCAAGTCTCTGTCTTAATCCCTTATTTGGCCAACGGTAACCCCAAGTATATGAAATGACTCCATTTTTGCTGAACTGGGATTTCCATGGTTTGGGAGATCCTTTGCATCATATTGTTTGGCACATTCTAGGTGTATATTCTACATTTTTTATTGTTCAAAAGACCTCCAAAGGCAGCTAAGAAGTCATATAACACCTTTTTGAACCTTCTAGCTATAATACTAGAGGCACCCCCAATCAGAAGAGTATCATCAGCGAAGAGAGAGTGATTAATTCCTTTAACCCCACGAGCTATTCTGATACCAGTAATTTCCCTTTTGATTCTCTGGTTTTCCAGCTGTATACTAAGCGTTTCTACCATAATGATGTAAAAAAAAATGGGAGAGCGGGCATCCCTGTCTCAATCCTCTAGTGTTGCGAAAGTACCTGTTGGGCCTTCCATTAATCAGCGTTGCAATCCATGGATTGGAGATGCACACTTCAATGATCCCAATAAACTTGGGGGAAATTCCAAACTTTTGAAGAGCTGCAATAAGAAAGCGATGGAAAACACGATCAAAGGCATTAGCCATATCCAATTTTATGACCATACCTCTTTCATTGTTTTGGATGCTACTATGGATGGATTCTTTTATGAGGATCACATTGTCTGTTATTTGCCTTTTTGGGACGAAGCCCCCTTGGTTTTCCGAGATGATACAAGGCATGATTTTTTTTAATCGGTTTTCCAAAATCTTAGTGATGATTTTGTATGAGGAGTTGCATAGGGAAATTGGCCTGAATCTATCGAAGGAGATAGGATTTGGCTCTTTGGGGATGAGGGCCAAATGAGAGGTTTTGGTGTTTTCACCCACTTTGTGTTTATTGAAGACATTCTTAATCATACGGACCAGATCTTTTTTAATTGTCTCCCAATGGCTCTTGTAGAAAGCAATGGTGAATCCATCAGGGCCTGGAGATTTTTCCAGGTGCATGCTCCAAATAGCCTCCCTTATTTCTTCCACTGTTACCTCCTTCTCCAGCTCACTAACTTTGCTGCTAATTTGCTGGAGAAAATCAGCGTTGTCCACTTGTTGCTCCCCAACCATGAGGAGGTTTTTAAAATAGTTATGAGCTGCCTCTTTTATTTCTTCTCTTCCATTTATTTCCTGTCCTTCCACTTGGATTTTGTCAATTTGATTTCCCACTCGTTGAATCTTGAGGTTGTTGCGGAAAAAGGCAGTGTTCTTGTCCCCTGCTTGAATCCATAGACATCTAGACTTTTGCCTGAGTTCCTCCTCTTCATGTCTATTTTGCTTGTAGAGGGCCAAAAACATTTCTGTTTCATGGGCTTTGTCTTGTTCAGTATCTTGCTGACTTTCCTTTTCTTTGTTCCACTTTTCCAGCTTCTCTTGCAGCTCTGTTTTTTTTTCTTGTCCCTAAGAGCCTCTTCTCTGGCCCACGTTTTTATTTTTTCTCTCACATTTTTGAGCTTGGTTTCCCATACATACTGTGGGGAGCCCAACACCTCTACGTCCCAGCTTTCTTTTATTATGTTCCCAAATATTTCCTTGCTATCCAAACTTTTGCTATATTTGAATGGGATCGGGCCCTGATTTTCTCACTTGTCCAGAATGAGCACAACCGGCTTATGGTCCAATGCTGAAGCATGCACGATTTTGCTCTTAATGGATGAAAAACTTGCTGTTATATCCTCTAGGATCAAAATTATGTCAAGCCTTTCCTTGATGTTATGAACACCCGTTCTTTTGTTGCTCCATGTGAATTTCCCGTTGCTAGGAGGAAAATCAAGCAACTTGTGCTCAACAATGATATCCTCCAAGGCTGCTCTTGACGAATTGCCAAAGTATTTCCCTCCCAGCTTCTCCTCTATATTCTAAATCAGATTTAGGTCACCTCCCATGACTAGGTTATCTATCTGATCATCTTGTACCTCTTCTTTTAGAGACTACCAGCATAAAGCTTTGTCTCTGTAGTGATTTGGTGAGTAAATGTTTATAACAGTATATTTGACGTTTGTGTTCTTCTTTGTTAAATCTGTCCTGACCCAGCTGCTATTGAGTTTTTGGCTGACAATTTTCCAATTCCATTTGTTCCACAACGTGCCAATTCCTCCTGAGGCCCCGTTGGATTCTATGGCTATTCCCTCATAATTTTTTTATGTTTCTATCAAGTTTTGAAACTCTTGGTTGTTGATTTTGGTCTCTTGGATCATTAATATATCCAGTTGTTCTTGCTTTATTAGGTCTCTTGCTGCGTTGAGTTTTAAAGCAAAACCCAACCCCCTGCTATTCCAAGAGACCAAAATCATTATTTACTTGGTTTGTGGTGGTTCCCAACCTTGTCCTTCTGCTTCGTTTTCTCCCCACTTCCTTTCTGTTTGTCGAGGAATGTGTCCATACGTTGTTGGGTGCCAATGGCCATATCCTTTGATGCGGCCTCATCTCTAAGTTCTTTGTTGGATTTCCTCCTAGATTTTTTTGGCTGTTCCAAAGCATTGTTTGTTTCTTTGACTTTATTTCTAGTGAGGATTCAATCAATGGAGGGGGGAGGAGGAGAGAAGCTGAGGGGTGGAGATGAATACTGGCTATAGCCTTAGGCTGGGGGGGGGGGAACGGGGGGAAGGGGGGTCTTCATCCAATAGTTCGAAGGGATTAGAGGATGGTTCGACCGAAGGGGCTGGGTTTATGGGGGGTTTAGAGGTAGTAGCAGTGTTTCCATGAGATTAAGTGTGGTTTGGAGTAGCTTGTTTATTACTAGGTTTCTTCCTTTTCACTTGTTCCCAATCATTTTCTTGGGCTTCTGCATTCTCAACCATCTCCACACCCTTTAGTTTGTTACACCTATTTTCAAAATGACCATACTCATGACATACCTTGCATTTGAGGGGAATTTGCTCGTAGTCCAGCTGTTGGATGTGCGTCCATTGATCCACCTTGAGTTTTATTACCTCCACAAGCCCTTTTCCCAGATCTACTTCCACACAGATTCTGGCGCAGGCGTGCATGTTATCTTTTGGTTCACATCTATCGATATACTTACCCATCACCCCAACAATGGAGAGGAGATGCGGCACCCTAACCTAGACCGGCACTGCATTTGGAATGTCCATCTCAAGGTCAAATTCCGGAGACCATCTGTTCAAAGACAGGCCTCTCGACTCCATGAAGTATGGTCCATTCCTGAATATAAGGTTCATGTCTTCTTTGGATTTGAATAAAAATGTATAGTATCCCCTTCCATGGAACCTGATGGCGATTTTCCCTTGTATGTTGGCGCTCCAATTTCTCTCCACCCATTTTTGGACTACTCTGGGGGAGGGCCACAGACCTGTAAACTACCCAACCAATCCCCGTTCAGCCAGAGAAATGGCTGCTTTTCGAGGGAGAGTTGAAGGTAAGGATATCTCAGGGATGTCATCTAGCTTTTTGACAAATTTGCTTGAAGATGGTTTGGCTTTTGGAGCTCCATGTTCTGTTATTGGAGAGGCAAAAGCTGCTTCTTGATTGGATTCTTCATTCGAAGAAGGGGAGCCTTCCCCAAACAAGAGAGACATGGAGCAGAGGGAAGCTTAGCAGCAGGAGGCTGCCAAGCCCAATGGCGGAAAGCATAGGTCAGCCCGATAGGAACGAGCCAAAGGAAAAATCCAGAAGGAAGGGAGCGAACCCAGCAGCGGCAGGCTGCCAGGGAGGGCAGCTGCAGGAGGTAGCGCAAGAGGCAGATGCTAGGTCATGGGCGTGCACGCATCTGACAGCAAGCAAGGTCACATGGTTTAAAAGAAACTCATGTTTATATTGCTATTTAAAATGGTGATTGACATGGATTTTGGATGCATGTTCATGTGATTTATAATGGTATCATATGGACTAAGAATTGACTTTGTAATTATTGTTAAACAAATAATAAATTAGTATTATTATAGAAAGAATTTCTATTATCATATTTTTTGTCTTATTTGTTTCTAGATCTAACATATTATCAGAGTGTTATGAAACCAGATCAAGAAAAGATAGAAAAGATAAATCCAAGCCTTAGAATTTAGCCTCTTCAAGGGGGCAACCTCCTTTACATTACATAAATGAATAATTCTTGGATGATACAAATGACAAAACCTCCTTTCTATATATAGGAGTCTAAGGAGTCACAATATAACCCAGCCGACCTAACAATAATAATATAAAGCCACAAAAATAACAATAGAGGGATTCTATGGGGCACAGTAATAAAAATATGGGGGCAATAGGGGCACAACAATGTTAATAAGGGGTACAACTACAATAGTAATGGGGAAATCACTAGTATTATAGGGACCTATCATGCCCCTATCCTTCAAAAAAAGTGTTGTCCTCAACGCTTGAGTAGTTCTGGTTGCTTCTGTATAAAATTCTCATCCTCCCATGTGGAATCTTCAGCAGATAGGTTCTTCCACTTGATGAGATACTCCAAAATTGATCGATTTTGTAGCTGTCAAGTTCTTGTTTCTGTGATTGCTTCCGGTTCCACTATAATTTTTCCTTCCTCGTCAAGTTCTGGCAATATTTTTTGAACTGGGAGCTTGTCGCCTATAACCTTCTTTAAACATGAAACATGGAAAACTGGGTGCACTCGAGATGCTGCAGGAAGCTCCAATTTGTATGCCATAGTACCAATCTTTTGCAACACCTTGTACGGACCATAATACTTTGGCAATAATTTATTATCCTTCTTAGCTTGCTTGAGGGACATTTGTTTATATGGTTGTAGCCGTAGGAATACCCAATCGCTTACATCAAAACTTCTTTCGCTGCGATGTTGATCTGCCTGTTGTTTCATTCTGTTTTGTGCCAACACGAGGTTATCTTTTAAGAGTTGGAGGACCTGTTGTTGATGTTCAATGTGATGTTCCACTGCTTGAACCTTAGAATTTTCTCTTAAATATGATGTGATGGATGGTGGTTGATATCCATAAAGTGCCATAAATGGGGTCATTTATGTTGCTGTATGGAAGGAAGTGTTATACAACCATTCAGCCAGAGGCAACCATTTGACCCATTGTGTCTGTTTATCAGATACAAAGCAATGAAGATATCCTTCCAAACATTTGTTTCCTATCTCAGTTTGCCCATCAGATTGAGGATGATAATATGATCTATGAGCTAACTGAGTACCAAGACAAGAAAATAATTCTGTCGAAAAATTTCAAGTGAAAATGGGATCTCTGTCACTTACAATAATCTTTGGGTTTCCATGTAGCTTTTCAATTGTTTCCATAAATGCAACATAAACTGTACTGGCTTTCAATGGATGTGATAATGCACAAAAGTGTGCATACTTGGTAAGTCTGTCAACTACCACCATGATGACACTCTTTCCCTCAGACTTGGGTAAACCTCTGATAAAATCCATTGAAACCTCCTCCCAACGTTGGCTTGGAATGGATAAAGGTTGTAATAGACCCGGGGTCTTAATTGTTTCAACTTTATTTTGTTGGCAAACCAAACATTCTGCCACAAACTTTTGAATATCTGATTTAAGGCCATCCCAAAAAAATTCCTTCTTAACCCTGTAGTAAGTTTTAAAAAATCCTGAATGCCCTCCTAAGGGAGAAGTGTGCAATTCCATAAGAATCTTTTGTTTGAGTTGCGAATTCTTACAGAGGTATAAGCGATCTTTGTACCATAACGAATCATTTTTCCAGATAAATGTATCAGATGTACTGGAATCTTGTTGTAACTTTCGAATAAGTTCCCACGCTTCTTCATCATTCTTCCACTCCTCCCTTGCTTCATTTATCCAAACTGGTTGGATAATAGAAATGGCGCACAACAACGCTTCCACATCCTCATCCTTTCTTGAGAGTGCATCTGCCACCACATTTTGCTTCCCTTTTTTGTAGATGATTTCAAAGTCATAACCCAACATCTTTGTGACCCACTTTTGTTTCTCTTCAGAGGATAATCTTTGTTCTAAAAAGTATTTAAGGCTATCATGATCTGTTTTTACCTTGAAGTGTCTTCCCATTAGGTAGGGTTGCCATTTCTTAAGTGCATGTAGTATTGCCAACATTTCCTTCTCATAAATAGCTTTGTGTAAAAACTTTCCCTTGATTGGACGACTTTCAAAAGCAATGGGTCTTTCCTCTTGCATTAAAACAACACCAATTCCATTTCCTGAAGCATCACATTCCACAATAAAGGTTTTTGTGAAATCTGGTGTAGCTAAGACCGGTGCTTGGCACATTGCATCTTTAAGATGTTCGAAGGCCTTTGTTGCTTCTGGAGTCCATGAAAATGCATATTTCTTCAATAATGTTGTTAGAGGTGCTGCTATTCTCCCATAATTCTTAACAAACTTGCGATAATACCCTGTCAACCCGAGAAATCCTCGCAGATGCTTTATGGATGTGGGGATTTTCCATTCCTTAATGGCTTTAACTTTGCTAGGGTCTACCTTAACTCCTTCATGAGAAACAATATGACCCAGATATTCCACCTCTTGTACTCCAAAGAAACATTTGGATCTTTTTGCATATAATTGTTTCTCCTCCAACAGTTGTAGCACCCTGTCAACATGTTCAACATGATCCTTCCAAGACTTGCTGTAGATTAGTATATCATCAAAAAATACTAACACAAATTTTCTAAGGAAGGGTTTGAAAATGGAATTCATCAAACCTTGAAATGTAGAAGGTGCATTGGTAAGGCCAAAAGGCATGACCAAAAATTCATAATGACCCTCATGAGTTCTAAATGCTGTTTTTGGAATGTCTTCGGTCTTCATTCTGATTTGATGATATCCTGAACGAAGGTCCAACTTGGTGAAGTAAATTGATCCATGCAATTCATCCAATAATTCATCAATGACAGGAATGTGAAACTTATCTTTAATAGTGAGCTTGTTCAGCTCCCTATAATCCAGACACATGCGCCATGATCCATCCTTCTTGTGCACCAATACTACCGGAGCAGAGAAAGAACTTTGACTAGGTTGAATTGTACTAGCCTCTAGCATTTCTGCAACCATACGTTCAATTTCACTCTTTTGGGCATAAGGATATCTGTACGGCCTGATGTTTGGAGGAACACTTCCTGGAATCAGATGAATAGCATGATCATGATCACGAATAGGTGGGAGACTATTGGGAGTCTCAAATACCTTGGAATGATTGCCCAAGACTTTTTGAAGATCTGGAGAAATAGATGATTCCGATGTGGAAACATCTAGCGAACATAATTGTGCAATTACACCTCTTTGTTCCTTTTTTAGAAGCTTTTTCATACCGTTAGAGCTGATTATCTTTCCCAGTTTCCCTGTAATACCCCTTAATTCATCTTCCTTTCCTTCCGAAGAAAATTTCATGAAGATTTCTTGAAAATTAAAAGCTATTGTACCCAAGGATTGTAGCCATTGGACTCCTAGTACAACATCAGCACTCCCTATTGGAATGGAAAGCATTGGGCTAGTCAATACATACTCTCCCATGGATAGCTTGATATTATGGCACTTTCCAGAGAAATTTATCGTTCCTCCATTTGCAATCATCACTTGACACTCTGGTGTTGGATATAGGAAGCAATTCAATTCTTTTGCTACCTTACAATGAATAAAATTGTGGGTACTTCCTGAATCAATCAACACTATTACCTCTTTCTTCTTGATTTGTCCTTCTATCTTGATGGTTTGAGGAGTGGTAATTCCAGCCAATGCATTACAAGACATGGTTAGATTCATTTCTTCTTTATCTAGGCTTTGTTCTTGGAGTATATCCTCTTCCTTTGACCTTTCTTGCTCCTTTTCTTCTTCCTCTTCACAATCTATGTAGAATAATTTCTTCTCAACACACTTATGACCTTTAGTGTATTTGCTATCACAACTGTAACAAAGCCCTTTTTCTCTTTTTTCTTCCAATTGTTGTGGTGTCAACCTTATAGGTTGTGGAAGGCTAGGGGTAACAACACTTCCATATTTATAGTTGTGACTGGTATGCTTCTTGGTTTCCATAATTTTTCTTGCTAACCTGAATGCCTTCTCTAATGAATCAGGTTCCCAAAGGCAAACATCATGTTGGATATTTTCCTTTAAAGTCCCTATGAACAGATCAATCCTATGCTCCTCTGGAGTATTTTTTACCCTTATGTTCAATTTTTGGAGCTCCTCAATGTGCTCCATTATTGAACCCTTTTGTTTGAGACTTATCAATTGGCTAAAAAAAGTGTTGCTTTTTGTATCCTCATAATGTGCTGTCAATTCTTCCGTAAAAATTGCCCAAGTGATAATTTGTTTATGAGAGCAAAGCCATTGATACCATACAAATTGATTTGGTTCCAAATATAAAGTTGCAATACGTACCTTTTGTGTGTTTTGCACATTATTGAGATCGAAAAATTTGCTCCATCTGTAATATCCATGTTGCTGGATCCTTGCCATCAAACTTCCTCATATCGATTTTTGGAATATGGTGGGTCTTCGATCCAAGATTAGAGTCTATGGAATCATGATTAACATTTCTTTTGTTCACATCATGAGTTTCCTTTACAACCTTTTCACCATTAGTAAGTATTTCTTGTAGAAAATTTGTCAAACCTGTCTTCAAATCTGCCATGTCTGTCTTCAAATCTGCCATGTCTCTCTTCAAATCTGTCTTTGAATCATCCATGTTAGCTTCCATGCCCTTTATCTTAGATTCCATGCCCTTTATCTTAGATTCTACGCCATTTATCTTAGCTTCTGTTAGCTTTTGTGAGCGTGACATTTGTTGCACTTGTTCTTGTAATTTTGATATATTATGTAGCATTTCTTCCTCTTCTTCATGAGTCATGCTAGAGCTTTCAGGTTCCTTACTAGGTGTTTGCATTTTCTTTCCTTGGGGCATCAGTTACCGATAACAATGTTTTACTATGCCCTTTGAATTCCTTCAAACCAAGCTTATGCAAAAATTTAAAAAAAACTACACACCTTTTTTCACTTTGTAGAAGCCTAATATTGAATCTGATGTATTTCTGTAATTTCAGATCATCCAGTTCTGAAATTGCGACCTGTAGTAGCCTTCTGTGTCCTCTTTCCAATGCCACCAGTCTGATCCAAATTGGATTCTCCAAGGAAGAGTTATGCAAATCTCCCACAGTGACCTGCTTATAGACTAGTTCAGTAGAGCAAACTTGTACGACGTGCCACAAGTCATTGTCTCAACCTTTGGCTCTGAAAAAAATATATAAAAGAAACTACAGTCTGTCCTCTTTCTGTACCTTCTTACGAAATTTCAATCCGATGCTCAGAAAGAAAGTTATGAAAATTTTCCCCAGGTCACCTGTTTGGAATGTAATTCAGGAGTCTGCAAGAAGACCGACTTCCTCAGATCATATCTCCGAAAATATAGTGCGAAAGTTTCTGAAATTCGGACCCGAGATTCAGCGCAATGTCTTCTCAAATGGGTTTTTTTTTAGCTTCTGAAACGTCGCAGAAAAAAGTTATAGCGAAAATTCCATGATGACCTGTTTGGAGTAGCGAAACCCTAGAATCCAAAGCTCTGATACCAAATGTTATGAAACCAGCTCAAGAAAAGATAGAAAAGATAAATCCACACCTTAGAATTTGGCCTCTTCGAGGGGGCAACCTCCTTTACATTACATAAATGAACAATTCTTGGATGATACAAATGACAAAACCTCCTTTCTATATATAGGAGTCTAAGGAGTCACAATATAACCCAGCCGACCTAACAATAATAATATAAAGCCACAAAAATAACAATAGAGGGATTCTATGGGGCACAATAATTAAAATATGGGGGCAATAGGGGCATAACAATGTTAATAAGGTGTACAACTACAATAGTAATGGGGTAATAACTAGTATTATCGGGACCTATCACAGAGTGATACTAAACCTTGGAGTTTTTGATCAATGAAAAAAATCATCATTGTGGTAAAATAGACATTGAATTAAAAATTTCATATAAAAATTATTTATATTATTTATATTTATTTTTATTATCATATTTTTTGCCTTATTTATGATCCAACTTCTTTGTCACTGAAATAAAAATGGTTTCCTCTCTTTATTAAATGACTTTACTCTATTAAGTTACTTTGCTTTTTTATTATGATATTCTTTTGCCTTATTTAGGCATTTATAATCTTTTTGTAGTTTTAATATTATATTAATTAACTTGGTATAGTTTGATTAAATTTTATAAATTAAACTATATATTATAACATGGAGTTTAATTAATATTTATTAATATTAATATTAAATATTAGTAACAACTTTGTAGCAATATTAGTTAAGATTTCATTTTTTACATTAGAAGTATTCATTTTTATGTAAATGTTAATTTCAGATTATATGTGATAATTTATGTGTCACCTAAATAACAAGTTGAGTGATGCGGAAGTTGGAGAGCATGAAGAACATAAAATGAATAAGAATGAACAACAAATAAAAGGTCCACAAAAAAACATAGAAGAAATGACAATTAAGGAGTTTCAAAAAAAAGGCGAACGCATAGAGCACATCAACAAAGATAACCACAACAAACAACAACAGAACAACATCAAGAAGAGATGAAAGAGAAAATTGAACGATGAAGAGCATATCAAAGAGAATATCAAAGAGCATATTGAAAAAGAAATATGCAACAAATGACAACAAAACAACAACAACAAAAGATGAAGAAACAAATTGAACAACAAAGAGTGCGTCAAAGAGAAATTAAAAGAGCATATCGAGAAAGAAAAGTACAACAAATGACAATAGAACAACAAAAAGTATAGAGGAAAGAACTAATTGAACAATAAAGAGAATGTCAAAGATAAATTAAAAGAGCATATCAAGAAAGAAAAACGCAACAAATGACAACAGAACAACAACAACAAGAGATGAAAGAACAAATTGAACAACAAAGAGCATGGCAAAGTGAAATTAAAAGAGCATATCTGTTATGAAACCAACTCACAAAAAGATAGAAAAGAAAGATAAACGCCTTAGAATTCAGTCTCTTCGAGGGGGCAACCTCCTTTACATTACAAAAATGAACAATTCTTGGATGATACAAATGACAAAACATCCTTTCTATATATAGGAGTCTAAGGGGTCATAATATAACTAGAGCCGACATAACAATAATAATGTAAGGGCACAATAATAACAATAGTAGGCTTCTATGGAGCACAATAATAACAATATGGGGACTACATGGGCACAATAATATAATAAGGGGGTTGTACTAATAACAATAAGGGGTTACACTAGTAGTATAGGGACCTAACATGCCCCTCTCCTTCAAAAAGTGTTGTCCTCAATGCTTGAGTAGTTCTTGATGCTTCTGTATAAAATTCTTGTCCTCCCATGTGGAATCTTCAGCGGGTAAGTTCTTCCACTTGATGAGATACTCTAAAATTGATCAATTTCGTAGTTGTCGGGTTCTTGTTTCTGTGACTGCTCCAGGTTCCAATATGATTTTTCCTTCCTCGTCAAGTTCTGGAAATATTGTTTGAACTGGGATCTTCTGCAACTTTTGAATGAGTGGCCACACTTCTTCGTCCTTCTTCCATTCATCCCTTGCTTCATTTATCCAATCTGGTTGGATAATGGAAATATCACAAAACAATGCTTCCACATCCTCATCCTTTCTTGAGAGTGCATCTGCAGTAACATTTTGCTTCCCTTTTTTGTAGATGATTTCACGGTCCTAACCCAACATATTTGTGACCCATTTTTTCTGTTCTTCTAAAGAAAATATTTGTTCTAAAAAGTATTTAAGACTATCATGATCCATTTTTACCTTGAAGAATCTTCCCAGCTAGCCAGCTCTCAGTACAATCCTCACAGATGCTCATAGGAAATCTTGGCTTCTCTCCAGCCTTCATCTCTGCCCTCCAAGCTCCTATTTCCTTACATTGTTCCTTGTGGATGATTAGCCCATTACCAAGTGGAAAACCAAGCCTTCAAAACTGCGCAATCCTCAAGGATGAATCCTTGACTGCATGCATGAGTTTTCTCCATGAGAAAACACATGCAACTGATAGTGCACTGTCCTTGAACATTAATCTCAACTGGGTCTTTCTCATAATAGACATGCATGAGTTTCTAATGAGGGAATCTTCAGTTAACTGGAGTAGCACTAGTTGAGTGCATTAATGCATCAAATGACTGTTAACTCACTATTAGTTCCTCAAACAGTTTGGAACTAATTTAACTGGACTTAATTCAGTAAACTGAGTTAACTAATTACAACTCAAATATAACTCAATCTTATCTCCTTAATTTAAGGGATAACTCTTGCATGACTTCAGAAAGACTTCTAACTTGAATTTCTCCAACTAATTAATTTAAAATAAATTAATTAATTATTTCCAAGTAGCTATTAAGGCTAAATTCGATTTTAATTCACAATTTAATTCAAGGACAAATTAAATTGGAATATTCTTGTTGCCATATTTCAACATATTTTTCCAATAATATTCTTATAGTATTTATATAAAATAAAGTTTCAAAATGATCCATAATATTCTTATGGTATCTACATAAGGTAAGGTTTTCAAAAGGTAATATTTTGATTCATTCAAATTACATTTAATAATAATAATAATAAATTTACCATTTGCTTTTTTTGGTCCACTTTTTTACATCTCATTGTTTTTCCAATAATATTTTATTGTATTTATAAAAGTTAAGGTTTCCAATAATATTTTATTGTATTTATAAAAGTTAAGGTTTTCAAAATTATCATAGCATTATTTTTCCCGCATCCATTTACACAGGAAGAAAGCGAGGAAGTAAGCAATCAATTAAACAAAGCTTCGTTTTTTCACGAGTCTTATGCACATGAATTCTAACATCTAAACAAATCTATGAAATATTCATTTGATTTGGATCATCTTCATCTTTAGTGTTTCAAACATACATAAATTTTCCTTAAAAATAGGCTGGGAAAATAACATTAAAACTTTATCTTTATAAAAGGTGGAATAAAGATTGATTAATTTTTTCCTTTAAGATTTCTGTAAGATTAAAAATTTCCCTTTATAGAAGTTGGAGTAAATCCTATGTTCATGTGAGATCAATACTTTGCATTTAGAAATCACGGGGTAAACTTGTGTACCTTTACAAAAGGCTGGAAAATGTGTGTTGTAACTTTAAAAAGATGGGGTAAATATTTGATTTTTTTGGTTCATGTAAATATATTACTTTATCTTTACAAAGATCAAACTTCAAGAGTTTGGAGACATGCATGCATTTTCATGAACCCGTTTATTGTCTTTTTTCAATTATTTCACCACGAGCAATCCTTCTCTGTAAGATTAATACTTAACATTTATAAGACATGCAAGATTTTTATTTTACCTTTAGAAAGTTAACTTAAATTTAAGTGTTACCAATTAAAAAAGGGGTTTGGTAAATTTGGTCTTCTTGATGTAACATTAAACTTTATCTTTACAAAAGGTGGGATAAAGATTGGTTAATTTTCTCCTTTAACGTTTATGTAAGATTAAAATTTTATCTTTGCGGAACATAGAGTAAATCCTATGTTCATGTGAGATCAATACTTTACCTTTACAAATCATGGGGTAAACTTGTGTACCTTTACAAAAGGCTAGAAAATTTGTGTTGTAATTATAAAAAGATGGGATAAATATTTGGTTTTTTTGGTTCATGTAAGTTTAACCACCTATCTTTACAAAATAGGGGTAAATTTGTGTTTTACCTTTACCAAAGTTTGGGTAAATTTATGAAACATGGGTAAATTTGTGTTTTATCTTTAAAACAAGTTAGGTAGATTTTTTTTTAGGTTATTATCATTCATAAAATATGGGGTGATAAATTTACAACTTTGATCAAAGATTCATACTTTACCTTTAGAAGTTAGGGTAAATTTATGTGTTACTTGTTAAAAAAGGGTTCTATAAATTTGGTCTTCTTGACGTAACATTGAAACTTTATCTTTACAAAAAGTGGGATAAAGATTGATTAATTTTCTCCTTTAAGGTTTATCTATGATTAAAATTTTACCTAATCTTTAGGTAACATGTGTAAAATTGTGTTCTACCTTTACAAAAATTTGGGTAAATTTATGAAACATAAGTAAATTTGTGTTTTATCATTAAAACAAGTTAGGTAGATTTTCTTTTTAACTTATTAGTTTTCACAAAATGCGGGGTGAGAAATTTACACCTTTTTGGCAACAAAATTTGCAAAGAGCTTTGACTTCCTTTTTGAAAACTTGCATATTTGTTGAACATGGTCCCCAACATGCATTTAGAATATTTCTAAAAATAATTTTCAACTTTAAGAAGACCAGTGATAAACTTTTAATAGATAAAAATCACATTATATGTGAAAACTATTGAAAAGGATTTAAAATTTGACCTGCAAAATTATTTTTTAAATATTTTTTTGAGGTGTAAGTAACGTGTAAAGTCTTCGACCCGGATGCGGGTGCCACGCAGGGGGAGGAAGGTATGCCACATGGTCAGCATGGGCGGGCTCAAGCTCAAACAAGTAATTAAATGCTCTACGCCGCCCTGGTTGGCAAGCGTGAGAGCAAGAGACCGAGGGGACGACCATTTATGGACGCAGCTGCGCTCCATATACTGTGGCAGAGACGAGTTATGGCTCACCAGAACCAATGCAAACCATTGCAGCATAAGAATGGCGAGAATTGGGAATGTTTTAGTGTCCGAATTGTGGAGGTGGGTCTCTGTGCATCAAGGCTCAGAGCGCAAGCACGAGGACTCCCTCTGGCTTACGGAAGCGGTGAAAGGGCATCAAAAAGGATTGTAGGTAGTCTTGCGCCCTCATCGAACCACAAGGAAATCATGCCGCCGAGACAGAGGCCCTTCAGTCGTCGCGGTACAGGACGAGGCGGAACTTCACGCCCCCCGGTTGCCAATCCGTCTTCAAATTGTTGCCGCTGTCTGTGCCACAGGGTGGAGGAAGCCAATCCCATCCAGTCGCAGCAATTTATGGAGGCCAGGCCGCAGGATTCAAGAGCTGCCCCGCTACCTGCGTTTGGCACAGCGGTTTTCTCTTTCAGCAATGCCCAAGGTAATTCCAGCATTTAAGCTCATGTTTCGGTCTTATTCATGGAAGAAGCGAAAGAATAAGGGGGGGAGCAACCCAGTGCCCAAACTCATCCTGCAGAGAGCTCCAAAGCTGCAGAGGAAAAAGCAGGGGCACAATCTGAGCCAGGGGCTGCTCCACCAGCCTCTCAACCAGCATCCGCGAAAGGCAAAGCCAAGTATGACTGGGGACCCCCACCAGAAGGCGAATACTGGATTTATCCGGAAGATTCGGAGGAAGATTCGGATGAATAGATGCTAGCTCGACCAAGCTTCAGTCCTCAGTCCGAGCTCAGGTTTTTTTGTGAACTGTTTCCCCTATCACCAATGTTTAATGTATGGCGTGAATAGTTATGTTTGGCTTGACAACTATGTTGTTCAGTGCATGTCCATTCCCCTGCGAGGGATTCTGATGAAATTCTTCCTTTTCTCTCTTTTACCCCTGCGTGGGATAGACATTTTTGCTTATTTTGGTCTCCAAAGCTCCACAGCCTCTGCGTGGGCTTCCAGTTTCAGTCTTGGTCACAATGATATCACCCCTGCGTGGGTTCTCAGTCACAAGGAGAATGCCCCTGCGCGGGTAGTTGTTTTAGTGAATCTCTATGATCCAGAGTGCCACCCCAGGCCTCTGGCGACTTGTAATCCTGGATGTAATTGTTCGCTGTTGTTACTGTAAATAATAGAATTAGTATAGTTTCAACGATAAAAAAAAAACGTGTAAAGTCTTCTTATTACTATTCAAATAATTTAAAATTTATGTTTATGTTTCTCTTTAGAATGGTGATTAAGATGCATTTGAATACATAATCATGTTATTTACAAATGATATTATATGTACTAAATGATTGTGTGATGTAGTATTATATTTATTTTCCTTATTATACCTATCGCATGCATTATATAACGTATTAGGTTTTTCATTGACTTCCTAATAATCTACCTTTGACCAAAAAAAATTAGAACCAGTCCATAGTGTAACTTTATAAATAAATTTTTATTATTATTTAATAACAATTAAATTTATTTTTCCTGAAATCCTATTGGTTCTATTCTATAACATCTTATTTGATAATGATTGTAGAGTCTAACTTACTTCCCCAAGGAAATTAAAGCCATGCACATGTTGTCGCTTCAACTTCTCATTGATGGAAATTAAAGCCATGCACATGTTGTCGCTTCAACTTCTCATTGATTACTGAGTGTATGTGTACAAACTTTGCTCGACAACACATCTTTCTCATTCTTTGTTTGATTATACTCTTAAATGACATCCATTAATTTTATTTTTTGTTTGATTTTGGATGAAAATTTATTACTTACTATTATTCGCTCTTGGATATCATAAATCCATGATATAGCATAATTAAATATTGGTATTGCATCATTTTTTAAAAGTTAAACAACTTATTTCACAGCAATCCAAATTCAATTAATATGGATCATACATGTTTAACAGTGACAACAATGTTAATTATGATGTACAGTGTTTCATTTCATGAGAATAGATAGCCCATCTACATTGTAGGGGGAAATGAATGTTCGATTTGAACTCATCTTGAAAGTTAGGTTGTTATAGAAAATTTGAAATGAAAATTCAAATTATTTATGTTTACTGTTATGTGCTATTAGAAATAATAAATCTGTGATAGAACAGAAGTAAATACTATTGTTGTGTCATTGAAACTGGATTTCACTGTTTGTAACCACACAATTCGTTAGCTGGACTGCAACATAATTCATGGTCCATTTAGACTTGGCATACAATCAATTCTTTCACCTGCAAGTTGAATGAGGGTCCAATCAAACTGCCAAATTATAATCAATTCACGAGCCTTCAATATAATTTATGGTGCATTAAACATGTCATTAAATCCACAAGTCAGCAAACTTTACAGAGGTTAAATGTTTAGGAATACATGGATGCACACAATATAAAACCTTATACTTTATTAATACATGCTTTTAAATATATATATATATATATATATATATATATATATATAATTATAATTTATATTTTTCAAAAAAATTATTTAAAATGATTAAGTTATATATATATAATTTAAAACTATTTTTTACTTAATTAAAAAATGATAATTTCTTTGAAAATAGTTTTAAAAGAAATTATACAAACCGTATGCGGATAAAGACTTCCAGATTTATTCATATTATTGTTGGAGATTTCTAGAATAGAACTGTGTAATATTTTTAGTCTGTCTTATTCCGGAAATCTCCAACAACAAACAAACTATTTTTATTCTATGTCATGTTGATTCACATAACAATTGTGAATTACGTTTACATATATAGTAATTTGGAGAACCACTTTTTAGTATTCATCTTTTTTATTCTTGACATTTCTACAACATATTTAAAATATCACTTGGAATAGTTATTATTGAGAGTGAAAACATTACATTTTCAATAATTTGGTGAACCACTTTTTACTATTCATTTACTTTGGTTTATGCATGATATTTGTTTAAAAATCCATCATCCACTTGTCAAATTGCAATGTTACTATATTTAAACTAAGCAACATGTATTGGCTACTATGTAACCCTTGTTTGTTTATGATCCAATTACTTTGTGAATGAAATAAAAATGGCTTCCTCATTTTTATTAAATAACTTTACTTTATTTTATGTGGGTGCTTTCTTATTATCATATTCTTTTGCCTTATTTAGGCATTTAAAATATTTTTGTAATTTAAATATTATATTAATTAATTCTATACCGTATAATTATACTTATAAATTAAACTATATTTTAAAGGTTGGGTACATTTTTTTAGGTTTTTAGCTTTCACAAATGATGGGGTGAGAAATTTGCAAGGAGCTTTAACTTGTTTTTTGAAAATTTACAAATTTGTTAAACATGGTGTTTAACATGCATTTGAAATACTTCTCAAATAGTTTTGAGCAATAGGAAGATTTATAATAAATTTTTAATAAACAAAAAATCACATGATATATGAAAACTATTGAAAAATATTTAAAAATAGTTATGCTGGAATACTTTTTTGAGGTGTAAATAAGGTGTAATGTCTTTTTATTGATATTCAAATAATTTAAAATTTATGTTTATATTGCTAAATTTTTTTTTCTTAACAAGGTCGGGTACTATTATATTATAAAACAACAGTGGAGGGACAAGGTCCCAGTACACATAGAGAGGGGAAGATCGGTGAGGGAGGTGCAAAAGGGGAGCGCAGTCCCATCCTCCGTATCACTGGTCTTGATTCTTAGGAATTGAAATAGAAAATAACTATATTGACGGACAAACTGTCTTAACAGTAGACAAAATTTACAAAGCATAGAAAAATTGACAGTGAGATCACCAAAACTGATTGACCAAATCCTCGGGGGGCTTATCCTTCTTGTTGTTGAGTTTGGTCAAGGCTTCGCCTTGCTCACTCTGATTCAGAGTCTTTATGTAACTCACAACTTCCTCTAGATGCTGACATTTCTCCTTAATCCCTTCAATCTCAGCTTTCTGCTTCTCAAACTTTTTCTTCTTGGATTTGTTTTCATTTTCCATCCAGTGTGGAGCTCGTTGAGAGTTTTGATGAAATGCCCAATCATAAAGCAGTTTTTCCAATAGAGCACACAACTGTTATTATTCTCAATCTGTTCCAGGGGGTTGCCAGACATTTTGGTGACAGAAGAGGTGCTATCCTTACTGTTGTTCTGATGCTAAAGACTTCTGAACATGATTGGGTGGGAGGCAACAATTCTCAGATTCGTGACAGAGTTGTCTCCCTGCTTCAAGAGCTTGATGATGCCCGAGAGATTCTTGAAGTTCAGGCCGTCACAAGAGATGTGCTGAAGCTGTTGCTAGCAGTTGAAGGAACTTATGGGAGAAGAGATGAGTCTGCAGAGAAGAGCTAGCCAGTGGTGGTGGTCACTGTGTCTTCTGGAAAGCACAGGCTCGACGAGAATAGAGGAGGAGAAGTGATGGGAGGCGGAGAGAAATACTTCGGGGGCCGAGTAGAGGAACTGGGCAAATGGAAGAAACGAGGCACAAATGTGGAAACCTGAGACACCCTATAAACGATTCTGATCGAAAACATAGGAGCAAAAGGGAAATTAGCCGAAAAAATGCAAAACCTTAAGAAAAACAGGACCCAACTACCTCTGCCCACGCACAGTGAAGAGAATGTGTTGTTACTCCATGGAAGCCACCTTAGACATTCAATGTGACCTAGAAACCTTCTATTATCGTTGTTGAGATGAATCTTTTGGTGTGGAAGCCTTATCCCGAGCTGGTTCTTATAATCCATGGTGTGTAACTCCTCGTGAACCATCCCAGCAATGAAATCATGGCAATTCATGACAAGATGCGAACCCCTGCACATGAAGAGACATATACCAACTACTGTCTTGTCTTAAGGGTGAGATTTATTCGGCAGCAAGATACAAAGCCTGTGATTCTGATCAGAGGAGATATTCCTCTCAGCTCTAGGCAGATTTTCTATGTTTTTCATATCAGGCATATCAGGGAGAATCTCCTTCTGAATCTGTGTTGTACTATTTTCCCATTTTTTAAATTGGTTGTTATAATTTCCCAAGTCTTGAATGATGAGCCAGGCCGCCATTGAGGGCTGATTATGGTATTGGTTTGTCATAGACATCCTAATTTTCTCTAGTTGTCCCTACCCCTCTGTCCACCGCCTATTTGGCGAAAGCATCTGCAGCTTGGTTATGGGCTCTTAACACATGTTTGTAGACAACTTTTCCTAGCAAATTAACATTATCGTTGATTCTTTGCTTAATTTTATTCAAGGCTTGATTTTTGAAATCTCTTCCAGCTTCCATTGCAGCTATTATAATTGCAGAATCACCAATGATGATTGGATCTTTCGCCTGAAGCTTTGTGAGGATTTTGATGCCCATAAGCAAACCGTAAGCCTCTGCCTTGTTGTTTGATAGAGTCCACAGCCCCCCATTCATACCTGGATACTGTTTCGCCTTATTGATCCAGGATTAGCCCACCAACCCCAGCTCTTCCAGGGTTGTTCTTTGAGGCTCCATCAAAAAAGAGAATGTAGCTTCTTTGGTTTTTGATCCACCCCTCTATTTCCCTTTCATTGCCCCGAAGCTTCCAATTTTTATGGTTGTTTCTGATCATCTTTGGTATATGATTCCTAACTGGGCCATCCATGGGGATTTTGTTGTACCAATCCTTTTCAACTTGCTGCCAACTGGTTTGGTCCATGGGTGGCACACCTTTAGAGCTGACCATTTCCGCAATTTGGGCCCAAGTTTTGGCTAGAATGGAACCTGAGCTAGGTTTTTTCCCCTTGAAGATGCATTTGTTTCTTGCCAACTAGATGTGCCAATAGAGGGCGGAGGGGAGACACTTCCAGACACTCATGATGGCAGCCTTATTTTTCTTGGCATAAGGGTAGCTCTGAGTCCAGTTCTTATTTAAAGGAGACAGCTGCTCAATTGAGTCAATATTCAAATCTAGGGGACTGATAATTTGCTTCCAGCACTGTCTAGTTATAACATAGTTCAAGAAGAGAACGCACATAGAGGGCCCATGAATGCCTTTTTTCCTCAAATTCTCAGATGTAAGTATCCTACCTTTCAACAAGGTCCAAGCGAAAAAATTGATTTTAGGAAGGCATGCATTCTTCCATACAGCTGGCCCAAGGCTCCAATTATCATAGTTGTTATGGTTTCGGAGGAAATTTTATCCAGATTTGACAGTGTAAATTCCTCCACTAGGATCCCAAATATATCTGTCCATTCTCTTTTTATTTATCGGAGCTGAGCCATAGAGCAGAGCCTTCAACTCTTCCCACTGGGCAAAAAGCCAATTTGGTAGAGGAGGCTTTTTCCAAGCAGTCCATCTATTTTGATCCCACTCCGAGATGGAGAATAAGGAGGATATACCCTTCTCCTCTAACCAGTCTTGGATATCTCTCAAATTATGGTTTCTTTTTAAGGGAGTTGTCCCCATAATTCTGTCGTTCCAAATGGAATTGTTTTCTCCATTCCCATGATTTTTTGAGAATTGATCTTTAATGTGAGGAATAGTTTTTTTTAATAAGCCTCCAAATTTGGGTGCAAGGATGATCAGGAATCAGCTCATTGAGCAGCAAGCACCTCTGCCCGTTGAGATATTTCCTAGCCAAGGCTTCTCCCCACCATTGATCTTGCCCATTTAGCATGCGCCAGACTAGCTTGATACCAAGAGCCTTGTTTGTTAAGTTTGGGAGGTGGATGGAGATGCCTCCATATTCAAAGGGAAGAGTCACTTGATCCCACTGAACCAAACTGAACTTTTTGGAGTCCTGCTTCCCACCCTGCCAAAGGAAGCCTCTGATTATAAGCTCCAATTGCTTGTGTATGCTAGCTGGAGCCAAGGTTAATGCAAACTGATAAATTGGCAAATCCGAAAGAAGAGCTTTAATTAAGATGGTTCTGCCAGCCAAGTTTAACCACATCATCCCCCAGCTTTGGATTTTCCCCCTTACTTTCTCGATTTGTTTATTCCAAGTCTCTGTCTTAATCCCTTATTTGGCCAACGGTAACCCCAAGTACATGAAATGACTCCATTTTTGCTGAACTGGGATTTCCATGGTTTTGGAGATCCTTTGCATCATATTGTTTGGCACATTCTAGGTGTATATTCTACATTTTTTATTGTTCAAAAGACCTCCAAAGGCAGCTAAGAAGTCATATAACACCTTTTTGAACCTTCTAGCTATAATACTAGAGGCACCCCCAATCAGAAGAGTATCATCAGCGAAGAGAGAGTGATTAATTCCTTTAACCCCACGAGCTATTCTGATACCAGTAATTTCCCTTTTGATTCTCTGGTATCTACATAAGGTAAGGTTTTCAAAATGATCCATAATATTCTTATGGTATCTACATAAGGTAAGGTTTTCAAAAGGTAATATTTTGATTCATTCAAATTACATTTAATAATAATAATAATAAATTTACCATTTGCTTTTTTTGGTCCACTTTTTTACATCTCATTGTTTTTCCAATAATATTTTATTGTATTTATAAAAGTTAAGGTTTCCAATAATATTTTATTGTATTTATAAAAGTTAAGGTTTTCAAAATTATCATAGCATTATTTTTCCCGCATCCATTTACACAGGAAGAAAGCGAGGAAGTAAGCAATCAATTAAACAAAGCTTCGTTTTTTCACGAGTCTTATGCACATGAATTCTAACATCTAAACAAATCTATGAAATATTCATTTGATTTGGATCATCTTCATCTTTAGTGTTTCAAACATACATAAATTTTCCTTAAAAATAGGCTGGGAAAATAACATTAAAACTTTATCTTTATAAAAGGTGGAATAAAGATTGATTAATTTTTTCCTTTAAGATTTCTGTAAGATTAAAAATTTCCCTTTGTAGAAGTTGGAGTAAATCCTATGTTCATGTGAGATCAATACTTTGCATTTAGAAATCACGGGGTAAACTTGTGTACCTTTACAAAAGGCTGGAAAATGTGTGTTGTAACTTTAAAAAGATGGGGTAAATATTTGATTTTTTTGGTTCATGTAAATATATTACTTTATCTTTACAAAGATCAAACTTCAAGAGTTTGGAGACATGCATGCATTTTCATGAACCCGTTTATTGTCTTTTTTCAATTATTTCACCACGAGCAATCCTTCTCTGTAAGATTAATACTTAACATTTATAAGACATGCAAGATTTGTATTTTACCTTTAGAAAGTTAGCTTAAATTTAAGTGTTACCAATTTAAAAAGGGGTTTGGTAAATTTGGTCTTCTTGATGTAACATTAAACTTTATCTTTACAAAAGGTGGGATAAAGATTGGTTAATTTTCTCCTTTAATGTTTATGTAAGATTAAAATTTTATCTTTGCGGAACATAGAGTAAATCCTATGTTCATGTGAGATCAATACTTTACCTTTACAAATCATGGGGTAAACTTGTGTACCTTTACAAAAGGCTAGAAAATTTGTGTTGTAATTATAAAAAGATGGGATAAATATTTGGTTTTTTTGGTTCATGTAAGTTTAACCACCTATCTTTACAAAATAGGGGTAAATTTGTGTTTTACCTTTACCAAAGTTTGGGTAAATTTATGAAACATGGGTAAATTTGTGTTTTATCTTTAAAACAAGTTAGGTAGATTTTTTTTTAGGTTATTATCATTCATAAAATATGGGGTGATAAATTTACAACTTTGATCAAAGATTCATACTTTACCTTTAGAAGTTAGGGTAAATTTATGTGTTACTTGTTAAAAAAGGGTTCTATAAATTTGGTCTTCTTGACGTAACATTGAAACTTTATCTTTACAAAAAGTGGGATAAAGATTGATTAATTTTCTCCTTTAAGGTTTATCTATGATTAAAATTTTACCTAATCTTTAGGTAACATGGGTAAAATTGTGTTCTACCTTTACAAAAATTTGGGTAAATTTATGAAACATAAGTAAATTTGTGTTTTATCATTAAAACAAGTTAGGTAGATTTTCTTTTTAACTTATTAGTTTTCACAAAATGCGAGGTGAGAAATTTACACCTTTTTGGCAACAAAATTTGCAAAGAGCTTTGACTTCCTTTTTGAAAACTTGCATATTTGTTGAACATGGTCCCCAACATGCATTTAGAATATTTCTAAAAATAATTTTCAACTTTAAGAAGACCAGTGATAAACTTTTAATAGATAAAAATCACATTATATGTGAAAACTATTGAAAAGGATTTAAAATTTGACCTGCAAAATTATTTTTTAAATATTTTTTTGAGGTGTAAGTAATGTGTAAAGTCTTCGACCCGGATGCGGGTGCCACGCAGGGGGAGGAAGGTATGCCACATGGTCAGCATGGGCGGGCTCAAGCTCAAACAAGTAATTAAATGCTCTACGCCGCCCTGGTTGGCAAGCGTGAGAGCAAGAGATCGAGGGGACGACCATTTATGGATGCAGCTGCGCTCCATATACTGTGGCAGAGACGAGTTATGGCTCACCAGAACCAATGCAAACCATTGCAGCATAAGAATGGCGAGAATTGGGAATGTTTTTGTGTCCGAATTGTGGAGGTGGGTCTCTGTGCGTCAAGGCTCAGAGCGCAAGCACGAGGACTCCCTCTGGCTCACGGAAGCGGTGAAAGGGCATCAAAAGGGATTGCAGGTAGTCTTGCGCCCTCATCGAACCACAAGGAAATCATGCCGCCGAGACAGAGGCCCTTCAGTCGTCGCGGTACAGGACGAGGCGGAACTTCACGCCCCCCGGTTGCCAATCCGTCTTCAAATTGTTGCCGCTGTCTGTGCCACAGGGTGGAGGAAGCCAATCCCATCCAGTCGCAGCAATTTATGGATGCCAGGCCGCAGGATTCAAGAGCTGCCCCGCTACCTGCGTTTGGCACAGCGGTTTTCTCTTTCAGCAATGCCCAAGGTAATTCCAGCATTCAAGCTCATGTTTCAGTCTTATTCATGGAAGAAGCGAAAGAAGAAGGGGGGGAGCAACCCAGTGCCCAAACTCATCCTGCAGAGAGCTCCAAGGCTGCTGAGGAAAAAGCAGGGGCACAATCTGAGCCAGGGGCTGCTCCACCAGCCTCTCAACCAGCATCCGCGAAAGGCAAAGCCAAGTATGACTGGGGACCCCCACCAGAAGGCGAATACTGGATTTATCCGGAAGATTCGGAGGAAGATTCGGATGAATAGATGCTGGCTCAACCAAGCTTCAGTCCTCAGCCCGAGCTCAGGTTTTTTTGTAAACTGTTTCCCCTATCACCAATGTTTAATGTATGGCGTGAATAGTTATGTTTGGCTTGACAACTATGTTGTTCAGTGCATGTCCATTCCCCTGCGAGGGATTCTGATGAAATTCTTCCTTTTCTCTCTTTTGCCCCTGCGTGGGATAGACATTTTTGCTTATTTTGGTCTCCAAAGCTCCACAGCCTCTGCGTGGGCTTCCAGTTTCAGTCTTGGTCACAATGATATCACCCCTGCGTGGGTTCTCAGTCACAAGGAGAATGCCCCTGCGCGGGTAGTTGTTTTAGTGAATCTCTATGATTCAGAGTGCCACCCCAGGCCTCTGGCGACTTGTAATCCTGGATGTAATTGTTCGCTGCTGTTACTGTAAATAATAGAATTAGTATAGTTTCAACGATAAAAAAAAAAACGTGTAAAGTCTTCTTATTAGTATTCAAATAGTTTAAAATTTATGTTTATGTTTCTCTTTAGAATGGTGATTAAGATGCATTTGAATACATAATCATGTTATTTACAAATGATATTATATGTACTAAATGATTGTGTGATGTAGTATTATATTTATTTTCCTTATTATACCTATCGCATGCATTATATAACGTATTAGGTTTTTCATTGACTTCCTAATAATCTACCTTTGACCAAAAAAAATTAGAACCAGTCCATAGTGTAACTTTATAAATAAATTTTTATTATTATTTAATAACAATTAAATTTATTTTTCCTGAAATCCTATTGGTTCTATTCTATAACATCTTATTTGATAATGATTGTAGAGTCTAACTTACTTCCCCAAGGAAATTAAAGCCATGCACATGTTGTCGCTTCAACTTCTCATTGATTACTGAGTGTATGTGTACAAACTTTGCTCGACAACACATCTTTCTCATTCTTTGTTTGATTATACTCTTAAATGACATCTATTAATTTTATTTTTTGTTTGATTTTGGATGAAAATTTATTACTTACTATTATTCGCTCTTGGATATCATAAATCCATGATATAGCATAATTAAATATTGGTATTGCATCATTTTTTAAAAGTTAAACAACTTATTTCACAGCAATCCAAATTCAATTAATATGGATCATACATGTTTAACAGTGACAACAATGTTAATTATGATGTACAGTGTTTCATTTCATGAGAATAGATAGCCCATCTACATTGTAGGGGGAAATGAATGTCCGATTTGAACTCATCTTGAAAGTTAGGTTGTTATAGAAAATTTGAAATGAAAATTCAAATTATTTATGTTTACTGTTATGTGCTATTAGAAATAATAAATCTGTGATAGAACAGAAGTAAATACTATTGTTGTGTCATTGAAACTGGATTTCACTGTTTGTAACCACACAATTCGTTAGCTGGACTGCAACATAATTCATGGTCCATTTAGACTTGGCATACAATCAATTCTTTCACCTGCAAGTTGAATGAGGGTCCAATCAAACTGCCAAATTATAATCAATTCACGAGCCTTCAATATAATTTATGGTGCATTAAACATGTCATTAAATCCACAAGTCAGCAAACTTTACAGAGGTTAAATGTTTAGGAATACATGGATGCACACAATATAAAACCTTATACTTTATTAATACATGCTTTTAAATCATATATATATATATATATATATATATAAAATTATAATTTATATTTTTCAAAAAAATTATTTAAAATGATTAAGTTAGATATATATATATATATATATATATAATATATATATATATATATATATATATAATTTAAAACTATTTTTTACTTAATTAAAAAATGATAATTTCTTTGAAAATAGTTTTAAAAGAAATTATACAAACCGTATGCGGATAAAGACTTCCAGATTTATTCATATTATTGTTGGAGATTTCTAGAATAGAACTGTGTAATATTTTTAGTCTGTCTTATTCCGGAAATCTCCAACAACAAACAAACTATTTTTATTCTATGTCATGTTGATTCACATAACAATTGTGAATTACGTTTACATATATAGTAATTTGGAGAACCACTTTTTAGTATTCATCTTTTTTATTCTTGACATTTCTACAACATATTTAAAATATCACTTGGAATAGTTATTATTGAGAGTGAAAACATTACATTTTCAATAATTTGGTGAACCACTTTTTACTATTCATTTACTTTGGTTTATGCATGATATTTGTTTAAAAATCCATCATCCACCTGTCAAATTGCAATGTTACTATATTTAAACTAAGCAACATGTATTGGCTACTATGTAACCCTTGTTTGTTTATGATCCAATTACTTTGTGAATGAAATAAAAATGGCTTGCTCATTTTTATTAAATAACTTTACTTTATTTTATGTGGGTGCTTTCTTATTATCATATTCTTTTGCCTTATTTAGGCATTTAAAATATTTTTGTAATTTAAATATTATATTAATTAATTCTATACCGTATAATTATACTTATAAATTAAACTATATTTTAAAGGTTGGGTACATTTTTTTAGGTTGTTAGCTTTCACAAATGATGGGGTGAGAAATTTGCAAGGAGCTTTAACTTGTTTTTTGAAAATTTACAAATTTGTTAAACATGGTGTTTAACATGCATTTGAAATACTTCTCAAATAGTTTTGAGCAATAGGAAGATTTATAATAAATTTTTAATAAACAAAAAATCACATGATATATGAAAACTATTGAAAAAGATTTAAAAATAGTTATGTTGGAATACTTTTTTGAGGTGTAAATAAGGTGTAATGTCTTTTTATTGATATTCAAATAATTTAAAATTTATGTTTATATTGCTAAATTTTTTTTTCTTAACAAGGTCGGGTACTATTATATTATAAAACAACAGTGGAGGGACAAGGTCCCAGTACACATAGAGAGGGGAAGATCGGTGAGGGAGGTGCAAAAGGGGAGCGCAGTCCCATCCTCCGTATCACTGGTCTTGATTCTTAGGAATTGAAATAGAAAATAACTATATTGACGGACAAACTGTCTTAACAGTAGACAAAATTTACAAAGCATAGAAAAATTGACAGTGAGATCACCAAAACTGATTGACCAAATCCTCGGGGGGCTTATCCTTCTTGTTGTTGAGTTTGGTCAAGGCTTCGCCTTGCTCACTCTGATTCAGAGTCTTTATGTAACTCACAACTTCCTCTAGATGCTGACATTTCTCCTTGAGCCCTTCAATCTCAGCTTTCTGCTTCTCAAACTTTTTCTTCTTGGATTTGTTTTCATTTTCCATCCAGTGTGGAGCTCGTTGAGAGTTTTGATGAAATGCCCAATCATAAAGCAGTTTTTCCAATAGAGCACACAACTGTTATTATTCTCAATCTGTTCCAGGGGGTTGCCAGACATTTTGGTGACAGAAGAGGTGCTATCCTTACTGTTGTTCTGATGCTAAAGACTTCTGAACATGATTGGGTGGGAGGCAACAATTCTCAGATTCGTGACAGAGTTGTCTCCCTGCTTCAAGAGCTTGATGATGCCCGAGAGATTCTTGAAGTTCAGGCCGTCACAAGAGATGTGCTGAAGCTGTTGCTAGCAGTTGAAGGAACTTATGGGAGAAGGGATGAGTCTGCAGAGAAGAGCTAGCCAGTGGTGGTGGTCACTGTGTCTTCTGGAAAGCACAGGCTCGACGAGAATAGAGGAGGAGAAGTGATGGGAGGCAGAGAGAAATACTTCGGGGGCCGAGTAGAGGAACTGGGCAAATGGAAGAAATGAGGCACAAATGTGGAAACTTGAGACACCCTATAAACGATTCTGATCGAAAACATAGGAGCAAAAGGGAAATTAGCCGAAAAAATGCAAAACCTTAAGAAAAACAGGACCCAACTACCTCTGCCCACGCACAGTGAAGAGAATGTGTTGTTACTCCATGGAAGCCACCTTAGACATTCAATGCGACCTAGAAACCTTCTATTATCGTTGTTGAGATGAATCTTTTGGTGTGGAAGCCTTATCCCGAGCTGGTTCTTATAATCCATGGTGTGTAACTCCTCGTGAACCATCCCAGCAATGAAATCATGGCAATTCATGACAAGATGCGAACCCCTGCACATGAAGAGACATATACCAACTACTGTCTTGTCTTAAGGGTGAGATTTATTCGGCAGCAAGATACAAAGCCTGTGATTCTGATCAGAGGAGATATTCCTCTCAGCTCTAGGCAGATTTTCTATGTTTTTCATATCAGGCATATCAGGGAGAATCTCCTTCTGAATCTGTGTTGTACTATTTTCCCATTTTTTAAATTGGTTGTTATAATTTCCCAAGTCTTGAATGATGAGCCAGGCCGCCATTGAGAGCTGATTATGGTATTGGTTTGTCATAGACATCCTAATTTTCTCTAGTTGTCCCTACCCCTCTGTCCACCGCCTATTTGGCGAAAGCATCTGCAGCTTGGTTATGGGCTCTTAACACATGTTTGTAGACAACTTTTCCTAGCAAATTAACATTATCGTTGATTCTTTGCTTAATTTTATTCAAGGCTTGATTTTTGAAATCTCTTCCAGCTTCCATTGCAGCTATTATAATTGCAGAATCACCAATGATGATTGGATCTTTCGCCTGAAGCTTTGTGAGGATTTTGATGCCCATAAGAAAACCGTAAGCCTCTGCCTTGTTGTTTGATAGAGTCCACAGCCCCCCATTCATACCTGGATACTGTTTCGCCTTATTGATCCAGGATTAGCCCACCAACCCCAGCTCTTCCAGGGTTGTTCTTTGAGGCTCCATCAAAAAAGAGAATGTAGCTTCTTTGGTTTTTGATCCACCCCTCTATTTCCCGTTCATTGCCCCGAAGCTTCCAATTTTTATGGTTGTTTTTGATCATCTTTGGTATATGATTCCTAACTGGGCCATCCATGGGGATTTTGTTGTACCAATCCTTTTCAACTTGCTGCCAACTGGTTTGGTCCGTGGGTGGCACACCTTTAGAGCTGACCATTTCCGCAATTTGGGCCCAAGTTTTGGCTAGAATGGAACCTGAGCTAGGTTTTTTCCCCTTGAAGATGCATTTGTTTCTTGCCAACTAGATGTGCCAATAGAGGGCGGAGGGGAGACACTTCCAGACACTCATGATGGCAGCCTTATTTTTCTTGGCATAAGGGTAGCTCTGAGTCCAGTTCTTATTTAAAGGAGACAGCTGCTCAATTGAGTCAATATTCAAATCTAGGGGACTGATAATTTGCTTCCAGCACTGTCTAGTTATAACATAGTTCAAGAAGAGGTGTTGGGTGCTCTCTTCTTCTTGCTGGAAAAGAACGCACATAGAGGGCCCATGAATGCCTTTTTTCCTCAAATTCTCAGATGTAAGTATCCTACCTTTCAACAAGGTCCAAGCGAAAAAATTGATTTTAGGAAGGCATGCATTCTTCCATACAGCTGGCCCAAGGCTCCAATTATCATAGTTGTTATGGTTTCGGAGGAAATTTTATCCAGATTTGACAGTGTAAATTCCTCCACTAGGATCCCAAATATATCTGTCCATTCTCTTTTTATTTATCGGAGCTGAGCCATAGAGCAGAGCCTTCAACTCTTCCCACTGGGCAAAAAGCCAATTTGGTAGAGGAGGCTTTTTCCAAGCAGTCCATCTATTTTGATCCCACTCCGAGATGGAGAATAAGGAGGATATACCCTTCTCCTCTAACCAGTCTTGGATATCTCTCAAATTATGGTTTCTTTTTAAGGGAGTTGTCCCCATAATTCTGTCGTTCCAAATGGAATTGTTTTCTCCATTCCCATGATTTTTTGAGAATTGATCTTTAATGTGAGGAATAGTTTTTTTTAATAAGCCTCCAAATTTGGGTGCAAGGATGATCAGGAATCAGCTCATTGAGCAGCAAGCACCTCTGCCCGTTGAGATATTTCCTAGCCAAGGCTTCTCCCCACGATTGATCTTGCCCATTTAGCATGCGCCAGACTAGCTTGATACTAAGAGCCTTGTTTGTTAAGTTTGGGAGGTGGATGGAGATGCCTCCATATTCAAAGGGAAGAGTCACTTGATCCCACCGAACCAAACTGAACTTTTTGGAGTCCTGCTTCCCACCCTGCCAAAGGAAGCCTCTGATTATAAGCTCCAATTGCTTGTGTATGCTAGTTGGAGCCAAGGTTAATGCAAACTGATAAATTGGCAAATCCGAAAGAAGAGCTTTAATTAAGATGGTTCTGCCAGCCAAGTTTAACCACATCATCCCCCATCTTTGGATTTTCCCCCTTACTTTCTCGATTTGTTTATTCCAAGTCTCTGTCTTAATCCCTTATTTGGCCAACGGTAACCCCAAGTATATGAAATGACTCCATTTTTGCTGAACTGGGATTTCCATGGTTTGGGAGATCCTTTGCATCATATTGTTTGGCACATTCTAGGTGTATATTCTACATTTTTTATTGTTCAAAAGACCTCCAAAGGCAGCTAAGAAGTCATATAACACCTTTTTGAACCTTCTAGCTATAATACTAGAGGCACCCCCAATCAGAAGAGTATCATCAGCGAAGAGAGAGTGATTAATTCCTTTAACCCCACGAGCTATTCTGATACCAGTAATTTCCCTTTTGATTCTCTGGTTTTCCAGCTGTATACTAAGCGTTTCTACCATAATGATGTAAAAAAAATGGGAGAGCGGGCATCCCTGTCTCAATCCTCTAGTGTTGCGAAAGTACCTGTTGGGCCTTCCATTAATCAGCGTTACAATCCATGGATTGGAGATGCACACTTCAATGATCCCAATAAACTTGGGGGAAATTCCAAACTTTTGAAGAGCTGCAATAAGAAAGCGATGGAAAACACGATCAAAGGCATTAGCCATATCCAATTTTATGACCATACCTCTTTCATTGTTTTGGATGCTACTATGGATGGATTCTTTTATGAGGATCACATTGTCTGTTATTTGCCTTTTTGGGACGAAGCCCCCTTGGTTTTCCGAGATGATACAAGGCATGATTTTTTTTAATCGGTTTTCCAAAATCTTAGTGATGATTTTGTATGAGGAGTTGCATAGGGAAATTGGCCTGAATCTATCGAAGGAGATAGGATTTGGCTCTTTGGGGATGAGGGCCAAATGAGAGGTTTTGGTGTTTTCACCCACTTTGTGTTTATTGAAGACATTCTTAATCATACGGACCAGATCTTTTTTAATTGTCTCCCAATGGCTCTTGTAGAAAGCAATGGTGAATCCATCAGGGCCTGGAGATTTTTCCAGGTGCATGCTCCAAATAGCCTCCCTTATTTCTTCCACTGTTACCTCCTTCTCCAGCTCACTAACTTTGCTGTTAATTTGCTGGAGAAAATCGGCGTTGTCCACTTGTTGCTCCCCAACCATGAGGAGGTTTTTAAAATAGTTATGAGCTGCCTCTTTTATTTCTTCTCTTCCATTTATTTCCTGTCCTTCCACTTGGATTTTGTCAATTTGATTTCCCACTCGTTGAATCTTGAGGTTGTTGCGGAAAAAGGCAGTGTTCTTGTCCCCTGCTTGAATCCATAGACATCTAGACTTTTGCCTGAGTTCCTCCTCTTCATGTCTATTTTGCTTGTAGAGGGCCAAAAACATTTCTGTTTCATGGGCTTTGTCTTGTTCAGTATCTTGCTGACTTTCCTTTTCTTTGTTCCACTTTTCCAGCTTCTCTTGCAGCTCTGGTTTTTTTTTCTTGTCCCTAAGAGCCTCTTCTCTGGCCCACGTTTTTATTTTTTCTCTCACATTTTTGAGCTTGGTTTCCCATACATACTGTGGGGAGCCCAACACCTCTACGTCCCAGCTTTCTTTTATTATGTTCCCAAATATTTCCTTGCTATCCAAACTTTTGCTATATTTGAATGGGATCGGGCCCTGATTTTCTCACTTGTCCAGAATGAGCACAACCGGCTTATGGTCCAATGCTGAAGCATGCACGATTTTGCTCTTAATGGATGAAAAACTTGCTGCTATATCCTCTAGGATCAAAATTATGTCAAGCCTTTCCTTGATGTTATGAACACCCGTTCTTTTGTTGCTCCATGTGAATTTCCCGTTGCTAGGAGGAAAATCAAGCAACTTGTGCTCAGCAATGATATCCTCCAAGGCTGCTCTTGACGAATTGCCAAAGTATTTCCCTCCCAGTTTCTCCTCTATATTCTAAATCAGATTTAGGTCACCTCCCATGACTAGGTTATCTATCTGATCATCTTGTACCTCTTCTTTTAGAGACTACCAGCATAAAGCTTTGTCTCTGTAGTGATTTGGTGAGTAGATGTTTATAACAGTATATTTGACGTTTGTGTTCTTCTTTGTTAAATCTGTCCTGACCCAGCTGCTATTGAGTTTTTGGCTGACAATTTTCCAATTCCATTTGTTCCACAACGTGCCAATTCCTCCTGAGGCCCCGTTGGATTCTATGGCTATTCCCTCATAATTTTTTTATGTTTCTATCAAGTTTTGAAACTCTTGGTTGCTGATTTTGGTCTCTTGGATCATTAATATATCCAGTTGTTCTTGCTTTATTAGGTCTCTTGCTGCGTTGAGTTTTAAAGCAGAACCCAACCCCCTGCTATTCCAAGAGACCAAAATCATTATTTACTTGGTTTGTGGTGGTTCCCAACCTTGTCCTTCTGCTTCGTTTTCTCCCCACTTCCTTTCTGTTTGTCGAGGAATGTGTCCATACGTTGTTGGGTGCCAATGGCCATATCCTTTGATGCGGCCTCATCTCTAAGTTCTTTGTTGGATTTCCTCCTAGATTTTTTTGGCTGTTCCAACGCATTGTTTGTTTCTTTGACTTTATTTCTAGTGAGGATTCAATCAATGGAGGGGGGAGGAGGAGAGAAGCTGAGGGGTGGAGATGAATACTGGCTATAGCCTTAGGCTGGGGGGGGGGAACGGGGGGAAGGGGGGTCTTCATCCAATAGTTCGAAGGGATTAGAGGATGGTTCGACCGAAGGGGCTGGGTTTATGGGGGGTTTAGAGGTAGTAGCAGTGTTTCCATGAGATTAAGTGTGGTTTGGAGTAGCTTGTTTATTACTAGGTTTCTTCCTTTTCACTTGTTCCCAATCATTTTCTTGGGCTTCTACATTCTCAACCATCTCCACACCCTTTAGTTTGTTACACCTATTTTCAAAATGACCATACTCATGACATACCTTGCATTTGAGGGGAATTTGCTCGTAGTCCAGCTGTTGGATGTGCGTCCATTGATCCACCTTGAGTTTTATTACCTCCACAAGCCCTTTTCCCAGATCTACTTCCACACAGATTCTGGCGCAGGCGTGCATGTTATCTTTGGTTCACATCTATCGATATACTTACCCATCACCCCAACAATGGAGAGGAGATGCGACACCCTAACCTAGACCGGCACTGCATTTGGAATGTCCATCTCAAGGTCAAATTCCGGAGACCATCTGTTCAAAGACAGGCCTCTCGACTCCATGAAGTATGGTCCATTCCTGAATATAAGGTTCATGTCTTCTTTGGATTTGAATAAAAATGTATAGTATCCCCTTCCATGGAACCTGATGGCGATTTTCCCTTGTATGTTGGCGCTCCAATTTCTCTCCACCCATTTTTGGACTACTCTGGGGGAGGGCCACAGACCTGTAAACTACCCAACCAATCCCCGTTCAGCCAGAGAAATGGCTGCTTTTCGAGGGAGAGTTGAAGGTAAGGATATCTCAGGGATGTCATCTAGCTTTTTGACAAATTTGCTTGAAGATGGTTTGGCTTTTGGAGCTCCATGTTCTGTTATTGGAGAGGCAAAAGCTGCTTCTTGATTGGATTCTTCATTCGAAGAAGGGGAGCCTTCCCCAAACAGGAGAGACATGGAGCAGAGGGAAGCTTAGCAGCAGGAGGCTGCCAAGCCCAATGGCGGAAAGCATAGGTCAGCCCGATAGGAACGAGCCAAAGGAAAAAGCCAGAAGGAAGGGAGCGAACCCAGCAGCGGCAGGCTGCCAGGGAGGGCAGCTGCAGGAGGTAGCGCAAGAGGCAGAGGCTAGGTCACGGGCGTGCACGCATCCGACAGCAAGCAAGGTCACATGGTTTAAAAGAAACTCATGTTTATATTGCTATTTAAAATGGTGATTGACATGCATTTTGGATGCATGTTCACGTGATTTATAATGGTATCATATGGACTAAGAACTGACTTTGTAATTATTGTTAAACAAATAATAAATTAGTATTATTATAGAAAGAATTTCTATTATCATATTTTTTGTCTTATTTGTTTCTAGATCTAACATATTATCAGAGTGTTATGAAACCAGATCAAGAAAAGATAAATCCAAGCCTTAGAATTTAGCCTCTTCAAGGGGGCAACCTCCTTTACATTACATAAATGAATAATTCTTGGATGATACAAATGACAAAACCTCCTTTCTATATATAGGAGTCTAAGGAGTCACAATATAACCCAGTCGACCTAACAATAATAATATAAAGCCACAAAAATAACAATAGAGGGATTCTATGGGGCACAGTAATAAAAATATGGGGGCAATAGGGGCACAACAATGTTAATAAGGGGTACAACTACAATAGTAATGGGGAAATCACTAGTATTATAGGGACCTATCATGCCCCTATCCTTCAAAAAAAGTGTTGTCCTCAACGCTTGAGTAGTTCTGGTTGCTTCTGTATAAAATTCTCATCCTCCCATGTGGAATCTTCAGCAGATAGGTTCTTCCACTTGATGAGATACTCCAAAATTGATCGATTTTGTAGCTGTCAAGTTCTTGTTTCTGTGACTGCTTCCGGTTCCACTATAATTTTTCCTTCCTCGTCAAGTTCTGGCAATATTGTTTGAACTGGGAGCTTGTCGCCTATAACCTTCTTTAAACATGAAACATGGAAAACTGGGTGCACTCGAGACGCTGCAGGAAGCTCCAATTTGTATGCCATAGTACCAATCTTTTGCAACACCTTGTACGGACCATAATACTTTGGCAATAATTTATTATCCTTCTTAGCTTGCTTGAGGGACATTTGTTTATATGGTTGTAGCCGTAGGAATACCCAATCGCTTACATCAAAACTTCTTTCGCTGCGATGTTGATCTGCCTGTTGTTTCATTCTGTTTTGTGCCAACACGAGGTTATCTTTTAAGAGTTGGAGGACCTGTTGTTGATGTTCAATGTGATGTTCCACTGCTTGAACCTTAGAATTTTCTCTTAAATATGATGTGATGGATGGTGGTTGATATCCATAAAGTGCCATAAATGGGGTCATTTTTGTTGCTGTATGGAAGGAAGTGTTATACAACCATTCAGCCAGAGGCAACCATTTGACCCATTGTGTCTGTTTATCAGATACAAAGCAATGAAGATATCCTTCCAAACATTTGTTTACTATCTCAGTTTGCCCATCAGATTGAGGATGATAATATGATCTATGAGCTAACTGAGTACCAAGACAAGAAAATAATTCTGTCGAAAAATTTCAAGTGAAAATGGGATCTCTGTCACTTACAATAATATTTGGGTTTCCATGTAGCTTTTCAATTGTTTCCATAAATGCAACATAAACTGTACTGGCTTTCAATGGATGTGATAATGCACAAAAGTGTGCATACTTGGTAAGTCTGTCAACTACCACCATGATGACACTCTTTCCCTCAGACTTGGGTAAACCTGTGATAAAATCCATTGAAACCTCCTCCCAACGTTGGCTTGGAATGGATAAAGGTTGTAATAGACCCGGGGTCTTAATTGTTTCAACTTTATTTTGTTGGCAAACCAAACATTCTGCCACAAACTTTTGAATATCTGATTTAAGGCCATCCCAAAAAAATTCCTTCTTAACCCTGTGGTAAGTTTTTAAAAATCCTGAATGCCCTCCTAAGGGAGAAGTGTGCAATTCCATAAGAATCTTTTGTTTGAGTTGCGAATTCTTACAGAGGTATAAGCGATCTTTGTACCATAACGAATCATTTTTCCAGATAAATGTATCAGATGTACTGGAATCTTGTTGTAACTTTCGAATAAGTTCCCACACTTCTTCATCATTCTTCCACTCCTCCCTTGCTTCATTTATCCAAACTGGTTGGATAATAGAAATGGCGCACAACAACGCTTCCACATCCTCATCCTTTCTTGAGAGTGCATCTGCCACCACATTTTGCTTCCCTTTTTTGTAGATGATTTCAAAGTCATAACCCAACATCTTTGTGACCCACTTTTGTTGCTCTTCAGAAGATAATCTTTGTTCTAAAAAGTATTTAAGGCTATCATGATCTGTTTTTACCTTGAAGTGTCTTCCCATTAGGTAGGGTCGCCATTTCTTAAGTGCATGTAGTATTGCCAACATTTCCTTCTCATAAATAGCTTTGTGTAAAAACTTTCCCTTGATTGGACGACTTTCAAAAGCAATGGGTCTTTCCTCTTGCATTAAAACAACACCAATTCCATTTCCTGAAGCATCACATTCCACAATAAAGGTTTTTGTGAAATCTGGTGTAGCTAAGACCGGTGCTTGGCACATTGCATCTTTAAGATGTTCGAAGGCCTTTGTTGCTTCTGGAGTCCATGAAAATGCATATTTCTTCAATAATGTTGTTAGAGGTGCTGCTATTCTCCCATAATTCTTAACAAACTTGCGATAATACCCTGTCAACCCGAGAAATCCTCGCAGATGCTTTATGGATGTGGGGATTTTCCATTCCTTAATGGCTTTAACTTTGCTAGGGTCTACCTTAACTCCTTCATGAGAAACAATATGACCCAGATATTCCACCTCTTGTACTCCAAAGAAACATTTGGATCTTTTTGCATATAATTGTTTCTCCTCCAACAGTTGTAGCACCCTGTCAACATGTTCAACATGATCCTTCCAAGACTTGCTGTAGATTAGTATATCATCAAAAAATACTAACACAAATTTTCTAAGGAAGGGTTTGAAAATGGAATTCATCAAACCTTGAAATGTAGAAGGTGCATTGGTAAGGCCAAAAGGCATGACCAAAAATTCATAATGACCCTCATGAGTTCTAAATGCTGTTTTTGGAATGTCTTCGGTCTTCATTCTGATTTGATGATATCCTGAACGAAGGTCCAACTTGGTGAAGTAAATTGATCCATGCAATTCATCCAATAATACATAATGACAGGAATGTGAAACTTATCTTTAATAGTGAGCTTGTTCAGCTCCCTATAATCCGGACACATGCGCCATGATCCATCCTTCTTGTGCACCAATACTATCGGAGCAGAGAAAGAACTTTGACTAGGTTGAATTGTACTAGCCTCTAGCATTTCTGCAACCATACGTTCAATTTCACTCTTTTGGGCATAAGGATATCTGTACGGCCTGATGTTTGGAGGAACACTTCCTGGAATCAGATGAATAGCATGATCATGATCACGAATAGGTGGGAGACCATTGGGAGTCTCAAATACCTTGGAATGATTGTCCAAGACTTTTTGAAGATCTGGAGAAATAGATGATTCCGATGTGGAAACATCTAGCGAACATAATTGTGCAATTACACCTCTTTGTTCCTTTTTTAGAAGCTTTTTCATACCGTTAGAGCTGATTATCTTTCCCAGTTTCCCTGTAATACCCCTTAATTCATCTTCCTTTCCTTCCACAGAAAATTTCATGAATATTTCTTGAAAATTAAAAGCTATTGTACCCAAGGATTGTAGCCATTGGACTCCTAGTACAACATCAGCACTCCCTATTGGAATGGAAAGCATTGGGCTAGTCAATACATACTCTCCCATGGATAGCTTGATATTATGGCACTTTCCAGAGAAATTTATCGTTCCTCCATTTGCAATCATCACTTGACACTCTGGTGTTGGATATAGGAAGCAATTCAATTCTTTTGCTACCTTACAATGAATAAAATTGTGGGTACTTCCTGAATCAATCAACACTATTACCTCTTTCTTCTTGATTTGTCCTTCTATCTTGATGGTTTGAGGAGTGGTAATTCCAGCCAATGCATTACAAGACATGGTTAGATTCATTTCTTCTTTATCTAGGCTTTGTTCTTGGAGTATATCCTCTTCCTTTGACCTTTCTTGCTCCTTTTCTTCTTCCTCTTCACAATCTATGTAGAATAATTTCTTCTCAACACACTTATGACCTTTAGTGTATTTGCTATCACAACTGTAACAAAGCCCTTTGCTCTTTTTTCTTCCAATTGTTGTGGTGTCAACCTTATAGGTTGTGGAAGGCTAGGGGTAACAACACTTCCATATTTATAGTTGTGACTGGTATGCTTCTTGGTTTCCATAATTTTGCTTTCCATTTTTCTTGCTAACCTGAATGCCTTCTCTAATGAATCAGGTTCCCAAAGGCGAACATCATGTTGGATATTTTACTTTAAAGTCCCTATGAACAGATCAATCCTATGCTCCTCTGGAGTATTTTTTACCCTTATGTTCAATTTTTGGAGCTCCTCAATGTGCTCCATTATTGAACCCTTTTGTTTGAGACTTATCAATTGGCTAAAAAAAGTGTTGCTTTTTGTATCCTCATAATGTGCTGTCAATTCTTCCGTAAAAATTGCCCAAGTGATAATTTGTTTACGAGAGCAAAGCCATTGATACCATACAAATTGATTTGGTTCCAAATATAAAGTTGCAATACGTACCTTTTGTGTGTTTTGCACATTATTGAGATCGAAAAATTTGCTCCATCTGTAATATCCATGTTGCTGGATCCTTGCCATCAAACTTCCTCATATCGATTTTTGGAATATGGTGGGTCTTCAATCCAACATTAGAGTCTATGGAATCATGATTAACATTTCTTTTGTTCACATCATGAGTTTCCTTTACAACCTTTTCACCATTAGTAAGTATTTCTTGTAGAAAATTTGTCAAATCTGTCTTCAAATCTGCCACGTCTATCCTCAAATCTACCATGTCTCTCTTCAAATCTGTCTTTGAATCATCCATGTTAGCTTCCATGCCCTTTATCTTAGATTCCATGCCCTTTATCTTAGATTCTACGCCATTTATCTTAGCTTCTGTTAGCTTTTGTGAGCGTGACATTTGTTGCACTTGTTCTTGTAATTTTGATATATTATGTAGCATTTCTTCCTCTTCTTCATGAGTCATGCTAGAGATTTCAGGTTCCTTACTAGGTGTTTGCATTTTCTTTCCTTGGGGCATCAATTACCGATAACAATGCTTTACTATGCCCTTTGAATTCCTTCAAACCAAGCTTATGCAAAAATTTAAAAAAAAACTACACACCTTTTTTAACTTTGTAGAAGCCTGATATTGAATCTGATGTATTTCTGTAATTTCAGATCATCCAGTTCTGAAATTGCGACCTGTAGTAGCCTTCTGTGTCCTCTTTCCAATGCCACCAGTCTGATCCAAATTGGATTCTCCAAGGAAGAGTTATGCAAATCTCCCACAGTGACCTGCTTATAGACTAGTTCAGTAGAGCAAACTTGTACGACGTGCCACAAGTCATTGTCTCAACCTTTGGCTCTGAAAAAAATATATAAAAGAAACTACAGTCTGTCCTCTTTCTGTACCTTCTTACGAAATTTCAATCCGATGCTCAGAAAGAAAGTTATGAAAATTTTCCCCAGGTCACCTGTTTGGAATGTAATTCAGGAGTCTGCAAGAAGACCGACTTCCTCAGATCATATCTCCGAAAATATAGTGCGAAAATTTCTGAAATTCGGACCCAAGATTCAGCGCAATGTCTTCTCAAATGGGTTTTTTTTTAGCTTCTGAAACGTCGCAGAAAAAAGTTATAGCGAAAATGCCATGATGACCTGTTTGGAGTAGCGAAACCCTAGAATCCAAAGCTCTGATACCAAATGTTATGAAACCAGCTCAAGAAAAGATAGAAAAGATAAATCCATGCCTTAGAATTTGGCCTCTTCGAGGGGGCAACCTCCTTTACATTACATAAATGAACAATTCTTGGATGATACAAATGACAAAACCTCCTTTCTATATATAGGAGTCTAAGGAGTCACAATATAACCCAGCCGACCTAACAATAATAATATAAAGCCACAAAAATAACAATAGAGGGATTCTATGGGGCACAGTAATTAAAATATGGGGGCAATAGGGGCATAACAATGTTAATAAGGTGTACAACTACAATAGTAATGGGGTAATAACTAGTATTATCGGGACCTATCAGAGAGTGATACTAAACCTTGGAGTTTTTGATCAATGAAAAAAATCATCATTGTGGTAAAATAGACATTGAAGTAAAAATTTCATATAAAAATTATTTATATTATTTATATTTATTTTTATTATCATATTTTTTGCCTTATTTATGATCCAACTTCTTTGTCACTGAAATAAAAATGGTTTCCTCTCTTTATTAAATGACTTTACTCTATTAAGTTACTTTGCTTTTTTATTATGATATTCTTTTGCCTTATTTAGGCATTTATAATCTTTTTGTAGTTTTAATATTATATTAATTAACTTGGTATAGTTTGATTAAATTTTATAAATTAAACTATATATTATAACATGGAGTTTAATTAATATTTAAATATTAATATTAAATATTAGTAACAACTTTGTAGCAATATTAGTTAAGATTTCATTTTTTACATTAGAAGTATTCATTTTTATGTAAATGTTAATTTCAGATTATATGTGATAATTTATGTGTCACCTAAATAACAAGTTGAGTGATGCGGAAGTTGGAGAGCGTGAAGAACATAAAATGAATAAGAATGAACAACAAATAAAAGGTCCACAAAAAAACATAGAAGAAATGACAATTAAGGAGTTTCAAAAAAAAGGCGAACGCATAGAGCACATCAACAAAGATAACCACAACAAACAACAACAGAACAACATCAAGAAGAGATGAAAGAGAAAATTGAACGATGAAGAGCATATCAAAGAGAATATCAAAGAGCATATTGAAAAAGAAATATGCAACAAATGACAACAAAACAACAACAACAAGAGATGAAGAAACAAATTGAACAACAAAGAGTGCGTCAAAGAGAAATTAAAAGAGCATATCGAGAAAGAAAAGTACAACAAATGACAATAGAACAACAAAAAGTATAGAGGAAAGAACTAATTGAACAATAAAGAGAATGTCAAAGATAAATTAAAAGAGCATATCAAGAAAGAAAAACGCAACAAATGACAACAGAACAACAACAACAAGAGATGAAAGAACAAATTGAACAACAAAGAGCATGGCAAAGTGAAATTAAAAGAGCATATCTGTTATGAAACCAACTCACAAAAAGATAGAAAAGAAAGATAAACGCCTTAGAATTCAGCCTCTTCGAGGGGGCAACCTCCTTTACATTACAAAAATGAACAATTCTTGGATGATACAAATGACAAAACCTCCTTTCTATATATAGGAGTCTAAGGGGTCATAATATAACTAGAGCCGACATAACAATAATAATGTAAGGGCACAATAATAACAATAGTAGGCTTCTATGGAGCACAATAATAACAATATGGGGACTACATGGGCACAACAATATAATAAGGGGGTTGTACTAATAACAATAAGGGGTTACACTAGTAGTATAGGGACCTAACATGCCCCTCTCCTTCAAAAAGTGTTGTCCTCAATGCTTGAGTAGTTCTTGATGCTTTTGTATAAAATTCTTGTCCTCCCATGTGGAATCTTCAGCGAGTAAGTTCTTCCACTTGATGAGATACTCTAAAATTGATCGATTTCGTAGTTGTCGGGTTCTTGTTTCTGTGACTGCTCCAGGTTCCAATATGATTTTTCCTTCCTCGTCAAGTTCTGGAAATATTGTTTGAACTGGGATCTTCTGCAACTTTTGAATGAGTGGCCACACTTCTTCATCCTTCTTCCATTCATCCCTTGCTTCATTTATCCAATCTGGTTGGATAATGGAAATATCACAAAACAATTCTTCCACATCCTCATCCTTTCTTGAGAGTGCATCTGCAGTAACATTTTGCTTCCCTTTTTTGTAGATGTTTTCACAGTCCTAATCCAACATATTTGTGACCCATTTTTTCTGTTCTTCTAAAGAAAATCTTTGTTCTAAAAAGTATTTAAGACTATCATGATCCATTTTTACCTTGAAGTATCTTCCCATTAGGTAAGGTTGCCATTTCTTAAGTGCATGTATTTACGCCGTAAGGCGTTCCCCTCTGAAATCAACACCCCTAAGTGCCACCTTACACCATTATGCACCTTCAGATTTAATGTTAGACGATTGAACAAAAATCAACCATTAGATTAACAATCAGTTAATAGTTAATAGTTAATAATAATTTTAGGTTAATAATCAGTTAATAGTTAGCAATAATTAACATAAAATTTAACTACTCAAAACTCATTTTAACGAGTTTCCTTCAGTGTCTTAATATGGAGAGAGGGAGATAGCAGAAATCCAAAAAAAACACAGTGAAGTCGGTTTTGTTTCCGGTATTCTGGAAAAGAAAAAATACTTCTGTTACGAGTTGGATTTGATTCAGGTTCTATGGCCGATACACTGGAAAAGGGATTCAGGTCTGTGGACGGCATTCTGGAAAAGGTAGAATACTTCTAGTATGGCCAATATGCTGGAAAAGGGATGCTAGAAAAGGGATTCAGGTCTGTGGACGGTATTCTGGAAAAGGCAGAATACTTCTGGTACGTGCTGGATTTGATTCAACGAACGTTATCGTTGTTTTTGGGTTAATATGCATTTACTAATATTTCTGTGTTTTTTCTACTTTATATATAAATTCCCAAATAGATTTAATTGGAGGAAATTGGAAAGATTTAGTTGGGGTCGAGAAGGTAATATGCATTTACCAATATTTCAGTGTTTTTTCCACTTTATATATAAATTCCCAAATAGATTTAATTGGAGGAACTTGGAAAGATTTAGTTGAGGTCGAGATTGCAGGACAGTCGAGAAAAATAAAGGTGTTTTATGTATCAATAAAAATTTGCCGGCACCGAAGCTGGACAAACTTTGCGTGGTGTCCAGATCGCCCAGAACCTGCATGGTGTCCAGATCGCCCAAAACGGGGAAGATGGAGATGAAACGCATTCAAAACCCTAGCCTCCAAGTTACTTTCTCCAAACACAAGAACTGATTGCTAAAAGAGGCATATGATTCGAGATAAACATTTTATAATTTTGATTGGAGAGAGGGAGATAGCAGAAATCGGAAAAAAGTGAAGTCGGTTCTGTTGTTGGTATTCTGGAAAAGTTCGGTATTCTGGAAAAGGCAGAACACTTCTGTTACACACTAGATTTGATTCAGGTTGTGTGGTCGGTATTCTGTAAAAGGGATTTAGGTTCTGTGGCCGGTATTCTGGAAAAGGAAGAATACTTCTGGTATACTCTAGATTTGATTCAGCGAACGTTATCGTTGTTTTTTGAATTTTATTAAACTTGGAAAGATTTAGTTGGGTCAAGAGTTGGGTCGAGAAAGTAATATATATATATATATATATATATATATATATATATATATATATATATTTCAAAAGACTTTGTATTAAAAAAAAAAAACTTTAAATCTTATGAGTACTAAATTAAGAATAATTATTTTGAAGTTTATTTTCATCCACATGCAGTCCAATAAGAACCATAATAAATTGTTAATGAGTGTTAGTTAAAGGAAAATTACTTCATTTAAGTTGAGAAAGGTTAAACTCTGAGTAGAAATATAATAATCTTAATCTTTTATAAAAAATTACTTTCTATTTAAATATTTTAATAAATTTTTTGATATTTTATTTTATGATTTTTAGGAAGAAAATATTTTTAATATTTAGTATAATAGTAGAATTTTTGTGGGCAAATAATGATTTGTTATTTATTATATTTTTAATGTTGTTTGTTTTTTTAAATAGTGTTTAGGAGAAATAAAATTTGTTTTAAAAAAATTTGTTTTCATTATATATATATATATATATTAAAAGACTTTGTATCAAAAAAAATTTCTAAATCCTATGAGTAGTAAATCTAGAATAATTATTTTGAAGTTTATTTTCATCCACATGCAGTCCAATAAGAACCATAATAAATTGTTAATGAGTGTTAAAGGAAAATTACTTCATTTAAGTTGCCAAAGGTTAAAACTATGAGTAGAAATATAATAATCCTATTTTTTCATAAAAAATTACTTTCTATTTAAATATTTTAATAATTTTTTTGATATTTTAGTTTATGATTTTTAGTAAGTAAATGTTTTTAATATTTAGTATAATAGTAGAATTTTTCTGGCACAAATAATGACTTGTTATTTATTATATTTTTAAAGTTGTTTGTTTTTTTAAATAGTGTTTAGGAGAAATAAAACTTGTTTTAAAAAATGTTGTTTTCATTATATATATTTTTCAAATGACTTTGTATTAAAATAAAATCCCTAAATCTTATGAGTACTAAATCAAGAATAATTATTTTGAAGTTTAGTTTCATATAATAATCTTAATTTTTCATAAAAAATTTTACTTTCTATTTAAATATTTTAATAATTTTTTTGATATTTTATTTTATGATTTTTAGTAAGTAAATATTTTTAATATTTAGTATAATAGTTGAAATTTTTTGGGCAAATAATGATTTGTTATTTATTATATTTTTAAAGTATTTTTTTTTAAATAGTGTTAATTACAAAATTGAAAAATAAAATTCGTTTTAAAAATTGTTATTTAGTCAATGAATGTTAGTTAAAGGAAAATTACTTCATTTAAGTTGCCAAAGGTTAAAACTATGAGTAGAAATATAATAATCCTATTTTTCTCATAAAAAAATTTACTTTCTATTTAAATACTTTAATAAATTTTTTGATATTTTAGTCTATAATTTTTAGTAAGTAAATGTTTTTAGTATTTAGTATAATAGTAGAATTTTTCTGGCACAAATAAGGACTTGTTATTTATTATATTTTTAAAGTTGTTTGTTTTTTAAATAGTGTTTAGGAGAAATAAAACTTGTTTTAAAAAAAGTTGTTTTCATATATATATATATATATATATATATATATATATATATATTCAAAAGACTTTGTATTAAAATAAAATCCGTAAATCTTATGAGTACTAAATCAAGAATAATTATTTTGAAGTTTATTTGCATATAATAATCTTAAATTTTTCATAAAAAGTTTTACTTTCTATTTAAATATTTTAATAAATTTTTTGATATTTTATTTTATGATTTTTAGTAAGTAAATATTTTTAATATTTAGTATAATAGTTGAAATTTTTTGGGCAAATAATGACTTGTTATTTATTATATTTTTAAACTAATGACTTGTTATTTATTGCATTTTTAAAGTATTTTTTTTAAATAGTGTTAATTACAAAATTGAAAAGTAAAATTTGTTTTAAAAATAGTTATTTTTATATTATATATATGTGTGTGTGTGTGTCAAAAGACTTTGTATTAAAAAAAATTCCTAAATCTTATGAGTACTATTCTCAAGCAAGTTCAAAAATGTGGTTAATGTTAATCATCTCAAGCCCTAGGAAGTTCACATTTAATGTTAATCATCTCAAGCTCTAGGAAGTTCACATTTTTAATGTTAATAGTCTCAATCCCTATGAAGTTCACATTTAATGTTAATCATCTCAAGCCCCAGGAAGTTCACATTTCACATTTCCCACCCACCTGATAAAATTTTGGATTTTCAATAGTTGTTGGAGGAAGACACACTACAGTTATGAATAGTAATTTTAAAGTTACGCATCAGTTACAAAACTAATTCTTGATTTCCGTGAAAACTAAATAAGGATGAAATCAAGAAAAGAGGAAAATCGGAGGAGGCTCGGGGGTTTTTAGTTCTTCGTCTTATGCACGTATTCCCTATGGAGATGGATGTGAGTGAATTCATTGTGAAAGAGAAAATGTGAAGGAAGGGGAAGATGGCGAGTGTGTGAGGTATTGCAGTGGCGGGAGTGGAAAATCTGTTGACTGCCACTGTGTTTCTGAGGTTGCAGTCGATGAACGAGAGAGTTTACTTTCCAAAATTGTATCGGAACCAGAGGAGTATCAACTGTGTGTAAGTTGTGAACTTGGACTACAGAGCGTACATACGTTTTCTTAGTTGGAAGCGGGAGGCTCTCACAATGCCAGAGTCGGACCTCATTGATCACGTCAGTCTCGACTCTGTTGTTTGCCTTCAGATCTACATTGTGGGTTTTTGGAGATATAGATCTGTCCGCAGTTTGGATAGCTTCTTGGTGGTACAACTGAAAAGATAAGTTATTCTCTTGCACAAAAGTTATGGTTAATAATGTCCATGTTCTTTAAAGTAAATTCTTTATTTTGTTGCACAAAGTATAGTTAGGTTATGATTGCTAGGTATTGCAAAGTTTCCATGTATTAAAATATCGCAGGGATATAAGTCCTCTTAAAAATATTTGTTGCTTAGTTTATGCACATAGCACAGTAAAAGCTAAGTAGCTTTATTATTTCTTTGGGATAAATTACACAAGGTTCTTACTAAGTACCCAAGATATCCTCTTGAGAAGAGATGTATGAGACATCTAAAGTTCTTGAGGAGATTGTTGTTTTATATTTTATTGGCAAAGAAGATATATTAGTACATGTAAATAAAGATTATATATTCCTCTTGGTAAAGAAAATAGGGTTTTTACTTTAATAACCTAAAGAGGGTTTCTACTTAAATAACCTTAGTATGGGTAATTTAATATATTACTACATGTATATTAAGGTTATATATTCCTCTTGTAAAGAAAATATATTAGTACATATAGATTAATATTGATTATATATATTTTCTTGGTAGAGAAAATATTTTACTACATGTAGTTAAAGGTTGTTATTACTATATATAGGAAAAGATGGTTACTATACATATTTTCAACATTAAAAGATAAGTAAACATTTATTGTCTTTATATAACATGCATGTGTGTTTATGTAAGAAAAGATAGGATGAATTCTCTTTTCTTAAAAAGGGATTTCGTAGTACTTTTCCTGGAAGTGAATAAAGATTAAAGAGGGTAATTTGTGAAATATTCTCATGGGTAGAGAGTTCTCTTGAAAAATAATACTTAGACATGAGAAAATATAATAACCTATGCATAGATAAAATGCACAAAGATAAGTCATAGGAACCTTTTTTGGAAAGAACATATCTTTTTATGCATGAAAGATAAGTTAATGGTGTTAATCCCTTTGCAAGAGTTTGCAAAAGTTACATGTTTTAGTGAGTTAAAAGGTAAAGGATTTGGTTGTTGCATATTGGGTAGTTTGATTTATTCGCATGGTTTAATGCATAAACGGTTACTGTTATTATTATCTTAGTTCTTATGCGCAAAAGAAAGGTTGAGTATGATACTTTGTTGAAACAAAATGCATGAGGACTTTGTTATGATACTTTCATGGAAACAAATGCATAATAACTTTGTACATAAATGATAGAGAAACTATGATGGGTTCTTGAAAAATAACTATGTGAAAGGAACACATGTGCAGAAACATAGAAACAATAGTTTATTACATGTGTGAAAATATAACTATGGTGTTATATATTTTAAAGAGGAACATGGATTTGTAGAACTATTGGGTTAGATATTTAAAAGAGAAATATGCTTTGGTGTGAATAAGAGTTGTGGAAGGTAAAACAAGTATTTACTTGAATAAATGTACTAGTTATTTATTATGACATGCTTGATAATTATTGGTGCACAATGTTGTTCGAAGAAGCATGTTGTGATATGTATTTACAACTCATGCACATGAGTAGATGTTAAAAGATCACTTTTAGGGATTGATTATTGATTGATTAATATTGTAAGTAATCTTGTTGCCAAAGCTTGTTGACGACAGCAATGACAGGAAACGATGGCAGTTTATGCCAAATAAAAATGATGTTTAACATTGTGGTAGGTAAAGAACTAACTGTCCATGCTCATGAGTACGAGTTGCAGGATCGTACATGTGAGGTTACTGGGGTATGTTACAAGTGGTATCAGAGCTAAAGGTTGCAGCACTGGCGCCTTTGGGAATTGTTAAGCAAAAAAGAAACTGAGGTATGCCACCAGTGGGCATTTACTCAGGTAGGAGTTTAACAATCTACATATTGATTTATGTAGTACATTGCTTTTGACATGATATGTGTGATTCATGTTTATAACTGCTTTGCGTCGTAAGTAATAAGGTTTGCTACATAACTATGTTCATGACATTGGATTCTTGATGAGGATAATGGACAATAAAACTCTTGTCACACTTATGAACAATATTGAGCACTCATTAAGGAAGTGACAATCAACTACCAACTTTTGCTTTGCAAATATGGCAATAATAATGATACATTTCATGAACATGATTGAAGTTACAATGAACTAATTTTAAGGGGTCAATGCATGAATGTAAAATGCGGGGAATGTCCTTGAATATGACGATATAGTGATTTAAAAAGACATTGTAAGAACCCCTTTATATACTGAAAATAAACAATGAGTCGAGTAATGAGACTTGACTGTAATAACTAATTTTTGATTTAGTATTGTCATGGATGCATTAAGATGGTTGGTAGTTGTGATTGGTTAGTGTTGTATGACTAACTAATAGAACTTATATGCATTAATTGAATTGGATTTAATATTATTACAATTCATAAACAAGTTATTATGGTAGTTACTTCATGTATCGATCTGTTGATGACAATACACTATGGGAAATTGGAAATGTTTAGATTGTTAACTCAACTATTATTGACATTTACACATTGATGAATATTTACATATACTTTTATGCATGACAATATTGTATGCATGAAACTAAAATGATTTGGGAAGTGAATATTTGTTAAGTGATGCATATTTATAACTAATGTTGCTGATGGGAATTCGTAAACAAGTGATTATGGTAGTTACTTCATGTATCAGTCTGTTGATGACAATACACTATGGGAAATTGGAAATGTTTAGATTGTTAACTCAACTATTATTGACATTTACACATTAATGAATATTTGCATATACTTTTATGCATGAAAATATTGTATGCATGAAACTAAAATGATTTGGAAAGTGAATACTTGTTAAATGATGCATATTTATAACTAACATTGCTGATGGGATTAAGTAGTGGTAGCTTAATGGCAACAAGAAAACTTGTCACGTAAAATGTTGCAATGTGAATTGCAATCATAAATGAGAAATTATAATGTTATATGATATGCATGATTGTGTTATTTGGAAAATCAGAATGCATACAACATGTATGTTAGTTATGTTTCCTATCAATATAGATGTTGCGGACCCATGTTGAGGGTTAAGTGTAAATGCATGGGGTACATGCATGTTTATTCTGTTAATGATAATGATAATATGGTTTATTATGTAAATTACTTTGGGAAAGAGTGATAAAAGAGAAATTTAATATGCCAGACAGTTGCAGATAGTTGTGAAAGGATAAAAGGCCTTGGGTTGATGGCGGTTGCCTGCCCGAAGGGGTTGATTGTACTTGCCTGCTTGGATTTCCTCTCCCTAGAGATCAATTATCTCAATAAGGGAAACGAGTTGGCCAAGATGGTGAAGAGGGTAAAAATCCTGAGGCAACTCTGTTGATTTGGAGCCTGTTGGAGGAGGCCCAAAATTCCTCATAGACGGGACGTTGTCAGAGGAATAGGTAGGACGCTGCCAAGAGGAATCTTATATTGGACCCTATGTGGTCATTGGAATTCTTGAGCTGGTTGGCCAGTGGAATTCCATGTTAGACCTGGTAAGGTCTCTATCAAAGAAACTGTCTGGATGTGAAAATGACTCGATCTGGTTGTGGAAACCAGTTCCCATGGGTTGGGAGGAGAATTATTTAGCCTATTGTGGTTCTCATAGCTAAAGAAATTAACTAATCAGCTATATGTTATGTTAAAAATGAATTTTATATATAATTGTGTAAACATGTTATGTACATCTTAACAGGAAAGGAGCCTTGTGCTCGGTAAGGAGTTATTGGAATTTTAGTTCCTTTATTGTATTACCAATCTTGTAAATGTCTTAGTAGGGGCTAAGACAATTTTCACTTGATGCAATGATTGACTGTTTTGATGATTAGAGAGCTAGGTGCTCTTTTGGTACTTTTAGAAGTACTCTGTGGATGTCTTTAGTGAGAATTAATTCAGTGTGCATGTGGAGCAGTGATTTATCATTTTGATGATTAGTGTTAGTGCTCTTTAAGTACTTGTAAAAGTACTGTGATTTAAAAATCATCTAACATTGCACAATTGATTGATAGTTAAAAGTATTTCATTTGACTCAAAATATTGTGACTAATGCGATTGAATTTGTTAGTCATACATTACAGGTTACTTACCATGGAGGGTTGATGGGTTGTTCAATCACTATTAAAATGCTTACATGAAAGTGCTCATGATTTTCAAGAGTAATTGGTAAGTAATGGTAAGTTGATATAGAGATTTGTCTTTGTATATTATGAATTTGAATAAGGGCCAAGTGATGGAAATTAGAACTTGCATATTTTTGCAGTTATAAATGCTTATGACTATTGATTTTTCTTATGTTATAACATTACTATTTTGTTTATTGTCATTTCTTGGAATGAAATCTTTGATTTTAAAGAGGAAGGATCACTTTTTGTGTGGTTTAGATGGTTATATCATGAGTAAAATCTAAGGTTCCAGCGAGAGATGAACACCGAGGACGGTGTTCTTGTTAAGGGGGGGAGTATGTAACATCCCTAAAATAACTCTGCATAAAATCAAACAGTTATGAATAGTAATTTTAAAGTTACGCATTAGTTACAAAACTGATTCTTGATTTCCATGAAAACTAAATAAGGATGAAATCAAGAAAGGAGGAAAATCGGAGGAGGCTCGGAGGATTTTAGTTCTTCATCTTATGCGCGTATTCCTTGTGGAGATGGATGCGGGTGAATTAATCGTGAAAGAGAAAATGTGAAGGAAGGGGAAGATGGCGAGTGTGCGAGGTATTGTAGTGGCGGGAGTGGCAAATCTCTTGACTGCCACTGTGTTTCTGTTGGCATTTGCGTTTCTGAGGTTGCAGCTGATGAACGAGAGAGTTTACTTTCCGAAATTGTATTGGAACAAGAGGAGTATCAACTGTGTGTAAGTTGTGAACTTGGACTACAGAGCGTACATACGTTTTCTCACTTGGATGCGGGAGGCTCTCACAATGCCGGACTCGGACCTCATTGATCATGCCGGTCTCAACTCTGTTGTTTGCCTTCGGATCTATGTTGTGGGTTTTTGGAGATATAGATCTGTCCGCAGTTTGGATAGCTTCTTGGTGGTACAACTGAAAAGATAAGTTATTCTCTTACACAGAAATTTATGGTTAATAATGTCCATGTTCTTTAAAGTAAATTCTTTATTTTGGTGCACAAAGTATAGTTAGGTTATGATTGCTAGGTATTGCGAAGTTTCCATGTATTAAAATATTGCAGGGATATAATTCCTCTTAGAAATATTTGTTGCTTAGTTTATGCACATAGCACAGTAAAAGCTAAGTAGCTTTATTATTTCTTTGGGATAAATTACACAAGGTTCTTGCTAAGTACCCAAGATATCCTCTTGAGAAGAGATGTATGAGACATCTAAAGTTCTTGAGGAGATTGTTGTTTTATATTTTCTTGGCAAAGAAGATATATTAGTACATGTAAATAAAGATTATATATTCCTCTTGGTAAAGAAAATAGGGTTTTTACTTGAATAACTTAAAGAGGGTTTTTACTTAAATAACCTTAGTATGGGTAATTTAATATATTACTACATGTAGATTAAGGTTATATATTCCTCTAGTAAAGAAAATATATTAGTACATGTAGATTAATATTGATTATATATAGTTTCTTGGTAGAGAAAATACTTTACTACATGTAGTTAAAGGTTGTTATTACTATATATAGGAAAAGATGGTTACTATATATATTTGCAACATTAAAAGATAAGTAACATTTATTGTCTTTATATAACATGCATATGTGTTTATGTAAGAAAAGATAGGATGAATTCTCTTTTCTTAAAAAGGGATTTCGTAGTCCTTTTCCTGGAAGTGAATATAGATTAAAGAGGGTAATTTGTGAAATATTCTCATGGGTAGAGAGTTCTCTTGAAAAACAATACTTAGTTATGAGAAAATATAATAACCTATGCATAGATAAAATGCACAGAGATAAGTCATAGGAGCCTTCTTTGGAAAGAATATATCTTTTTATGCATGAAAGATAAGTTAATGGTGTTAATCCCTTTGCAAGAGTTTGCAAAAGTTACATGTTTTGGTGAGTTAAAAGGTAAAGGATTTGGTTGTTGCATATTGGGTAGTTTGATTTATTTGCATGGTTTAATGCATAAACGGTTACCATTATTATTATCTTAGTTCTTATGCGCAAAAGAAAGGTTGATTATGATACTTTGTTGAAACAAATGCATGAGGACTTTGTTATGATACTTTCATGGAAACAAATGCATAATAGCTTTGTACATAAATGATAGAGAAACTATGATGGGTTCTTGAAAAATAACTATGTGAAAAGAACACATGTGCAAAAGCATAGAAACAATAGTTTATTACATGTATGAAGATATAACTATGGTGTTATATATTTTAAAGAGAAACATGGATTTGTAGAACTATTGGGTTAGATCTTTTAAAGAGAAATATGCTTTAGTGTGAATAAGAATTGTGGAAGGTAAAACAAGTATTTACTTGAATAAATGTACTAGTTATTTATTATGACATGCTTGATAATTATTGGTGCACAACGTTGTTAGAAGAAGCATGTTGTGATATATATTTACAACTCATGCACATGAGTAGATGTTAAAAGATCACTTTTAGAGATTGATTATTGATTGATTAATATTGTAACTAATCTTGTTGCCAAAGCTTGTTGACGACAACAATGACAGGAAATGATGGCGGTTTGTGCCAAAGAAAAATGATGTTTAACATTGTGGTAGGTAAAGAATTAACAATCCATGCTCATGAGTACGATTTGTAGGATCATACATTGATAGAACAATCATGCCACAAGGAAGTAGAGAGCGGTGATGTGTAGGTAAAGGGTTTCATGGAAAATGTAATAGTTTTTAGCTATTTATGTGACATTTAATGTTATTTCATTGTAATATTTTATGACAATGGATAAGGGATGGAATCCCTTATAGGCCATTGAGTGAGGGGTGAAAACCCTCATGAGCATTTAATAATAAAATTAAACGTTTGCTGGTTTTCACCCTACGAGGTTTCCAGGGTATATCAGTGTTCAATGATGTGATTGCTTATTGTGTCCGATTGATGGTGTTGAATCCTTGATGTTGTCGATTCCTTATTTGATGTGTTAATTATAATGTCAAGTGTGTGATTAATTAATATGGTTAAGGGAATCATGAAATGGATGCAAGGTTCCCGAGACAATTTATGTTAATATACTACAACAGTGGTTGTCAATGGTTATGCAACTTACTGTCCTCTATTGCAATTTACTTTATGTACTAATGAACATTATATCTAATGGTTAATGAGGAATGTGGAGTTGTGATTTGGATAATTACTTGTGGGTAATTTGTGTAAAAAATTCTAACTCCCTGCTTTTACATGTGAGGTTACCGGGGTATGTTACATTAGGAAATTGGGTACCAAATCCAACTTCCTTGTTAGGAAATTTGGTCGTCTCAGGTTTCCACCAAAGCCAACTTCCTTCTTAGGAAAAACGGTCGTCTCAAGTTTCTTTTGATCAAAGCTTCATAGTGGAATTTTTGTGGGCAAATAATGACTTGTTATTATTATATTTTTAATGTTGTTTGTTATTTTCATAAAATTTTTTACTTTCTATTTAATATTTTAATAATTTTTTTGATATTTTATTTTATGATTTTTAGTAAGTAAATATTTGTAATATTTAGTATAATAATAAAAAAAATTATGGGCAAATAATGACTTGTTATTTATTATATTTTTAAAGTTGTTTGTTTATTTTAAAAGAAGTATATATATATATATATATATATATATATATATATATATATATATATATATATATATATCTGTTTCAAAAGACTTTGTATCAAAAAAATCTCTAAATCTTATGAGTAGTAAATCAAGAATAATTATTTTGAAGTTTATTTTCATCCACATGCAGTCCAATAAGAACCATAATAAATTGTTAATGAGTGTTAGTTAAAGGAAAATTACTTCATTTAAGTTACCAAAGGTTAAAACTATGAGTAGAAATATAATAATCCTATTTTTTTCATAAAAAAATTTACTTTCTATTTAAATATTTTAATAAATTTTTTGATATTTTAGTTTATGAGTTTTAGTAAGTAAATGTTTTTAATATTTAGTATAATAGTAGAATTTTTCTAGCACAAATAATGACTTGTTATTTATTATATTTTTAAAGTTGTTTGTTTTTTTAAATAGTGTTTAGGAGAAATAAAACTTGTATATATATATATATATATATATATATATATATATAAAGACTTTGTATTAAAATAAAATCCCTAAATTTGATGAGTACTAAATCAAGAATAATTATTTTGAAGTTTATTTTCATATAATAATCTTAATTTTTTCATAAAAAGTTTTACTTTCTATTTAAGTATTTTAATAAATTTTTTGATATTTTATTTTATGATTTTTAGTAAGTAAATATTTTTAATATTTAGTATAATAGTTGAAATTTTTTGGGCAAATAATGACTTGTTATTTATTATATTTTTAAAGTATTTTTTTAAATAGTGTTAATTACAAAATTGAAAAATAAAATTTGTTTTAAAAATAGTTATTTTCATATATATATATATATGTCAAAAGTCTTTGTATTAAAAAAAAATCCCTAAATCTTATGAGTACTATTCTCAAGGAACTTCCAGAATGTGGTTAATGTTAATCATCTCAAGCCCTAGGAAGTTCACATTTCCCACCCACCTGATAAAATTTTGGATTTTCAATAGTTGTTGGAGGAAGACACACTAATTTTGGATTTTCAATAGTTGTTGGAGGAAGACACACTACTAGACCTATAGCATTAGACTACAACGTATATTTTTGGGCACCAAATCCAACTTCCTTGTTAGGAAATTTGGAAATCTCTAAATCTTATGAGTAGTAAATCAAGAATAATTATTTTGAAGTTTATTTTCATCCACATGCAGTCCAATAAGAACCATAATAAATTGTTAATGGGTGTTAGTTAAAGGAAAATTACTTCATTTATGTCGCCAAAGGATAAAACAATGAGTAGAAATATAATAATCCTATTTTTTTCATAAAAAAATTTACTTTCTATTTAAATATTTTAATAAATTTTTTGATATTTTAGTTTATGATTTTTAGTAAGTAAATGTTTTTAATATTTAGTATAATAGTAGAATTTTTCTGGCACAAATAATCTCATGCACCCAGCACCGTCATAGATTTTTTTGTGTTTTTACCCATAGCGGGTTCTAGCGATAATCACGCGTATATGGATAGTTTACTTCTGTTTGATAATAATTATTCTGATCTCTGCATTTTAATCCTGAAGGTTGGAGTGTAACGTACCACACTTGATGTCAATGGAAAATACTTTGCGGTGGTTGTGGATATGACTGTTTTTCTCCGCGGGTTCTGCCAACTTCTAACACTTGGCAATGGCATTCAATAACGCTGACTCAGTCACGCGAAGGGATGAGGTCCAGTACTCCAGGGATGTACACCCTCGAGCTCATCGCCCTTTCCCCATCGATGGTTGAGGTGTTTTGCTACGCATCTAAGGGTTTTGCTACGTTGTAAGGCATTTTCCAGTGTTTTGAGGAGAGAGAGGTATCTCAAGGTTCATTTGCCAAGGCTGTGCCTTAGCTCCGGTTAGCCTAGTTCACACCCCGCCAGACTCTTCTGCCCTTCAGGGAGGCCACCGGCTACATCTTGCCGAGCTCAATCCGGAACCCCGTCATGATTCATTCAGCTTAAACTTCTGGTACTAGTTGCACCATACTATAACTTTTTTCCTGGTTTTTTTTTAGCTCGTTGTTCACAGTTTCTTGGAGTTTGATTTATCGTTCATTCCTCCTAATGGGTTCTCATGTTCTCTGTTTGCTCTACATGGCCGAGGATGAAGCTATCAACTTCCAGCAACCGCTCATCGGGTCTGCTTGGCGTTGTTCGCTCCCTCAAGTTCTTTCGGGTTCCGAATCGCACATAGGTATGTACCTATTGGCAGATTTCTAGTAGGGTTACATCTAGGTTTGAATGTTAGTGGTTATTCTTGCATGTTGAGAAGAGGGTTTCTCTCTGTAAATTCTTTGGAAGAAGGCCAGGTGGCCCGACCTTAAGTCCCCTCCTCCTTGCTGACACAGATACATTGCGAGTATCTCACACCTCACCGGCACGTGCCGCACTCATCAGGCTTCAGGGTAGCCTATTCCCGATGTAGCTTGCCAGTTTTTGGCCTGAGTTTTCTCAGTGTTATAATATGATTACGCCTTCGGGCTCTATTTGAAGGAGTTTACCTTCACTAAGAGCAAAAAATGATTTCTTGGGTTTTAGATAAATTCCATACTTTCTGCACATTTCAAAGATCTGCTTTAAATCATGCAAATGATTATTTCTCTTCTTTGAATATATGGTAATATCATCAAGATATACCACAATAGTTTTATTAATCAACCCTTTGAAAGCAATGTCCATAGCTCTCTAGAATGTAGCTCCTGCATTCATTAATCCAAAAGGCATTTTCTGATATGCATATGTTCCCCACTTCATTCTGAATGTAGTTTTTAATTAGTCTTCTGGATGAACAAGGATCTGATTGTATCCTGAAAATCCATCTAAAAAAGACATTAATTCAGAACCAGCAACTGATTGCAGAACTTGTTCCATTGATGGGAGGGGAAAATTGTCTTTTTGACATGCCTTATTTAAATTCCTGAAATCAATACAAATGTGAATATCACCATTCTTCTTTCTAACCAGTACAAGATTGGAAACCCATTTGGAATGTCTCACTGGAAATATGATTTTATCTTTTAAAAGTTTATTCAACTCGCTTTTAATCTGAGTTTCCAAATTCGGATGTATCTTCCTAAGTTTTTGCTAAATTGGTTTAACATTTGGTACCATTCGTATGATGTGTTGAATGATGGAGGCATCATAATATTTTAGATATTGATAATTCCAAGAAAATATATCTTTATATTTCTTTAACGGATGAATAAATGCATTTCTTTCTTTAGACGAGAGACCAAGACCTAAGTTAATATTTTGGGCTTTTATATTAAATCCTAGGTTAACTAATTCAAATGTCAGAGTTGAACTTTGAATTTTGCAGTTGTTGACCTTTTAAATATAACTTTAATATCATAAAGATCCTCAATCTTAACTACAGGTTTTGACAGAGCATTTATTTCCTTTGATTTATTCAATTGAGAATCATGTTTGTTCTCATCAATTTCTTGGTCAAGATAGGATTATTCAAATGTTAAAAAATCTAGGATATCTCTATCATAATTGAATACTCTATGAATGGTAACATTATCGGGAATGGATGGGCGAATAATAAACTCTATAGAAAATCTGTCTGGATTAAAAATATTTAGATGGGATTAATTTGGATGCAACGTTGGCCAAAAGATCAGCACTAGCGTTCTATATTATTAGTATTGGAGAAATAGTGAATACTACAAAATGTGAAGTAAGATTTTGAATTAAGGATTGATAATGTCTAAGGTGGTTTGAAACATAATGAATATTGTTTCTGACTTGTTTTATAACGATTTCAGAATCACCAAAGACAAGAATATATTCAACACCAACATTTATCTCTTTATACAATCCTTGTACCAATGCTTCATATTCTGCAATATTATTAGTACATTCAAAATCTAGCCTACATGATAGCACTGCTTTTTCACCAGTAGGGTTTATTAATATACTTCCAGTTCTTGCACCTTCATTAGATTTAGAACCATCAAAATAAAGCGTCCAAAATAAAGATTTGTGTTTATTTACAATAGTGTCTACAACATTAATACATCGAGTCAAATATGTTTGCGAATAATTTTCAATTTGAGAAGAAATAAAGTTTGCTGAAAAAGGAGATTCATGAGCTGTAAAACTTCCAAAGAAAGATTCTGAAGAATAATTTCCAAAGATGTTATTTGTAAAAATTATAGGCTCGTTCTCTTCATCCAAATCAGTAACTGAGTGTTTCGTATGCTTTTCTCTATCTACTTGAATCTGATTTGGTTTGTCGTTGTAAGGAAGCCATATATGTGACCAATTTGTGGCGAAATAACCATGTAATTTCTCAAACCAATCTCTGCTTAAGATAAGACAGTAGAATTCAGGAATATCAGCAACCAATATATTAATAATCTAACAAACCCTTGAATTTGAGGATAATCTTATCAAAACATAATTTAATTCTCCTAATCCCTTGACTTTGGTTATATCTAATTGCACAATTTGCACATCAGATTTTTCAGGCGTTATATTCAGATTGAGACAAACTGAATAGCATTATATTTGAAGAAGCACCTAAGTTTATAAGTGATATGGATTTAAACAGGAATGCAAAAAATTACAGAGATAACCATAAACACAGATATGCAATGGAAATAATACTTCATTTCATTAATGTAAAATACTGAAATATGCTTACAAACAGAAATGGAAATGAACCAGCTAGGGCGATGGTAGCTTATCTCTGAGAAGAGATGTGGCGGCTACATGCCTCTGAACTATGTTACAATGAGGCTCGAAGGCCTATTTATTGTTGAGAAATAATGGAAAACCCTTAACATCCCAAAACCTAACCCTAGAAGATGAAACACCAAATTGTGGGCCCCGTTTTGGGTAAGTTGGTACATCAACTTCCCGGGGTCGTAACTTTGGCACCCAATCTTCGTTTGACACGTACAATAGCTCGTTAGAAAGATCTATCCAAGCACTACAACTTTGGGAAGAGAAACATCAGTCCATGGACCCATGTTTCTCCTAGATTTCCCAAAAAAAGTCGTTTAGGGCCTCAAAATGGCTCCGGAAGTTCAGGACTCGAAAAACTGCTAAAAATAGTAAATTGTGCTACAATTAAGGAAACTGAAAAACTAAAAGAGACAATTGTGGGGGTCCAAATGGGATAGGTGGGTGGCCACCAACATCCACCTGGACCATTCCTCCCCCCAGGAAGCAATGGTCCCCATTGCGTTGAGTTCCTCCATCTGCTGAACTTGTTCTACAATCTCTGATGTGTCCAGTAATGGTGGGCAGCATGGTCGACGACAGTCCACATTGAACAGTTGGTGCAGACGAAGGAATGGAGGAATGATGTGCTCCAAAGCATTGTTCCCCACAACCTTGGTACTACTGTAAGGACCATATCAGAGTGGTCTGAGCTTCTGATGGGCTCTTGTAAGGCGTTCTTTCTGCAGATGTAACCAAACTTTGTCACCCACCTGAAACTTGTGTGGTACCCCTGTGGGTGAGGGGAAGTTGTTCCTGTGTTCTGTCATGACTGTATCCCTTTGTTGTTGCTGCTGCGTGGAGGAACCCTTCGTGGGGGTCATGGATGTAGCAACGATCTTCCCCTTACTTTGGGAGCGAACCAGACAAAAAATGAATTTCCTAGACTGGGAGATGAGCTTGCTGCCTTTCTTGGCAGTGATCAAAGAGGTGGTGGTAGGTGGGGCTACCTCCGGTATCCTGTATAATGAATTACACAAAGAAATAATGACAGCACGAGGCCTTAACTCATATACAACATGTTGCCTCCACAAGTATGGCTGGCCTAATAGTACATCACAAACATCCAAAGGTGTAACATCACACAATACCTCGTCTGTGAAGGGCTTGATGCTATAGGGAAGGCGACACTGTTGGCGAACTTTGAGATCTCGTCCTTCATGAAGCCACCCGATACTATATGGCTACAAGTGTGGTGTAGTCGGTAGGCCCAACCACTTCACAACCTCTGCTGAAATGAGGTTCTTTTAGCTGCCACTGTCGACAACGAATTGTAGCGGCGAACCCTTCACCCACATCTGTGAGTGGAAAAGGCGCTCTGCCTCCTCTGGATATTCGAGCTCATTCTTCTGTATCTTGGCGGTGACAAAAGTGATGTTGGGCTCCGCATCAATGATTTGCTTCCCTTTGCCATTCCCCTTGTCGAGTTCTGACTCAGGGTCAGAACATGCATCTGATTTTGAAGCTTTCAACTCGGCCACCAGTGACTGCTTGATCTGACACTCACTTGTGTTATGAGTGGGACTCTTGTGGAACTCACACCACTTTCCTGTGTCCTTCTTCAACTTCATGGTATTGTTCTTTTCTTGTGGCTTCGACGAGTTGTCTTGGGTCACCCCGCCTTGGCTTTGTCCTTTGGTCTTCGGATTTGCAAATCCAAAGTCTCGCTTCTTCTGTTTGAACTTTTGCTCGATTTTGACAGCATATTGGTATGCCATGTCGAGTGAGGAGATGTTCAGGAACTCTATCTCTTCCTGGATGTACTTGTGTAGGCAGTCGTGGTATTTGAGTACCAAATGTAGCTCAGTCCTTGATACCCAATTGTGTGCGAAGGGTATGAAAAATTTTTGTGAACTCGGGCACATCTTGGTCCCGTCCCTGCCGTAGTATGGTCCACTTTATGTATTTGTCTCATAGCTTTTGACAGGGTAGTACTGCTCCTTAATGGCATCCCAGAATGAATCCCAAGTGGGTGCGGCTAAAAATAGTGAGCCTGTATTTTCATCCTTCTGTTCGCAGTAGGTTTCCCACTAGTCCTTGACATGGGGGGCTGCTTTGAGAAGAGCAAAAACAATCTTTTCCCGACTCCAAAATTCATGAACAGAAAAATACCCATCTAGCAGATTTAACCATTTATCTACGACATCTGCGTCTATCTGACCCTCGAATATGGGGATTTCAAAATTAACTTGTACCTTAAATTGTGTGGCATTTCCAGAGTAGCTGTTGGAAGCCGATGCGTCACCTCTGGGTAGCCGCTGAAGGATCTGCATAAAGTTTTCCATCATCGCGTTCCTTTGTGAACATTTTTATTGAAAGTCTCAAAGGTCAATAAGAAAGGAGGGGTATGATAATTGGACCGATCTCCAATTAGAATTGCATTTAAGGCATCAATCTTGTTAGGAGTATCATCTAGAGGCTTTCCTTTTCCTAATGAGGCTTTTTCCTCTCCCTAGAGATCAATTATCTCAATAAGGGAAAAGAGTTGGCCAAGATGGTGAAGAGGGTAAAAAGCCTGAGGCAACTCTGTTGATTTGGAGCGTGTTGGAGGAGGCCCAAAATTCCTCATAGACAGGACGTTGTCAGAGGAATAGGCAGGACGCTACCAAGAGGAATCTTATATTGGACCCTATGTGGTCATTGGAATTCTTGTGCTGGTTGGTCAGTGGAATTCCATGTTAGACCTGGTAAGGTCTCTATCAAAGAAACTGTCTGGATGTGAAAATGACTCGATCTGGTTGTGGAAACCAGTTCCTATGGGTTGGGAGGAGAATTATTTAGCCTATTGTGGTTCTCATAGCTAAAGAAATTAACTAATCAGCTATATGTTATGTTAAAAATGAATTTTATATATAATTGTGTAAACATGTTATGTACATCTTAACAGGAAAGGAGCCTTGTGCTCGGTAAGGAGTTATTGGAATTTTAGTTCCTTTATTGTATTACCAATCTTGTAAATGTCTTAGTAGGGGCTAAGACAGTTTTCACTTGATGCAATGATTGACTGTTTTGATGATTAGAGAGCTAGGTGCTCTTTTGGTACTTTTAGAAGTACTCTGTGGATGTCTTTAGTGAGAATTAATTCAATGTGCATGTGGAGCAGTGATTTATCATTTTGATGATTAGTGTTAGTCCTCTTTAAGTAATTGTAAAAGTACTGTGATTTAAAAATCATCTAACATTGCACAATTGATTGATATTTAAAAGTATTTCATTTGACTCAAAATATTGTGACTAATGCGATTGAATTTGTTAGTCATACATTACAGGTTACTTACCATGGAGGGTTGATGGGTTGTTCAATCACTATTAAAATGCTTACATGAAAGTGCTCATGATTTTCAAGAGTAATTGGTAAGTAATGGTAAGTTGATATAGAGATTTGTCTTTGTATATTATGAATTTGAATAAGGGCCAAGTGATGAAAATTAGAACTTGCATATTTTTGCAGTTATAAAAGCTTATGACTATTGATTTTCTTATGTTATAACATTACTATTTTGTTTATTGTTGAATTTCTTGGAATGAAATCTTTGATTTTAAAGACGAAGGATCACTTTTTGTGTGGTTTAGATGTTTATATCATGAGTAAAATCTAAGGTTCCAGCGAGAGATGAACACTGAGGACGGTGTTCTTGTTAAGGGGGGGAGTATGTAACATCCCTAAAATAACTCTGCGTAAAATCAAACAGTTATGAATAGTAATTTTAAAGTTATGCATTAGTTACAAAACTGATTCTTGATTTCCATGAAAACTAAATAAGGATGAAATCAAGAAAGGAGGAAAATCGGAGGAGGCTCGGAGGATTTTAGTTCTTCATCTTATGCGCGTATTCCTTGTGGAGATGGATGCGGGTGAATTAATCGTGAAAGAGAAAATGTGAAGGAAGGGGAAGATGGTGAGTGTGCGAGGTATTGCAGTGGCGGGAGTGGCAAATCTCTTGACTGCCACTGTGTTTCTATTGGCATTTGCGTTTCTGAGGTTGCAGCCGATGAACGAGAGAGTTTACTTTCCGAAATTGTATTGGAACAAGAGGAGTATCAACTGTGTGTAAGTTGTGAACTTGGACTACAGAGCGTACATACGTTTTCTCACTTGGATGCGGGAAGCTCTCACAATGCCGAAGTCGGACCTCATTGATCATGCCGGTCTCGACTCTGTTGTTTGCCTTCGGATCTATGTTGTGGGTTTTTGGAGATATAGATCTGTCCGCAGTTTGGATAGCTTCTTGGTGGTACAACTGAAAAGATAAGTTATTCTCTTACACAGAAAGTTATGGTTAATAATGTCCATGTTCTTTAAAGTAAATTCTTTCTTTTGGTGCATAAAGTATAGTTAGGTTATGATTGCCAGGTATTGCAAAGTTTCCATGTATGAAAATATTGCAGGGATATAAGTCCTCTTAGAAATATTTGTTGCTTAGTTTATGCACATAGCACAGTAAAAGCTAAGTAGCTTTATTATTTATTTGGGATAAATTACACAAGGTTCTTGCTAAGTACCCAAGATATCCTCTTGAGAAGAGATGTATGAGACATCTAAAGTTCTTGAGGAGATTGTTGTTTTATATTTTCTTGGCAAAGAAGATATATTAGTACATGTAAATAAAGATTATATATTCCTCTTGGTAAAGAAAATAGGGTTTTTACTTGAATAACTTAAAGAGGGTTTTTACTTAAATAACCTTAGTATGGGTAATTTAATATATTACTACATGTAGATTAAGGTTATATATTCCTCTAGTAAAGAAAATATATTAGTACATGTAGATTAATATTGATTATATATAGTTTCTTGGTAGAGAAAATATTTTACTACATGTAGTTAAAGGTTGTTATTACTATATATAGGAAAAGATGGTTACTATATATATATTTGCAACATTAAAAGATAAGTAACATTTATTGTCTTTATATAACATGCATATGTGTTTATGTAAGAAAAGATAGGATGAATTCTCTTTTCTTAAAAAGGGATTTCGTAGTCCTTTTCCTGGAAGTGAATATAGATTAAAGAGGGTAATTTGTGAAATATTCTCATGGGTAGAGAGTTCTCTTGAAAAACAATACTTAGACATGAGAAAATATAATAACCTATGCATAGATAAAATGCACAGAGATAAGTCATAGGAACCTTCTTTGGAAAGAATATATCTTTTTATGCATGAAAGATAAGTTAATGGTGTTAATCCCTTTGCAAGAGTTTGCAAAAGTTACATGTTTTGGTGAGTAAAAAGGTAAAGGATTTGGTTGTTTCATATTGGGTAGTTTGATTTATTTGCATGGTTTAATGCATAAACGGTTACCATTATTATTATCTTAGTTCTTATGCGCAAAAGAAAGGTTGATTATGATACTTTGTTGAAACAAATGCATGAGGACTTTGTTATGATACTTTCATGGAAACAAATGCATAATAGCTTTGTACATAAATGATAGAGAAACTATGATGGGTTCTTGAAAAATAACTATGTGAAAAGAACACATGTGCAAAAACATAGAAACAATAGTTTATTACATGTGTGAAAATATAACTATGGTGTTATATATTTTAAAGAGAAACATGGATTTGTAGAACTATTGGGTTAGATCTTTAAAAAAGAAATATGCTTTGGTGTGAATAAGAATTGTGGAAGGTAAAACAAGTATTTACTTGAATAAATATACAAGTTATTTATTATGACATGCTTGATAATTATTGGTGCACAATGTTGTTCGAAGAAGCATGTTGTGATATATATTTGCAACTCATGCACATGAGTAGATGTTAAAAGATCACTTTTAGGGATTGATTATTGATTGATTAATATTGTAAGTAATCTTGTTGCCAAAGCTTGTTGACGACATCAATGACAGGAAATGATGGCGGTTTATGCCAAAGAAAAATGATGTTTAACATTGTGGTAGGTAAAGAATTAACAATCCATGCTCATGAGTACGATTTGTAGGATCATACATTGATAGAACAATCATGCCACAAGGAAGTAGAGAGCGGTGATGTGTAGGTAAAGGGTTTCATGGAAAATGTAATAGTTTTTAGCTAGTTATGTGACATTTAATGTTATTTCATTGTAATATTTTATGACAATGGATAAGGGATGGAATCCCTTATAGGCCATTGAGTGAGGGGTGAAAACCCTCATGAGCATTTAATAATAAAATTAAACGTTTGCTGGTTTTCACCCTACGAGGTTTCCAGGGTATATCAGTGTTCAATGATGTGATTGCTTATTGTGTCCGATTGATGGTGTTGAATCCTTGATGTTGTCGATTCCTTATTTGATGTGTTAATTATAATGTCAAGTGTGTGATTAATTAATATAGTTAAGGGAATCATGAAATGGATGCAAGGTTCCCGAGACAATTTATGTTAATATACTACAACAGTGGTTGTCAATGGTTATGCAACTTACTGTCCTCTATTGCAATTTACTTTATGTACTAATGAACATTATATCTAATGGTTAATGAGGAATGTGGAGTTGTGATTTGGATAAATACTTGTGGGTAATTTGTGTAAAAAATTCTAACTCCCTGCTTTTACATGTGAGGTTACCAGGGTATGTTACATTAGGAAATTGGGTACCAAATCCAACTTCCTTGTTAGGAAATTTGGTCGTCTCAGGTTTCCACCAAAGCCAACTTCCTTCTTAGGAAAAACGGTCGTCTCAAGTTTCTTTTGATCATAGCTTCATAGTAGAATTTTTGTGGGCAAATAATGACTTGTTATTTATTATATTTTTAATGTTGTTTGTTATTTTCATAAAAAGTTTTACTTTCTATTTTAATAATTTTTTTGATGTTTTATTTTATGATTTTTAGTAAGTAAATATTTTTAATATTTAGTATAATAGTAGATTTTTTTTGGGCTATATTTCAAAAGGCTTTGTATTAAAAGAAAATCCCTAAATCTTATGAGTACTAAATCAAGAATAATTATTTTGAGGTTTATTTTCATCCACCTGTAGTCCAATAAAAACCATAATAAATTGTTAATGAGTGTTAGTTAAAGGAAAATTACTTCATTTATTTACTTTATATTTAAATATTTTAATAAATTTTTTGATATTTTATTTTATGATTTTTAGTAAGTAAATATTTGTAATATTTAGTATAATAATAAAAAAATTTATGGGCAAATAATGACTTGTTATTTATTATATATTTTTAAAGTCGTTTGTTTATTTTAAAAAAAGTTGTTATATATATATATATATATATATATATATATATATATATGTTTCAAAAGACTTTGTATCAAAAAAAATCTCTAAATCTTATGAGTAGTAAATCAAGAATAATTATTTTGAAGTTTATTTTCATCCACATGCAGTCCAATAAGAACCATAATAAATTGTTAATGAGTGTTAGTTAAAGGAAAATTACTTCATTTAAGTTACCAAAGGTTAAAACTATGAGTAGAAATATAATAATCCTATTTTTTTCATAAAAAAATTTACTTTATATTTAAATATTTTAATAAATTTTTTGATATTTTAGTTTATGATTTTTAGTAAGTAAATGTTTTTAATATTTAGTATAATAGTAGAATTTTTCTAGCACAAATAATGACTTGTTATTTATTATATTTTTAAAGTTGTTTGTTTTTTTAAATAGTGTTTAGGAGAAATAAAACTTGTATATATATATATATATATATATATATATATATATATATATAAAGACTTTGTATTAAAATAAAATCCCTAAATTTGATGAGTACTAAATCAAGAATAATTATTTTGAAGTTTATTTTCATATAATAATCTTAATTTTTCATAAAAAGTTTTACTTTCTATTTAAGTATTTTAATAAATTTTTTGATATTTTATTTTATGATTTTTAGTAAGTAAATATTTTTAATATTTAGTATAATAGTTGAAATTTTTTGGGCACATAATGACTTGTTATTTATTATATTTTTAAAGTATTTTTTTTAAATAGTGTTAATTACAAAATTGAAAAATAAAATTTGTTTTTAAAATAGTTATTTTCATATATATATATATATATATATATATATAGTTCAAAAGTCTTTGTATTAAAAAAAATCCCTAAATCTTTTGAGTACTATTCTCAAGCAACTTCCAAATGTGGTTAATGTTAATCATCTCAAGCCCTAGGAAGTTCACATTTCCCACCCACCTGATATAATTTTGGATTTTCAATAGTTGTTGGAGGAAGACACACTACTAGACCTATAGCATTAGACTACGATGTATATTGTTGGGCGCCAAATCCAACTTCCTTGTTAGGAAATTTGGAAATCTCTAAATCTTATGAGTAGTAAATCAAGAATAATTATTTTGAAGTTTATTTTCATCCACATGCAGTCCAATAAGAACCATAATAAATTGTTAATGAGTGTTAGTTAAAGGAAAATTACTTCATTTATGTCACCAAAGGATAAAACAATGAGTAGAAATATAATAATCCTATTTTTTTCATAAAAAAATTTACTTTCTATTTAAATATTTTAATAAATTTTTTGATATTTTAGTTTATGATTTTTAGTAAGTAATTTTTTTTAATATTTAGTGTAATAGTAGAATTTTTCTGGCACAAATAATCTCATGCACCCAGCACCGTCATAGATTTTTTTGTGTTTTTACCCATAGCGGGTTCTAGCGATAATCACGCGTCTATGGATAGTTTACTTCTGTTTGATAATAATTATTCTGATCTCTGCATTTTAATCCTGAAGGTTGGAGTGTAACGTACCACACTTGATGTCAATGGAAAATACTTTCCGGTGGTTGTGGATATGACTGTTTTTCTCCACGGGTTCTGCCAACTTCTAACACTTGGCAATGGCATTCAATAACGCCGACTCAGTCACGTGAAGGGATGAGGTCCGGTACTCCAGGGATGTACACCCTCGAGCTCATCGCCCTTTCCCCATCGACGGCTGAGGTGTTTTGCTACGCATCTAAGGGTTGTGCTGCGTTGTAAGGCATTTTCCAGTGTTTTGAGGAGAGAGAGGTATCTCAAGGTTCATTTGCCAAGGCTGTGCCTTAGCTCCGGTTAGCCTAGTTCACACCCCGCCAGACTCTTCTGCCCTTCAGGGAGGCCACCGGCTACATCTTGCCGAGCTCAATCCGGAACCCCGTCATGATTCATTCAGCTTAAACTTCTGGTACTAGTTGCACCATACTATAACTTTTTTCCTGGTTTGTTTTTAGCTCGCTATTCACAGTTTCTTGGAGTTTGATTTATCGTTCATTCCTCCTAATGGGTTCTCATGTTCTCTATTTGCTCTACATGGCCGAGGATGAAGTTATCAACTTCCAGCAACCGCTCATCGGGTCTGCTTGGCGCTGTTCGCTCCCTCGAGTTCTTTCGGGTTCCGAATCGCACATAGGTATGTACCTATTGGCAGATTTCTAGTAGGGTTACATCTAGGTTTGAATGTTAGTGGTTATTCTTGCATGTTGAGAAGAGGGTTTCTCTCTGTAAATTCTTTGGAAGAAGGCCAGGTGGCCCGACCTTACGTCCCATCCTCCTTGCTGACACAGATACATTGCGAGTATCTCACACCTCACCGGCACGCGCCGCACTCATCAGGCTTCAGGGTAGCCTATTCCCGATGTAGCTTGCCAGTTTTTGGCCTGAGTTTTCTCAGTGTTATAATATGATTACGCCTTCAGGCTCTATTTGAAGGAGTTTACCTTCACTAAGAGCAAAAAATCATTTCTTGGGTTTTAGATAAATTCCATACTTTCTTCACATTTCAAAGATCTGCTTTAAATCATGCAAATGATTATTTCTCTTCTTTGAATATATGGTAATATCATCAAGATATATCACAATAGTTTTATTAATCAACCCTTTGAAAGCAATGTCCATAGCTCTCTAGAATGTAGCTCCTGCATTCATTAATCCAAAAGGCATTTTCTGATATGCATATGTTCCCCACTCCATTCTGAATGTAGTTTTTAATTAGTCTTCTGGATGAACAAGGATCTGATTGTATCCTGAAAATCCATTTAAAAAAGACATTAATTCAGAACCAGCAACTGATTGCAGAACTTGTTCCATTGATGGGAGGGGAAAATTGTCTTTTTGACATGCCTTATTTAAATTCCTGAAATCAATACAAATGTGAATATCACCATTCTTCTTTCTAACCAGTATAAGATTGGAAACCCATTTGGAATGTCTCACTGGAAAGATGATTTTATCTTTTAAAAGTTTATTCAACTCGCTTTTAATCTGAGTTTCCAAATTCGGATGTATCTTCCTAAGTTTTTGCTAAATTGGTTTAACATTTGGTACCATTCGTATGATGTGTTGAATGATGGAGGCATCATAATATTTTAGATATTGATAATTCCAAGAAAATATATCTTTATATTTCTTTAACAGATGAATAAATGCATTTCTTTCTTTAGACGAGAGACCAAGACCTAAGTTAATATTTTGGGCTTTTATATCAAATCCTAGGTTAACTAATTCAAATCTCAGAGTTGAACTTTGAATTTTGCAGTTGTTGACCTTTTAAATATAACTTTAATATCATAAAGATCCTCAATCTTAACTACAGGTTTTGACAGAGCATTTATTTCCTTTGATTTATTCAATTGAGAATCATGTTTGTTCTCATCAATTTCTTGGTCAAGATAGGATTATTCGAATGTTAAAAAATCTAGGATATCTCTATCATAATTGAATACTCTATGAATGGTAACATTATCGGGAATGGATGGGCGAATAATAAACTCTATAGAAAATCTGTCTGGATTAAAAATATTTAGATGGGATTAATTTGGATGCAACGTTGGCCAAAAGATCAGCACTAGCGTTCTATATTATTAGTATTGGAGAAATAGTGAATACTACAAAATGTGAAGTAAGATTTTGAATTAAGGATTGATAATGTCTAAGGTGGTTTGAAACATAATGAATATTGTTTCTGACTTGTTTTATAACGATTTCGGAATCACCAAAGACGAGAATATATTCAACACCAAGATTTATCTCTTTATACAATCCTTGTACCAATGCTTCATATTCTGCAATATTATTAGTACATTCAAAATCTAGCCTACATGATAGCACTGCTTTTTCACCAGTAGGGTTTATTAATATACTTCCAGTTCCTGCACCTTCATTAGATTTAGAACCATCAAAATAAAGCGTCCAAAATAAAGATTTGTGTTTATTTACAATAGTGTCTACAACATTAATACATCGAGTCAAATATGTTTGCGAATAATTTTCAATTTGAGAAGAAACAAAGTTTGCTAAAAAAGGAGATTCATGAGCTGTAAAACTTCCAAAGAAAGATTCTGAAGAATAATTTCCAAAGATGTTATTTGTAAAAATTATAGGCTCGTTCTCTTCATCCAAATCAGTAACTGAGTGTTTCGTATGCTTTTCTCTATCTACTTGAATCTGATTTGGTTTGTCGTTGTAAGGAAGCCATATATGCGACCAATTTGTGGCGAAATAACCATGTAATTTCTCAAACCAATCTCTGCTTAAGATAAGACAGTAGAATTCAGGAATATCAGCAACCAATATATTAATAATCTAACAAACCCTTGAATTTGAGGATAATCTTATCAAAACATAATTTAATTCTCCTAAGCCCTTGACTTTGGTTATATCTAATTGCACAATTTGCACATCAGATTTTTCAGGCGTTATATTCGGATTGAGACAAACTGAATAGCATTATATTTGAAGAAGCACCTAAGTTTATAAGTGATATGGATTTAAATAGGAACGCAACAAATTACAGAGATAACCATAAACACAGATATGCAATGGAAATAATACTTCATTTCATTAATGTAAAATATTGAAATATGCTTACAAACAGAAGTGGAAATGAACCAGCTAGGGCGATGGTAGCTTATTGAGAAGAGATGTGGCGGCTACATGCCTCTGAACTATGTTACAATGAGGCTCGAAGGCCTATTTATTGTTGAGAAATAATTGAAAACCCTTAACATCCCAAAACCTAACCCTAGAAGATGAAACACCAAATTGTGGCCCCGTTTTGGGTAAGTTGGTACATCAACTTCCCGGGGTCGTAACTTTGGCACCCAATCTTCGTTTGACATGTGCAATAGCTCATTAGAAAGATCTATCCAAGCACTACAACTTTGGGAAGAGAATCATCAGTCCATGGACCCATGTTTCTCCCAGATTTCCCAAAAAAAAGTCGTTTAGGGCCTCAAAATGGCTCCGGAAGTTCAGGACTCAAAAAACTGCTAAAAATAGTAAATTGTGCTACAATTAAGGAAACTGAAAAACTAAAAGAGACAATTGTGGGGGTCCAAATGGGATAGGTGGGTGGCCACCAACATCCACCTGGACCATTCCTCCCCCCAGGAAGCAATGGTCCCCATTGCGTTGAGTTCCTCCATCTGCTGAACTTGTTCTACAATCTCTGATGTGTCCAGTAATGGTGGGAAGCATGGTCGACGATAGTCCACATTGAACAGTTGGTGCAGACGAAGGAATGGAGGAATGATGTGCTCCAAAGCATTATTCCCCACAACCTTGGTACTACTGTAAGGACCATATCAGAGTGGTCTGAGCTTCTGATGGGCTCTTGTAAGGCGTTCTTTCTGCAGATGTAACCAAACTTTTTCACCCACCTGAAACTTGTGTGGTACCCCTGTGGGTGAGGGGAAGTTGTTCCTGTGTTCTGTCATGACTGTATCCCTTTGTTGCTGCTGCTGCGTGGAGGAACCCTTCGTGGGGGTCATGGATGTAGCAACGATCTTCCCCTTACTTTGGGAGCGAACCAGACAGAAAATGAATTTCCTAGTCTGGGAGATAAGCTTGCTGCCTTTCTTGGCAGTTGTCAAAGAGGTGGTGGTAGGTGGGGCTACCTCCGGTATCCTGTATAATGAATTACACAAAGAAATAATGACAGCACGAGGCCTTAACTCATACACAGCATGTTGCCTCCACAAGTATGGCTGGCCTAATAGTACATCACAAACATCCAAAGGTGTAACATCACACAATACCTCGTCTGTGAAGGGCTTGATGCTATAGGGAAGGCGGTACTGTTGGCGAACTTTGAGATCTCGTCCTTCATGAAGCCATCCGATACTATATGGCTACGAGTGTGGTGTAGTCGGTAGGCCCAACCACTTCACAACCTCTGCTCAAATGAGGTTCTTTTAGCTGCCACTGTCGACAACGAATTGTAGCGGTGAACCCTTCACCCACATCTGTGAGTGGAAAAGACGCTCCGCCTCCTCTGGATATTCGAGCTCATTCTTCTATATCTTGGCGGTGACAACAGTGATGCTGGGCTCCGCATCAATGATTTGCTTCCCTTTGCCATTCCCCTTGTCGAGTTCTGACTCAGGGTCAGATATGCATCTGATTTTGAAGCCTTCAACTCGGCCACCAGTGACTGCTTGATCTGACACTCACTTGTGTTGTGAGTGGGACTCTTGTGGAACTCACACCACTTTCCTGTGTCCTTCTTCAACTTCATGGTATTGTTCTTTTCTTGCGGCTTCGACGAGTTGTCTTGGGTCACCCTGCCTTGGCTTTGTCCTTTGGTCTTCGGATTTGCAAATCCAAAGTCTCGCTTCTTCTGTTTGAATTTTTGCTCGATTTTGACAGCATATCGGTATGCCATGTCGAGTGAGGAGATTTCAGGAACTCTATCTCTTCCTGGATGTACTTGTGTAGGCAGTCGTGGTATTTGAGTACCAAATGTAGCTCAATCCTTGATACCCAATTGTGTGCGAAGGGTATGAAAATTTTTTGTGAACTCAGGCACATCTTGGTCCTGTCCCTGCCGTAGTATGGTCCACTTTATGTGTTTGTCCTCATAGCTTTTGACAGGGTAGTACTGCTCCTTAATGGCATCCCGGAATGAATCCCAAGTGGGTGCGGCTAAAAATAGTGAGCCTGTATTTTCATCCTTCTGTTCGCAGTAGGTTTCCCACTAGTCCTTGACATGGGGGACTGCTTTGAGAAGAGCAAAAACAATCTTTTCCCGACTCGAAAATTCATGAACAGAAAAATACCCATCTAGCAGATTTAACCATTTATCTACGACATCTGCGTCTATCTGACCCTTGAATATGGGGATTTCAAAATTAACTTGTACCTTAAACGGTGTGGCATTTCCAGATTAGCTGTTGGAAGCCGATGCGTCACCTCTGGGTAGCCGCTGAAGGATCTGCATAAAGTTTTCCATCATCGCATTCCTTTGTGAACATTTTTATTGAAAATCTCAAAGGTCAATAAGAAAGGAGGGGTATGATAATTGGACCGATCTCCAATTAGAATTGCATTTAAGGCATCAATCTTGTTAGGAGTATCATCTGGAGGCTTTCATTTTCCTAATGAGGCTTTTTCAATTGGAAAAGGAGATGTAAGGACAACATTTAATTCTTTAAGAAATAACTTTTGTTGTTGCTTAAGTTTACTTACCTCATACATGGAAATATTGGCTTTCACTTTCTTCATACCTTCCACAATATTATACTCTATATCTTTATCAGAAATAATAAGAGTTTTTGATTTAGAAGGAGAATTGGAAGAGGATGGGATGGATTTAGTAGATTTGGGAGGAGACTTCTTCGTTTTGTTTTATCATTATTGACAGGAGTGACTGGTCTTTGTTTTGCACTTGAAGAAGGTGAATCAATGGAATTTTTACTTCTAGTCTCTACAGGTAAGGCTTCTTATTCTTCCTCATTTTCTGATGTAGTGAGGATGAAATCCCATAATCCATGTGCTTTGACTAACTCTTCTTCTTCCTCATTTTCTGATGTAGTGAGGATGAAATCTCATAATCCATGTGCTCTGACTAGCTCTTCTTCTTCCTGGAATTCATCGAAAGATAATGTTGTTTCTTCCTCTTCCTCCTCTTGATTAGATTTCGCATTTGATATGACATTAGGAGGTTGAGGGTTTGTTTTCTGGGATCTCCTAAAAGATCGGAAAGGTTTTTTAGAAGACTTGGTTACCTGTTTTTTGATATCTACCGTGTCATTTGACATAGATTTAAGAAAATTTTGTAATCCTTCAAGATCAAAAGGATCTTTAGGAGTTTTCTTCTTTGTTTCCTCTTTAAGAGTCATTTTATTAGATTTCCTCTCTTCTTGAGCAGTTTTCTTCTCTAAGGAAAGAATCCTTTTTTCTACAGTTATTGACTCTTTCATATTATCAACTAAAGTGGCTCTATTAGCCCTATCTACAAAAATTGTGATATTAGAAGGAAGAGAAGAAATATACCACTCAATTTGAACATCAACACCAGGTTTAGAGCTATCTCGAATTTTATTTAACAATTTATTAAACTTGGAATTGAAATCTTTGATTTTATCATTGGGGTTGGCTTTAAGACTGGATAGATCATTGATTAGAGTAGCAATTGTGCGATCATCACCAAACTTGGTCAAAAATTGTTCTTCAAATATATCCCAACTAGTGATAGATGCTAATGGTAATGAGAAGTACCATGAACCTGCAGATCCTTCAAGGGTATATGGGAATGATCTCACTACGTAATCTTCTTATACTACTCCATTAAGATTAATGGCGAGCATAAAATTATGGAGATTTTCTTCAGCAGGGAGTCCATCGTCAGGATTGAACTTTGGTAGCCATCTTTCAGGATGCTTTGGTAGAGGATGGATAGGTACTGTCATTTGAACAACTCCACGACTAGTCCATGGTCTAGCTGCTGGTGGATTTTTTTGTTTACTTGCCATTATGGGAATTTGAAAAGAGGAAGTTGTAGTGGTAGGAGAGGCTGATTGTATGGAAGAATTAGCCCCTGTGCTAGCACTGCTTGAACTAGCACCTGTTGGTTGGGAATGAGTGACAGAGATGAATGGATCAACTGGATGAGAAGAAGCTAATGAGGCGGAATGAAATAAAGGTGTTTTTGGTCGAGATGAAGATAAAATATCACTAGTGGATGATTGAACTTCATACTTTTGGGTTCTTCTTCAATGGGAAGGTAAGGGAAACTCAAATGGAGTTGTCCCAAATTTCTCACTTTAAGAACGAGTCAAAATACGTGAAGTGGGAAAAGGTGAGGATACGGTACCTTCAGATAACTTAGAATGTTGAGTCTTTTCTTGGGAAATAGATATTCCCTCTAATTTCTCAATTAAAGTCTGAATTTAAGGTAACTCATATAAAGGAGGTTGAACGGTTGTCTTGGGGCGTGTACTAGGAGATTTGGTTACAACTTTCGGTCTAGGGGTTGGAGATTTCGAGTGAGATCTCGAAGTAGAGGGAGATTTTGAGGGCGAATGACTCTTTAGATGACCTTTTGATTTAGGATTAGACTTTATTTCCATTCATAGTCGGGGCCGTCCTTCTAGCACCAAAAATGTTGAAGGCTAGAACTTGATTTCCTCAACATCGGGGAACACACCCGATCAGGAGCTTAAAGCAACTCTGTTTCCGTTGAAATTGATAGGTCCGATTGGGTATAAAAGGACCAGTTTCCCATTTTAAGGAGATTTAATATAGTAACAGCATGAAAACTGATGAAATGGTTTTATAGTTAATGGTAAAATTACTGAATAAACTTATTCTATGTTAGATCTAATGCTTTTGTGATCCCAACGATGTGATTAATCCGAAAGACTTATATCTAAACTTATTCTACTTATTTCCCGAGATAGTACATCTTTATATGTGATTCAAAGAAAGATTTCATAAAGTAAATAAGGATATAGATCATTCAGTACTTTAATGAAACAAAGCATATATGATAAACTAAATTAATTAAATAGTTAATTAATTTAGTTAGTTAAAACTCAATCACATAAAAAGATCTCATTATCCCATACATAATCACAAACCATCCAATCCTGCACATCAATAGTGATAATGACTGATTTTTTTCAAAGAATTTATATAACGAAATAACGCATAAGAGATTCACTATCTAATTCAATAATACATAATGATATCATAAAGGTAATAGTACCCGATTCATTAGCATTATGCTTATGAAAAAGATAGCTTTCGGGCTCAGATTCTCAATTAGATGACATTGGATCAAACAATAGTGCATGTTCAAAGTTGTCTTCTCAAAATTATGGACCCCTTTCTAAATGCATGAAAGGGGTTTAAATAACCTATTAATATTACAGAAATAGTAAACTTAAAAATAAAAGTCTTCAAAAAATATTTAACAAACTAATCCAAGATAAAGGACAACTAAATTTCTGATATGTTGCAACAAGAACTCATGATTGTGCTCCAAATTGATTCTTCATCTTCTCTCTAAGATTGTATATGTATGTGAGTGGCTTTAGCTATGGCGGATGTACTAGATGCATGCACATTTATCCCGTAAACACTGCATCATTAAGCGTTGGAAGAAATTGTACTATTGCGTTTAAGAGACACCTCAGCACGAGCCACTGACTATGAGGCTTCATTAGAAAATGCCAATAACTTTCAAGGTTCGCTTGTGATAAACTCTGAATATATTGAACTTTCTTTTTTGATGTTTCTTTCCAAGATTGTTTCAAAGCTTTGACATCTGGCAAGGTGTCATTTGGGCATTCCTGAATTAGATTGGCTTGCAATAAGCTATCTGTGATGTATTCTGTGAAATTTGAGGCAATATTTCTAGCTCTGATAATAGCCATTTCTACCCATTTCATTTTGATATCCCAGTCACGAAACACGATATCCTCCTATGATTCTTAAATCCAGGAAGATCAGATTATCTTCCCTGAGCATTATCTTGCCAATCTATATACTCAGAGATTTTCTCATCGATATCTTCATAAAATGTCCTCAAATCAGATAGTTGATTTACAAAGGAATCTCTAGTCTTTGACAAGTCATGAATTAAGGCCAATTTGTGACAGAAAATAGCCTGTTGTTTTGTTAAGAGTATGTCCAGTTCTAATTCTTCCTTATAGATTTCATTTATATCTGGATTTTCTCTCATCTAGTCTATCCTTTGTTTCAATTGCAGTATTTGTTCATCCTTGTCCATCACTTCAGATTCAAATTGTATTTTTAAATTATTAAATCTTTTCTTTAGCTCGGTAAGATTTGCTTTCCATTATTTCTCAATCGCTTTCTTTTCTATCTAACAAGTTTGTTCCAATTGAACAATCCTTTGATCCTTTTCTTTCATTAGAAGTTTTATTTCTACAGCTTTATCAATGGTAGCACTAGCATGAGCTCTTGTGAACTAAGATAATATGTTCAATTCCTCATCAGGGGTTGTTTGAGTTCCTTTCCAAAAAACTTGAGAAGGAGTCTCATTTGTAACTAGCACTTGTTATTGTTATAGTTTTACTTTCTTCCTTGAACTTCTCATTACTTCTTTATGATTTGGACTATATGTACAAAGGCAATATTTCTTCAATCTTGAGGACTATCTCATCAGTAGGAAATGTTTGAATTATCTCCATATCATCGGCAACAATTGATTAATTGAAAATCTAAGCATTAATATTATTCTTGGGAGTTTTAGGAATAACATCCCTTTGGGAAGCCTCAACAATAAACGTGTTTTTCCATGTAGTCTCTGGAACTTGCTCTGTCTCTTTGTTGATTGTAACTTTCTCTGCTTGTATATCGGCCGAGACACCTGTAACCCGAGCTTCTTCTATTGTCAAAACACAGTTGAAATCCTCCCATAATTCATCCATTTTTTTCTCCTCTTTAATTTCACTTGTTTGTTCAACAACTATAGTAGCTGTTTCGTAGACTTGGGAAATAATTGGAGCTTTTGAGGAGAAGTTGATGCATTTGAAGTTTCTGAATTCTATCGAAATTGCTTTAACGGGGATTCTGGAAAATGGGCTATTATTCGCTGACAATATTGATTGAATCTAATCAATTCGTCAGGACTTAGATGGTCTGCTACTAATTTCTCTACCATATAATATTTTGGAACTGTTTCAAAAAAATCATCAAACTTGTCTGGCTCGTTTGAAAATGGTTTGAGCTTAGCCTGTGTTGTAACATATTTCACTACACCGTGCGGGTCAGATGGTCTGTTTAGTATGGTTGGAAAATTAAAGGCTTTTAGTTGTTCAATTCAATTGAGGAATGCTTGAAATTCTCTAAGGCATAGGTACCACAGGGAATGGGAAAACATGGCCCGGCGAATTTCTTGGCATCTTTAAGTACTTTAGTTAAGCCCTTACCAATTGTTTGATAAGCGACTTCCTTGGCCAACAACTTATCTGGGACAAAAGGGGCAAAACATGAGGATGGGAAAGGCTACCAAAAACCCGAATGTAAGTAAATGACTCTTACCCAAACCACTTTCCTATAGGATTTAGGTCTTTATCGGCTTCTACGGTAAGTCTAGGGGATTTTCTACTAAGGACCTCTTGGTGGATAGGTAGCATGACCTCATGACAAATTTTGTAGAAGTGAGCATGGTATTTGGATTCCCAAAGGATATCAAGATAAAAAAGATATAGGGCTAGGAAATTGGTCTGTCCATTTCCATCCAAGAGATGGAAAATCATAAGAAAAACAAATTGTGTCCATGACATAGGTGCTCATAAAGAAAAGAGGAGTTGTTCTTTCAAGAACATTGCACTTTTGTCTGTAATTGCATATTTGGGTGGTCAAATTGTTGGATAATATAGTCGCCCAATCCATGATACAGCATCAGCAAAGGCTTCTATCAATGGCACCCATTCTTCAGATAATTTCTGCGTATTTTGCTATCCATAGAGGCAAAATAACATAGCAGTAATATGAGAGAAAGGGCCAATAATAGAGGCTATTGAATACATACCCCTGTCCTCTCACTTGTGTTTGTTCAGGTCCCTTCTCTATTCTCTAGTTAGGTCCGCAAGGTTTAGATTCTCTTGCATGAATTTCTGGACGAATTCTGTATCATATCTCTTCTGTGGTTGAGGTAGATGATACATTTTCCTTAAATCCCCAGCTTTAAAAGACCCAACAACTGTCTTCTTTGGAGCTATAAACATTATGTTTGTAATATCCAGCTGGTCGACAACCCATCTCACCATATTTGTATATGGTAGAATTTTAGGCAACAATTTTGTGAAGAAATGAATTGGCCACATCATTCCATGTGGCTCTAGTACTTGTAGGAGAATCATCAGTAGTAGTAGTTTGTTTCACAATTATCCTTGGATTTTCATCCTCAAATAGTTCGTATATCTCCTAGAACCTGCATTCGGAGTGCATGTAGTATCTGTAAATAATGGAAACATCTCAGACACTTCTTCAGGTGCCAAGACTAGTTCTTGTTGTACTATGGACTTCCTCCTTTCCTTGATTATTCTTGACATGTCCTTTTACTGATCTTTATTAGAATTTACCTATAAAGAAACAAACCAAGATAAGCAACAAGAGCTTCGAAGGATGCAAATAGTCATCTCAATTCAATGCGAGTTTTATGAAAATCCTTTCACATTAACTAAAAATTATTACAAATCAACAAAAACCTCAAAATTAGAAATATGTAGAGTGGTCATTTAATTTCCAAATGTTTGTTCACATGATACAGACACTTGTCATTATATCGGAAAATATTTTATCGGCATGTTGTATCGGGTGACATTACATAGCTCATCGATCTACGATTTTAGAAATGTATATAGGCGCGGAATCAATATTACCGAAATACCAAAGTTTAACAGAACACAATATCGGCATTCATTAATTAACGGAATGCGATATCGGATCGACATTTCGTATTTCATCTTATCTGCTTTTTGCATTTCGCATTTTGCAATCTTGCATTTCGCAATTTCGTATTTCGGCTTATCGCAATTTCACAATCGGCTTTTCGTTGTTTAGCTTTTCGGTTATCCTTTGAAATCGTTGACACCATGCGTACCTTTTAGTAGGACCAATTCTTTTATAGGTTTTTCATTTATTGGTTTTGATTTTGTGATTCATTTACACTTGTAATTCATCTTCTAAAACTACAAAAGGATTCCTAAAAATGTTTTATGACCTTATTCACAAACTTTCTTATTTTATTCAAAAATCAAAGAATAAAAATAAAACTTATCCTATTTTATCTAAACAAAGAAGGATTATATCCTAAAAAATTTAAAGGGTCCCCATTATTCTTTCTCCTAAGTCTAATGATAATGGGGGGTTGTTGAGTACCACAACACATCGTTAGAAGAATTAACTGAATTCGGTTGTTCTTCTGATTGATGCGATGAAGCAAGAGACGTTTGCACTAGATTTACATGTGCATTGTTTTTCTTTGGTGGGTTGTTCTATTGAGGAGTTGGGAAAGCAGAATATTGGTTCTCATGTCCTTGTTTAATGTATTGGTTCAAGGGAGCAGACATTTTATCCATACTCCAGGAGGAGTATTTATTTCCCTGTGGGGGATGAAACGAGCTTCCTTGGGGGGGCTGGTGCTGGTTAACCCTGTTGCCTATATTTTGTATAGGTTTGGGTTGACCATTATAATACCCAATATTTTGTAATGGTGGCATAGCATGATAAAATGGGTCATTCATTAGATACGCAGGGTATTGGTTTCTATTGTTGTGATGTCTTTGGGATAGAGCCCCAATTCATATGTCAGTAGTATTGGATGCGCCTGCTATTTCTCAATAATATTGTAGGCACAGGGCATCTAGGAGTACGTGGTAAATGTACTCCGACTAGTTGTATATCAACTCCAGTTGCTCAGCTTTATTGATGGATTCTTTTAGTCACGTCCTTTGAGATTTCATAAGTGAGGGATCTCAAGAAAATGGCCAGGAGGACTTTATCTTCAAAATTAGTTTTGCACAAGCTGAAGAATTTCCACCATTCATGGATATGGTTTGAGATGTGCGTAGCTTATGTTTGCTTGAAATTGGTTAGAAGCTCAAACCCAAAATCATGGTGGATTGGGAGTTGGAAGAAAGTAAGGAATTCTTTAAATAATGAGCTAAAGCTTCTGTGAGACGTAGAGGGTTGTTCTATATACCACTTCGCAGTAGACCCTATTAGGGTGCGTTTAAATTTCCTTAATCTAATAATATATTCTATGATATTGTTATATGAAAAACATAGGTGAAATTTCATGATGTGGTTCCTTGGGTCTTCACCCTGCTTTCCCTCAAATTTTGGAATATCTGAAGGGAGATTTGTGGGCATAGCTGGCCAATTTTGGCCATGTTCAATTGGGTCATTTGTGAGCTTGCTTAAATCTGGGAGATTTAGCAAAGCTAAAAATGGGATTTGTGCATTTTCTCCCATCGGAAAGTGATTATGGACAACTATGTGCAATGGAGTCCTTTGTGGGGATGTCATAGGAGGATTACCCTAGTGGGTAGCTCGAGGATTGTCCAGAGGAGAAGTGTGTGCGCTCCCAAAGGGGGTAGCATCTGGGGATCCTTTAGGAGTGGTGAAGGGTGTCCCTTTCCATGGAGGAGTTCCGAGAAAAGTTGCACCAATAAAGGAAGATCCAATAATGATGGCCGAATGACGTCTTCTCCACCTAAACGGTGAGAGTCTTGGTACACCTCCCAGTAATGGGGGGAGGTTCAAAAAACACCTAGATCGATGGGGAGTCGTGGGGTCCCCTATGATGTCGACTTAGATTGTGCACTACTTTGATTTTAGTGATGCGCAGAGATATATATATATCAATGCAAAATGGATCACATACATAAAGAAAATTGAAAATATCAATGGTTTACTTTCCTTTAATTAAACTATGTGACCAAGAAAACAAAAAAGGGGTTTTTGTTTGTTGTGTATGATAAATAGTCCTATGAAGACCTAATCATCTTGTCCACTCTCAAAGTAACTGGGCCTTGCAAAGATATCCTCTGATGGGTCTTGGGGCAATGTCCCAAAATAACTGGTGACACCTTCTAGCAGCCGAGGAATCAACCAAGGTAATGGTAATGAGGGTCGAGTGTTGCCTGCACTATCACCTATAGGGAAGGATGCCCTAGATTTAGACACTAAATACCTTCGTTCCAGATGAGAATTTGATTATTTAGATTCTTGGTAATCAGTTACCACTACCAAGCACTAGATGGGTACCATTATTATTATCTTATTTCTTATGCGCAAAAGAAAGGTTGAGTATGATACTTTGTTGAAACAAATGCATGAGGACTTTGTTATGATACTTTCATGGAAACAAATGCATAATAGCTTTGTACATAAATGATAGAGAAACTATGATGGGTTCTTGAAAAATAACTATGTGAAAGGAACACATGTGCAAAAACATAGAAACAATAGTTTATTACATGTGTGAAAATATAACTATGGTGTTATATATTTTAAAGAGAAACATGGATTTGTAGAACTATTGGGTTAGATCTTTAAAAAAGAAATATGCTTTGGTGTGAATAAGAATTGTGGAAGGTAAAACAAGTATTTACTTGAATAAATATACAAGTTATTTATTATGACATGCTTGATAATTATTGGTGCACAATGTTGTTCGAAGAAGCATGTTGTGATATATATTTGCAACTCGTGCACATGAGTAGATGTTAAAAGATCACTTTTAGGGATTGATTATTGATTGATTAATATTGTAAGTAATCTTGTTGCCAAAGCTTGTTGACGACATCAATGACAGGAAATGATGGCGGTTTATGCCAAAGAAAAATGATGTTTAACATTGTGGTAGGTAAAGAATTAACAATCCATGCTCATGAGTACGATTTGTAGGATCATACATTGATAGAACAATCATGCCACAAGGAAGTAGAGAGCGGTGATGTGTAGGTAAAGGGTTTCATGGAAAATGTAATAGTTTTTAGCTAGTTATGTGACATTTAATGTTATTTCATTGTAATATTTTATGACAATGGATAAGGGATGGAATCCCTTATAGGCCATTGAGTGAGGGGTGAAAACCCTCATGAGCATTTAATAATAAAATTAAACGTTTGCTGGTTTTCACCCTACGAGGTTTCCAGGGTATATCAGTGTTCAATGATGTGATTGCTTATTGTGTCCGATTGATGGTGTTGAATCCTTGATGTTGTCGATTCCTTATTTGATGTGTTAATTATAATGTCAAGTGTGTGATTAATTAATATGGTTAAGGGAATCATGAAATGGATGCAAGGTTCACGAGACAATTTATGTTAATATACTACAACAGTGGTTGTCAATGGTTATGCAACTTACTGTCCTCTATTGCAATTTACTTTATGTACTAATGAACATTATATCTAATGGTTAATGAGGAATGTGGAGTTGTGATTTGGATAATTACTTGTGGGTAATTTGTGTAAAAAATTCTAACTCCCTGCTTTTACATGTGAGGTTACCGGGGTATGTTACATTAGGAAATTGGGTACCAAATCCAACTTCCTTGTTAGGAAATTTGGTCGTCTCAGGTTTCCACCAAAGCCAACTTCCTTCTTAGGAAAAACGGTCGTCTCAAGTTTCTTTTGATCATAGCTTCATAGTGGAATTTTTGTGGGCAAATAATGACTTGTTATTTATTATATTTTTAATGTTGTTTGTTATTTTCATAAAAAGTTTTACTTTCTATTTTAATATTTTAATAATTTTTTTGATATTTTATTTTATGATTTTTAGTAAGTAAATATTTTTAATATTTAGTATAATAGTAGATTTTTTTTGGGCTATATTTCAAAAGACTTTGTATTAAAAAAAAATCCCTAAATCTTATGAGTACTAAATCAAGAATAATTATTTTGAGGTTTATTTTCATCCACATGCAGTCCAATAAAAACCATAATAAATTGTTAATGAGTGTTAGTTAAAGGAAAATTACTTCATTTATTTACTTTATATTTAAATATTTTAATAAAATTTTTGATATTTTATTTTATGATTTTTAGTAAGTAAATATTTGTAATATTTAGTATAATAATAAAAAAAATTATGGGCAAATAATGACTTGTTATTTATTAAAGTTGTTTGTTTATTTTTAAAGTTGAATTATATTTATATATATATATATATATATATATATATATATATATATATATCTGTTTCAAAAGACTTTGTATCAAAAAAAATCTCTAAATCTTATGAGTAGTAAATCAAGAATAATTATTTTGAAGTTTATTTTCATCCACATGCAGTCCAATAAGAACCATAATAAATTGTTAATGAGTGTTAGTTAAAGGAAAATTACTTCATTTAAGTTACCAAAGGTTAAAACTATGAGTAGAAATATAATAATCCTATTTTTTTCATAAAAAAATTTACTTTCTATTTAAATATTTTAATAAATTTTTTGATATTTTAGTTTATGATTTTTAGTAAGTAAATGTTTTTAATATTTAGTATAATAGTAGAATTTTTCTAGCACAAATAATGACTTGTTATTTATTATATTTTTAAAGTTGTTTGTTTTTTTAAATAGTGTTTAGGAGAAATAAAACTTGTATATATATATATATATATATATATATATATATATATATATAAAGACTTTGTATTAAAATAAAATCCCTAAATTTGATGAGTACTAAATCAAGAATAATTATTTTGAAGTTTATTTTCATATAATAATCTTAATTTTTTCATAAAAAGTTTTACTTTCTATTTAAGTATTTTAATAAATTTTTTGATATTTTATTTTATGATTTTTAGTAAGTAAATATTTTTAATATTTAGTATAATAGTTGAAATTTTTTGGGCAAATAATGACTTGTTATTTATTATATTTTTAAAGTATTTTTTTTAAATAGTGTTAATTACAAAATTGAAAAATAAAATTTGTTTTAAAAATAGTTATCATATATCTATATATATATATATATATATATATATATATATATATATATATATATATATATATATTGGGGATGCCTATCCCCAATAGTCTTAACCTAAACTATAAAAAAAATTGTGGCCCCTGTGGGGAAACTTAATTTTTTCAAGTTATGGTTGTTTTGAAAGAGGCTTATTTCACTTATGGGGTGACTTTGTAAGCCAAAATAGACAAAGTAACCAAAGATCCAACAATGGATGGTCTTTGAGTACAAAGTGTATGGAGGCTTAGTGTGTGATGCAATGTGAATATACAAGTGTGATAAGATTCGGATATGTGATGGTCCTTTTCAATATCCTTTTAATTACAATAGGTGTTGGTTGTTCCTTGCATGGAAAAATAAATTTGTTTTTGGATTATGGGCCACTTACTTTTTCCTATTAAACTATGTGGATTTTAATGAGGGAGATGGAAATTCAAATATTTTAAAGAAGTTTTTCATATGCAATCCCAAGTTCATCTAGGATACACAAGGGAAGCAGGTATTATTCACTTTCTTTACTAACATTTGCTCGCAGTCCCAAAAAAATTTGCTTTGGTTTGTAATATGATTCATGGATAATGACCACTTACTTACTTTACTAATTAAGCTAATATGATTTAGAAAATATTGAAGCTTATTATTAGCACAAGGGCTTGCTAAGTAAGATGCTTCCAGGCCTAGGGTTCACAGTAGCCTCATGCAGCAGCTCACAGCAGCCCTAATCGCAGCAAGCTCACGCAGCAGCACGCAGCTGCCCTCAGTGGCCTCCTACTGTTGAGGATCGATCAACATGGAATCATCAGAGGATGAAGAGCCTCACTCAGATAAACAGCGAGTAAATGAAGGAACAACAAAAGCTTTCACTTCTCTCATTTCTGCAATGGGTTTGGCAAAGAACCGACCATCAGTTACCAACTTTGTTAAAAGATGAGAAGACATCCTGGAAATATCACTCCCTCCAGCCCTTCCTCGTAAAGCAGCACTCTCCCTGGTAGAACGTGGATTACTTGGGCAGTTTACAAGGTTATGGCCATCACCAAAAACGGTCCAAAAATGGGTAGAAAGGAACTGGTCTGCAACAATAACCAGAAAAAATCTCAATCAGGTTTTGTGGAAGATGATACTACACCTTCCACTTTGAAACCAAGGATCGAGATCTAATATTTAGGAATGGCCCATACTTTATGGATACAAGGGTTTGTATCTAAACAGATGGATGCTGGATTTCGACCCAGAAATGGATATACCCAATGTCGTTCTCGTTCGGGTCAGATTGTCGCATCTTCTCCTCCACTGTTGGGGAGACGATTCAGTTAAAGCCATAGGAAATGCAGTTGGGAAATACATAGACAGGTGTCAGCCAAAGGAAAACATGCATGCATGTGCCAGAATCTGTGTAGAGGTGGATATAGGAAAAGGGCTTCCAGAAGCCATCAAAATTAAAGTGGATCAGTGGATGCATATACAACAGCTGGACTATGAACAAATCCCCTTCAAATGCAGGGTATGTCATGAATATGGTCATTTTGCTAATATATGTACAAAAAAAATAAAAAAATAATGAAAACAAAAAGATTGAAGACCCAGAAAACAACAGGGAACAGGTCAAAATAAAGAAGGCAGTCCATAAACAACCAAATATTTCTTCTACGCAACCCTCCATATCCTCTGATCTCCATCCTCTATCACTAAAAGCTAACAACAATTCTCTTGCTAGCCTCAACCCTTTTGAGCCACTGGATCCCTCTGTCCCCCCATCTCTTGGACCCAGGTCCAGATCCCCTTACCACACCCTCCCCCCCCCCCCCCCCCGCCCCAACCACCCAAATCTCACCCCCTCCCTCACCAGACAGAATCCTAACTAGAAAGCAGTCAAAGGAAGCCCTCCCAAATGTAGAAAATAAAAAAAAAAAGCAGGAAGAAAGACAAACAAAGAGCTGAGGGATGAAGCAGCAGCAAAAGAAATGGCATTAGGAACGCAACAACCTATGGAAACCTTCTTAGGAAGGAACACAGGAAACAATGAAAAAAGCCAGCAAAGAGGGAAAGGAGCCATGCACCACCCATCAAGTAAATAATGATAGTGGTCTCCTGGAATTGCCGAGGATTGGGATCATCTGTTAAAGAAAATGCAACAAGAGACATTCTGGCAAAAGAAAACCCAGACATTCTTATGATTCAGGAGACAAAAAAAAATAGCCAAGAAACTGAAAATATCAAAAAAAAAATCAGAAATTATGAAGGTGAAGCAATACAAGAAATAGGAGTGTCAGGAGGTATCTGCACAATATGGAAGAAAGGAATATGGGAATCAATACACCACAAAAAAGATCAACACTGGATACAAATGAATCTAATCCAAATCAGTACAAAAGAGAAGTATAGTGTCTTCAATATATATGCCCCAAACCACTACAAGGAAAAAGAGCAATGCTGGACCACCATAAAAGAAGCACTAAAAGAAATGCAAATAGGAAAAATAATTCTAGGAGGAGACTTAAATTTGGTAAGAAGTATAGAAGAAAATTTTGGAGGCATATATCACAGAGACCCATCCAGGGATGCACTAGAAGAAATAATGGAACAACACAATCTTTTAGACATCCCCCCAAGCAACGGGAAATACACCTGAAGCAATAAAAGAGTGGGCAAAAGCAACATAAAAGAAAGGTTGGATAGAATCTTGATACAAGAAAACATAGCAGTAGCGTACAGTGCCATTAAAACAAAAATCCTCCACACCACGGCATCCTACCATAAATTGGTGGCAATAGTCATGGGAAAAATGGAAAATCAAGGACCGCTCCCATTTAGATACAGCTCAATTTGGGACAGCAATACAGAAATCAATGAATTAATTAAGGAAGCATGTGAGCCACGAATATTAGGATCACCACAATATATTTGGGAGACAAAATTAAAAAATGCAAGAATCAATTTAAAGGAATGGGCAAGAGCAAATGAAATTAAAAAACAAGAAAAGAAAAAAGAATTACAACAGAGAATGGACAACATGCAAATTGAAAAAGAAGGCAGAGAAGAAGGCAAGCAAGATTATCTAAGAGAAAAAGAAATCTTTTGGGAAATATACAGGGAAAACATGAAAGAAGAAGAAGAGGTTAGACTGAAATCCAGAAGCTTGTGGCTCAAGGCAGGGAATAAAAATACATCTTTTTTCCATAACTCAATGAAGAGTAGAAGAGCAAGAAATCAAACAGAAAAAATCCAAGTGGAAAATCAAGAGGTAAAAGGTGCAGAGGAATTAAAAAAAGAAGCCCACAAGCACTTTAAAAATTTGCTGTCAGCAAAAGAAGAAATGGTTGAATATGAATATTTCCTTCAGCACACAAAAAAAAAAAGAGAGAGATCAAAACGCAGAAATGTGTAAAGAAATCACAGAAGAAGAGGTAGTGGCGGCTATATGGAGCCTGCATCCGGATAAAGCCCCAGGGCCCGATGGATTTACAATAGCATTCTTCAGATCTCATTGGTATACAATCAGAGAAGATTTCTTAAGAATGGTGAAGAATGTTTTCAAAGAAAAAAAAAATAGGAAGCAACACAAAATCCTCCTACCTCGCTCTAGTCCCAAAGGATTAAAATCCCTCCACCTTCAACAGGTATCGCACTATATCTCTGTGAAATTCCTCTTATAAGATATAACAAAAATAATTGCAAATAGAATCAAGGAAGTGCTACCAATAATCATATATGAAAATCAAGGAGGATTTGTGCCCAATAGGCAAATCATAGATAATGTAATTATTGTACAGGAAGCAATACACTCTAGTATGCTAAGGCAAGAAAAAGGAATAATAATTAAATTAAATATGGCAAATGCATTTGACAGGGTCAGCCATCCATATCTCATGGCTGTTCTTCAGAAACTAGGTTTCTCAAGAGAAATAATAGAAGGCATCCAGGCATGCATCTCCACCCCTTGGATTGCCCCCCTCATAAATGGAAGGCCAAGTGAATTTTTTCAAAGCACAAGAGGACGCAGGCAAGCATGCCCTCTCTAACCCTTCATATATATTATAATGGCTGAAACTCTAAGCAGAGCTTTGGAAAAACAAAGAAAAGAAAGAAACATTACAGGGCTCAGAATAGCAAAAGGAGTAAAAACAATCAACCACTCACTTTTTGCGGATGACACCCTGCTGCTGGGAGGGGCATCAACAATAATAGCAAGAAGGTTCAAAAAAAAATTAAATGATTTTTTATAGGTTTTAGGTGGGCATCTGAATAACACAAAATGTAGAATATATGGATGGAACACCCCCCCACCCCAGAATCATGCAAAGGATTTCACAAATATTGGAATCCTAGTAAAGGAAAAATGGACCCATTTCTTTTACCTGGGACTTCCAATCTCAAAAGAGAACATGAAGGCAGAAATATGGACTAAGCATATTGAAAAAATGAAAAACAAAATTTAGAGCTGGGGTATGATGTGGTTAAATATGGAAGGAAGGGTTATTTTAATCAAAGCACTCCTTGCAGCACTACCTATCTACCAATATGCAATAATCATGGCCCCAGAAAGTGCACACAAACAAATGGAGTTAATCTTAAGAAGCTTTCTATGGCGGGGGGGAAACAAGAAAACAAAAAATTCAGCCTGGTGAGGTGGGAGCAAGTAGTTCTACCATATGAACAAGGAGGCCTTTCCATTCGGATACCTGGACTCATGAACACAACCCTGGGAATGAAGATAGTATGGAGATTGATCACGGGAAAAGAGAGCTGGTGGAAAAAAACTCTCATCTCAAAATACATGGATGGTTCAAGGGAAAGATTGCTCAAGGGAAATATCCCAACAAGACAATGTACTCAAGCTTGGACACTAGTAAAAAAAACAATTCCTCTAATGAGTAGCTACATCTCTAAAACCCTAGGCAATGGAAAAAAAATATCGATATGGGAGGATAGAATCATGGGAAAAGAACCATTGAAGACTCATCCAAAAATAGAAGGCATCAAAAAGTGGATGAAAGGAAAAGGTATTAACACTTTATTCTCAATTTCTCTATGGAACCAAAAGGATTGGCAAGACTGGAAACTCTCAACAATACCTGCAAATCTGGAAGGGCAATGGAGAAAAATCAGGCAGCTCCTAAAAGGGGCAGCACCAATCAACTATGATGAAGAAGATGGATACCTCTGGGATCCTAGTGGTGGGCATTACACAATCAAGATGGGATACAAAATCCTACAAGAACAATCAAACCAACAAGATTTGGACCCTTGGAAAATAGCCTAGAAATCTGAAAGCTTTCCCAAGATCAAGATGTTCATCTGGACTCTTTTAAAAGGGAAGGTATTAACCAATGAAAACTTAAAAAAAAAAGGTTTCCAAGGCCCATCAAGATGTCCATTATGCCAACAGGCTGAAGAAAACATTCAACACTTATTTCAAGAATGCATTTTTGACAAAGAATGTTGGCAACAACTTATAAGCCCCTTGGAAATAAGAATAAATTTTGAAAAGTCGTTGCCTGATTTTTTACAAACACTAGAAAAGGCCTATCCATATACAACAAAGAAGAAAGTCACAATTCAAAGAATATGGAAATGCATCCCAGCAGTACTATGATGGCAAATTTGGTTGACAAGAAATAAGTGTTTAAGTATTGAGGGTCTTTCGCAGTGCATTATATTAGATATAATTTTTTGGGATTCAATTGCGCTAATAAAGTCATTCATCTATGACCGTTTCCATGAGAGGTAGTTGTAACTGACTAATTTCTCATGATTTTTGAATAGTCCACTTAGCACTCATTGCATTGGGTGATGCTCACAGGGGTGAAGAAGTGGGATTGAAACTAGTGAAATGAATCACATAGCGTCAATCATCACTTCCGGGGCTTGCATCCAGTACCCAGGACTTCCCGGGAGGTCACCCATCCCAAATCGCCTCTAGCTCAAGCGCGCTTAACTGTGGAGTTTTCCCCACAATAAAGCCCACTTAGCTTGCTACCCCATTTGCAAAACCTTGGCAAGTATTGTTCCTCATGAACCATTCAAGTAGAGCTATGATGAATCATCACTTACCTGGTGCAAGCCCCGGAAGTGATGATTGACACTAAGTGATTCATTTCACTAGTTTCAATCCCACTTCTTCACCCCTGTGAGCATCACCCAATGCAATGAGTGCTAGGTGGACTATTCAAAAATCATTAGACATTAGTCAGTTACGACTACCGCTCATGGAAATGGTCATAGATGAATGACTTTATTAACGCAGTTGAATCCCAAAAAATTATATCTAATATAATGCACTGCAAAAAACCCTCAATACTTAAATACATAAGAGTGAAGGGAGCTCTACTTGAATGGTTCATGAGGCACAATACTTGCTAAGGTTTTGCAAATGGGGTAGCAAGCTAAGTGGGCTTTATTGTGGGGAAAACTCCACAGTTAAGCGTGCTTGAGCCAGAGGCGATTTGGGATGGGTGACCTCCTGAGAAGTCCTAGTTACTGGGTGCAAGCCCCGGAAGTGATGATTAACACTATGTGATTCATTTCACTAGTTTCAATCCCACTTCTTCACCCCTGTGAGCATCACCCGATGCAATGAGTGCTAAGTGGACTATTCAAAAATCATGAGAAATTAGTCAGTTACGACTACCTCTCATGGAAATGGTCATAGATGAATGACTTTATTAACGCAGTTGATTCCCAAAAAATGATATCTAAGAAATAAGTGCATCTTCAAAAACCAAACTCCAAGAATAGGGAAAACTCTATCAAAAACGTGGGGATTAACTTCTGAAATCCTTAACGATAAAGGAACAGCACCAACAGATCACAACATTCTACAACAAGAAGAGCGAGATTGGCTCAGCAAAGCCATAATAAATAACAATGGACAAAAAGGACAAAGGAAAGCAAACTTATGAAATATTTGGAAAATAAGAATGAGTGAAGAGGAACTAGAAATATTGAAAAAAAATCAGAACAGATGCTACCTCTACTTTGATGGGGCCTCAAAGCATAATCTGGGAAAGGCAAGGGCAGGTGTTGAGCCTCAAACCTGCACCTTCCTATACACCCTCTCAGCCTTCTTTTTCCACTTACTTCATCCACCAAGCTGTTAAATCATTGCATTATAGTCTAAAAAGAGCTTCTGACATGGTTTTCTAACTATGCTTATGACTGTTGTTTGGTTTAGATTTTTGTTCAGGCAGCTGCGGAAACTTGTCAGTTTCCGCAGCCAGCACAGGTTTCCGCAGCCATTTTGTTAAAGGCTATGCTACAGGTGTCCTATGAAGAAACAAGCCACATGGGCAAGCTACAGGTGACGTGTACATGGAACGTGTCCCTTCAGATCAGCCAAATCATCCATAAAAGGTCACGGTCAACAAAGGTCAAAGGCAAAGCCAACCAAGGAATTTAGCGGTGGCACGTCTCTGTTTTGAGCACGTGAAGGTTTACGTGGCACAGTCCTCAGCTCACGGAGATATCGGCACACCTGGAGATCAACCCCGTAACCTGAATCCAGCAGCTACCACTCTGAAGATTTAATGGACATAATGACCATTACGCTAGATCTCGGGCTGAGGAGATCTATGTGTCTCTGGCAACGCAGTTAACAGCATAGGATTTAGGAGTTAGTTATAGCACTTTTCATTATAAATAGCGCGTTGATAAATGCTGTATAGAAGCTTTTGGAGATGTAATTTTTGAATTGTTGTTATTATCACCCCACTGCACTCTGTTTTACGTATTCTACTGTTGCTTTAATACATGAGAGGACTACTTTCCTGAGCTCATTTTTGTGACTGTCCGTTGACTGGCTGAGGTGGCAGAGGGCCCCTGCGCAGTAAAGCCCTGTATAGTTCTCATTTAATTTTCTTATGTCTCTGCTTTCATAATTATTAGCTTGTATATAACATGTTGTTTTGATGTTTTTAATTCACTGCTGTTTACATTTTCATTTATGTTTTCTTATAGCTGTCAGCTGATCAATGCTTTTCTACAGGTTTTCTTAGGCAGCCCGGGCAAATTTTCATCTTTTTGATAACTACTGACATATGAGATCATCTTGTCCTTCCTGCTAATTTTCATTTTCTGAAGTTTAATTCCAGCACTGTCATTTTTCAAATTGTGTTTTGCTTATTTATTTTTCTGCTACTTAGACATCATACTACTCATTTGTTTATGGTTTCTTTCTATAGTCAAGTGACTCTATTAGTAAGGAATCAGAATATTACTTATTGTAGTGTGATTTAGTTTGCTTTCTTGCAATTTAGATATCATATTGCTTAACTTATTCATGATTGCTTCCCATAAGGTAGATTGAGCTGAAGGCTAAAGGATCAGAAGAGTTGAAGTAGTGTGATTAGTTTCCTTTATGCAATTTAATTTCTTGCAATTTAGATATCATATTGCTTAACTTGTTCATGATTGCTTCCCATAAGGTAGATTGAGCTGAAGGGTAAAGGATCAGAAGAGTTGAAGTAGTGTGAAGTAGTTGATTTGCTTTCAGTCTTTGAGTTGCTTTAAGTTCAATTTTTACTTTCTTTTTCATACAGCAATAAGGATACTGGGCCATTGTCATTAGTTCACTGTTTGATACGTTTACTTCCTCTTAAGAATTGATTTCATTACAGTTGTTTTAGAGCTTTCTTTTTGAACACTTTTAAGTTTGGAAAATCACTGTAGAAATCACCATTACCATCCATACCTAACTTTCATTTTTTCCATCACACACTAGGGAATCCATAAAAGATAAATCTAAAAACAAACTAAAAAAAAACTCAAACACGACAAAAGACTAAGAAAATGGTTATCTTGTACATATAGTACACTTCACTTCGTCAGTTTACGAATCCCGGATTGACATTTTAATCAGCAATTTATAACACACTAAATTGACCAAACATTTTGGCATCGTTGCCGGGGAAGTGAAATTAGGTAGCCAATTTCTTTAAAAAAAAAAACAAGAAAATTTCAAGGAAGGAAAATTGATAACCTCTCAAAGTATGCTCTCCTCTTGCACTTAGTGTGATCTGGAGGATCAGAAAAGAGAAAGTTATTAGTTTAATAGTTTCTTGAGTATGCTCTCTTCTTGCACCTAGAGTGACCTGGAAGATCAGAAAGAGAATTATTAGCCCGACTTGAAGAAAAATAAATAAAAAAATGACATGCATAGAGCAAGAGATTCTAGGGGAAGGTTTTTAGCTAGAGCCAAGAGTTTGATTTTTACAACTCCTTCTACCTCAAGGAATAGACAAGAGACACCTCCATCATCTCCAACCTACACTCCTAGCCCTAGGATTCCTGGAATTCAAGAGACAGTAGTTGAGTTAGGAGACTCTTCCTCACCATCCATCGAATCTGAATTAGGAAAAGATCCTTTCTTTTCTTCTACAGGGAGACACATTGTAATTGAAGAAGTAGAATCATCTGAGGAAGAAGAGGGAGAAATTCCTCCTCGTTCGCCATTAGTAGAGGAACTCGAGGACTCTGAAATCTCTGAGAAAACTACCATGACAGAAGAGGGAGTTAACAGATTTGGTAGAGGTAGAGGTAGAGGAGGGGGAGGAGGAAATAATGGAGGAGGTAGAGGTAACAATGGGGGAAATAGGGATGGAGATAACTCATTTGGATTTCCTATAGTCGATGAGGATTCTCGAGCAACAATGAAAAATATTTCACCATCTGTCCTCCCAAAATTTCATGGGTTAAGAAATGAAGATCCTGAAACATTTCTATTTGAGTTTGAGGTCGTGTGTCGAACCTATGATTATCTGGAAGACTCTCAAAAACTCAAACTGTTTCCTTCAACATTGAAAGGAGCTGCTTTGAAATGGTTCATGGGATTACTCACTCAATCCATTAGGACTTGGAATGATATGAAACAAACATTTCTGGATAGATACATGGATTATTGTATGCCTACCAACCACAAGGATGAAGTATTTAAAATGGTACAAAGAGAAGATGAAAACTTGGAGGATTTACTTGAAATATTCCAATACAATCTGAAAAGAGCAAAAATGAGTAACCTAGATGAGGAGACCTTGAAAGCCCTTCTATTAAAATCCATTAGAGATGAATGGATAGATATTTTGAACATGATGGGAAAAGGAGACATATCTCAACTTCCACTTCATGACATAGCAGAACTGTGTGTCCATCTCTCAAGAGGAAAATCTAAAACTGGAAAAGGGCCTAGAGATCCTTCTCTCATCAGAGCAAACAAATCTGCAACTGGATCAGTAAGTAGGGCTGAGATTGGCAATATGCTTGATGAATTCAAAAATGATATCTTAGGGAGTCTTAGTGAGCAACTAGACACTCTTAAGATCCACAATAAGAAGAAAGCAGAAGCTGAAGCTTTAGCCATCTTTTGCCCAAAATGTAGAAAAAAACATGCTCTCAGGGAATGTCCCTTGGATGCAAAAGTTGTAGAAACATGTGCGATTTGTTCAGAGAATCATGAGACCAAGGATTGTCCTTCAATTCCTGGGCTCAAAGCTGTCTTTCAAGAAGATCCAAATACAATTGAGTCTCTCTGTTTTGTTGCAAGGAGACCTTGGCAGGGGCAACAAAATCAAGGGTTTAACAACTCTATGAACTTTCAACCCCCACCAAATTGGAATCCTTGGCAACAACCTTGGTCCCAACCTCAAAATCCTTTTCAATCATGGGTACAAGGTATGCAAAATCCTTATGGGAGATTTGCTCAATTTTATCAATATCCTCCATCTTTTCAAAACCAACAAGCTCCACAACTTCCAAATCAAAACCCACAACTATCATTGCCATTTCAACAACAACAACCGTCTCAACAAAACCCAAATTCTCAACTCTTGCTTCCATTTCAATAGAAGTCAAATCAACTTCCTTCTCAACCATTGCCAAACCCCAATAACAAAAACCCTCAAAATGCTTACATGGTAGAAGGCCAACAATTTCCTGCCTATATGATTGTTCCTCTCAATGATGTACAACTTAGATCTAGTAGAGTTCTAGATAAACCTTCTATAGATGCCCAAAATCAAAGCATTTTTGAGGAAGAATCTCTTGAGGCCAATAAGGGTTCTGAAGCATCTCTTCAAAACCCAAACACTCAGAAAGAAAAAGAAAAAGAGCTAACCCCCACAACTCCTATAGTTGAGCAACCTGCATCTTCATCCACACCTCCTTTTCCTGAAAGATTACAAATTGACAAAGGGGTGGAAAAACAAATCTTGTTGCCTGACTATGATTTTTTAGATGAGTTGAAGAATGTCTGTATCAAGATACCCTTGTTACAAGCCATTAGAGAGATTCCTATTCTAGCAAAAACAATAAAGGAGTTGAGTCTTAAAAGACCAGGAAGGAAACCTAGAGACACAAGAAGAATCCACCTGGTAGGGAAAATTGGAGACATCATGATGGGAAAAATTACCATGCAGAAGTATGTAGATCCCGGTAGTCCAATTGTCAAAACACATATCAATGGGGTAGAAATTCCAAATACTTTGATTGATTTAGGGGCTGCTATCAACATTATGAGTAGACAGACTATGGAGCAACTGAAACTTCCTAATCTTCTCTTTACACCTACTTTACTGCAACTTGCAGATCGATCAATTATTAAACCAGATGGTGTATTAGAAAACATTTCAGTCTCCTTAGACTCTTGGGAATATCCAGTAGATTTTATGATTTTAACCCCCAAGAGTAATTTAGGAGGACACCCTCTCATCTTAGGAAGACCTTGGCTAGCCACAGCCGATGCTTTCATCAGTTGTAGGTCTGGGGATATGTGTATTTTTGATGGTAATTCGACAAAGAAATTCAATCTGTATCCTCCAGCAAAAGCAATTACAGAAATAGGAGATAATGAGTGGATTAATGATGAAGATACTATACAACCTATCTTTACCATTTCTGAAGTTAGTGAAGATAGTCAAATTCTGAACACATTAGAAAATTTTGAAACATCTTCAAAATATTTCAAGCAAGTGTTTCATGCAAATTTGTGCTCACTCAGAGTTTCTTTGCTCCCTAGTTCAACAATCAGGGTCATTGCCCTCTCCAAGCCCTTCACGCAAATCTATTACCTTCCCTGCCTCTCTGCGAATTAATTCGCATGGAGCGGAGTTTGGGAACGAGAGCCGTCTGATCGATAGATCGACTGATCTAAGGGTCATCGCAAGGGGAAGGCACGCGGAAAATAGCCAGCGAAAAGGTGGTTTTCCTTCAGGAAATGGTATTTCAGGCGAGCAAAAAGTAGTAAGTAGTAATTCGGGTTGGGCACCCGATTCCATTAACTGCTCAACATGTAGCAGTGGAGGAGAGAGGAAAAAATAGCTTTTCAGGTGGGTATCCACCGTTCAAGTGGTCCACCTGAAATCACTGTCAGCCATTGGATCCATTGGTCTTGATCAACGATGGAGGATCGTCGATCATTTTGTTGACTGGGTGAAGTCACTACCGTCGGGATCTAAAATCATATCAACGTCTTGGAGCGAAGTATTCATATCGCATCAACGGATTGTTAAAGGGGAGCAAGAACCATCCGATCGATAGATCAACAGATCTAACAGTCATCGCATGGGGAAGGCACGTGGAAGATAGATAGTGAAAAGGTAGTTTTCATACAGGAAATGGTATTTCGGGCGAGCAAAAAGTAGTAAGTGGTAATTCGGGTTGGGCACCCAATTCCATTAACCGCTCGACACGTAGCAGCGGAGGAGAGGAAAAAACAACTTTTCGGGCGGGTAACCACTGTGCAAGTGGTCCACCCGAAATCACTGTCAATCGTCAAATCCAGTGGTGATGATCAACGGTGGAGGAATGCTGAACATTTTGTTGATCGAGTGAAGTCACGACCATTGGATCTAAAATCAGATCAACAGTGGAGAGTTATATCCGATGGAGTAATGGACGGCAGAGATCAGAGCAGCATAGGGAAATGCGATGAAGTTTGGATCATCGGAACAGAGAGCTGGCAGGGAATGGATGTGCCGATTTGTGATGGGTCGATACTCTGATGGCCGCTGAAGTGCAGATTAGAAATCGGAGAATACGAAGGAGCAGCGCTCCCATGGAAGGCATTAAGCAGAACTCGTCCTCAGTTCTATTATGTCACTTTCAGAATAGCGGTCTGGAAAGCGGAGAATAAAGTAAGCATGGACATCAACAGTGAAGGAAGCAGTAGCTCACGCAAAATAAGACTCAGGAAGCACATCAGAGAAAGGAACAGTAAGCATCACAAGGATCTCAGAAGAAGCAGTGGCATACTACAAAAATAACACAATGAGCTATGAAGGAGAGAACTCGATCAATTACGACAAGAAGAACCAGCCAACTCAGGAACAATTAGTCTACAAGCCTTGAAGAAGTTACAGCAAATCTATGATTTGTAAATTTACTTTCCTAGTAGGTCAGTTTGTCAGGAAGTATTTAAGAATAGTCATAAAAATACATGAAATTTTGAACTCAAGCATAGGAGAGAGGACTGCGCTCCCATCTCATTGGAAAGTTTATTATCATGCTATAGTCGATTGTAATAGGAGCTTGCTCCAACACAACTTTTGGTAATATATCAACTACCCAACCTTGTTAAAAAAAAAAAAAAAATTTAAGCTAATATGATTTGCAAAAAATTAAGTGAAATAGTTTGAAAACATATGTGGATTATGGTGACTTACTTTTCTGCCTAATTAATATATTTGGGTATTTGTTTGCAAATAAAATAAAAAAATAAAAAATCTAATTACTTGACGAACTAGGGTTCATTGAAGCAACTAGGTGTATTGAACAGTAAATACAAAATGTAGAGGTGAAGTAAATTCACTAGAGGTTACCAATCACCTGAGAAAATTGAAAAATACAAGGCCTTTTTGTTGCTTTCTACCTAATGCACATGTAGCTCCTGCATTCATTAATCCAAAAGGCATTTTCTGATATGCATATGTTCCCCACTCCATTCTGAATGTAGTTTTTAATTAGTCTTCTGGATGAACAAGGATCTGATTGTATCCTGAAAATCCATTTAAAAAAGACATTAATTCAGAACCAGCAACTGATTGCAGAACTTGTTCCATTGATGGGAGGGGAAAATTGTCTTTTTGACATGCCTTATTTAAATCCCTGAAATCAATACAAATGTGAATATCACCATTCTTCTTTCTAACCAATATAAGATTGGAAACCCATTTGGAATGTCTCACTAGAAAAATGATTTTATCTTTTAAAAGTTTATTCAACTTGCTTTTAATCTGAGTTTCCAAATTCAGATGTATCTTCCTAAGTTTTTGCTAAATTGGTTTAACATTTGGTACCATTCGTATGATGTGTTGAATTATGGAGGCATCATAATATTTTAGATATTGATAATTCCAAGAAAATATATCTTTATATTTCTTTAACAGATGAATAAATGCATTTCTTTCTTTAGACGAGAGACCAAGACCTAAGATAATATTTTGGGCTTTTATATCAAATCCTAGGTTAACTAATTCAAATCTCAGAGTTGAACTTTGAATTTTGCAGTTGTTGACCTTTTAAATATAACTTTAATATCATAAAGATCCTCAATCTTAACTACAGGTTTTGACAGAGCATTTATTTCCTTTGATTTATTCAATTGAGAATCATGTTTGTTCTCATCAATTTCTTGGTCAAGATAGGATTATTCGAATGTTAAAAAATCTAGGATATCTCTATCATAATTGAATACTCTATGAATGGTAACATTATCGGGAATGGATGGGCGAAAAATAAACTCTATAGAAAATCTGTCTGGATTAAAAATATTTAGATGGGATTAATTTGGATGCAACGTTGGCCAAAAGATCAGCACTAGCGTTCTATATTATTAGTATTGGAGAAATAGTGAATACTACAAAATGTGAAGTAAGATTTTGAATTAAGGATTGATAATGTCTAAGGTGGTTTGAAACATAATGAATATTGTTTCTGACTTGTTTTATAACGATTTCGGAATCACCAAAGATGAGAATATATTCAACACCAAGATTTATCTCTTTATACAATCCTTGTACCAATGCTTCATATTCTGCAATATTATTAGTACATTCAAAATCTAGCCTACATGATAGCACTGCTTTTTCACCAGTAGGGTTTATTAATATACTTCCAGTTCCTGCACCTTCATTAGATTTAGAACCATCAAAATAAAGCGTCCAAAATAAAGATTTGTGTTTATTTACAATAGTGTCTACAACATTAATACATCGAGTCAAATATGTTTGCGAATAATTTTCAATTTGAGAAGAAACAAAGTTTGCTAAAAAAGGAGATTCATGAGCTGTAAAACTTCCAAAGAAAGATTCTGAAGAATAATTTCCAAAGATGTTATTTGTAAAAATTATAGGCTCGTTCTCTTCATCCAAATCAGTAACTGAGTGTTTCGTATGCTTTTCTCTATCTACTTGAATCTGATTTGGTTTGTCGTTGTAAGGAAGCCATATATGCGACCAATTTGTGGCGAAATAACCATGTAATTTCTCAAACCAATCTCTGCTTAAGATAAGACAGTAGAATTCAGGAATATCAGCAACCAATATATTAATAATCTAACAAACCCTTGAATTTGAGGATAATCTTATCAAAACATAATTTAATTCTCCTAAGCCCTTGACTTTGGTTATATCTAATTGCACAATTTGCACATCAGATTTTTCAGGCGTTATATTCGGATTGAGACAAACTGAATAGCATTATATTTGAAGAAGCACCTAAGTTTATAAGTGATATGGATTTAAATAGGAACGCAACAAATTACAGAGATAACCATAAACACAGATATGCAATGGAAATAATACTTCATTTCATTAATGTAAAATATTGAAATATGCTTACAAACAGAAGTGGAAATGAACCAGCTAGGGCGATGGTAGCTTATTGAGAAGAGATGTGGCGGCTACATGCCTCTGAACTATGTTACAATGAGGCTCGAAGGCCTATTTATTGTTGAGAAATAATTGAAAACCCTTAACATCCCAAAACCTAACCCTAGAAGATGAAACACCAAATTGTGGGCCCCGTTTTGGGTAAGTTGGTACATCAACTTCCCGGGGTCGTAACTTTGGCACCCAATCTTCGTTTGACATGTGCAATAGCTCATTAGAAAGATCTATCCAAGCACTACAACTTTGGGAAGAGAATCATCAGTCCATGGACCCATGTTTCTCCCAGATTTCCCAAAAAAAAGTCGTTTAGGGCCTCAAAATGGCTCCGGAAGTTCAGGACTCAAAAAACTGCTAAAAATAGTAAATTGTGCTACAATTAAGGAAACTGAAAAACTAAAAGAGACAATTGTGGGGGTCCAAATGGGATAGGTGGGTGGCCACCAACATCCACCTGGACCATTCCTCCCCCCAGGAAGCAATGGTCCCCATTGCGTTGAGTTCCTCCATCTGCTGAACTTGTTCTACAATCTCTTATGTGTCCAGTAATGGTGGGAAGCATGGTCGACGATAGTCCACATTGAACAGTTGGTGCAGACGAAGGAATGGAGGAATGATGTGCTCCAAAGCATTGTTCCCCACAACCTTGGTACTACTGTAAGGACCATATCAGAGTGGTCTGAGCTTCTGATGGGCTCTTGTAAGGCGTTCTTTCTGCAGATGTAACCAAACTTTTTCACCCACCTGAAACTTGTGTGGTACCCCTGTGGGTGAGGGGAAGTTGTTCCTGTGTTCTGTCATGACTGTATCCCTTTGTTGCTGCTGCTGCGTGGAGGAACCCTTCGTGGGGGTCATGGATGTAGCAACGATCTTCCCCTTACTTTGGGAGCGAACCAGACAGAAAATGAATTTCCTAGTCTGGGAGATGAGCTTGCTGCCTTTCTTGGCAGTTGTCAAAGAGGTGGTGGTAGGTGGGGCTACCTCCGGTATCCTGTATAATGAATTACACAAAGAAATAATGACAGCACGAGGCCTTAACTCATACACAGCATGTTGCCTCCACAAGTATGGCTGGCCTAATAGTACATCACAAACATCCAAAGGTGTAACATCACACAATACCTCGTCTGTGAAGGGCTTGATGCTATAGGGAAGGCAGCACTGTTGGCGAACTTTGAGATCTCGTCCTTCATGAAGCCATCCGATACTATATGGCTACGAGTGTGGTGTAGTCGGTAGGCCCAACCACTTCACAACCTCTGCTCAAATGAGGTTCTTTTAGCTGCCACTGTCGACAACGAATTGTAGCGGTGAACCCTTCACCCACATCTGTGAGTGGAAAAGACGCTCCGCCTCCTCTGGATATTCGAGCTCATTCTTCTATATCTTGGCGGTGACAACAGTGATGCTGGGCTCCGCATCAATGATTTGCTTCCCTTTGCCATTCCCCTTGTCGAGTTCTGACTCAGGGTCAGATATGCATCTGATTTTGAAGCCTTCAACTCGGCCACCAGTGACTGCTTGATCTGACACTCACTTGTGTTGTGAGTGGGACTCTTGTGGAACTCACACCACTTTCCTGTGTCCTTCTTCAACTTCATGGTATTGTTCTTTTCTTGCGGCTTCGACGAGTTGTCTTGGGTCACCCTGCCTTGGCTTTGTCCTTTGGTCTTCGGATTTGCAAATCCAAAGTCTCGCTTCTTCTGTTTGAATTTTTGCTCGATTTTGACAGCATATCGGTATGCCATGTCGAGTGAGGAGATGTTCAGGAACTCTATCTCTTCCTGGATGTACTTGTGTAGGCAGTCGTGGTATTTGAGTACCAAATGTAGCTCAATCCTTGATACCCAATTGTGTGCGAAGGGTATGAAAATTTTTTGTGAACTCAGGCACATCTTGGTCCTGTCCCTGCCGTAGTATGGTCCACTTTATGTGTTTGTCCTCATAGCTTTTGACAGGGTAGTACTGCTCCTTAATGGCATCCCGGAATGAATCCCAAGTGGGTGCGGCTAAAAATAGTGAGCCTGTATTTTCATCCTTCTGTTCGCAGTAGGTTTCCCACTAGTCCTTGACATGGGGGGCTGCTTTGAGAAGAGCAAAAACAATCTTTTCCCGACTCGAAAATTCATGAACAGAAAAATACCCATCTAGCAGATTTAACCATTTATCTACGACATCTGCGTCTATCTGACCCTTGAATATGGGGATTTCAAAATTAACTTGTACCTTAAACGGTGTGGCATTTCCAGATTAGCTGTTGGAAGCCGATGCGTCACCTCTGGGTAGCCGCTGAAGGATCTGCATAAAGTTTTCCATCATCGCATTCCTTTGTGAACATTTTTATTGAAAATCTCAAAGGTCAATAAGAAAGGAGGGGTATGATAATTGGACCGATCTCCAATTAGAATTGCATTTAAGGCATCAATCTTGTTAGGAGTATCATCTGGAGGCTTTCATTTTCCTAATGAGGCTTTTTCAATTGGAAAAGGAGATGTAAGGACAACATTTAATTCTTTTAGAAAAAACTTTTGTTGTTGCTTAAGTTTACTTACCTCATACATGGAAATATTGGCTTTCACTTTCTTCATATCTTCCACAATATTATACTCTATATCTTTATCAGAAATAATAAGAGTTTTTGATGTAGAAGGAGAATTGGAAGAGGATGGGATGGATTCAGTAGATTTGGGAGGAGACTTCTTCGTTTTGTTTTATCATTATTGACAGGAGTGACTGGTCTTTGTTTTGCACTTGAAGAAGGTGAATCAATGGAATTTTTACTTCTAGTCTCTACAGGTAAGGCTTCTTATTCTTCCTCATTTTCTGATGTAGTGAGGATGAAATCCCATAATCCATGTGCTTTGACTAACTCTTCTTCTTCCTCATTTTCTGATGTAGTGAGGATGAAATCTCATAATCCATGTGCTCTGACTAGCTCTTCTTCTTCCTGGAATTCATCGAAAGATAATGTTGTTTCTTCCTCTTCCTCCTCTTGATTAGATTTCGCATTTGATATGACATTAGGAGGTTGAGGGTTTGTTGTCTGGGATCTCCTAAAAGATCGGAAAGGTTTTTTAGAAGACTTGGTTACCTGTTTTTTGATATCTACCGTGTCATTTGACATAGATTTAAGAAAATTTTGTAATCCTTCAAGATCAAAAGGATCTTTAGGAGTTTTCTTCTTTGTTTCCTCTTTAAGAGTCATTTTATTAGATTTCCTCTCTTCTTGAGCAGTTTTCTTCTCTAAGGAAAGAATCCTTTTTTCTACAGTTATTGACTCTTTCATATTATCAACTAAAGTGGCTCTATTAGCCCTATCTACAAAAATTGTGATATTAGAAGGAAGAGAAGAAATATACCACTCAATTTGAACATCAACACCAGGTTTAGAGCTATCTCGAATTTTATTTAACAATTTATTAAACTTGGAATTGAAATCTTTGATTTTATCATTGGGGTTGGCTTTAAGACTGGATAGATCATTGATTAGAGTAGCAATTGTGCGATCATCACCAAACTTGGTCAAAAATTGTTCTTCAAATATATCCCAACTAGTGATAGATGCTAATGGTAATGAGAAGTACCATGAACCTGCAGATCCTTCAAGGGTATATGGGAATGATCTCACTACGTAATCTTCTTATACTACTCCATTAAGATTAATGGCGAGCATAAAATTATGGAGATTTTCTTCAGCAGGGAGTCCATCGTCAGGATTGAACTTTGGTAGCCATCTTTCAGGATGCTTTGGTAGAGGATGGATAGGTACTGTCATTTGAACAACTCCACGACTAGTCCATGGTCTAGCTGCTGGTGGATTTTTTTGTTTACTTGCCATTATGGGAATTTGAAAAGAGGAAGTTGTAGTGGTAGGAGAGGCTGATTGTATGGAAGAATTAGCCCCTGTGCTAGCACTGCTTGAACTAGCACCTGTTGGTTGGGAATGAGTGACAGAGATGAATGGATCAACTGGATGAGAAGAAGCTAATGAGGCGGAATGAAATAAAGGTGTTTTTGGTCGAGATGAAGATAAAATATCACTAGTGGATGATTGAACTTCATACTTTTGGGTTCTTCTTCAATGGGAAGGTAAGGGAAACTCAAATGGAGTTGTCCCAAATTTCTCACTTTAAGAACGAGTCAAAATACGTGAAGTGGGAAAAGGTGAGGATACGGTACCTTCAGATAACTTAGAATGTTGAGTCTTTTCTTGGGAAATAGATATTCCCTCTAATTTCTCAATTAAAGTCTGAATTTAAGGTAACTCATATAAAGGAGGTTGAACGGTTGTCTTGGGGCGTGTACTAGGAGATTTGGTTACAACTTTCGGTCTAGGGGTTGGAGATTTCGAGTGAGATCTCGAAGTAGAGGGAGATTTTGAGGGCGAATGACTCTTTAGATGACCTTTTGATTTAGGATTAGACTTTATTTCCATTCATAGTCGGGGCCGTCCTTCTAGCACCAAAAATGTTGAAGGCTAGAACTTGATTTCCTCAACATCGGGGAACACACCCGATCAGGAGCTTAAAGCAACTCTGTTTCCGTTGAAATTGATAGGTCCGATTGGGTATAAAAGGACCAGTTTCCCATTTTAAGGAGATTTAATATAGTAACAGCATGAAAACTGATGAAATGGTTTTATAGTTAATGGTAAAATTACTGAATAAACTTATTCTATGTTAGATCTAATGCTTTTGTGATCCCAACGATGTGATTAATCCGAAAGACTTATATCTAAACTTATTCTACTTATTTCCCGAGATAGTACATCTTTATATGTGATTCAAAGAAAGATTTCATAAAGTAAATAAGGATATAGATCATTCAGTACTTTAATGAAACAAAGCATATATGATAAACTAAATTAATTAAATAGTTAATTAATTTAGTTAGTTAAAACTCAATCACATAAAAAGATCTCATTATCCCATACATAATCACAAACCATCCAATCCTGCACATCAATAGTGATAATGACTGATTTTTTTCAAAGAATTTATATAACGAAATAACGCATAAGAGATTCACTATCTAATTCAATAATACATAATGATATCATAAAGGTAATAGTACCCGATTCATTAGCATTATGCTTATGAAAAAGATAGCTTTCGGGCTCAGATTCTCAATTAGATGACATTGGATCAAACAATAGTGCATGTTCAAAGTTGTCTTCTCAAAATTATGGACCCCTTTCTAAATGCATGAAAGGGGTTTAAATAACCTATTAATATTACAGAAATAGTAAACTTAAAAATAAAAGTCTTCAAAAAATATTTAACAAACTAATCCAAGATAAAGGACAACTAAATTTCTGATATGTTGCAACAAGAACTCATGATTGTGCTCCAAATTGATTCTTCATCTTCTCTCTAAGATTGTATATGTATGTGAGTGGCTTTAGCTATGGCGGATGTACTAGATGCATGCACATTTATCCCGTAAACACTGCATCATTAAGCGTTGGAAGAAATTGTACTATTGCGTTTAAGAGACACCTCAGCACGAGCCACTGACTATGAGGCTTCATTAGAAAATGCCAATAACTTTCAAGGTTCGCTTGTGATAAACTCTGAATATATTGAACTTTCTTTTTTGATGTTTCTTTCCAAGATTGTTTCAAAGCTTTGACATCTGGCAAGGTGTCATTTGGGCATTCCTGAATTAGATTGGCTTGCAATAAGCTATCTGTGATGTATTCTGTGAAATTTGAGGCAATATTTCTAGCTCTGATAATAGCCATTTCTACCCATTTCATTTTGATATCCCAGTCACGAAACACGATATCCTCCTATGATTCTTAAATCCAGGAAGATCAGATTATCTTCCCTGAGCATTATCTTGCCAATCTATATACTCAGAGATTTTCTCATCGATATCTTCATAAAATGTCCTCAAATCAGATAGTTGATTTACAAAGGAATCTCTAGTCTTTGACAAGTCATGAATTAAGGCCAATTTGTGACAGAAAATAGCCTGTTGTTTTGTTAAGAGTATGTCCAGTTCTAATTCTTCCTTATAGATTTCATTTATATCTGGATTTTCTCTCATCTAGTCTATCCTTTGTTTCAATTGCAGTATTTGTTCATCCTTGTCCATCACTTCAGATTCAAATTGTATTTTTAAATTATTAAATCTTTTCTTTAGCTCGGTAAGATTTGCTTTCCATTATTTCTCAATCGCTTTCTTTTCTATCTAACAAGTTTGTTCCAATTGAACAATCCTTTGATCCTTTTCTTTCATTAGAAGTTTTATTTCTACAGCTTTATCAATGGTAGCACTAGCATGAGCTCTTGTGAACTAAGATAATATGTTCAATTCCTCATCAGGGGTTGTTTGAGTTCCTTTCCAAAAAACTTGAGAAGGAGTCTCATTTGTAACTAGCACTTGTTATTGTTATAGTTTTACTTTCTTCCTTGAACTTCTCATTACTTCTTTATGATTTGGACTATATGTACAAAGGCAATATTTCTTCAATCTTGAGGACTATCTCATCAGTAGGAAATGTTTGAATTATCTCCATATCATCGGCAACAATTGATTAATTGAAAATCTAAGCATTAATATTATTCTTGGGAGTTTTAGGAATAACATCCCTTTGGGAAGCCTCAACAATAAACGTGTTTTTCCATGTAGTCTCTGGAACTTGCTCTGTCTCTTTGTTGATTGTAACTTTCTCTGCTTGTATATCGGCCGAGACACCTGTAACCCGAGCTTCTTCTATTGTCAAAACACAGTTGAAATCCTCCCATAATTCATCCATTTTTTTCTCCTCTTTAATTTCACTTGTTTGTTCAACAACTATAGTAGCTGTTTCGTAGACTTGGGAAATAATTGGAGCTTTTGAGGAGAAGTTGATGCATTTGAAGTTTCTGAATTCTATCGAAATTGCTTTAACGGGGATTCTGGAAAATGGGCTATTATTCGCTGACAATATTGATTGAATCTAATCAATTCGTCAGGACTTAGATGGTCTGCTACTAATTTCTCTACCATATAATATTTTGGAACTGTTTCAAAAAAATCATCAAACTTGTCTGGCTCGTTTGAAAATGGTTTGAGCTTAGCCTGTGTTGTAACATATTTCACTACACCGTGCGGGTCAGATGGTCTGTTTAGTATGGTTGGAAAATTAAAGGCTTTTAGTTGTTCAATTCAATTGAGGAATGCTTGAAATTCTCTAAGGCATAGGTACCACAGGGAATGGGAAAACATGGCCCGGCGAATTTCTTGGCATCTTTAAGTACTTTAGTTAAGCCCTTACCAATTGTTTGATAAGCGACTTCCTTGGCCAACAACTTATCTGGGACAAAAGGGGCAAAACATGAGGATGGGAAAGGCTACCAAAAACCCGAATGTAAGTAAATGACTCTTACCCAAACCACTTTCCTATAGGATTTAGGTCTTTATCGGCTTCTACGGTAAGTCTAGGGGATTTTCTACTAAGGACCTCTTGGTGGATAGGTAGCATGACCTCATGACAAATTTTGTAGAAGTGAGCATGGTATTTGGATTCCCAAAGGATATCAAGATAAAAAAGATATAGGGCTAGGAAATTGGTCTGTCCATTTCCATCCAAGAGATGGAAAATCATAAGAAAAACAAATTGTGTCCATGACATAGGTGCTCATAAAGAAAAGAGGAGTTGTTCTTTCAAGAACATTGCACTTTTGTCTGTAATTGCATATTTGGGTGGTCAAATTGTTGGATAATATAGTCGCCCAATCCATGATACAGCATCAGCAAAGGCTTCTATCAATGGCACCCATTCTTCAGATAATTTCTGCGTATTTTGCTATCCATAGAGGCAAAATAACATAGCAGTAATATGAGAGAAAGGGCCAATAATAGAGGCTATTGAATACATACCCCTGTCCTCTCACTTGTGTTTGTTCAGGTCCCTTCTCTATTCTCTAGTTAGGTCCGCAAGGTTTAGATTCTCTTGCATGAATTTCTGGACGAATTCTGTATCATATCTCTTCTGTGGTTGAGGTAGATGATACATTTTCCTTAAATCCCCAGCTTTAAAAGACCCAACAACTGTCTTCTTTGGAGCTATAAACATTATGTTTGTAATATCCAGCTGGTCGACAACCCATCTCACCATATTTGTATATGGTAGAATTTTAGGCAACAATTTTGTGAAGAAATGAATTGGCCACATCATTCCATGTGGCTCTAGTACTTGTAGGAGAATCATCAGTAGTAGTAGTTTGTTTCACAATTATCCTTGGATTTTCATCCTCAAATAGTTCGTATATCTCCTAGAACCTGCATTCGGAGTGCATGTAGTATCTGTAAATAATGGAAACATCTCAGACACTTCTTCAGGTGCCAAGACTAGTTCTTGTTGTACTATGGACTTCCTCCTTTCCTTGATTATTCTTGACATGTCCTTTTACTGATCTTTATTAGAATTTACCTATAAAGAAACAAACCAAGATAAGCAACAAGAGCTTCGAAGGATGCAAATAGTCATCTCAATTCAATGCGAGTTTTATGAAAATCCTTTCACATTAACTAAAAATTATTACAAATCAACAAAAACCTCAAAATTAGAAATATGTAGAGTGGTCATTTAATTTCCAAATGTTTGTTCACATGATACAGACACTTGTCATTATATCGGAAAATATTTTATCGGCATGTTGTATCGGGTGACATTACATAGCTCATCGATCTACGATTTTAGAAATGTATATAGGCGCGGAATCAATATTACCGAAATACCAAAGTTTAACAGAACACAATATCGGCATTCATTAATTAACGGAATGCGATATCGGATCGACATTTCGTATTTCATCTTATCTGCTTTTTGCATTTCGCATTTTGCAATCTTGCATTTCGCAATTTCGTATTTCGGCTTATCGCAATTTCACAATCGGCTTTTCGTTGTTTAGCTTTTCGGTTATCCTTTGAAATCGTTGACACCATGCGTACCTTTTAGTAGGACCAATTCTTTTATAGGTTTTTCATTTATTGGTTTTGATTTTGTGATTCATTTACACTTGTAATTCATCTTCTAAAACTACAAAAGGATTCCTAAAAATGTTTTATGACCTTATTCACAAACTTTCTTATTTTATTCAAAAATCAAAGAATAAAAATAAAACTTATCCTATTTTATCTAAACAAAGAAGGATTATATCCTAAAAAATTTAAAGGGTCCCCATTATTCTTTCTCCTAAGTCTAATGATAATGGGGGGTTGTTGAGTACCACAACACATCGTTAGAAGAATTAACTGAATTCGGTTGTTCTTCTGATTGATGCGATGAAGCAAGAGACGTTTGCACTAGATTTACATGTGCATTGTTTTTCTTTGGTGGGTTGTTCTATTGAGGAGTTGGGAAAGCAGAATATTGGTTCTCATGTCCTTGTTTAATGTATTGGTTCAAGGGAGCAGACATTTTATCCATACTCCAGGAGGAGTATTTATTTCCCTGTGGGGGATGAAACGAGCTTCCTTGGGGGGGCTGGTGCTGGTTAACCCTGTTGCCTATATTTTGTATAGGTTTGGGTTGACCATTATAATACCCAATATTTTGTAATGGTGGCATAGCATGATAAAATGGGTCATTCATTAGATACGCAGGGTATTGGTTTCTATTGTTGTGATGTCTTTGGGATAGAGCCCCAATTCATATGTCAGTAGTATTGGATGCGCCTGCTATTTCTCAATAATATTGTAGGCACAGGGCATCTAGGAGTACGTGGTAAATGTACTCCGACTAGTTGTATATCAACTCCAGTTGCTCAGCTTTATTGATGGATTCTTTTAGTCACGTCCTTTGAGATTTCATAAGTGAGGGATCTCAAGAAAATGGCCAGGAGGACTTTATCTTCAAAATTAGTTTTGCACAAGCTGAAGAATTTCCACCATTCATGGATATGGTTTGAGATGTGCGTAGCTTATGTTTGCTTGAAATTGGTTAGAAGCTCAAACCCAAAATCATGGTGGATTGGGAGTTGGAAGAAAGTAAGGAATTCTTTAAATAATGAGCTAAAGCTTCTGTGAGACGTAGAGGGTTGTTCTATATACCACTTCGCAGTAGACCCTATTAGGGTGCGTTTAAATTTCCTTAATCTAATAATATATTCTATGATATTGTTATATGAAAAACATAGGTGAAATTTCATGATGTGGTTCCTTGGGTCTTCACCCTGCTTTCCCTCAAATTTTGGAATATCTGAAGGGAGATTTGTGGGCATAGCTGGCCAATTTTGGCCATGTTCAATTGGGTCATTTGTGAGCTTGCTTAAATCTGGGAGATTTAGCAAAGCTAAAAATGGGATTTGTGCATTTTCTCCCATCGGAAAGTGATTATGGACAACTATGTGCAATGGAGTCCTTTGTGGGGATGTCATAGGAGGATTACCCTAGTGGGTAGCTCGAGGATTGTCCAGAGGAGAAGTGTGTGCGCTCCCAAAGGGGGTAGCATCTGGGGATCCTTTAGGAGTGGTGAAGGGTGTCCCTTTCCATGGAGGAGTTCCGAGAAAAGTTGCACCAATAAAGGAAGATCCAATAATGATGGCCGAATGACGTCTTCTCCACCTAAACGGTGAGAGTCTTGGTACACCTCCCAGTAATGGGGGGAGGTTCAAAAAACACCTAGATCGATGGGGAGTCGTGGGGTCCCCTATGATGTCGACTTAGATTGTGCACTACTTTGATTTTAGTGATGCGCAGAGATATATATATATCAATGCAAAATGGATCACATACATAAAGAAAATTGAAAATATCAATGGTTTACTTTCCTTTAATTAAACTATGTGACCAAGAAAACAAAAAAGGGGTTTTTGTTTGTTGTGTATGATAAATAGTCCTATGAAGACCTAATCATCTTGTCCACTCTCAAAGTAACTGGGCCTTGCAAAGATATCCTCTGATGGGTCTTGGGGCAATGTCCCAAAATAACTGGTGACACCTTCTAGCAGCCGAGGAATCAACCAAGGTAATGGTAATGAGGGTCGAGTGTTGCCTGCACTATCACCTATAGGGAAGGATGCCCTAGATTTAGACACTAAATACCTTCGTTCCAGATGAGAATTTGATTATTTAGATTCTTGGTAATCAGTTACCACTACCAAGCACTAGATGGGTACCATTATTATTATCTTATTTCTTATGCGCAAAAGAAAGGTTGAGTATGATACTTTGTTGAAACAAATGCATGAGGACTTTGTTATGATACTTTCATGGAAACAAATGCATAATAGCTTTGTACATAAATGATAGAGAAACTATGATGGGTTCTTGAAAAATAACTATGTGAAAGGAACACATGTGCAAAAACATAGAAACAATAGTTTATTACATGTGTGAAAATATAACTATGGTGTTATATATTTTAAAGAGAAACATGGATTTGTAGAACTATTGGGTTAGATCTTTAAAAAAGAAATATGCTTTGGTGTGAATAAGAATTGTGGAAGGTAAAACAAGTATTTACTTGAATAAATATACAAGTTATTTATTATGACATGCTTGATAATTATTGGTGCACAATGTTGTTCGAAGAAGCATGTTGTGATATATATTTGCAACTCATGCACATGAGTAGATGTTAAAAGATCACTTTTAGGGATTGATTATTGATTGATTAATATTGTAAGTAATCTTGTTGCCAAAGCTTGTTGACGACATCAATGACAGGAAATGATGGCGGTTTATGCCAAAGAAAAATGATGTTTAACATTGTGGTAGGTAAAGAATTAACAATCCATGCTCATGAGTACGATTTGTAGGATCATACATTGATAGAACAATCATGCCACAAGGAAGTAGAGAGCGGTGATGTGTAGGTAAAGGGTTTCATGGAAAATGTAATAGTTTTTAGCTAGTTATGTGACATTTAATGTTATTTCATTGTAATATTTTATGACAATGGATAAGGGATGGAATCCCTTATAGGCCATTGAGTGAGGGGTGAAAACCCTCATGAGCATTTAATAATAAAATTAAACGTTTGCTGGTTTTCACCCTACGAGGTTTCCAGGGTATATCAGTGTTCAATGATGTGATTGCTTATTGTGTCAGATTGATGGTGTTGAATCCTTGATGATGTCGATTCCTTATTTGATGTGATAATTATAATGTCAAGTATGTGATTAATTAATATGGTTAAGGGAATCATGAAATGGATGCAAGGTTCATGAGACAATTTATGTTAATATACTACAACAGTGGTTGTCAATGGTTATGCAACTTACTGTCCTCTATTGCAATTTACTTTATGTACTAATGAACATTATATCTAATGGTTAATGAGGAATGTGGAGTTGTGATTTGGATAATTACTTGTGGGTAATTTGTGTAAAAAATTCTAACTCCCTGCTTTTACATGTGAGGTTACCGGGGTATGTTACATTAGGAAATTGGGTACCAAATCCAACTTCCTTGTTAGGAAATTTGGTCGTCTCAGGTTTCCACCAAAGCCAACTTCCTTCTTAGGAAAAACGGTCGTCTCAAGTTTCTTTTGATCATAGCTTCATAGTGGAATTTTTGTGGGCAAATAATGACTTGTTATTTATTATATTTTTAATGTTGTTTGTTATTTTCATAAAAAGTTTTACTTTCTATTTTAATATTTTAATAATTTTTTTGATATTTTATTTTATGATTTTTAGTAAGTAAATATTTTTAATATTTAGTATAATAGTAGATTTTTTTTGGGCTATATTTCAAAAGACTTTGTATTAAAAAAAAATCCCTAAATCTTATGAGTACTAAATCAAGAATAATTATTTTGAGGTTTATTTTCATCCACATGCAGTCCAATAAAAACCATAATAAATTGTTAATGAGTGTTAGTTAAAGGAAAATTACTTCATTTATTTACTTTATATTTAAATATTTTAATAAAATTTTTGATATTTTATTTTATGATTTTTAGTAAGTAAATATTTGTAATATTTAGTATAATAATAAAAAAAATTATGGGCAAATAATGACTTGTTATTTATTATATTTTTAAAGTTGTTTGTTTATTTTAAAAGAAGTATATATATATATATATATATATATATATATATATATATATATATATATATATATATATATATATATATATATATATATATCTGTTTCAAAAGACTTTGTATCAAAAAAAATCTCTAAATCTTATGAGTAGTAAATCAAGAATAATTATTTTGAAGTTTATTTTCATCCACATGCAGTCCAATAAGAACCATAATAAATTGTTAATGAGTGTTAGTTAAAGGAAAATTACTTCATTTAAGTTACCAAAGGTTAAAACTATGAGTAGAAATATAATAATCCTATTTTTTTCATAAAAAAATTTACTTTCTATTTAAATATTTTAATAAATTTTTTGATATTTTAGTTTATGATTTTTAGTAAGTAAATGTTTTTAATATTTAGTATAATAGTAGAATTTTTCTAGCACAAATAATGACTTGTTATTTATTATATTTTTAAAGTTGTTTGTTTTTTTAAATAGTGTTTAGGAGAATAATATATATATATATATATATATATATATATAAAGACTTTGTATTAAAATAAAATCCCTAAATTTGATGAGTACTAAATCAAGAATAATTATTTTGAAGTTTATTTTCATATAATAATCTTAATTTTTTCATAAAAAGTTTTACTTTCTATTTAAGTATTTTAATAAATTTTTTGATATTTTATTTTATGATTTTTAGTAAGTAAATATTTTTAATATTTAGTATAATAGTTGAAATTTTTTGGGCAAATAATGACTTGTTATTTATTATATTTTTAAAGTATTTTTTTTAAATAGTGTTAATTACAAAATTGAAAAATAAAATTTGTTTTAAAAATAGTTATTTTCATATATATATATATATATATATATATATATATATATATATATATATATATATATATATATATATATATATATATATATATATATATATATTGGGGATGCCTATCCCCAATAGTCTTAACCTAAACTATAAAAAAAATTGTGGCCCCTGTGGGGAAACTTAATTTTTTCAAGTTATGGTTGTTTTGAAAGAGGCTTATTTCACTTATGGGGTGACTTTGTAAGCCAAAATAGACAAAGTAACCAAAGATCCAACAATGGATGGTCTTTGAGTACAAAGTGTATGGAGGCTTAGTGTGTGATGCAATGTGAATATACAAGTGTGATAAGATTCGGATATGTGATGGTCCTTTTCAATATCCTTTTAATTACAATAGGTGTTGGTTGTTCCTTGCATGGAAAAATAAATTTGTTTTTGGATTATGGGCCACTTACTTTTTCCTATTAAACTATGTGGATTTTAATGAGGGAGATGGAAATTCAAATATTTTAAAGAAGTTTTTCATATGCAATCCCAAGTTCATCTAGGATACACAAGGGAAGCAGGTATTATTCACTTTCTTTACTAACATTTGCTCGCAGTCCCAAAAAAATTTGCTTTGGTTTGTAATATGATTCATGGATAATGACCACTTACTTACTTTACTAATTAAGCTAATATGATTTAGAAAATATTGAAGCTTATTATTAGCACAAGGGCTTGCTAAGTAAGATGCTTCCAGGCCTAGGGTTCACAGTAGCCTCATGCAGCAGCTCACAGCAGCCCTAATCGCAGCAAGCTCACGCAGCAGCACGCAGCTGCCCTCAGTGGCCTCCTACTGTTGAGGATCGATCAACATGGAATCATCAGAGGATGAAGAGCCTCACTCAGATAAACAGCGAGTAAATGAAGGAACAACAAAAGCTTTCACTTCTCTCATTTCTGCAATGGGTTTGGCAAAGAACCGACCATCAGTTACCAACTTTGTTAAAAGATGAGAAGACATCCTGGAAATATCACTCCCTCCAGCCCTTCCTCGTAAAGCAGCACTCTCCCTGGTAGAACGTGGATTACTTGGGCAGTTTACAAGGTTATGGCCATCACCAAAAACGGTCCAAAAATGGGTAGAAAGGAACTGGTCTGCAACAATAACCAGAAAAAATCTCAATCAGGTTTTGTGGAAGATGATACTACACCTTCCACTTTGAAACCAAGGATCGAGATCTAATATTTAGGAATGGCCCATACTTTATGGATACAAGGGTTTGTATCTAAACAGATGGATGCTGGATTTCGACCCAGAAATGGATATACCCAATGTCGTTCTCGTTCGGGTCAGATTGTCGCATCTTCTCCTCCACTGTTGGGGAGACGATTCAGTTAAAGCCATAGGAAATGCAGTTGGGAAATACATAGACAGGTGTCAGCCAAAGGAAAACATGCATGCATGTGCCAGAATCTGTGTAGAGGTGGATATAGGAAAAGGGCTTCCAGAAGCCATCAAAATTAAAGTGGATCAGTGGATGCATATACAACAGCTGGACTATGAACAAATCCCCTTCAAATGCAGGGTATGTCATGAATATGGTCATTTTGCTAATATATGTACAAAAAAAATAAAAAAATAATGAAAACAAAAAGATTGAAGACCCAGAAAACAACAGGGAACAGGTCAAAATAAAGAAGGCAGTCCATAAACAACCAAATATTTCTTCTACGCAACCCTCCATATCCTCTGATCTCCATCCTCTATCACCAAAAGCTAACAACAATTCTCTTGCTAGCCTCAACCCTTTTGAGCCACTGGATCCCTCTGTCCCCCCATCTCTTGGACCCAGGTCCAGATCCCCTTACCACACTCCCCCCCCCCCCCCCCCCCCCCCCCCGCCCCAACCACCCAAATCTCACCCCCTCCCTCAGTAGACAGAATCCTAACTAGAAAGCAGTCAAAGGAAGCTCTCCCAAATGTAGAAAATAAAAAAAAAAAGCAGGAAGAAAGACAAACAAAGAGCTGAGGGATGAAGCAGCAGCAAAGGAAATGGCATTAGGAACGCAACAACCTATGGAAACCTTCTTAGGAAGGAACACAGGAAACAATGAAAAAAGCCAGCAAAGAGGGAAAGGAGCCATGCACCACCCAACAAGTAAATAATGATAGTGGTCTCCTGGAATTGCCGAGGATTGGGATCATCTGTTAAAGAAAATGCCACAAGAGACATTCTGGCAAAAGAAAACCCAGACATCCTTATGATTCAGGAGACAAAAAAAAATAGCCAAGAAACTGAAAATATCAAAAAAAAAATCAGAAATTATGAAGGTGAAGCAATACAAGAAATAGGAGTGTCAGGAGGTATCTGCACAATATGGAAGAAAGGAATATGGGAATCAATACACCACAAAAAAGATCAACACTGGATACAAATGAATCTAATCCAAATCAGTACAAAAGAGAAGTATAGTGTCTTCAATATATATGCCCCAAACCACTACAAGGAAAAAGAGCAATGCTGGACCACCATAAAAGAAGCACTAAAAGAAATGCAAATAGGAAAAATAATTCTAGGAGGAGACTTAAATTTGGTAAGAAGTATAGAAGAAAATTTTGGAGGCATATATCACAGAGACCCATCCAGGGATGCACTAGAAGAAATAATGGAACAACACAATCTTTTAGACATCCCCCCAAGCAACGGGAAATACACCTGAAGCAATAAAAGAGTGGGCAAAAGCAACATAAAAGAAAGGTTGGATAGAATCTTGATACAAGAAAACATAGCAGTAGCGTACAGTGCCATTAAAACAAAAATCCTCCACACCACGGCATCCTACCATAAATTGGTGGCAATAGTCATGGGAAAAATGGAAAATCAAGGACCGCTCCCATTTAGATACAGCTCAATTTGGGACAGCAATACAGAAATCAATGAATTAATTAAGGAAGCATGTGAGCCACGAATATTAGGATCACCACAATATATTTGGGAGACAAAATTAAAAAATGCAAGAATCAATTTAAAGGAATGGGCAAGAGCAAATGAAATTAAAAAACAAGAAAAGAAAAAAGAATTACAACAGAGAATGGACAACATGCAAATTGAAAAAGAAGGCAGAGAAGAAGGCAAGCAAGATTATCTAAGAGAAAAAGAAATCTTTTGGGAAATATACAGGGAAAACATGAAAGAAGAAGAAGAGGTTAGACTGAAATCCAGAAGCTTGTGGCTCAAGGCAGGGAATAAAAATACATCTTTTTTCCATAACTCAATGAAGAGTAGAAGAGCAAGAAATCAAACAGAAAAAATCCAAGTGGAAAATCAAGAGGTAAAAGGTGCAGAGGAATTAAAAAAAGAAGCCCACAAGCACTTTAAAAATTTGCTGTCAGCAAAAGAAGAAATGGTTGAATATGAATATTTCCTTCAGCACACAAAAAAAAAAAGAGAGAGATCAAAACGCAGAAATGTGTAAAGAAATCACAGAAGAAGAGGTAGTGGCGGCTATATGGAGCCTGCATCCGGATAAAGCCCCAGGGCCCGATGGATTTACAATAGCATTCTTCAGATCTCATTGGTATACAATCAGAGAAGATTTCTTAAGAATGGTGAAGAATGTTTTCAAAGAAAAAAAAAATAGGAAGCAACACAAAATCCTCCTACCTCGCTCTAGTCCCAAAGGATTAAAATCCCTCCACCTTCAACAGGTATCGCACTATATCTCTGTGAAATTCCTCTTATAAGATATAACAAAAATAATTGCAAATAGAATCAAGGAAGTGCTACCAATAATCATATATGAAAATCAAGGAGGATTTGTGCCCAATAGGCAAATCATAGATAATGTAATTATTGTACAGGAAGCAATACACTCTAGTATGCTAAGGCAAGAAAAAGGAATAATAATTAAATTAAATATGGCAAATGCATTTGACAGGGTCAGCCATCCATATCTCATGGCTGTTCTTCAGAAACTAGGTTTCTCAAGAGAAATAATAGAAGGCATCCAGGCATGCATCTCCACCCCTTGGATTGCCCCCCTCATAAATGGAAGGCCAAGTGAATTTTTTCAAAGCACAAGAGGACGCAGGCAAGCATGCCCTCTCTAACCCTTCATATATATTATAATGGCTGAAACTCTAAGCAGAGCTTTGGAAAAACAAAGAAAAGAAAGAAACATTACAGGGCTCAGAATAGCAAAAGGAGTAAAAACAATCAACCACTCACTTTTTGCGGATGACACCCTGCTGCTGGGAGGGGCATCAACAATAATAGCAAGAAGGTTCAAAAAAAAATTAAATGATTTTTTATAGGTTTTAGGTGGGCATCTGAATAACACAAAATGTAGAATATATGGATGGAACACCCCCCCACCCCAGAATCATGCAAAGGATTTCACAAATATTGGAATCCTAGTAAAGGAAAAATGGACCCATTTCTTTTACCTGGGACTTCCAATCTCAAAAGAGAACATGAAGGCAGAAATATGGACTAAGCATATTGAAAAAATGAAAAACAAAATTTAGAGCTGGGGTATGATGTGGTTAAATATGGAAGGAAGGGTTATTTTAATCAAAGCACTCCTTGCAGCACTACCTATCTACCAATATGCAATAATCATGGCCCCAGAAAGTGCACACAAACAAATGGAGTTAATCTTAAGAAGCTTTCTATGGCGGGGGGGAAACAAGAAAACAAAAAATTCAGCCTGGTGAGGTGGGAGCAAGTAGTTCTACCATATGAACAAGGAGGCCTTTCTATTCGGATACCTGGACTCATGAACACAACCCTGGGAATGAAGATAGTATGGAGATTGATCACGGGAAAAGAGAGCTGGTGGAAAAAAACTCTCATCTCAAAATACATGGATGGTTCAAGGGAAAGATTGCTCAATGGAAATATCCCAACAAGACAATGTACTCAAGCTTGGACACTAGTAAAAAAAACAATTCCTCTAATGAGTAGCTACATCTCTAAAACCCTAGGCAATGGAAAAAAAATATCGATATGGGAGGATAGAATCATGGGAAAAGAACCATTGAAGACTCATCCAAAAATAGAAGGCATCCAAAAGTGGATGAAAGGAAAAGGTATTAACACTCTATTCTCAATTTCTCTATGGAACCAAAAGGATTGGCAAGACTGGAAACTCTCAACAATACCTGCAAATCTGGAAGGGCAATGGAGCAAAATCAGGCAGCTCCTAAAAGGGGCAGCACCAATCAACTATGATGAAGAAGATGGATACCTCTGGGATCCTAGTGGTGGGCATTACACAGTCAAGATGGGATACAAAATCCTACAAGAACAATCAAACCAACAAGATTTGGACCCTTGGAAAATAGCCTAGAAATCTGAAAGCTTTCCCAAGATCAAGATGTTCATCTGGACTCTTTTAAAAGGGAAGGTATTAACCAATGAAAACTTAAAAAAAAAAGGTTTCCAAGGCCCATCAAGATGTCCATTATGCCAACAGGCTGAAGAAAACATTCAACACTTATTTCAAGAATGCATTTTTGCCAAAGAATGTTGGCAACAACTTATAAGCCCCTTGGAAATAAGAATAAATTTTGAAAAGTCGTTGCCTGATTTTTTACAAACACTAGAAAAGGCCTATCCATATACAACAAAGAAGAAAGTCACAATTCAAAGAATATGGAAATGCATCCCAGCAGTACTATGATGGCAAATTTGGTTGACAAGAAATAAGTGTTTAAGTATTGAGGGTCTTTCGCAGTGCATTATATTAGATATAATTTTTTGGGATTCAATTGCGCTAATAAAGTCATTCATCTATGACCGTTTCCATGAGAGGTAGTTGTAACTGACTAATTTCTCATGATTTTTGAATAGTCCACTTAGCACTCATTGCATTGGGTGATGCTCACAGGGGTGAAGAAGTGGGATTGAAACTAGTGAAATGAATCACATAGCGTCAATCATCACTTCCGGGGCTTGCATCCAGTACCCAGGACTTCCCGGGAGGTCACCCATCCCAAATCGCCTCTAGCTCAAGCGCGCTTAACTGTGGAGTTTTCCCCACAATAAAGCCCACTTAGCTTGCTACCCCATTTGCAAAACCTTGGCAAGTATTGTTCCTCATGAACCATTCAAGTAGAGCTATGATGAATCATCACTTACCTGGTGCAAGCCCCGGAAGTGATGATTGACACTAAGTGATTCATTTCACTAGTTTCAATCCCACTTCTTCACCCCTGTGAGCATCACCCAATGCAATGAGTGCTAGGTGGACTATTCAAAAATCATTAGACATTAGTCAGTTACGACTACCTCTCATGGAAATGGTCATAGATGAATGACTTTATTAACGCAGTTGAATCCCAAAAAATTATATCTAATATAATGCACTGCAAAAGACCCTCAATACTTAAATACATAAGAGTGAAGGGAGCTCTACTTGAATGGTTCATGAGGCACAATACTTGCTAAGGTTTTGCAAATGGGGTAGCAAGCTAAGTGGGCTTGATTGTGGGGAAAACTCCACAGTTAAGCGTGCTTGAGCCAGAGGCGATTTGGGATGGGTGACCTCCTGAGAAGTCCTAGTTACTGGGTGCAAGCCCCGGAAGTGATGATTAACACTATGTGATTCATTTCACTAGTTTCAATCCCACTTCTTCACCCCTGTGAGCATCACCCGATGCAATGAGTGCTAAGTGGACTATTCAAAAATCATGAGAAATTAGTCAGTTACGACTACCTCTCATGGAAATGGTCATAGATGAATGACTTTCTTAACGCAGTTGAATCCCAAAAAATGATATCTAAGAAATAAGTGCATCTTCAAAAACCAAACTCCAAGAATAGGGAAAACTCTATCAAAAACGTGGGGATTAACTTCTGAAATCCTTAACGATAAAGGAACAGCACCAACAGATCACAACATTCTACAACAAGAAGAGCGAGATTGGCTCAGCAAAGCCATAATAAATAACAATGGACAAAAAGGACAAAGGAAAGCAAACTTATGAAATATTTGGAAAATAAGAATGAGTGAAGAGGAACTAGAAATATTGAAAAAAAATCAGAACAGATGCTACCTCTACTTTGATGGGGCCTCAAAGCATAATCTGGGAAAGGCAAGGGCAGGTGTTGAGCTTCAAACCTGCACCTTCCTATACACCCTCTCAGCCTTCTTTTTCCACTTACTTCATCCACCAAGCTGTTAAATCATTGCATTATAGTCTAAAAAGAGCTTCTGACATGGTTTTCTAACTATGCTTATGACTGTTGTTTGGTTTAGATTTTTGTTCAGGCAGCTGCGGAAACTTGTCAGTTTCCGCAGCCAGCACAGGTTTCCGCAGCCATTTTGTTAAATGCTATGCTACAGGTGTCCTATGAAGAAACAAGCCACATGGGCAAGCTACAGGTGACGTGTACATGGAACGTGTCCCTTCAGATCAGCCAAATCATCCATAAAAGGTCACGGTCAACAAAGGTCAAAGGCAAAGCCAACCAAGGAATTTAGCGGTGGCACGTCTCTGTTTTGAGCACGTGAAGGTTTACGTGGCACAGTCCTCAGCTCACGGAGATATCGGCACACCTGGAGATCAACCCCGTAACCTGAATCCAGCAGCTACCACTCTGAAGATTTAATGGACATAATGACCATTACGCTAGATCTCGGGCTGAGGAGATCTACGTGTCTCTGGCAACGCAGTTAACAGCATAGGATTTAGGAGTTAGTTACAGCACTTTTCATTATAAATAGCGCGTTGATAAACGCTGTATAGAAGCTTTTGGAGATGTAATTTTTGAATTGTTGTTATTATCACCCCACTGCACTCTGTTTTACGTATTCTACTGTTGCTTTAATACATGAGAAGACTACTTTCCTGAGCTCATTTTTGTGACTGTTCGTTGACTGGCTGAGGTGGCAGAGGGCCCCTGCGCACTAAAGCCCTGTATAGTTCTCATTTAATTTTCTTATGTCTCTGCTTTCATAATTATTAGCTTGTATATAACATGTTGTTTTGATGTTTTTAATTCACTGCTGTTTACATTTTCATTTATGTTTTCTTATAGCTGTCAGCTGATCAATGCTTTTCTACAGGTTTTCTTAGGCAGCCCGGGCAAATTTTCATCTTTTTGATAACTACTGACATATGAGATCATCTTGTCCTTCCTGCTAATTTTCATTTTCTGAAGTTTAATTCCAGCACTGTCATTTTTCAAATTGTGTTTTGCTTATTTATTTTTCTGCTACTTAGACATCATACTACTCATTTGTTTATGGTTTCTTTCTATAGTCAAGTGACTCTATTAGTAAGGAATCAGAATATTACTTATTGTAGTGTGATTTAGTTTGCTTTCTTGCAATTTAGATATCATATTGCTTAACTTATTCATGATTGCTTCCCATAAGGTAGATTGAGCTGAAGGGTAAAGGATCAGAAGAGTTGAAGTAGTGTGATTAGTTTCCTTTATGCAATTTAATTTCTTGCAATTTAGATATCATATTGCTTAACTTGTTCATGATTGCTTCCCATAAGGTAGATTGAGCTGAAGGGTAAAGGATCAGAAGAGTTGAAGTAGTGTGAAGTAGTTGATTTGCTTTCAGTCTTTGAGTTGCTTTAAGTTCAATTTTTACTTTCTTTTTCATACAGCAATAAGGATACTGGGCCATTGTCATTAGTTCACTGTTTGATACGTTTACTTCCTCTTAAGAATTGATTTCATTACAGTTGTTTTAGAGCTTTCTTTTTGAACACTTTTAAGTTTGGAAAATCACTGTAGAAATCACCATTACCATCCATACCTAACTTTCATTTTTTCCATCACACACTAGGGAATCCATAAAAGATAAATCTAAAAACAAACTAAAAAAAAACTCAAACACGACAAAAGACTAAGAAAATGGTTATCTTGTACATATAGTACACTTCACTTCGTCAGTTTACGAATCCCGGATTGACATTTTAATCAGCAATTTATAACACACTAAATTGACCAAACATTTTGGCATCGTTGCCGGGGAAGTGAAATTAGGTAGCCAATTTCTTTAAAAAAAAAAACAAGAAAATTTCAAGGAAGGAAAATTGATAACCTCTCAAAGTATGCTCTCCTCTTGCACTTAGTGTGATCTGGAGGATCAGAAAAGAGAAAGTTATTAGTTTAATAGTTTCTTGAGTATGCTCTCTTCTTGCACCTAGAGTGACCTGGAAGATCAGAAAGAGAATTATTAGCCCGACTTGAAGAAAAATAAATAAAAAAATGACATGCATAGAGCAAGAGATTCTAGGGGAAGGTTTTTAGCTAGAGCCAAGAGTTTGATTTTTACAACTCCTTCTACCTCAAGGAATAGACAAGAGACACCTCCATCATCTCCAACCTACACTCCTAGCCCTAGGATTCCTGGAATTCAAGAGACAGTAGTTGAGTTAGGAGACTCTTCCTCACCATCCATCGAATCTGAATTAGGAAAAGATCCTTTCTTTTCTTCTACAGGGAGACACATTGTAATTGAAGAAGTAGAATCATCTGAGGAAGAAGAGGGAGAAATTCCTCCTCGTTCGCCATTAGTAGAGGAACTCGAGGACTCTGAAATCTCTGAGAAAACTACCATGACAGAAGAGGGAGTTAACAGATTTGGTAGAGGTAGAGGTAGAGGAGGGGGAGGAGGAAATAATGGAGGAGGTAGAGGTAACAATGGGGGAAATAGGGATGGAGATAACTCATTTGGATTTCCTATAGTCGATGAGGATTCTCGAGCAACAATGAAAAATATTTCACCATCTGTCCTCCCAAAATTTCATGGGTTAAGAAATGAAGATCCTGAAACATTTCTATTTGAGTTTGAGGTCGTGTGTCGAACCTATGATTATCTGGAAGACTCTCAAAAACTCAAACTGTTTCCTTCAACATTGAAAGGAGCTGCTTTGAAATGGTTCATGGGATTACTCACTCAATCCATTAGGACTTGGAATGATATGAAACAAACATTTCTGGATAGATACATGGATTATTGTATGCCTACCAACCACAAGGATGAAGTATTTAAAATGGTACAAAGAGAAGATGAAAACTTGGAGGATTTACTTGAAATATTCCAATACAATCTGAAAAGAGCAAAAATGAGTAACCTAGATGAGGAGACCTTGAAAGCCCTTCTATTAAAATCCATTAGAGATGAATGGATAGATATTTTGAACATGATGGGAAAAGGAGACATATCTCAACTTCCACTTCATGACATAGCAGAACTGTGTGTCCATCTCTCAAGAGGAAAATCTAAAACTGGAAAAGGGCCTAGAGATCCTTCTCTCATCAGAGCAAACAAATCTGCAACTGGATCAGTAAGTAGGGCTGAGATTGGCAATATGCTTGATGAATTCAAAAATGATATCTTAGGGAGTCTTAGTGAGCAACTAGACACTCTTAAGATCCACAATAAGAAGAAAGCAGAAGCTGAAGCTTTAGCCATCTTTTGCCCAAAATGTAGAAAAAAACATGCTCTCAGGGAATGTCCCTTGGATGCAAAAGTTGTAGAAACATGTGCGATTTGTTCAGAGAATCATGAGACCAAGGATTGTCCTTCAATTCCTGGGCTCAAAGCTGTCTTTCAAGAAGATCCAAATACAATTGAGTCTCTCTGTTTTGTTGCAAGGAGACCTTGGCAGGGGCAACAAAATCAAGGGTTTAACAACTCTATGAACTTTCAACCCCCACCAAATTGGAATCCTTGGCAACAACCTTGGTCCCAACCTCAAAATCCTTTTCAATCATGGGTACAAGGTATGCAAAATCCTTATGGGAGATTTGCTCAATTTTATCAATATCCTCCATCTTTTCAAAACCAACAAGCTCCACAACTTCCAAATCAAAACCCACAACTATCATTGCCATTTCAACAACAACAACCGTCTCAACAAAACCCAAATTCTCAACTCTTGCTTCCATTTCAATAGAAGTCAAATCAACTTCCTTCTCAACCATTGCCAAACCCCAATAACAAAAACCCTCAAAATGCTTACATGGTAGAAGGCCAACAATTTCCTGCCTATATGATTGTTCCTCTCAATGATGTACAACTTAGATCTAGTAGAGTTCTAGATAAACCTTCTATAGATGCCCAAAATCAAAGCATTTTTGAGGAAGAATCTCTTGAGGCCAATAAGGGTTCTGAAGCATCTCTTCAAAACCCAAACACTCAGAAAGAAAAAGAAAAAGAGCTAACCCCCACAACTCCTATAGTTGAGCAACCTGCATCTTCATCCACACCTCCTTTTCCTGAAAGATTACAAATTGACAAAGGGGTGGAAAAACAAATCTTGTTGCCTGACTATGATTTTTTAGATGAGTTGAAGAATGTCTGTATCAAGATACCCTTGTTACAAGCCATTAGAGAGATTCCTATTCTAGCAAAAACAATAAAGGAGTTGAGTCTTAAAAGACCAGGAAGGAAACCTAGAGACACAAGAAGAATCCACCTGGTAGGGAAAATTGGAGACATCATGATGGGAAAAATTACCATGCAGAAGTATGTAGATCCCGGTAGTCCAATTGTCAAAACACATATCAATGGGGTAGAAATTCCAAATACTTTGATTGATTTAGGGGCTGCTATCAACATTATGAGTAGACAGACTATGGAGCAACTGAAACTTCCTAATCTTCTCTTTACACCTACTTTACTGCAACTTGCAGATCGATCAATTATTAAACCAGATGGTGTATTAGAAAACATTTCAGTCTCCTTAGACTCTTGGGAATATCCAGTAGATTTTATGATTTTAACCCCCAAGAGTAATTTAGGAGGACACCCTCTCATCTTAGGAAGACCTTGGCTAGCCACAGCCGATGCTTTCATCAGTTGTAGGTCTGGGGATATGTGTATTTCTGATGGTAATTCGACAAAGAAATTCAATCTGTATCCTCCAGCAAAAGCAATTACAGAAATAGGAGATAATGAGTGGATTAATGATGAAGATACTATACAACCTATCTTTACCATTTCTGAAGTTAGTGAAGATAGTCAAATTCTGAACACATTAGAAAATTTTGAAACATCTTCAAAATATTTCAAGCAAGTGTTTCATGCAAATTTGTGCTCACTCAGAGTTTCTTTGCTCCCTAGTTCAACAATCAGGGTCATTGCCCTCTCCAAGCCCTTCACGCAAATCTATTACCTTCCCTGCCTCTCTGCGAATTAATTCGCATGGAGCGGAGTTTGGGAACGAGAGCCGTCTGATCGATAGATCGACTGATCTAAGGGTCATCGCAAGGGGAAGGCACGCGGAAAATAGCCAGCGAAAAGGTGGTTTTCCTTCAGGAAATGGTATTTCAGGCGAGCAAAAAGTAGTAAGTAGTAATTCGGGTTGGGCACCCGATTCCATTAACTGCTCAACATGTAGCAGTGGAGGAGAGAGGAAAAAATAGCTTTTCAGGTGGGTATCCACCGTTCAAGTGGTCCACCTGAAATCACTGTCAGCCATTGGATCCATTGGTCTTGATCAACGATGGAGGATCGTCGATCATTTTGTTGACTGGGTGAAGTCACTACCGTCGGGATCTAAAATCATATCAACGTCTTGGAGCGAAGTATTCATATCGCATCAACGGATTGTTAAAGGGGAGCAAGAACCATCCGATCGATAGATCAACAGATCTAACAGTCATCGCATGGGGAAGGCACGTGGAAGATAGATAGTGAAAAGGTAGTTTTCATACAGGAAATGGTATTTCGGGCGAGCAAAAAGTAGTAAGTGGTAATTCGGGTTGGGCACCCAATTCCATTAACCGCTCGACACGTAGCAGCGGAGGAGAGGAAAAAACAACTTTTCGGGCGGGTAACCACTGTGCAAGTGGTCCACCCGAAATCACTGTCAATCGTCAAATCCAGTGGTGATGATCAACGGTGGAGGAATGCTGAACATTTTGTTGATCGAGTGAAGTCACGACCATTGGATCTAAAATCAGATCAACAGTGGAGAGTTATATCCGATGGAGTAATGGACGGCAGAGATCAGAGCAGCATAGGGAAATGCGATGAAGTTTGGATCATCGGAACAGAGAGCTGGCAGGGAATGGATGTGCCGATTTGTGATGGGTCGATACTCTGATGGCCGCTGAAGTGCAGATTAGAAATCGGAGAATACGAAGGAGCAGCGCTCCCATGGAAGGCATTAAGCAGAACTCGTCCTCAGTTCTATTATGTCACTTTCAGAATAGCGGTCTGGAAAGCGGAGAATAAAGTAAGCATGGACATCAACAGTGAAGGAAGCAGTAGCTCACGCAAAATAAGACTCAGGAAGCACATCAGAGAAAGGAACAGTAAGCATCACAAGGATCTCAGAAGAAGCAGTGGCATACTACAAAAATAACACAATGAGCTATGAAGGAGAGAACTCGATCAATTACGACAAGAAGAACCAGCCAACTCAGGAACAATTAGTCTACAAGCCTTGAAGAAGTTACAGCAAATCTATGATTTTTAAATTTACTTTCCTAGTAGGTCAGTTTGTCAGGAAGTATTTAAGAATAGTCATAAAAATACATGAAATTTTGAACTCAAGCATAGGAGAGAGGACTGCGCTCCCATCTCATTGGAAAGTTTATTATCATGCTATAGTCGATTGTAATAGGAGCTTGCTCCAACACAACTTTTGGTAATATATCAACTACCCAACCTTGTTAAAAAAAAAAAAAAATTTAAGCTAATATGATTTGCAAAAAATTAAGTGAAATAGTTTGAAAACATATGTGGATTATGGTGACTTACTTTTCTGCCTAATTAATATATTTGGGTATTTGTTTGCAAATAAAATAAAAAAATAAAAAATCTAATTACTTGACGAACTAGGGTTCATTGAAGCAACTAGGTGTATTGAACAGTAAATACAAAATGTAGAGGTGAAGTAAATTCACTAGAGGTTACCAATCACCTGAGAAAATTGAAAAATACAAGGCCTTTTTGTTGCTTTCTACCTAATGCACATGTTCTTTAGAAACATATGTGCACTTCACTTTTTTTGAAGATACAGACGCGCGCTTCGCGCCTGTTAGGGAAGAAAATCTGCGAGCGAGAAAATTATGAAATTTCTTCACTTCCACGGGCTCAGAACAAGTCCAAAGGGACTATAAAAAATGCTATGGAGGTGAGGAGTGCCTTGAAGGATGTTTGTGCAAAGAGGAGGTCATGCAAACAATATCTAGATTAATGAAAAGAGATCAGTATGGTCTCCATTCCTATTGTAGTGTTTTCGGAGCACAAGTGTACCAAAAGACACCCCCTTAGTAGTGGATTGTTACGTGCAAAGGATCATAGTCAAAATTGGTGTTGTTAGTGGACAAACTTAAATAAACACAACATTGTAAATAATGGATACAATGCATACAAAAACAAAAACTTAAACAAAGAGGTGCATGAACATAACAATGTTAAAATGGAGCAAACACATCAATAATATATGGAAAAATCTCCCTTTATTGATTGTTGGTGGTAGATGTTGAATACAATCATAATACTAGAACAATTGAAGAGAATTCCTTGAGCTAGGGAGCTCAATAATCCTCAGCAAGGATGTTTATTTTCCTCAATCTCTTTGCAAGTTTCTCCTCTCTCTCAAAGAAGTCTGAAGACTCTCCAAGGTGTGGATTGTTCTTCACTCACTAACATGTTGGGTTGCTTAGAAGCAATTTGGCCAACATGCTAGTTCTCTTCACTTCCTTGGTTCAACAATGAAATGGTGGTTTTTTTACAAGAAATTTGACCAGCATAACAATGTCTCTTCTTTTGGCTCTCGCATGGTCTCTTTATATAGAGATTTTTGAATCCCTCTTCCCTCTTTTAGTACATGTATGATAAAGACACATGAGTAGGAAAATAGGATTCCATTGATGGTTTCACTTCTCCAAGGTGACTTGAATTCAGTTGTACTAAGCCGACCCCATATCGAGAAAGCGGCTCTAAGTGTGTGGAGTGGTCCTGGACTACTGAGTCACCTTTTCTGCAACCGTGCAACTTTTCTGATGATATGCCATGCACGTGCGTTTATAAAAGAAATATACGCACGACCTTAATTGATTTCCTTTATAAACTCTGGACCTTAGGAGAACCTTTGATTTTTTGGATCTTAATGTATTCAACTAGAAAAATGTCCACCTATGCATTCTGCTGGACACTTTTAATATCTTCTGGATTGTACTAGCAGGTGTACAATGTTCTGGTGTTAACACAAACCATTTCCTTATGAGTAATAATTAGATGCATGCTTTAATACAATCCCATTTTCCAATGTGAAATCATGAATTTTAAATGATGAAAAATAAGTCACATTATCAAAGACGAGAGACTCAAAACACCAAACCTAGTTATAATATTCTGTTGCAAGAAGTGGATGACTTCCTAGCCATTTACTTGTCTCAAGGGAGCTTCTTCTATCCATCAAGTAAAATAATCTGTAGCTACCAAAATATATTGGTGTTACTTTGATGAGTGTGTGAATATTTCTCTGATAACATCTGACCGACTGTTGGAATGGTTCCTCAACTACTACTAGTAATAGCGGGGCATCTAACCTCTGATTCGGAAAGGAATATCTCTGAAAATTTGGGCACTTGCGGACATAAGAATGAGAATATTTGATTAGAGTGAACCAATAATAACCAACCCTCATCAACTTATGCATAGTTGTGTCGCTTGTGTAGTGATCACCTTTTAATCCATCGTGCAAATCTCTAAGTACCTTCTCTATGTCATGTGGCTCAAGGCATCTTAGCAACACGCCATTGTGGTGCTTTATGAAAATCACCCCATGAAAAAGTTGGTAGCATAGATATTTTAATCAAATTTCCATCTTTTATTTGTTTGATAAATGTGTGGGCAAGGTTTCATGCTCTAGAAATAACCATATATCAGAATACCATGGCGTTGTAGAAATGGACTGGGGAACATGTTCAATGTTGTACATTTCTACTTCCTACCCCCAACCTGAAAGATATTACTCGAGAGAATCTCTTACCTCAGCTTCTAGCTGAAAGAGGTTATGACCCTTTATGGTATGAACTGGTTTAAACTCTGGATCATATTCTTCTAAGCAAGTCATCTAATTTTCCCTCTTCTCACCTAGCTCTTGCTGCATAAAGAGTGTTCTTTCTACTGGATGAGGCATAAAAATGATTTTGTGAGATTTTAGAAGATAGTGCCTGAAGTATTTTACTACCTTATATATATCATATGCTTGTTTTTCAATGGTAGTATAATTTAGTTCTGACCCTTGTAGGCTAACATTCATGAAAGAGGCAGGTCATTCATTTTCTCAATATATTTTTGAGTCAATATGGCTGCAATAGAAGAATCTGAAGCAAAGGTATAAAGCAGGAAATGTTTTCCATAGTGAGAATTGAATAGTGCAAGTGCATCAATGATAGCCTATTTAATTTGATATAAAGCATCATTTTCCCACTTGTCCCTGTTAGAAATTAAATAATGGAGCAATTAAACACATAAAATATTGCAGAAATGCAAACACATAAACACATAAAACAAGAGAGATACAAATATATGCGGTTCACCTAATTTGGGCTATGTCCATAGAGAAACAGACAATCTTTCCTTTTATATTATCCAGCAAAATGAAGAGATACAACCTACAATAGATCTATTGTAATTTCCTCTTCACTCTCACACAATATCCTCTCTTTTTTCTCGGAATAATAATACATAGCTGTAATAAAATTCACTCATATAAACCAATGGTTTTCTTCTAGGGAAAAAATCCTAAATTAACATAACTTCTACCATTATATCATTTTCCTAATGAACAACCCAGATTAACTACAAAATTACAATATTTAACAAGGCAGTTTTTCATCATTTTCTAACTTCGGGGGCATTTCCCCCAAACCCCTGCTGGTGGGGTGTGGGGGGGGGGGGGGGGGGGGGGGGGGGCTGGGGCGCATGGGGGTGGTGTCATAAAATAGTGATCACCGCCCGTGGACCCCCCCTGATGATGATCATATGGGTGTAATTTCCACCTCATTAGGAACAGGGATCCAACACTGCTAAAAAAAACCTCTAAACAATCAGGAAGATAATCAGGCTCCACACAAAATAGTCCCATTTATAAGTTGCATCTTTCTTAAATCATCTCCTATAAAGGATTGACTATCTCAGCATAATCAATGATGAATTTTCATAGTAAATTAATCTTCCCTAAGAAACACTACATAGCCTTCTTATTTACTGGTAACAAGATCTGAGTAATAGTGTTAACCCTATCGGGATCAACTTTAATTCTACTCTTTGCAATGATGTACCCTAAGAGAGTCTCTTCTGACACACCAAAGATGTTTTTATTGGGATTAGGAGAAATCCCATATTTATGACACCACTCAAATATTTGTTTCACATAGCATACATGATATGATCATCTTTTGAAAACACAGTAACATCATCCAAATAAACAACTACACTTTGACCGACCAAGACATGAAAAGTGATGTCCGTCACTCTATGAATTGTAGCATCGATGTTGATGAGTTTGAATGGAATTATCTTAAAATAAAATATTCCCCATTTTATCCTAAATATGGTTTTCAAATGATCCAGTTCTACCACTAACACTTGATTGTAACCAAAGAAACCATCTAGTAGTGAAAACATCTCAAACTCGGATACTGTTTGGAGGATCTGTTCTGTGGATGGAACTGAGTAATTATCTTTATTATATGCTTGGTTGAGATTACGTAAGTTTACACATAACATTATCTCACCATAATTCTTTCTGACTAGGACCAAATTTGAAACCCAAGTGGAATGTTTGACTTTAAAAATGATCTGATTATCCAATGGCTTTCTCAATTCCTTTTGGATGAGGGGCTCCATCATTGGACGAACTTTCCTTAGTTTCTTCTAGAAAGGTTGTACCCTTTCTTTGATTGGAATGACATGTTGGATAATACGAGTATAATATGTCTTTAAGTCATAGTATGTCCATGAAAACATATCATGGTATTGTTTGAATAAGTGGATGAATGCTTTTAATTCTTGTGGAGAACAACATGTATCGAGGTTTATATACTTTGTATCTTCTTGAGTTCCCAAATTGACTTATTGAGATGATAACTTTAAGCTATGAGTCTTGGTATTGGTTGGTCCTCTGAAAGGATTTTGCAGGTCATATTATTTTTCCAGGGACAACACACCTTTAGGAATGGTGTTGTCTTTCATTGCATTACATGTATCCTACAAAGACTTGTCGTGCTTATCCTCTTCTATGGAAACATCTTTGAAGACATCTGCACTAGCCATGAAATGTAGTATCTATTGGTCACCATTGAAAACATGAAAGTAGTGATGTTGTTAGGAACATATGTTTTATATATAATATCAATTGAAAAACCATTCCTGAATGGAGACATCCTAGTGGTTGCATTTAATGCATTATTTCTAAGCCTAGGAATAAGAATAAAATCAAAAGCTTTAGAATAATTAATTAATCGCCATACCTCCTGCAAGTAGTTTTTTAGATTCAGTGAAGTGCAGTGGATAGTATCCCATACCTGATGAGTGACCACCTTTGAGTCACCAATTACCTTGAGAACCTCTACTTTCAAATTGATGGCTTTCTTTAGTCCAAGTACGAGTGCTTCATATTCAACAAAATTATTGGTACACTCAAACTCCAAACAACCTGATAGGATATGCTTCTTATTACATGGGTCTATAAGTACACAACCAGCTCTAAATCCATCTTGCATCTTTGAACCATCAAAGTATAAATTCCAAATATTATTAGCTACTAAATTTATTCCCATACTATTATTACTATTTCTATGTACATCTATATTACAAGATTCATTTGGACCAGCTGGAGAATAAGGAAGGAGCTCCAACTGTGTATTTGGTGGGATGAGTGATGGTTGTTCTTAATAACACCCATGATCAGTGTCTAAGAAATAATTTCCAAAGATTAAATCGGTGAAGCAAACAAGCTCATTATGGCCTTCAAGTGGTGTCACAGTGTATTTCATGTATGATTTACTTTCCACTCAAATCCGGTTATTCCTACCCTTGTATGGAAGCCATAAATGCAACTAATCTATAGCAAAATACCCTTGTAATCTACTATACTATTCTCTACTTACAAGTACGCCATAGGCTTCAGGGACATCCACAATTACAATAGTTATACATTGATGAACTTGGTGATTAGATGATAATTGTATAAGAACATTCTTGAGTTCACTAATAGCTTCGACAAGAGATATATCTAGCTGAATGATTTGTGCATCAGTTTTGTCCCATTTAGCGTTTATTTTCTTAGCAACAAATAATGGCATTACATTTATAGATGCACCAAAATCAACTAAACAATTATGTATATTGTAATTAAAATTTTCAAAAGTTAGCAAAACTGGAGGGCAAAGTGTGTTAGCATCTAATGTTATAGCATTAACCACATATACAATGGAACCAGAAGACTTACCAGACACCTTATGAGAGGTAGAAGCTTTGTCACCTGGGGAAGGTGTTGGCTTATTGAGCCCTGACCCAGGTACGGAAGAGTTATTAGCCAAAAAAATCCCGCAGCTACCGGCCCTTTCAGCAACAGCCCGCGGAGCGCGGGCTAAGGTCTCACCCAAGGTGGCAGGGGACGGTGTTGGAACCAGGTTTCCGTACCCTTGGGATGTCTTGATGTGGTCTGGAGGGGTGGCGAACAGTTCTGCAGCCTCGCGCCACTCTGTACTATTGTCGGGCTTCCGCGTAGATCCGCACAGGTGAATTTTCTTATTAATGAAATTATTATAGATATGATCTACTTCTTAAGGTCTTTAAGCAAACATTTAACAGTAACAACTAGTGTGAGCAATCATAAATATGCGTAAAATCAGAACATAAGCAACAGATAGATTCGCGGTAAAACACATAATGATCCAGAAGTTCTTATCTTTATTGATCCTCTTTTCAGTACAACCAGATCCGTCTTGCGAACTCAGCTGCAGGGGTCCGCGCACATAGCTGCAGACTCTACCAGGCCTCTGCGCACATTCTCCAAGTGGGAGATTGTTGTGTGTGGAGCATGATTGTTCAGAGGTCTTTGTTTCAGCCGGATGTATACCCCAAGAAGTTTGTACACCCCTCCACGCGGGGGGGTGTGGGGGGGACTTGGCCCCCCCGCGGGGGTCCGGGGGGGGCGATCCCCCCCGGTTGGGGGGTCCGGGGGCCAGCGGAGGCTCGAGGGCAGCGCCCCCGAAGCTAAAAGCAAATGTAAAATTGCCTTGTAAAAGTATAGTAATTTCTAGTCAATCTGGGTCGTTCATTAGGCAGATGATCTGACGGTAGAACTTATGTTTAGTTTAGGGTTTTTTTCCCTAGAAGGCAACCCCTCTCTTTGTATGAGGGCATTGTATTGGAGGCTGAGATATAGATGTGTATTCTGTGAGCGAGAAATAGAGAGGTGAGACTGTGAGAGAAAACAGAGGATATTACAGCGGATTTTCTGTAGGTTGTGTCTCTTCATTTTGCTGGATAATAGAAAGGAAGGACTGGCTGTTCGGGGAGGACGTAGCCCAAACTGGGTGAACCACGTATATCTGTGTCTCTCTTGTTTTGTGCGTTTTCTATGTTTATATTTCTGCAATATTTATGTGTTCCATTGCTCCGTAATATATAATTTTCTAACAACAGCTGCAGAGCCTCTATCTATCTACCAACACCCCTGACTCGGACTTACAGACACAGAGAGAATATTGCCTTCACAAACCCATAACATCAAGATCCAAAACCAAAAAAAAATTGACTTCTAGCCATAGAGCCTTGCTCTATTTATACATTTCCATGGTCCGCAGACCATGGGAAGACCGACTCACTTTCTATTTTCTTACATTATTTTCGGGCGGACAACCCTTTGACTTGACTCATTACAATTCACGCTCTGCGCACTTCACGGAGTCTTTACCATACTTTTACCCAAAATTGTGGGCTTTGAGCCCCAAAACTGTTACGCGGGGCCTCCGCTACCCAACAGGCCCCCAACACAATCATCGTGACTCGTCCTGAGTCACTCGGCTAGTGCAACAATCTTCACGCGGAGGTCATGCAGCAACTTCTGCGCTTCGCTTACATTTGCAACAAAATCTTCTGCCATCTATTGTACCTATTCTACACAAGCCATCGATGCATCAGTATCAGTATCAGTTGCTTGTCCAGGTTCATATACTGCCTGCATGTGTGCCATCTTTCGCTCAATGTTGGTGGAAACCGCGAATGCCTCATCCAGCCAAGGTTGGATACGTTCTTTAATCACTGCTTCCTTCTACCAAGCAACGTCAGCCTATATCTTAAGAGCCTGAGCCTCCCTCATTTTGGCCAAGCGCTGCGTAATAGCAACCATCTGCATGGTTCCCCTGACATTATCATAGGCTTGTTGTAGCTCCCTTGCCTCTGTTTCCAACTATTGTAAGGTTGGATCCTCCTATAGTGACGTGAGCGTAATAAGTGATTGATCCAACAATTCGGAGCGCTCCTACATAGTACGTGCTATTGTTTCCCACCCGAATTGAATGAGGCCTTTCCGCTGCTCCATGACCTCTAGTGGTGTAGGGGGCTATGATTTCAGTTTTAGCCAACCAAACTCCAATCCTTCAAGCGGAACCCCTTTGGGGAGGGACGGGGTTATGAGCTTGTTCTGAACAACATCAAAATCTTTAGGTACCCGGAACTTTCCTTTTCGTGGAGGGACACACTTGGGTCGTTTTACGGCGCCTAGCACTGGTGGAATATCTTCTTCTATTTCTTCCACGAGTTCCATTTCTTCGACATATGTCAGAGGGTCCTCTTCCTCATCGTCACTTTCAATAGTAATAGCCTTGCCCTTTTCTTCCATTGATAGCTTGCTAAATCGTGGATTCCGCGACGACATCCTTTCTGGTCCTGGTACCTGGGGGTCCTTCTTGGTCCACGGTGTCTTGGGTCATTTAGGGATTTCGGCTACCTGCGGCGTAGGATTCTGTGTGACGTCTTTGGTGGTGGTTATCAACCTAAGTAATGACTCTTGTAGTTCCTTCGGCAATTCCTGAAACCACGAGCTTTCTTTCAATAGTTTTTCATTCATCTTACGCCTATCGTTTTGAGCCCAGAGCGTCCTAATCTTTGAATGACCAAGCTTTGTTTTGTGACACTCCACTTGTTTTTTATATACTATTTCGAATTCAAATTTGGCCTTTTTCCCTATTCGTGGCTCATTAATGTGATTTTTGTGGTTACCCCTATGTCTTAATTTCCCGCCGTCTACTCCTCGATGTCTTAAATGGGACATCTTATCATGAATAGTAACTGCAACGGTCACCTTCCATCCCTCCCACGCGGCAATGCAGCCCCTGGTACGCAGGTGCGTTCTATGCTTTTTACTGGCCCTGCATGCCACGGCCGAATAATGCAACCTTCCTGCATATTGTTTTATAGTCCCGCGCCCTCTTTCAACTGCATAGAGCACTGAGACTGGGCCTCCTACAGATAGTTAGGTGGTCACACCCCTCGTGCGAGCCTTCCTTTTCCCTGCTAGCTCGGGCTGCAGGCACCCTTCTCATACCTTCGAATCAGATAGCACATTGCGGTTTGTGCTCCCTTATATAGTAGGGTGCAGTCGCAACCATGATAGCAGGGTCACGGCTTGTGCTAGTATCACAGGAGGGCTGGCCAGGTCCAGTCCCTTCATTCAAACACTCTCGCGGCCCGTTTGCGTGCCTCCTATTTTTATTTTGTCAATTTCTTTGTTCAACCTTGCGCTTTTCCTTCTTATCCTTGCCCCCACTTCCTCCAATTCGTGAAGTCTCAAGCTACCGCGCCGAATGGTTTCCTGCAATCGCCAGATCCCTTCATCCAGGTCTTCTTGTTCAGGTCGAACTGTAGGGGTAGTGGTCGGGGAAATTCTCTTTACTTCTTGTCCGACCATGGATAGAGTTCCTGTGGCACACCCTGCTTTGTTTATGGTCTTATTGGCCCAACGAACCCCTGTTATGCGCAGATTCAGTTGGGTCAATGGTTGCGCAACATACAACCGTGCCCTCCATTGTAGATGGGTGCCCGCACTACTCCATCATGGCTACCTTGGTTGCATTTGTCGTGCAGTCCTCCAATCTGTACCCGGAACCACCTTCTACCTTCGCACCCATTCCACCTCATCTTCCTCTGTGCGCGCCACCCTGGTGTGATTGCCGCACGTAGTGCTTCTTCTGTCACACCTTGTTGCTCCTGCTCTATGATTGAAGTTCTGCCACGGTTGACAAAATCCTCCTCCTTTGTTGCGCCGTTGTCCGCTGGCTATTTCCATACCTTGGTTGTCACGTGTCGTAGTGATCTAATCATCATGTTACTGTTGAGTGTTGTGACTTCATGCAAGGTTCTGCCATCATTCGATCTCCTCATCTGAATCCGAGGTGCAGGAACTATCGTGCTCCCATGAGATTCTCCCGTCTGCTGTGGGATTCACCCGATCCTGGTTTTGCACTATTATCTGGTAGATGCAGTCCAGTTCATCATCACTGTCCTCGTCGCGCACCGGTTCGGTTTAGCGTGCTCCTTCGGCTGGGTCTAGCGGAACTATAACACAGAGTGACTTTTTCTCGAATGTCGTCTTTCGTCTTTTTAAGTTGATGACCCCATTCATGTCCGTGGCCCAATATATTCCTAGCAACGCAAGGTAGGGGTTACTGTCATCGACAATTTTTATTACCTCAAAGTCTGTCTACATACTTACGCCTTCAATGTCCACTGTCACCACTTGCAATCTTCCCATCGGTAGGATCTTTTGTTGGTTGGCCATTCGTAGTTGAATAGGAGACCACTGTAGTGCAGGCCTACCCATGTGTTCCCACATTTTCTTAGGCAACACATTCACATCTGACCCCAAATCCAGGATGACCTGATCCATCTCATACTCACCGATTTGCGTCGTTATTCGCATATCCCACCCGATGCGCAGAGCATGTTTTCCCAGTTTCTGGACTACGCATGGCTCCCCTGATCCTGCGCACCTAGTGATCAGCTCTTGCAGTCCTTTAACTGCCTTATTGTCGTGTAGCAGCTTCATACATGTCTCTAGAAAGGTAGTAAGCATAGAGGGATCCATTCCCGGCTCAATTGGATCCCTACTACCTGGAGTAGAGACTTTTGTGAAGCTCTTTTGAGCTTCCTTAGACGTCCCTTTCACCTGTTCCACCACAAAGTCAGGTTCCTTTGTAGGATCATCGCGACCCTTCCCATCTTCTTCGGGTTGTTTCCTTGCCTCTCCTCCCATGGTCGCGCCGCTTCTTAGTACCATGTTTACACTGGGGTCCTCTTCGCGTGGTTCAGATCTCATCATTTGGACATTTTGAGTTGGCGTAGGCTGTAGTACCCCCTTTTCACGCATTTGGGCAATCAGCGTTGGAAAATCTACCATTTCATGGTCAAACTGCTCATAGTATGGACAAGATATTCTCATCGAGTTAGTATATTCAGGGGCGTAGTGCCCCGACCCTCCATAATTATAATAGATCAGTTGTCCGTGCCCTCATCCAAGCCCCATTTCTCCTCTTCCTTGCCCGTGTCCTTGGAATCCACCGCGTGGCCCTACGGCTGGGTCGAAACCCCGCGCCTCAGTTTGCATTCGATAGGCTGGGGTCCTCTCCATCATTAGCTCGTAGCATCGACACGTTCGTTCGTCATGACCCACTGATCTATAGAAGTTGCAATACAACTGCTATGGAGTCTAGGCATACTTCTGCAACAGGTGAAAGTTGTCTGTTGCGTGCTTTCCTCCTACTTGACAAATTGTGCACCATAGCGCGGGTGCTGCATTTGGCCCTGGTTGTACCTCCAGCCTTAATGGAATCGGCCCCCCTCTCGCCAGATAGTTCACGAATATGAGGCAGCGATCCTTATCGTGACCTTGAATTTTGCATTTGATACACCCTACTTCTGTACGCGCCTCTTGTCGAGGCGCCCTTTCTTGCTTCAAAATTTACATTTCTAAGCATAGATTTTGTAGTTGCATGTGGATTTGCTGAACTCCCAACCCCGAACCCTGTATTGGAGTTTCATGTAACCTCATTGTTGTCTCTAATGCTTTAGCTTGGGTTGAGATCTTTTGCTGTGATAGCACCATCCTCAGATGTGGTGTCAAAGATTCCACAAACCACGCGTAGTGCTGCACATTTGTCAGCGTCATGTTAGCCTCGCAGATTGTACTCTTTAATCTCTGATCCAGATCCCATGGGGTTTCACCAGGTAGCATCACGATCTCCTTGAACCCGATGATTGACTACGTCTCTGATTTTGGCCGGCTAAATTCTTTGTTCAACACATCCTAGATCACTGTTATTCCCACATTTGGGTGATCGCTGGAATACTTTATATACCACATCAATGTGCGATCCTGCAGCATGCTTACCAAAGTAGCCTTTTTGATATTATCATCCATCGCGCCTTGGGCTTCCCATACGTCCTTTACCACAAACCAGAACTGATCTAGTTCCTCATTTCCTACGCCTCTAAATACAGGCAACTTGATCACGTTTTCCATGCTAAACTTCTCGTTTGCGCGCAGGTGTGCTAAGGCCACCTACGAACTCGTACCGCTTCTAATCCAATCAATATTCAATCTCTTTTTTTGTAGGGTTCCAAAATTCTAACATCAAACATCCCTTAGGCAAATCCCGGTCCCGGCAACGGAACCATTTGTTGGCTTATTGGGCCCTGACCCAGGTTTGGAAGAGTTATTATCCAAACAAATCCCGTAGCTACCGGCCCTTTCGGCAACAGCCCATGGAGCGCAGGCTGAGGTCTCACCCGAGGTAGTAAGGGAGGGTGCTGGAACCAGGTTTTCTCACCCTTGGGATGTCTTGATGTGGTCTAGAGGGGTCGCGAACTGTTCTGCGGCCTCGCGCCACTCTGTACTGCTGTCGGGCTTCCGCGTAGATCCGCACAGGTGTGTTTTCTTATTAATGAAATTATTATAGATCTGATCTACTTCTTAAGGTCTTTAAGAAAACATTTAACAATAACAACTAGTGCGCACAATCATAAATATGCATAAAATCAGAACATAAGCAACAGATAGATTCGCGGTAAAACACATAATGATCGAGAAGTTCTTATCTTTATCGATCCTCTTTTCAGTACAACCAGATCCGTCCTGTGCACTCAGCTGCAGGGGTCCGCGCACACAGCTGCAGACTCTACCAGGCCTCTGTACACACAGCTTTAGAGCCTCTATCTATCTACCATCACCCCTGACTCGAACTTACATATGCAAAGAGAATATTTCCTTCACAAACCCATAATATCAAGATCCAAAACCAAAAAAAAACTAACTTCTAGCCATAGAGCCTTGCTCTATTTATACATTTCCATGGTCCACGGACCATGGGTAGGCCGACTCACTTTCTATTTTCTTACATTATTTTCAGGCGGACAACCCTTTGACTTGACTCATTACAATTCATGCTCTGTGCACTTCGCGGAGTCTTTATCATACTTTTACCCAAAATTGTGGGCTTTGAGCCCCAAAATTGTTACGCGGGGCCTCCGCTACCCAACAAAAGGTTGTGAAAAAGCTTGGATAATTAGTTCATGTTGGCCTGTTATCTTAGCAAGATCAAAGATAGAAATATTGGCTCAAGCTCTCTTCAAATATTCAACTATGCTAATCGATTGTTTCACTTTTAGCAGGAAATTTCGAAGTGTCTGGAGACATGGATTTATTTCACACTTTTGTAGTGATGAAATAACTTTTTTTGTTGGAGGAAGTGTTCTTAGAAGTAGTAGAATTTACAAAATTACTTTGTGCATTTTGGGTAGGATTAATTAGTGGTGAGATCCTTCTTAATAGTTGTTCCTTCAATTTCTATATCATCATATCATGTTCAGAAATGGGCCCTTGGCTCCTCAAGTTATATTGACCTTGAGGTGGTGCTTCAACACTCTTCTTATCAGCATTAAGAATACAATCCAAATAATTCATTGCATGTCCAATACCTATACTTTATTCAATCGTTGCAGGTTCTTTTGTTTCTTCTATTTACTCAAACTCCTCATCTGCTTGTAAGGAATCAATAATGTGTGAGACCATAGAATTCATGTTGTGGTTCCACTATGAGAATGTATTTTCTGAATGATATTCTGGGGGGGAAGATAAATAGTTATACATGCCCATACTTTCAATATTCAACACAACATTCAAACTATGGGAAGCTTTAGCAGGATGATTGTTGTTGTTGTTGTTGTTATTCCTTCAGAATGGAAAATACGTGGCAGGGTTGCTACTGGTATAATTCTGGCATGACCTTCTCTTTAACTCTAAAACTTCATTGGTGAGTGATTTTAATGTTTCGTCAATCTTTCAATATATGCGGAATCATTTTATTTAGCCTTACTTTAAGAAGGCTGAGACTTCCTATCAGTATCCTTGGAATATTTAGATTCATCATCGTCAGTGATAACTTCAATAACACGCAAATATTTCTCCACAGTGATTGCTTTTGCAAAGTTTAGAGAGTGTCTCCTTTATAACTCTTTTAACGAATGAAGAAATGTTGGTGGGCAAGGCAGTTGTATAATAGTCAATAGTGTTTGAATCGTGAGGTTGCATGTCCGGGGGAAAAAATTTCAGTATGCAATTGAAATTTTCATTGAAGTATTTTACTTTCTCTTTTTCCCCCATCTTACTATTCCCGGGCTTTTTCAATAACAAGGCAGAAGTCTTGTCATCAACAAATTTCTACAAAAATGATTTCTTAAAATACCTCCAACTGTGGACTTAGTTGACAGGTAGAATATGGTACCAAGCTACTTCTCTACCTTCTAAGGTAAAAGGAAAAATCATGCAAGAAACATCATCATATTGTACCTATAACATTCATAGATGCATGTAGAAATCATCAATGTGATCTTCTTCCTTTGTCTTCTTTTCTGATTAAAACTTTGTAAAACCTTTTCTGGATGTCTGGGCGTATTATGGAGGTTATCTGAAAGAGAAAGGGGTCCTTGGACCATCCAATCCAAGTCCTTTTTGGCAATGTATTTGTCTCTTTGTTCCTCCTCCTTTCAAGAATCTAACAAGCCTTCTCCTTCACCGTTTAAACCATTATTGAACTCAAAATCAATTCCCGGGTGTTCTTCATCAAAAAGAACAATTTCCTCCTCATACCCTTCGTTAATGGGTGGACTTTGATCTGGTTTAACTGTGTCTTTTGAGGATTTTGCTAACTCTTCAAGAGTGGCAAAAACAAAATCTTCCACTGATGCAACTAGTACACCGATACGAGTTGTTTCTTTCTTGTTAAGATGATGCAGGAGATTATGAGCAACAAGGAGTAAACTGATAGATTTTGTAAACTAATGGTTTATAGGTCGAATCATGAGTAGTTGTTCTTAGGTAACATCGTATGCAAACTCCGGATGTAACACCATCCTCCCACATCTACCCAAGTAACTGGCCAACTCGGGTAAACATGTGACGAGAGGCTACTATGATATGATTCAACCTCTTAGGCCACCTTAAGGAAGCGAAATCAATGGAAACACATCAAACATACCTTCCACATTAGTAACAACACTCTCAGGAGCCATCCCAACCACTCAGGTATCATGCCCTTAGGCCCCACCGAGTTTTTAAGCTATTAAACATTTGGACGCTCCCATGCTATGTGCATGCCAGTGTCCAGAGAACTCTAGATGCTCCCATAAGCTTGCATGCCTTTGTCCAGGGACTATCTCCAGCAGACCTGTGCCAGATTCTGTGGGATTTAGGGCACTTTTCAAGCCAAAAATTTTGGCCACTACCCAGAACTTGTTGTAGCTTCCAGAATCCATTAAAAATTGATGAAAATACTAATAAACCAAAAACTGACTCCAGGACTAGGCCTAACCATCCCCAATAGGGGACTAAAATTCTTTCAAACACTTGGCATCAGCGCAATCTACAGGTCTAGGATATAAGACAGAGCATGAATGACTGAAAACTCTAATGAGACATGACAAGAAACTAATAACTCAACCCAAGCTAAAGGAAACATGAGAACCAACCAGAAAAACAAAGAAATAAACCCACAACACCATGGCTATCTAGGAAATGGAAAGCCTAGGAAAATACACTGTCAATCCAAGCAATCCTCCATGCTAGTGATAGATCATAACTGAGAAACCACATGCATGCCAAAACTAGTGAGGAAAACATACATGCAACTCAGTATGTGCAAGAAAAACCCACTGTAGACGTTGATCATGGTGTCCTCTTGCGCTTTCCTGCTCTTCCTGTTCCTTCTTGCACCAAATATCCAAGTATGCCACACTCTCCAAGAGTGCTCAAAGAAAACTCTAAGTATCCAAGAGTATGAGAGAGAGAGAATAAAAGAGAGCTCCACCAAAACTAAACTAACCAAGCCTGCCCACTGATCCTCAGAAGCCTTTTTATCAATGAGGCCTCTATTTTCTTCATTTTCCATTATTTTCCTTCATTTTCCTCCTCACATGTAACCTATGACCTTTCACCTTCATTTTCTCCTAATTTCGATTATTTTCTAAACAAATGTGCCAAAAATGCCATTTTACCTTTCTAAAGCCTTTTCCATTGCCTTTGCCAATTTCCTTTAGCCATAATCAACCGAATGAAAACCCACTAGGATGTTTTTCCCACCATTCAGCTTGGAATACGTGTCCCATGACCGTGGTCTTCTATATTTTTACATGGATTTTTTAACCAGGGCTGTTACAAAACCCTCCCCCTTGGGGGGACACCGTCCTTGATGTTCAATGACACCTATAACTAACAAGACTGCTAAAAACAAAACATATTTCCCATGGAGCTTTATAACATAGCTCGTTGCAATATTTACAATGACCACTGCTGAAACATGACAAACATATCATTTACTAGAGATTTATAACACAACTCATTACAGTATTTATAGTAATAACCACATATACACACATACACATTTGCTTCACCCAGCAAATAGCCATATTGTCTATGGAGCTTTATAAATCTAGCTCAATACAATATTTACAATGACATACACATATACACATATGCACATTTGCTAAACCAACAAATAAAAGGATACAATGCATGCATCTACAACAAGGGAATCTAGAGGCTCACACCTCCACACTCAAATTAATACCAGGATTCACCTCCTTCCCAGGAAGTCCAGAATCCCCTGTAAGGTAAAATTTGCATCCAATGTCCAGTGCCACTTGTCCTCTCAGTGAACAATTATCGACTCATTGTTCTAGGGCACACTCCCAATGTGCATCTGATTCCATCTAGAAATGCTAATGACCAAAACAAATATATCCCCGACCTTCCCTTCTCTGCTACATAGTCCCTCGGGCAATCCATTCACCCCCTTCCATGCAGTCACACACCTTCCAAGTTCAGTTGGCACCCGCATCCCGGTGTTGAAAATGGCAACAAGAAATGCTAAAAATAGCACTGCTATAAATAGTAGTTCGAGTACCAATGTTGGACATAACAACAAAGAATGAAAAATGGAAGTGCTAAAAATAGCATTGCTATAAATAGCATTTCGGGATGGATTCCAATTTTAGTTAGTCCCTAAACTAAAATTGAGAAGTAAAATTTGAATTTGATCTTAGCAGCTATTTGATTAATAATTAATTACTTCATCTTGAGCTAATTAGTTGTATAAAATCAAACATGAAGTCTATGTGAAGACATGCAACAGTTATCCCATTAATTGAGGAATTTATCCATCAGTTAAAGAGATAAGGATGAGTTGTAATATTGAGTTGTAATTAGTTGGCTCAGTTAACTGAGTCAAGTCCAGTTAGACTAGTTCAATCAGTTTGTTGAATTAATTGTGAGTTCAGTTAGTTAATGCTTGCATGCATGTAACTGTTGCACTTCAAATAACTGAATATTCTCTCATAAATAACTCATGCATGTTAGTTCAGTCAGAGACCCAGTTGAGATCAGAGGATGGGACAGTGTACTATCAGTTGGAGGATTTTTCCTACATAGGAAACTCACCCATGTAGAAGGAATTATCTCCTTCAGGTTTGTGCAGTTATTTCTAAGCCAAGTGAGCAGTGTGAGGTGGGAATTCACACAAGTGGAAGCACTGGACCCCAGGAAAAATTGTGCAAGGAAATAGGAGGCTTGGAGGGCAAAGGAGAAGGTTGTGATAGCCTTTGACTGTCTATGAGTAGTATTGTTTGATTTTAGAGAGAGCAGGATAGCTTGAGAGCTAATTCCTTTTGTAACTTGAATATATTTCCACTTGTATGATAATACAGAGATTAGGGTTTTAGGTTGAGGCTTTCCCCGGGTTATTTCTTTTGTGTTATGTGTGATTGATTTCTCATTCTCAGTTATATGTGTTCTCATTGATCTTGCTCAATTCGATTAAGCTTCCACAAAGTTTGTTGTAGAAGTAGATCTTGTATTTTTCTTTATTATATTGCATAATCTGTTGATCTACAGTGGGAAATTCTACATGGTATCAGAGAAAAGGTGATCAAGGCAAAGAACAGTATACAAGAAGGAGGAGTTCAAAGTTTTTGGCTCTTGAATATAGAAATCGAGTTCTTATCACATCTCAATTTCACTTATGGCGTTCAGTGGTTTAAGACTCGAGTATGCCCTTGATGGCAGCTCGAATTATATAGCCTGGAAGGATCGCATGGAGGCAGTATTAGAGGATAACGGTCTAAAGGACTTCATTGATCAAGAAGTCTCCAAGCTGAGTAATGCTACTCAACTGGCAGAATGGAAGAAATGTGGGGCTAGAGCAAGGAGAATTCTCCTGGAGGGAGTTCAAGACCACATTGTCTCGAGCCTCCATGGGAAGGAGAAACCATTTTCGATGTGGAAAACATTGAAAGATCTATATCAGAACAACAACAATCAAAGGAATTTGGTGCTTAAAGACAAGCTTTGTAAGATCAAGTGTGAAAAGGGCGACACTATCTCAACATATCTGAACAAGCTCCAAGGATGAGCTTGGAAGTGTAGGGATCATGACCGTTGATGATGACATGGTGAGTCTTTCACTCCTCGATCTTCCTAAGAGCTGGCATAGCTACCAAGACTCGGTTAATGGAAGAGAAAAACTACCAGATTGGGAACGACTTTGGTCGGATCTGATGTAGGAGGAGATAAGAATAAGCACCAGAGATGGATCTTCTTCGTCCAAGGAGGATGAAGAAAATTGTGCCTTAGTGAGTAAGGCAAAGAAAGGGAAGGAGAAGGATTCTCATTCCAATTCAAATTCTTCCCATGGTAGGAAGAAGCTTGACAAATCAAAAGTGCGATGCTTTCGTTGTCATGAGGTGGGCCATTTTGCTACAAATTTTCTACTGAGGAAATCCAAGAAGGGATCCATGGAAGGATCAGAAGGTGAGGCACTGGCCTCACAGTTCGAGTTGGATTTCACACTTTTCACATGCATGGTTTCATCCATGGTGGGAAATGGTTGGTTTCTTAACAATGGAGCTTCTTTCCACATGACCGGCGACAAGAGTTTGTTCAGTACCTTGGAGGAGAAGGATCTCTAGATGCGGATCGCAATGGGTAATGATGAAAAGTATGGTGTCTCAGGTGTAGGCACAGTTGTTTTCCAGAGGGAGCATGGAGCCTACATTACCTTGACCAATGTCAAGTATGTACTAGGACTAAAGAAAAAATTGGTGTCGATCGCGATGCTGGAAGACAAAGGCTATGATGTAGTCTTCAGTAAGGCAAAGGTTTTCCTTCGACACATCACCACTAGACAGGTGAAGCAGATTGGTTCACGAGTCAAGAACCTATATGCTCTTGAGGTTCAAGATGCATGCAAAGCCTTGAGGAGCAAGGAAACTGATGGTGATTGAGAGGGAGAGTACATTACCTCTCAACATGCAGCGCCAGAAGAAGTCTCATACAATTGTGGAGGAGCCACAATTGGTGAAGCAGCTTCAAGAGGTTGTGGAGCAGCCACAACTTGAGAAGTCGAGAGGAGACCAAGTGGAGGCATCCACTCATGCAGAGACCTCCAGTAGGGGGAAATTTTGAGCCAAGTGGGCAGAGGGATCACATGCATCCATACCTCCAGGTAGGAGGTGGGGCGATGTGGAGTGGCAGTCCCAAGAAGGCTAGAATAGGGGCAGGATCATTGAGGTACCCAACCTCTTTGATTAGACCTTGCTACGGGAGCCCCGACGAGGAGTAGCAGGACTGGTTGAGTGGGTAGAGACAGATGCAGATGGAGCGGCAGAGAGAGCTACAATGCAGGAATCCCAAGACAATGTAGAGCTAGCAGGCTGCAACAATGCAAGAGGCACAAGAGTGTTGCACCAGTGTAGGATGGCACAGAGAGGTGTGCAATGGTACGAGATGCATGGAGTGTTGCAGTAGCTTAGAGGTCAGAGAGGGAGCACTTGTCAGTGGCAGATGGAGCTTCAGCATCAGAGGATGTTTCTAGCCCAACAAGGAGGTCAGTTAGGAGTTTTTTTTGTTTCTAGCGTTGCTGGAGTAACAACACTTGGGAGAAGTGTTGCATGCAGAACATTCCAAAGGTTCAGGATTGGGTTCGAGTTGAATGCCTTTCTTGTTAAGAGGGAGTGTTGAAAATCAAAACAAGAAATGCTAAAAATAGCACTGCTATAAATAGCAGTTCGGGTACCAGTGTTGGACATAGCAACAAGGAATGAAAAATGGAAGTATTAAAAATAGCATTGCTATAAATAGCATTTCGGGACAGATTCCAATTTTAGTTAGTCCCTGAACTAAAATTGAGAAGTAAAATTCAAATTTGATCTTAGCAGTTGTTTGATTAATAATTAATCAATTCATCTTGAGTTAATTAGTTGTAGAAAATCAAACATGAAGTCTATGTGAGGACATGCAATAGTTATCCCATTAATTGAGGAATTTATCCATCAGTTAAAGAGATAAGGATGAGTTGTAATATTGAGTTGTAATTAGTTGGCTCAGTTAATTAAGTCAAGTCCAGTTAGACTAGTTCAAATAGTTTTTTGAATTAATTGTGAGTTCAGTTAGTTAATGTTGGCATGCATGTAACTGTTGTGCTTCAGATAACTGAATATTCTCTCATAAATAACTCATGCATGTCAATTCAGTCAGAGACCTAGTTGAGATCAGAGGATGGGACAATGTACTATCAGTTGGAGAATTTTTCCTATATAGGAAACTCATCCATGTAGAAGGAATTATCTCCTTCAGGTTTGTGCAGTTATTTCTAAGCCAAGTGAGCAGTGTGAGGTGGGAATTCACACAAGTGGAAGCACTGGACCCCAGGAAAAACTGCGCAAGGAAATAGGAGGCTTGGAGGGCAAAGGAGAAGGTTGTGAGAGCCTTTGACTGTCTATGAGCAGTATTATTTGATTGCAGAGAGAGCAGGATAGCTTGAGAGCTAATTCTTTTTGTAACTTGAACATATTTCCACTTGTATGATAATACAGAGATTAGGGTTTTAGGTTGAGGCTTTCCCCGGATTATTTCTTCTATGTTATGTGTGATTGATTTCTCATTCTCAGTTACATGTGTTCTCATTGATCTCGCTCAATTCGATTAAGCTTCCACAAAGTTTGTTGTAGAAGTAGATCTTGTATTTTGCTTTAGTATATTGCATAATCTGTTGATCTACAGTGGGAAATTCTATACCCGGGTAGTCCATCTCTTGGCAAGGCTTCCTCGAATCGGAAGATACAAAAACCAAGGCATATCATTGCCTCAAAACCATCATACCGGTCACTGCATGCTCATGGCAATAAATGGATACTATTGGGTGCCAATGTCCCATAATGGCCCCGCTACTGAAGTTCTTTACCAGCATATGGCTGAATGTTCCAATTCCTTTCATTACTGTTGCTAATTCTTGTAGTCAGTTTCAACCACCCAAACTGGCATTTCCGTGCTTCCTATACTAAGCACATTATTTCCATTAGATTCAAATAAATTGAAACACTTCAAATCATACCTCATTGGTGGCCCATCAACAAGATACATTTGCAATTTTGTTCGCTTCATGTCACAACAAGTCAAACTATAATCTTTGAACAAATAATCCTGTATGAACATATCACATTAGGTTAGCTCAAAACACAACCATCATTGATCAAAATCATAAATCACATGTAACCATCATAAACCAGAATCATAGATCACATGTAATCATCATATACCATAATCATAAATCCCATGCATAATAAACTAAAATAAAATAATGATACTTATCATTTAATAAATCCTTAGCTTCTACCTTTTCCTTATTCCATACAGACATTGGAATGGTTTCCACACCTCACAAACACCCAGTGCCTTCTCCTCAACCATGTGCACATACACATAGTGTGCATCACACACACACAACTACACATGACATACAACACCATGCAATGCGTGCACCTACACCTGACATGCCACTCATACAACTACACCCAGTGTACAACACAACACAATACATATGCCTACATCCAGTGTACACCACAACACAATACATACACCTACACCCAATGTACAACACAACCCAAATACGTACACAGAGTACAACACAATGAATACATATGTCACGTACCACGACTACACAATGAATACATATGTCAGGGTACCACCCGCAGGACGTGTGTGCAACATCACATGTACGCAGTGCCACCTACACAATGTGTACACAATGCCACATGTACACCACACCACCTGTACAACGTGTACACAATACCACATGTACACAGTACCACTTGCACGACATGTACATGGCACCGCATGTACACGACGCCACATGCACAACATGTACACAACACCACCTGCACACAACGCCACTTATACAACATGTACGCAACACTACATGCACACATAACCACTTGTACAATCATGCACACAACACCATATGTGCATAGCACCACATGTACAACATGTACACAACACCACATGTACATAACATTGCATATCTATCATGTACATAGCATCATCTGTACAGAACATTGCATATCCAACATGCACATAGCACCATCTACACATAAATCTGCATATCCATCATATGCACAGTGAAATATGTACACAGAACAACATATCCAACATGTACATAGCACCATCTATACCCACCATTGTATATGCAATATTTGCACAACACTATTTGTACCACCCTGTACATAACATTGCATAAACAATATATACACAAGACCGCATGTGCACAAAATAACAAATGCAACATGTACAACATATACAACATATGCACAACAACAATACCACATCCAAAACCATATTGTCTCTACCAAGAAACCTTGCTTCCACTATCTCTCTACCATCCATGCTTATCCTAACATGTTGCAAAGCACATTGTTTTGATTGTGCTAATATGTCAAGTTTAATGTTACCTGTAATAACATAAACATAGGCATAATACAAGCATACAATATCAATTAATATCCACATCATAATGAGCTTATATATTTCTCATGACTACTCTTCCCACTTGATTCCTCATAAACTAGGAACCTCTTCATGCCCTTCACCTGCATAAGAAATCATTCCTCCACAAGAATGATCCCTAATGACCCTGTCCAACAACAACATACATACATACATATATATACATATAAATATTAGCATTAAACAATCATGATCATGTCAGACAACGACATACATATATACATATATACATATAAACATTAGCATAAAACCAATCATGATCCATGATGACCGTGTCATACATGGCATACATACATACATGTATACATATATAGACATCGGCATAATCATGATTTCACCATAATTACCAGATATCATAAGGTCAAGGTTAAGAGAGCTCCCTTTATCTGTGCATAGCATGCACAGCATTGAGAGTAATTGTTCCCAACATATCCAAGGCATCTGACACCTTAAATCAGTTTGATTCACCTTTCCTATTACCTTTCTCATGATTGTACTGCCACTGTCCATTTATACCAATGGACCAAACCAATTCAACTTATTATCATATTGTTACCTTTTGGGTGCCACACAACTCTCCATGAACTCCATTAACTTTCCTCTTTCCCAATCAATACCCAAGACTCAAAACATAAAAGGCAAGACAAGAAACAAATAAGAAGAAAACCACGAAAATCAATAACAATAAAATACCGCAAACAAAGTTGCAAGGCCTTGCACCATACATAAACAAAACCTCAAATCAAGCTCAACAAATCACAAAATACCAAAAACACAAGGTTCTCCACTAACATCATGACTCAATCCCCATGGTTCCTAGTGCTTCCAAGGGAAAGTTCAACCTGAGTTTTCTTCGATATTTCATGGTAGCCTCTTTTCCATGCAATCCCTTGCATCATACTGCCATCAATGCATAACTGTTAGTGCATAAGTAAACATAACAATATACTAGTTACCTTACCTTGTCATACTAATGCCAAGCATGTTACCCTACAACTGCTCACACATGTCAACCACATGTTCCAATTATCGAGACAATCATATCTATCAATTGAAATCAAACTTTACCAAGACTAACAATCATGTCTTAATCCATAGTCAACTCGTACTCATTAGACATAATGCTACAACTGTCACCTACTTACACTCAAGTACATAACAACTATCTCAACACATATGTATTAGTACAACCATCTTAAAACAAAATCATTTTGACAAGAAATATTATAAATACGTACTCATATCATTCAAGTAATCAAACATTCAGACAAAATATAGACGACATAATCAAACATTCAAGCACAAGGTAGACGACATAAGAAAACTCATACCTTAATGTATCTCAGTGGAGGCTAGCTTATCTAAACAATCAAGCTAGATTAGCACGATATAACTTCACAACATATCAACTCAAACATAAATAAGGTCATGATATTCATGACAATAACTAGCTAACATGTTTACATTATAAACTCATAAATAATTGTCATCCATGAATAATAATCACATATGCAAATTCAGTCTAGATTAGTACAACACAATATCACAAATATGTCAACTCATACCTGAATGTCATAACCCTAAGCATCTGCATAGGCCAATCCAATTTAGCATGATACATATAACATCAAGATCTTAATTCAATAACCCTAATCATTAACTAGCATATAACAACAACAAGTTAACATATAACATGCTTATCAACAACATATAACATAATCATCGAGCTAATTACAAGTTAACATATAACATATCCATCAACGGGATATAACATAATAATCAATTTAACTACATGCCCAACATGAAAACATGTATGATGACATGCTCTTGCCTCTGGGTCCAATGCTACAACTTCACTTTGATGGTCTGCATCTCCTTCTCTATCTTAGCTAACACATTAGCCTCATAACAACCAACAGCATCATGATAACCTAAAATGCATACAATGACCTCACAATGCATGTCCAACCTATTATGCATGCATAACCATAACCATAACAATGCATGCAAAACAGCCTATAGACACTGACATGCATAAAAAATGCATATACAACCATACACTCATGACGACACATCCCCCAACAACACCATCAACCTTCACATGGCGACATCACTACAGCCATGATCAACACCATGTAAATGCAACAAGCACATGGACTACCAACATAAGGAACACATATGCAACCAACATCAATGCATGACCAACACACCACCCATCCAGTCTGAGGGGTGAACCATGCTCTGATACCACTCTATAACACCCTCCTCCCACATCTACCCAAGTAACCACCCAACTAGGGTAAATATGTAATGAGAGGCTACTATGATATGATTCAACCTCCTAGGTGACCTTAAGGAAGTGGAATCGACGGAAACACATCAAACATGCCTTCCACATCAGCAACAACACTCACAGGAGCCATTCCAACCACTCATGTATCATGTCCCTGGGTCCCACCGATTTTTTAAGCTATTAAACCTCTAGACGTTCCCATGTTATGGGCATGCTAGCGTTAAGAGAGCTCTGGATGCTCCAACAAGCCTGCATGCCTGCATCTAGGGACTATTTCCATCCGACCTCTACTAGAGTCCGTGGGATTTAAGGCACTTTTCAAGCCCAGAATTTCGACCACTTCCTAGAACTTTCTGTAAATTCAGGAATCCATTAAACACATGATGAGAAGACTAATAAACCAAAAACTAACTCCAAGACTAGGCATGACCATCCCCAACCGGGACTAACATTCTTTCAAACACTTGGCATCAATGAAATCTACAGGTCTAGGATACAAGACAGAGCATGAATGACTGAAAAAATTGATGAGACATGATAAGTAGGATCACCACCTTCTCCCTTGAACTGTTATGACATCAATTAGGTCTTTCATCCATCATTTTAATCATTACAAGTAAATACATGAAATAACTATGACATGAACCAATCAATTAACCATGTTTATAACCAACATAAAACCATGAGAATAACAATGAGATAACAACCATTAAATCCAGATATAAAAAAGTACAAAATCAAGATAACTTAGTTTTTATTAAACATAGGCAAATCTTACCAGGTTTGGGACTTCCATGTACCACCCGACCATAGACATGGTTGAACCAAATCTCTCTTCAGCGAGTCACCCCCATGCCATATTCCAAGCATGAATGTGGGATCTCATAAAACACATCAATCCAAAACCATCTAGGCTTCCATAAGCTAACCACCTCAACCCATCAAATAGTTATTCCACCTCACGGTCAGACATCACAAAACCATCATCAGATTGGTCTCTACCCAAGACTTCCAGGGCTCTAGAGCATTTGTTCCAACCTAACTTCCAGGGCTCTAGATCGTTTGTTCCAACCTAACTTCTAGGACTAGTTACTCAACCCACGACTATTGTTAGGCTCCAAAGCGTTTGTCCAACCAAGGCTCCAGGACTAGTAACTCAACCCACAGTTTTTCTAGGCTTCGAGAGCATTTTTCGAACCGGGGCTTCCAATAAGAGTAACTCAACCCACCAAGGGATTCTAGAGCGTTTTTCCAACCAAGGATTCCAGGACTAGTAACTCAACCCAAGTTGATATAGGGCTTCCAGAGCATTTTTCCAACCAAGCATCCAGGACTAATAACTCAAACCAAGCCGTTACAAGGCTTCCAGAGCATTTTCCCAACCAAGGCTCTAGGAACTAATAACTCAACCCAAAGCCTCCAAGACTAATAACTCAACCCAAGCCGTTACAAGGCTTCCAGAGCGTTTTCCCAACTAAGGCTCTAGGAACTAATAACTCAACCCAAGCTAAAAGAAACATGAGAACCAACCAACAAAACAAAGAGTAAGAGGACATCAAGATCAAAAGCTACAATGTGTTTTTCTTGTAGGCACCAAGTTGCATGTATGTTTTCTTTGCTAGTTTTGGCATGCATGGCACATGCATGTGGTTTCTTGGTTATGAAATTTCATTGGCATGGAGGATTGCTTGGATATACAATGGATTTTCCTAGCCTTGCCATTTCCTAGATAGCCATGGTGTTGTGGGTTTATTTCTTTGTTTTGTTGGTTGGTTCTCATGTTTCTGCCACCTTGGGTGAGACCTTAGCTCGCGCTCCGCGGGCTGTTGCTGAAAGGGCCGGTAGCTGCGGGATTTTTTTGGCTAATAACTCTTCCATACCTAGGTTAGGGCTCAATAAGCCAACACCTTCCCCAGGTGACAAAGCTTCTACCTCTCATAAGGTGTCTGGTAAGTCTTCTGGTTCCATTGTATATGTGGTTAATGCTGTAACATTAGATGCTAACACACTTTGCCCTCCAGTTTTGCTAACTTTTGAAAATTTTAATTACAATATACATAATTGTTTAGTTGATTTTGGTGCATCTATAAATGTAATGCCATTATTTGTTGCTAAGAAAATAAACGCTAAATGGGACAAAACTGATGCACAAATCATTCAGCTAGATATATCTCTTGTCGAAGCTATTAGTGAACTCAAGAATGTTCTTATACAATTATCATCTAATCACCAAGTTCATCAATGTATAACTATTGTAATTGTGGATGTCCCTGAAGCCTATGGCGTACTTGTAAGTAGAGAATAGTATAGTAGATTACAAGGGTATTTTGTTATAGATTAGTTGCATTTATGGCTTCCATACAAGGGTAGGAATAATCGGATTTGAGTGGAAAGTAAATCATACATGAAATACACTGTGACACCACTTGAAGGCCATAATGAGCTTGTTTGCTTCACCGATTTAATCTTTGGAAATTATTTCTTAGAAACTGATCATGGGTGTTATTAAGAACAACCATCACTCATCCCACCAAATACACAGTTGGAGCTCCTTCCTTATTCTCCAGTTGTTTTGTTGGTTGGTTCTCATGGTTAGATCAAAAACTCCAAGAAAACTCAAATATCCAAGAGTATGAGAGAGAGAGAATAGAAGAGAGCTCCACCAAAACTGATCTAACCAAGCCTACCCACTAATCCTTGGAAGCATTTTTATCAATGAGGCCTCTATTTTCTTCATTTTCCATTATTTTCCTTCATTTTCCTCCTCACATGTAACCTGTGACGTTTCACCTTCCTTTTCTCCTAATTTCCATTATTTTCATAAATAAATTTGCCAAAAATTCCATTTTTCCTTTCTAAAGTCTTTTCCATTGCCTTTGCTGATTTCCTTTAGCCAAAATAAATTGAATGAACACCCACTAGGATGTTTTTCCCACCATTCAGCTTGGAATACATGTCCCATAACCTTGGTCTTATATACTTTTACATGGATACGGGTGTGGTGGAGACGAAATGTCACTTTGTCATGGAGTGTGCAACATATAAGGATATTTGCATTTAGTATGAAAACAATCTAAAGGTTGACAACATGCACCATCTATTTGGAAAAAATAAGATCGATTAGATTTCTAGCCTTCTAGTCAAGACTCATCGCAGAAAATTCGACATCGAAAAGAATATGAAAATGAGTTAAAATTATTATTCTCTTGATCCTTTAAACTACTCAACCTCATGAACGTCATTCATAACATCATCTTTTTTTCTTAAAAATAAATAAATAACTAACTAACACAAAACCAAACCTCTACCTCATTATTTTAACTTGGAAATACCATAACTAAAGGAATATTCACAAAGTTAATTAGAAAATAAATTGCAATACCTTTGTTCAAAGAATCATTATAATTCTCACCTAGCCAACTTTAAAAAACATTAAGGTTACAACTGAACATTACAATATATGCATTAATATGTATATACAAAGTTTGGTAAAAGAATTAATTGAAATACCATAACTAAATGAATATTCACAAAGTTGATTAGAAAATAAATTGCAATATCTTTGTTCAAAGAATCATTATAATTCTCACCTGGCCAACTTTAATAACCATTAAGATTACAACTTAACATTACAATATATTAGGTAAAAAAAATTAATGAAAATACCATAACTAAATGAATATTCACAAAATTGATTAGAAAATGAATTGCAATACCTTCCTTCAAAAAATCATTATAATACAACTTAACATTACAATATATGCATTAATATATACATACAAAATTAGTAAAAAAATTTAAACTCGGTTTAAAGAAGGTTGGAAAATTAATTATAAAAATATGATACCGTGTAAACCAATTCTACAATAACATATTTTTTATTTAAAAAATATTCATCTCATAAAGAAAAATTATGAATTCTATGTTCGACTAACGAGGAGTAAAGTGAGTAAAGTAGCATGTTCAGAATTCTGGTTTGAAGTGTGGAGATGTTCACAAATAGTTTGAACTGCTCTTTTGCTGGATTAATTTGTATGCTTTTTATTTTTGGTGTTTAGTTTGACTTTGAAGATATGGTGTATTTTGTGGAATTCCAATCACTCTATGAGAGGGCACTTTTTGCTTAATTTATGATATAAAAATGTAGCGGGAAAGACTTTCTACTGGATTTGCAATGGATTTGTGTTGGTTCTAAGATTATAGGAAACACACTTTAATTTAATCAATTTCTTTCTTATCCGATTTAGTGTTTGCAAAATGCTCTCGTAGCTTTTGATCCATGATTTTTGCTGAAGTTATATCTATAGAATGCCGAGTCCGACATCGAATAGCAGGGGATAAGATTAATTGTTTAAGGGCCAAAATTGTGTCTTACCTACCTGACATTCCAGGTTCCACAAGAACAGGCCACAAATGTCCTACAGTGTCCACACTGTTTCAGCGAACGAGCTAGATTTCTCCATGTATTTTATTTGGCTTTTTAAACTCTAATGACATAATTGTTGGTTGTGCCTGTTGGTTGTGAGTGAGTGACTGCCTGCGAACAGTTGGAGCTAGTACGTTGAAGTCTTGCTTTGTGGATCACCCTTTATTTGATTTTGGGATTGTGTTCAATAATACAAATTGTTGGAAAATGGTTGATGGAGTGTTGGAACTACTAAACAATTTAATACATTCTACTATCGACAACACAAACATGATTGATAAAGTCATTCTCAGAAATATTCAAACCTGTTTGCAAAATGCACAAGAACAGATTGATTTTTTGCAGCTTGAATCTCAGCTACAACAAGAAGAACTAAAACAGAGGAGTCATTTTGAACATGTTTCTGTTCAGAACATTGAAACAACAACCCATCAACAGCAAGTCAATAATGTTACAATTCATTCAGATAAAGCAGCAGTTGTACATGCAGATGCAGAAACTCAGTCTGCACTTCCCAAGCCCATCATCAGACCTTGGGAACAGCTTGTCCACAACAAGCATAGAACTGGTCTTGGATATGACAAGGACTTGTCCTTTCATATTCCAGACTATGCCAAGCCCATTCAGTTTCAGAGTGCTGGATTCATTCATGACAGTTCAGCTGCTCCTCATGACAGTTCACCTCCAGCTGTTCCAGATTCTGCCCCTCTTCCACGACAACAACAACAGATTGTGAAATGCCAACACTGTGACCGAGTTGGCCATTTGAAAGATCACTGTTTTGATCTTCATCCATGTAAGCACTGTCATAAAACCAGTCATTCTTCACACAGATGCTTCAGCAACAAACACCCTGTAAGAACAAAGATTCATCTTGGATGGATCGCTTCTTGGCAATGGGCATCAACAGCCAAGAAGATATTCCAAACACATGTTAGAACTTGTTCCAGAGTATTGAACAGTCTTGCAGTTGAGTTTTCTCCATCATCTCACCTTGTATCTGACAGGGGGGGAAATGATGGTCATCTACAAGCTTCAAAGCCATATCAAGCGAGCCTGAGCCACAACTTGCCACACCAGTTTCAGAGTTGTAGCCAGAGACAAAGATGCCCGTGAACATGCCTTCAGTTGGCAATCTGGGACACTTCCTCTAGCAGAAGACTTCAGCTTCTTGCCAGTTTTGGAAGAATTCCAGGAACAAAATTGAGAACACTTCCTCTAGCAAAAGACTCTAGCTTCTTTCCAGTTTTGGAAGAGTTCCAGGAATTGCATTAAGCATTTCAGAGTTGTTGGTCATCCTTAAACCATCACAGGTTGAGACTTCCCTTTTCAGGTTGAAGTTCTCCCTTTTATGTGGGGTGAGACCTCCCTTTATTGGTTGAAGGTTTCCCTCTTCAAAACAATAGGAGCACTTCCTCTAGCAGAAGACTTCAACTTCTTGCCATTTTTGGAAGAGTTCCGGGAACTGCACTAAGCGTTCCAGTGTTGGTGGTCATCCTTAAACCACCGCCCTTTATACCAACATTTCATAGAGAAAATTCAGCCTAGTGCTGCCATGCATTTTTTGCACATTTTGTATTACAGCTCTCTTCTTGGACTCATACATAACCCTTCGGATTAAGGGGGGGAATGTTGGACACCTAATCCTCAATGGGTTAGTGTGGAAGCCGAATGGACAAAAGGAGTCCAAGAGACCTTGGGATGTGGAACCCAACGGTCACATGTTGTACTATAAATGTATATCTCATGTTAATAAAATAATGTACTGCATGTTTTATCTTTCATATTTTCTCTTGCTGCCCATGTGTGTTTAACAGATATGGTGGGTAGTTATGAAGGTGTGAGTTATATGTCTTTTGAGGTAAGTTTGGATAAAGTGGTTAATTTGATCAATTTAGATTTATTCACAATAACAAGAAATATAGTAAATAAATTTACAATCAAGGGGTTTATTTTGATTTTTAATGTTTCTAAATACATGTTTGGGCATCTTGTAAGGCTTAAAAATGGTTTTTTTTTTTTATAAGGTTTTGGAAATTTGATCTTTGATATTGGGGATGTAAAGGTGGGCTTAATATGAATATGTGGAAGGGGTTCATGTTTTTGGTTTCTAAGAGAAAGACAAAATAATATGTGTTGCTAATTTGGGAAATAGAATATAGCCAATACCTTGGAAGGCTTTCATGAGGTGGGTTATTTAACTATTTTTATGTTGAAGGGCATCAACTTGAATAGGCATGGAAATAAGAGTTTTAAGAACAACACATTAGTGAGTAATGCCATGATGGGATTAGGCATGAATGTAGTTATCATATATAAGTATTTTTTTATGGAAAACTTAATGGAAAAGGGAAACATTAATAAATGACTAAGACTAAGACATCCACGAAGGGAAGAGAATTATCTTGTTGAGTTTTCATGGAAAATTGAATCCGGGGGATACACTATTAATATGGTCAATATATAGGTACACGGAAGGTTTACTATGGGGCAATAACAAAGTTTTCATCAGCAAATCAAAACTAATACTTTTTAAAGACAAAATTATTGAGGGATAAAGTTTCAAAATGTTCCATGAAAATATTTTCCAATACAAGGGATATTGAGGATCCAATGACTATGTTTTTTATTTGTTCGTAGGATTTCCCTTCGAAACTAAACAAGATTGAGGTGAGGCAAATCTATATAAGATTTAAAGTTTTCAAGTCATCTAATTTTGAAATAATGTCGAGAGCTTTGTGGATGAATATTTTAGAGAATAAGGAATAACATCAAACTAACAAGCAGGCATTACCGATCTAGATGGAGATCATGGATTTTATTAATAAACTAATCAAAATCATTTATAAAAGAAAGGGTTTAGCCCATAAAAGGTTTAAGTTTCTCATAAAAGAACCTAGCTAAGGCATAAGTGGGGGCGCCAATTGCACTAACATTAGGTCTAATAAGAAGGTTTTTTTTGTATGGATTTTAGGAAGTCCATAAATTTTGAGAGTTTAATGGTTGCAAATCAAGTTGAGCAATTTTTATATTAGAATCAAAGGAGGAGGAATTGATAGCTTTGGTTACAAGCTAGGTAAATTTCTTAATAAATTCCATTTAGCCATTGACTTAAAGGGAGATCTTGGAAGACATACCATATGGCTCTTTCCTTAATAGGATCCTCAGAGAGAGGCTTTTAGTAGGAAAAAGATAAGCATTAAGTACTTTGTTTTCATAATCTGTAGTGTGCATGATTATGACGGTGTTATGCTTTCCACCTTTGAGAATGAAAATATTAGGGTTCTTATTTAGGTCGATGTAAGGCATTCAATTTGTCCTTATAGAGGATAGACTTAGGTAGCTTAGTAGAATAAATAATTTAGGCATGACCTTACTTGATTTATTTGGATTAATTAAAGGGGTAGTTTTGAGTGAAAGATGGGGAAGGGAAATAACATAGTTAATTATTTTTTGAAGAAGGTAAGAGTTACATGGGAATCTAATTCAAGGGGAGAAACATTAATAAACTATGAACTTGAGTGGTTAAAGGTTTGGTGGTAAGTGGTTGGTGAAAAAATGCAAGGAGGAAGTAAATGTGAGGAAAGACTTGATTAATTGTTAGAAGGGATGTAGGAGGAGAGAGAGGAGGGGTGGGCTACGTAATTGGTGAGAAAGCTAGAAAAGTGGGGTGAAACTTAGGAAATGGGAGAATGTCCATAAGAGAGGTTTTGAAATGAGAAAAAAAAGGTTCACTTAAACACAAATATAAGTTTAGATGTAAGTGTGATTGCATGGAAAGGATGACATAAAGGTTTGTGAAGAAAATAGGTTATCTCCAAATTGAGAGTTAGATAAGAGATTAAAGTTTCATAGTGAAGCCATGGGGAACATGCATTAAATTTTTAAGATGTGTGTTTAGGGATCAGTTTGAGAGAATATATGGGATGATATGATAGGAATACATTTGTTTACATGATTAATTAATTGTCTTAAGGGGTGAGGGGGTCATATGATAGCATTAGGATGCAGCCATGTGAACATTAACATCTATAGGAAAATTAGTGGGGTGTGTATAAGCATTATCATTAACTGGTCTAGGAAAATTTGAATGTTCAATTAGTCAAGGTTGAAATTCATAAAAGGTTGAGAAGCTATAGTCCAATTGAGAGGCACGTGTCAGAATATTTAAGTTAAGGGAGTTATGCATTGAGGTATTAGTTTGCATGCATAAAGGAAACAATGTAAAATGATTTGATTCCTTTACTTAATGAAGTGATTGTTTATAAGAGAAAGATGGTCTAGATAAGATAATTAGAAAAACAATGTTGTTGGTTTTACATGATCATTATTCTCAATTAAAATGAACAAGTTATGTAATCAATTTCATTTAGTAATTTAAGGAAATCTATTATTATTAATATATATATATATATATATATATATATATATATATATATATATATATAAAGTATAGGTTAGAAAAGTCCTAAAATAAATATTATTTAATGATAATGGTGATGATATTTAATGTGGTATAAAATAAAAATAAAAAGACTTAAACAAATATAAACAAAATCATAGTGAATATTCTTCTAAATAGCATTTCTATATTTGAATGTGGTTGAAACTAAAATATTAAAATTGTTTCCATTTTGGTAAAATGAGGAAGTGAGTAAATATTCTTCCAATGTAAGTGAAAGAATGAAAACTATTAATATTTTCGTGTAAATGTTCTTATGAATGTTATTTCTATGTTTGAACAATGTAAAAATGAAAATGTCAAAATTATTATGATTTTCTTAAAAAAATATGTAATTAGATATTTTTGATAATATAATTTTTTATATTTGAACATGTAGAAATAAAGTATCAATATTATTGTAGTTATTGTAGTTTTATTGAATTAAAAGGTCAATAAATACTTTTTAAAGTGTTATTTTTATATTTGACTATGGTGAAAATAAAATAAGAAGATCATTATAATTTTTCCCCAAGTGAAAAGACTCTCAATAATAATATTTTTAAAAATTTTCTCATATATATGAGAAAACTTGTTTTGAATAATAATATTTTAAAACAAATTTTCATATATATATAGGTATTCATTCAAAAAAAATTGTAGTGAAAGTTTATGGTAAGTTATATGGTTAATTCTTATATTATTATAGTGGTGTTACATTTTTCATCTTTGAGAATGAAAAGATCATAGTTTTTATTTAGTCAATGTAAGGCATTTAATTTATCTTTATTGAGGTTAGGTTTAGGTAGCATAGTAGAACAAAGAATTTAGGCATGACCTTACTTGATTGGTTTGGCTTCATTAAAGAAATACATTTGAGTGATAGATTCACTAGAACAAAGGATATGTTTAGAGGGAAGACAAGGAAGGGAAATAACATAGTTAAATGTTTTTTTGAAGAAGGTAAGAGTTACATGGGAATCTAATACTATGAACTTGAGCAATTAAAGGTTTGGTGATGAGAATTTGGTGAATGAATAGGAGGAAGTAGTAAAGGTGGGGAAAGATTTGATTGAAGGTTAGAAAGAATGCAGAAGGAGAGAGAGGAACTACCCCACGCGTGGGGGGTCACAGGGGGGGCAGTAGCCCCCTTGTACGTTTGCATCGGGCGTAGTAGGGGGGTCATAGAGGGGGCAGTAGCCCCCTGCACAGAGTCTGGGGCAACACCTTGGGAAAAAAAATTAGACCCTGTATTAGGTGGGCGGACCTACCTATGGTTTTGTGCATGGATTTCGCACATGATATTGGGCATGATGGTTTTCTATCCATGGTATTTAGTAGATCCGGTCAAGTAAACTACAATTATGTTCTAATCCAGGGTTAATGGATTAGGGTTTATGGATGCTTCGGCATGTATATATAAGTATTGTAACATTGAAAGGAATATAATGAAAAATCAATCTGGTAGTCCCGGTTTTGGGATCCAGGGGAAAATCTCTGTGTATATCTATTTTATGTTTTATGCTCTCGCTATTGTTTATTTTCTATTTTTTAGAATTCATATGTAGGTAATTTTTGTACGGGGTTAAAACCTGTAGGGAAGACTAGGTAATGGGTGATAAAGATAGAAAAGGGGGTGAAACTTAGGCAATGGGAGAATGTCCATAAGAGGGGTTTTTGAAATGAGAAAAAAAGGCTTGAATTCAAATATAAGTTGAGATGTACGTGTGATTGCATGGCAAGGATGACATAGAGGGTTGCGAAGAAAATATGTAATCTTTGAATTGAGAATTAGATAAGAGATTAAAGTTTAATTGTGAAGGAAGGGGGAAGCATGAGTTAAATTTCAGGATGTATGTGTTAGCGATTAATTTGAGAGAATATAAGGGGATGATATGATAGGAATAGATTCATTTACTTGATTAAATAATTGTTTCTAGGGATGAGGGGGTCATATGATAGCATTAGGATGTATTGGCAAAGTTGAGTTGGACGTTGCAACCATGTGATCATTAATATCATTAGGAATATTGTTTGTGGGTGTGTAAGGATCATCATTAATCGGTCTAGACAAATTTTAATGTTCGATTAGTCTAGGTTGAAATTGAAGAAAGGTTGAAAAGCTAATAATCCAATTCAGAGGCATGGGTTGTTGGAAGTTTGAAAATACTAAGAGGGCGGGGGGGTGAATCAGTATTGTGCAGTGGATCACCAAATTAACTTTTTTTCCCTTTTCTTACATATTTAACCATACATTGATTAACAACAGGTGTAAACAACAGATTGTTAATTTTCCATTGTTCTATGATGTTACAATTACTTTAACCTAAGTCTTATCTTCAATTAGTAATCTTTCAAAAACAAAAAATCTTCCAATGATTAATAGCAATTGTAGATATAACAGTAAATGCAATAGACAATAGACAATCAAGAACAATAATAAGAGACACAAGGATTTAGTCAAAGACTAGGGGAAAACCCCACAAGGGGGAAAACTCTTTCAAATTCTTCTTCGTATTCGATTGTCATAAAATGTTTTGCGAAGAGAGAGTACAATGTTCCAATTATCCAATCACAAAAATATCTAACAAAAACATCTAAACAATATCTAAGAGATGATCCCAACAACAATATTGACCAAAATCAAAGTTCCTAGCCCTGGGGTAAATGGTCAAAGTCTACGGTCAACTATCAAAATACCCTAGGTCCTAGCCACACAGAGCTAGTGATCATCAATGTGGCTACAACTCTCCAGCCATAGGGAGCACCTTGCATGTGTGTGGCTACAATTGATATTTTCCTATTCCAACCCTATGGCCATAGATCAAAATTTCCTTTTCACACATGTGAGCTCGGACCCTGCAATTTCGGACTTGTACGAACCACTTTTGTGAACCAATCTCAGACTTGTGCGAGCCAAACCAAAGAAGAGAGAAGAATGAAATGCTTAATGATAATGTCCAAATTCCAGTCACTTGACTTGTATTTATATGCTTGCAAGGGTGCCCAATTTCTCCTTAAGTTCGACCTATACTTTTGTGCACATGTGGGTTTCCATATTAAAAATATTTTTTTCCTTAACCAAATTAAATTCTCCCAAAGGGTAGGAGGGGTATTTCTTGATGAATAAGGCTATCCAAAGGAGTGAATTTTTCCTTGAGCTACCAAATTAACACTCCCCCTCAGCTAGGGAAAAATTTCCGACTGCAACATGTGTCCCATCTCGAATATCAAATCAAGTATCAACTCTTCTCATCTCTACTCATATTTGAACACTCTTAAATCTAAAATAAGAATAATTTGACATAGAAGGGGAGTGCAAGCTACCACCTTGTATCCACTAATATTCATAGGGGAGTTCCAACTCAACACGCGTCATAGGAGAGCCCATCTCAACCCACTATCCAAGGACAATAAGCAAGATAAAACTTATCATGAGGTAAGGGTCACAACTATCTTATAATATATTGATCTTCCCATCAAGAACCTCAAGATTCAAGTGGTAGAACACCTGCATCCACAACATTTGGAAGAGATTCACACTTAAGCTCTGATCATTGGCATTGGCTAAGCTCTGATCACATCATCTGGCATGGCTTGGAGTCCGATCAGCAAATCTTGGGAACAGAACTCTCCAATAGGAAAATACAATATTCAGATAAGAAGGATGTGCTCAGATGGGGCTATGAGGCAAGAGGAACTTTCACCATGCATGAAGCTTATAACATAATCATAAAAGATCATGCATTCAAAGATCCTCTCTGGACCACAATATGGGCCCTCAATATCTGGCCGAAGGTGTCGACATTCCTTTGGTTGCTTTGTCAAAACAAAATCCTCACTTGGGACAATCTGTGGAAGAGAAAATTCCATGGACCTTCCATTTGTCCCAATTGTAAACAAGAAGAAGAAACCACTTTGCACCTCATGAATTCATGCTCACTAGCTCATAGGCTCTGGGAAAAAGTTAGTTTTCGATGCCAAAAGGACAGCAGAATCAAAGAAGACATTCCCACCACTATACGCAATTGGGCACGGAATCCATATAAGAGTAAGTTACTAAACTCCTTATGGAAGCTCATCCCAGGCCTTCTCATGTGGACAATATGGAAAGAGAGGAACAGACATATCTTCAAGGATCAGTCCTCACCTTTGGAAACCCTCTGGAACACTATCTGCTAAAATCTTAAGGAAACCCTATTACTTCAAACTTGGCATGACGACGACTTTCCCTCTATCTGGGACAACTGAAATCTACAATGGAATCAAGAACTGATAATCCCCGTTAAACCTGCAGCAAAGAGCACAATATCAGATAAATGGTTTCCTCCACCCCAGCATGTGATCCAACTGAACTTTGATGGTGCCTCGAAAGGCAATCCAGGCAAAGCAGGGTTTGGAGGAATTTTCAAAGATCATAAAGGTGCCCCCCTTCTAACCTTCATAGGCTCAAATGGATGGGACACAAATAACTCAGCAGAACTCAAAGGGTTATGGCAGGGGCTCCTCCTAGCTCAAACTCATGGTTTCTTCCCACTCATGATTGAAGGTGACTCTCAAATCCTAATAAATATGGTGAATAAAATTCTGCAGGGGACTCCCTCAAACAAAGTGGGCAACAGTTGGAGATTAGCGGAAAGACTGGAACTCATTGAAGTTTGGCTCAGGACCCACAGAGCAGTCAATTTCAAGCATATTCGTCGGGAGGGTAATAGAGTGGCTGACCTTCTTGCCAATATAGGAGTGGAGAGTGGAACTGCTCTGAATGCAGACTCGCTATCTACTGTAGCCACGGAGGCCCAGCTAAAGGAATTCAATGAATTAGTGAAGATTGAGAAGGCACCGGAAGAAGGAGAGCACCCGGATGCAGGTGACATTGAATGAAATTTATGAAGAATATGATGACCGACGGCGATAGGACAGGCCACTTGGCCGATGGCGCTTCTCCCCATTCTACTTTGAGCCGATCTCATGACAGACCGCAGGTCGCATTTAATGCAGGCTTGGATCGAGAAAGAGCTATCATCTGCTCAGACATGGACTCCCCTCGACTCATTGTGCCTCCTTCTCCCTTGTTCCACTACAACTGCCTGCTCCAAGCTACTAAACCCAGCTCCTGCACAGTTACTGGGCATCGCTGCTAGTTAGCAAGTTGTGTCGATTTCGGTAACGGGCATCACCATTCCCATTCCAGGTTCTGCCAGTTAACTACCGCTCAGCCGGCCCTTGTTCCCCTTCTCAATCCCTCCGCCATCGCTCCCACTAAACACTTAGCCAGGCATTCCGACATGGTTCGACATCGCATGAGAAGTCAAAGAGGAGGGACTCGGGGAGGTAGTGCCCGCCCTCAGATGGCGCTGAATCCTGAGCCTGCTGCCTCCTCTCCTTCCCCTGAACTGTATCACCCCCATAGCTATGGTTTGGGAAGATATCCCAATACTCGTAGTGGTTGGGGTCGTGCTCTGTCTCCGGGTGAAGGTCGCAGAGATTTCGCGGTTCACACTGCCAATTTCCCTTTGCCCCCTCACCCCGCTCCCCACTCGACCTAATTCAGATTTCGTAGCACCCTGAATAGACCAGTGATTACTGCTACAATCACCATCCTTTTCAATGAAGATAATGAGCAGCCTGCTACCTCGGCGAAAAACTCTGATTTGCGGCAAGAGGAGGCTCACAGACAAAGAAATGGCCGAGACACAGGAAAGAATCTGTTGGATGAAGGAAAAATTGCTCTGCATGGCCAGACCATGGGTGGCAGTCAGCATGCTGAGGGTGGTAGTTCTAGTGCCACGCGCTCCCCAGGTGGAACTGGGATTGAAGGGTTAGCTCCGAAGGTGGCGGCTGGCAGCCATGGTGACGTCCAACTTGCGGGGGGGCCACACGGCAGAGCGTCGTCGGAGGAGAAGGATGACTGGACGAAATATGTGTGTCTGATTGTAGAGGAGCCCATCCCGGACGAGCTCAAATGATATTGCATGGCTGCCAGGTGTCATTTGTCTGGTCTTTGTTGATATGTTAGTTCTACTGGATTTTGTCTGGATCTTTCTTTTTGTCATGGTGAAACTTCTCTGGTTTTTGTTTTTTCCGGTCTTAAAGACTGATATCCCATCTGGGTATTTTTGTCTTTGCGGACTGGTTTCCCCAATGTTGGGGCAGTCAAGATATTCTCTGATACACTATGTTAAGCACTGCTGAGGCCTGAGCCTCATTGTACATTTTTGTTACATATTAATAGATTAACTTAACTTAGAAAAAAAACAATAATAATAAAAATAAAATAATATTATATATATAATAATAATAAATAAATAATTTATAATAAAAGTTATGAATAAATAAAAATATTAAATTGAAATATTGATTAAATATTAATAAAAATAAAAATAAATTAAATAATAATAATAATAGTAATAATAATAAAATTAATCCCGGATGCGGGTGCTTGAGATGGTAATTAATTCAACGGGACAGGGTTGGGGCGAGGCAGATCGCCACGTGCCCGCTTAGTACAAGGTATTAAAGAGTGGTTTGGCATTTGGCGCTTGGCATGAGCGCAGAGTTCGGACTATCGGCTTTCAATCCAAAGGTTTCGGCTCTCACATCAGGTTCAACGTTATGGTTTCTCCCTCCGCACGCTCCAGCTTGCATCAGAAGGCGAGGTCCATCAATGCGAAAGTAATGGGAGGAGCCTCCCGAGGCATGCCAAAGAAGGATAAGGCCAGGGGAGGTCCTGGGGAGGCGGCGAACGCGACATTGCTGTTTTATTTGCTTTTCTCTCTTGCCTCCGATCTCACTTCGGACTTCAGGTTGCCTGAGGGGATTCGGGTTCCTCTGTCGCTTGGCTCGGCCCTCTTGGCGGAGCGAACTCTGTTCCTCTTCGCGTTTCTTTCTGGTATTTTGTGCTGTTGCTTTCATGTCCTTATCTCAGTGATTCATCTCCTTTTCTGGTTGCTGGTTTCTGGTACAGGCAGGGATTTCTCTGAGCTAAGCTTGGCTCTCCTGGAGAAAGGGTTTAAGCTTAGCAAAGGTTGTTCAATCAGCAGGCAAAGCTGCTGCCACCCCCCGGTTCGTGCTGTTGTGCCGCATTCCTAGACCTCCGCGGTTGCTATACCCCAGATGCCTCGTTTACGACAAAGGATGGGTTGCCGTAGAGGCCAGCCGAGGCGAGCTCCCACCAGTTCATCTTCTGACTCGCCCTCCCTTTCTAGTGAACTATCAGTTGGACGTCGCCCCTTTACTCGAAGTAGGAGAGGGTGGTTCTGCGCCACTAGTTCCCGCCATGGGCTTGCACCCACTTCTGGTTCTGCCATCTTTACCTTTAACAGCACTCTGAAGAGACCCAGGATAACTGCTTATTTCACGGTGGTTTTCCATGAAGACAACCAAATAGAAGATACTGGTACCCATCCTGGGGGCTCGGGGGCAATCTCGGCTCCTTCTTCTTCCCTCCAGCTGAATGTCGGAAATGCTCCTCGGCAGGAAGCGAATGAACAGATTTGCAGAGCTCAGGATGTGATGATGGCTGACCCTGGTCCCTCTGTTCAGAACGCGGCTCAAGCAGGGGATTTGCCAGATTTTGGATGGTGTCGTATCATAGAAGAGCCTCCTGATGACTAGCTCGTTCACCCAAGCCTCTTCTTCTTGCAGTGCGCCCTTCACCATTGGGCATGATTGTAAGGCAAACAGCTTAGGGGTTCTCTGGTGTTTCTTAGTTTTTTGGTTAATTTTGTATTGTCATGTGAATCTCAGTTCGGTCCCCTGCGTGGGTCCTAAAAACAGACAGTTTTTTCATCTGCTTTTTTGATAGTTCTGCCTCCTGTCAGTGCAGAGTTCTTGACTCCGGTCACGCTGTAATTGTACCTTTACCTTGTTAATAGAAATAGTCTTATGCAGAAAAAAAAAATAATAATAAAATTAAAATTAAACAAAATAAATTAAATAATACATATAATATTAAATATTAATTTATATTAAAATAAAAATAATAATAATGAAAATAATTAAAATTAAAAATAATTAATAATAAATAAATATAAATATAAATATATATATATAAAATGAATAATAATAATTTAATAAATATAAAAATATATATCAAATCATATATAAATTAAAAATAATTATAATTTTTTTAAGTCATATAAATAAAAAAATTCCAATTTAAGTATTATTAAAGGAAAAAGCGAAGGCATTAAAGATAAATTTTTGAATGATATACCATTGTTGTTTTTCAATAGTTGACAATGCTCTGTTGTTATTTGAACGCTGACGATGGTCAACAAAGGACGATTCTCACCATTTTTACCGCAATGTAACCAAAAAAAAATGATACCATTTTGAAACATCAGAGAACCAATGTAAATAACTTGGAATTTACTAACATTGAAAGAACTAAAAAAAAATATAATTTAATCACATACATTTCAATTTTAACAAAAAAACCACAATAAAATATTGATAAATTAATATAAATAAGTGAACAAATTTATTGGTAAATTAATATAAAAAAGTGAACAAAAAATTAAGATAATAATATAATATTATAAAAAAGAAATAGATAGTCCCATGGGGTAGGCGAGTTGGTAATCACAATGCGGTAAAGTTGGTTAGAAAGGCGGGCTCCGTACTGAAGGTTATGAGTTCAATTCCCCCTAACTAACCCGGAGCTAGGGGTGGGCACCGTTTCCCAGAGGTTATAGTGGTAGCGGTCAGAATCGACCTGTGTAACGCGAGTTGTGAGGCTGCTCCAGTTGCCGACCCGTGTAACACGAGTTGCGAGGCTACTCCAGTGGTCGATTCCTCTGTTTAAAAAAAATAAAATAAAAGAAGAAATAGATAAAACCTAGAAAATAATAATAAAATAAAAGAAAAATAATTTAATTAAAAATAAAATAAAATTTTGATAATAAAAATAAAACATGGAAAAGAATTAACATATTTTCAAATATATGATAAAATAAATTTTAAGAAAAATAAAATAATTAAAAAATATTAAAATATTGATAAAATAGTTTAAAAAATAAAAATAAAATAAATTAGTAAACTAGTAATTAATTGGGTGAGAAATATGAAATTGAAAATAATATTAAATAATTAATTATTTTAATATCAAATTTTAATGAACAAAATGTTTAATTAAGTTATTAAGGTTGATATACATCAATTAATTAATTGGAAAAGGAAATATAAAGTATAAAAATTAGGAAATAATAATTTGAGTTCATTTTATAAATAATAAAAAAAGTTTTATAAAATGGAATGAATATAATTTTTTTAAAGGAAATTAGTAAATGAATTAAAAAGGTTGGGTAAGGGGAGATGTTTTATTGGAAATTATAATTTGTAGGTGCGGTTGCTCAATAAAAAGATCGTAAAAAAGATTTATAGATCTATTAAAAGATTTTTTTATAATTATATTTAATAAGAAAAACAAAAGGATTTGAAAGGAAGTGGGGCGGGATGAAAAGAGATTACCAAAATAATTAGTTTCATTTTTAACTAATGAATGATAGGTTATTAAGAATGACCATGCTTATAGTTATTTTCATGATTAAAGTTGTTAGGATGTTTTTTAATTTTTAGGTATTTTTTAATGATGTGAATTGAGTAATGATGGGTTGATGCTAATATGTTTGATATTATTAGAATGCTCTCCAATAGTTAGTTAGTTGATATTGTTGGACACCTAATCCTCAATGGGTTAGTGTGGAAGCCGAATGGACAAAAGGAGTCCAAGAGACCTTGGGATGTGGAACCCAACGGTCACATGTTGTACTATAAATGTATATCTCATGTTAATAAAAGAATGTACTGTATGTTTTATCTTTCATATTTCTGGTTGCCCATGTGTGTTTAACATGGTATCAAAGTGGGCGATTGCTGGTGCTGCTCCAATTTGAGCCACTTGTTTTGTGGTCTCTACATACATGTCAGTTCTGCCTTTCTACTAATCAGAGTTGATCAGAATTTCCACCTTATTGAGCGTTTTATTCCTCATTTTGCGCCATATTCTTTCCTACGCTCTATGCTCTCTGCCATAACCGTTGTCTGCCATTCGCTGCCACCTCTGTCTATCAGGTCTGCTACTTACCTGCACCAAGCGGTTTCATCAAATTATCTCTCTGCCATTCTGAATCTGTTGAGTCTTAATAATCTGCTCTTTGGGTGATAATGGGTAACGCTTGGGTGACCTTAACACCTCTTTCATCAGTCTGCTGAGCATATTCTACCATTCTTTCAGGGGTCTGATGGGCAGATACAATGGTTATCTCATATGGAACCTGAAATGATTCAAGAACCTCTGCGTGGTCAGTCTGTCCACTGCCCCTCCACAGTCGCTACCCATTAAACGCTGCCACTGTTTAGACGCTGCAAATATCTGACATTATTCTCTGCCTTTTGTTGTAACTCCTCTCTTCCTTGACAGGGTCTTTGATTCCCTGGATATGCACTGATTTCTTTACTCATTCTCTCTCTACGGATTTTTGTCATTCTCTGCATATCTGGTGCCAATCGCATTTTCTTCTTTCCTCATAATCTTTTTGGTTGAGGTGATATTCCAAAGACTTCTTCTCTGTGGAGACGGTTAATCATAGTCAAAGTTTCCTCTGTTGCAACGCCGAAAACATTAAAATTGGGTGGAGGTTCCAAGATCGAACCTCCCACGCACCCTGGTTCGAATGACGCCTAGTTCGAGTAGCTACGAGCAGAGTATCAGAGCTCGTAACTGTGGTTGCGGAATAGACCTCCACGCAGCTTAACCGGTTGCTGAAGAAGACCTCCTAGTATTAACTAGCGTAACCATGGTGCCTCCGGAGTCCATGCGTTGATATAACTCGCGGTGCAAGGTGTGCATGTGATTGTGATGGAGCAGTATTCGAAGCGTGAATTGAAATCTTCTTCCAGAGCATTCATGGCGCGAGAGATTATTATATCCGAGTGAGTGTAACAAGAATCATCTACAGAGGAGCAGACGACATTGCAAGAACCTTGTGGACGACACATTCCTTCGTCGGTATCCAAAACTTGCTAGAACTGACGGGTGAATTGAGTATTAATAAGACGGCGCTGCATTCTAACCCTAAGAAACTGAACGGAGGCTACACAACTTTTGGAGCTCTGCACGTCGGATTTATGGTGAAATGTATTCGTACAACGCGACATAGAAGTTAGCGTTCTTCGTGGTGGCCGCGAGTAGCGAATTAGTCGAGGTCCATAGCTCAATCAAGAAATGATCCTCCAGGAAATTCTCGGAAGCCCGCAGAGTACCCCCGTGAATCACAACATTACCGCCCTGCCACTGCTCGTCATGCCGGTGTGCTGAAAGAGCATTCAAAATTGTAGAGTGATACCATTGTGTGGAATTGGTTTGCGCCGCTTCAATGGAAATTTTGACAATAAGTACGAATAACGAGATGATACAACGTGGCTAGAGAGATGTTAAAGCAAGGATGATGCAGGGATGCCTGCGTATCAACCTATGGATACCTCTTCATTAGTCGATGCAACAGTATTGACTGACACTTGTGTAGCTCATCGAGAGTTAAGTTATCACCACTATTACATAAGTTGAATACTGTGCATTTGGTCTTCGCACTAAATTGAGTAGGTATTCTCCGTGCTCTATTTTCTGTGCGATTATCTACGTTGATTAAGCTGGTTATAATAGTCTCTACAACCCTGGCATTGCTCGGTTTACATAAACGCGCATGTCCATTGCAGAAACACACTTTAAGTTAATCAATTTCTTTCTTATGCGATTTGGTGTTTGTAAAATTCTCTCGTAGCTTTTGATCCGTGATTTTTGCTGAAGTTATACCTATAGAACGCCGAGTCTGACATCGAATAGCAGGGGATAAGATTAATTGTTTAAGGGCCAAAATTGTGTCTTACCTACCTGACATTCCAGGTTCCAACAGAACAGGCCACAAACATCCTACAGTGTCCACACTGTTTCAGCGAACGAGCTAGATTTCTCCATGTATTTTATTTGGCTTTTTAAACTCCAATGACAGAATTGTTGGTTGTGCCTGTTGGTTGTGAGTGAGTGACTGCCTGTGAACAGTTGGAGCTAGTACGTTGAAGTCTTGCTTTGTGGATCACCCTTTATTTTATTTTGGGATTGCGTTCAATAATACAAATTGTTGGAAAATGGTTGATGGAGTGTTGGAACTACTAAACAATTTAATACATTCTACTATCGACAAAACAAACATGATTGATAAAGTCATTCTCAGAAATATTCAAACCTGTTTGCACAATGCACAAGAATAGATTGATTTTTTGCAGCTTGAATCTCAGCTACAACAAGAAGAACTAAAACAGAGGAGTCATTTGAACATGTTTCTGTTCAGAACATTGAAACAACAACCCATCAACAGCAAGTCAATAATGTTACAGTTCATTCAGATAAAGCAGCAGTTGTACATGCAGATGCAGAAACTCAGTCTGCACTTCCCAAGCCCATCATCAGACCTTGGGAACAGCTTGTCCACAACAAGCACAAAACTGGTCTTGGATATGACAAGGACTTGTCCTTTCATATTCCAGACTATGCCAAGCCCATTCAGTTTCAGAGTGCTGGATTCATTCATGACAGTTCAGCTGCTCCTCATGACAGTTCACCTCCAGCTGTTCCAGATTCTGCCCCTCTTCCACAACAACAACAACAGATTGTGAAATGCCAACACTGTGATTGGCCATTTGAAAGATCACTGTTTTGATCTTCATCCATGTAAGCACTGTCATAAAACCAGTCATTCTTCACACAGATGCTTCAGCAACAAACACCCTGCAAGAACAAAGATTCATCTTGGATGGATCGCTTCTTGGCAATGGGCATCAACAGCCAAGAAGATATTCCAAACACATGTTAGAACTTGTTCCAGAGTATTGAACAGTCTTGCAATTGAGTTTTCTCCATCATCTCACCTTGTCTCTCACGGGGGGGAAATGATGGTCATCTACAAGCTTCAAAGCCACATCAAGCGAGTCTGAGCCACAACTTGCCACACTAGTTTCAGAGTTTTAGCCAGAGACAAAGATGCCCATGAACATGCCTTCAGTTGGCAATCTGGGACACTTCCTCTAGTAGAAGACTTCATCTTCTTGCTAGTTTCAGAAGAATTCCAGGAACAAAATTGAGAGCACTTCCTCTAGCAGAAGACTCCAGCTTCTTGCCAATTTTGGAAGAGTTCCAGGAATTGCATTAAGCATTTCAGAGTTGTTGGTCATCCTTAAACCATCACAGGTTGAGACTTCCCTTTTCAGGTTGAAGTTCTCCCTTTTATGTGGGGTGAGACCTCCCTTTATTGGTTGAAGGTTTCTCTCTTCAAAACAATAGGAGCACTTCCTCTAGCAGAAGACTTCAGCTTCTTGCCATTTTTGGAAGAGTTCCGGGAACTGCACTAAGCGTTCTAGTGTTGGTGGTCATCCTTAAACCACCGCCCTTTATACCAACATTTCATAGAGCACATTCAGCCTAGTGCTGCCATGCATTTTTTGCACATTTTGTATTACAGCTCTCTTCTTGGACTCATACATAACCCTTCGGATTAAGGGGGGGAATGTTGGACACCTAATCCTCAATGGGTTAGTGTGGAAGCCGAATGGACAAAAGGAGTCCAAGAGACCTTGGGATGTGGAACCCAACGGTCACATGTTATACTATAAATGTATATCTCATGTTAATAAAAGAATGTACTGCATGTTTTATCTTTCATATTTTCTCTTGCTGCCCGTGTCTGTTTAACAGATATGGTGGGTAGTTATGAAGGTGTGAGTTATATGTCTTTTGAGGTAAGTTTGGATAGAGTGGTTAATTTGATCAATTTAGATTTATTCACAATAACAAGAAATATAGTAAATAAATTTACAATCAAGGGGTTTATTTTGATTTTTAATGTTTCTAAATACATGTTTGGGCATCTTGTAAGGCTTAAAAATGGTTTTTTTTATAAGGTTTTGGAAATTTGATCTTTGATATTGGGGATGTAAAGGTGGGCTTAATATGAATATGTGGAAGGGGTTCATGTTTTTGGTTTCTAAGAGAAAGACAAAATAATATGTGTTGCTAATTTGGGAAATAGAATATAGCCAATACCTTGGAAGGCTTTCATGAGGCGGGTTATTTAACTATTTTTATGTTGAAGGGCATCAACTTGAATAGGCATGGAAATAAGAGTTTTAAGAACAACACATTAGTGAGTAATGCCATGATGGGATTAGGCATGAATGTAGTTATCATATATAAGTATTTTTTTATGGAAAACTTAATGGAAAAGGGAAACATTAATAAATGACTAAGACTAAGACATCCACGAAGGGAAGAGAATTATCTTGTTGAGTTTTCATGGAAAATTGAATCCGGGGGATACACTATTAATATGGTCAATATATAGGTACATGGAAGGTTTACTATGAGGCAATAACAAAGTTTTCATCAGCAAATCAAAACTAATACTTTTTAAAGACAAAATTATTGAGGGATAAAGTTTCAAAATGTTCCATGAAAATATTTTCCAATACAAAGGATATTGAGGATCCAACGACTATGTTTTTTATTTGTTCGTAGGATTTCCCTTCGAAACTAAACAAGATTGAGGTGAGGCAAATCTATATAAGATTTAAAGTTTTCAAGTCATCTAATTTTGAAATAATGTCGAGAGCTTTGTGGATGAATATTTTAGAGAATAAGGAATAACATCAAACTAACAAGCAGGCATTACCGATCTAGATGGAGATCATGGATTTTATTAATAAACTAATCAAAATCATTTATAAAAGAAAGGGTTTAGCCCATAAAAGGTTGAAGTTTCTCATAAAAGAACCTAGCTAAGGCATAAGTGGGGGCGCCAATTGCACTAACATTAGGTCTAATAAGAAGGTTTTTTTTGTATGGATTTTAGGAAGTCCATAAATTTTGAGAGTTTAATGGTTGCAAATCAAGTTGAGCAATTTTTATATTAGAATCAAATGAGGAGGAATTGATAGCTTTGGTTACAAGCTAGGTAAATTTCTTAATAAATTCCATTTAGCCATTGACTTAAAGGGAGATCTTGGAAGACATACCATATGGCTCTTTCCTTAATAGGATCCTCAGAGAGAGGCTTTTAGTAGGAAAAAGATAAGTATTAAGTACTTTGTTTTCATAATCTGTAGTGTGCATGATTATGACGGTGTTACGCTTTCCACCTTTGAGAATGAAAATATTAGGGTTCTTATTTAGGTCGATGTAAGGCATTCAATTTGTCCTTATAGAGGATAGACTTAGGTAGCTTAGTAGAATAAATAATTTAGGCATGACCTTACTTGATTTATTTGGATTAATTAAAGGGGTAGTTTTGAGTGAAAGATGGGGAAGGGAAATAACATAGTTAATTGTTTTTTGAAGAAGGTAAGAGTTACATGGGAATCTAATTCAAGGGGAGAAACATTAATAAACTATGAACTTGAGTGGTTAAAGGTTTGGTGGTAAGTGGTTGGTGAATAAATGCAAGGAGGAAGTAAATGTGAGGAAAGATTTGATTAACTGTTAGAAGGGATGTAGGAGGAGAGAGAGAGGAGGGGTGCGCTACGTAATTGTTGAGAAAGCTAGAAAAGTGGGGTGAAACTTAGGAAATGGGAGAATGTCCATAAGAGAGGTTTTGAAATGAGAAAAAAAAGGTTCCCTTAAACACAAATATAAGTTTAGATGTAAGTGTGATTGCATGGAAAGGATGACATAAAGGTTTGTGAAGAAAATAGGTTATCTCCAAATTGAGAGTTAGATAAGAGATTAAAGTTTAATAGTGAAGCCATGGGGAACATGCATTAAATTTTTAAGATGTGTGTTTAGGGATCAGTTTGAGAGAATATATGGGATGATATGATAGGAATACATTTGTTTACATGATTAATTAATTGTCTTAAGGGGTGAGGGGGTCATATGATAGCATTAGGATGCAGCCATGTGAACATTAACATCTATAGGAAAATTAGTGGGGTGTGTGTAAGCATTATCATTAACTGGTCTAGGAAAATTTGAATGTTCAATTAGTCAAGGTTTAAATTCATAAAAGGTTGAGAAGCTATAGTCCAATTGAGAGGCACGCGTCAGAATATTTAAGTTAAGGGAGTTATGCATTGAGGTATTAGTTTGCATGCATAAAGGAAACAATGTAAAATGATTTGATTCCTTTACTTAATGAAGTGATTGTTTATAAGAGAAAGATGGTCTTATGATCTAGATAAGATAATTAGAAAAACAATGTTGTTGGTTTTACATGATCATTATTCTCAATTAAAATGAACAAGTTATGTAATAAATTTCATTTAGTAATTTAAGGAAATCTATTATTAATATATATATATTAAGTATAGGTTAGAAAAGTCCTAAAATAAATATTATTTAATGATAATGGTGATGATATTTAATGTGGTATAAAATAAAAATAAAAAGAATTAAACAAATATAAACAAAATCATAGTGAATATTCTTCTAAATAGCATTTCTGTATTTGAATGTGGTTGAAACTAAAATATTAAAATTGTTTCCATTTTGGTAAATGAGGAAGTGAGTAAATATTCTTCCAAATGTGATTGAACATAGTGTAAGTGAAAGAATGAAAACTATTAATATTTTCGTGTAAATGTTCTTATGAATGTCATTTCTATGTTTGAACAATGTAAAAATGAAAATGTCAAAATTATTATGATTTTCTTAAAAAAATATGTAACTAGATATTTTTGATAATATAATTTTTTATATTTGAACATGTAGAAATAAAGTATCAATATTATTGTAGTTATTGTAGTTTTATTGAATTAAAAGGTCAATAAATACTTTTTAAAGTGTTATTTTTATATTTGACTATGGTGAAAATAAAATAAGAAGATCATTATAATTTTTCCCCAAGTGAAAAGACTCTCAATAATAATATTTTTAAAAATTTTCTCATATATATGAGAAAACTTGTTTTGAATAATAATATTTTAAAACAAATTTTCATATATATATAGGTATTCATTCAAAAAAAAATTGTAGTGAAAGTTTATGGTAAGTTATATGGTTAATTCTTATATTATTATAGTGGTGTTACATTTTTCATCTTTGAGAATGAAAAGATCATAGTTTTTATTTAGTCAATGTAAGGCATTTAATTTATCTTTATTGAGGCTAGGTTTAGGTAGCATAGTAGAACAAAGAATTTAGGCATGACCTTACTTGATTGGTTTGGCTTCATTAAAGAAATACATTTGAGTGATAGATTCACTAGAACAAAGGATATGTTTAGAGGGAAGACAAGGAAGGGAAATAACATAGTTAAATGTTTTTTTGAAGAAGGTAAGAGTTACATGGGAATCTAATACTATGAACTTGAGAATTAAAGGTTTGGTGATGAGAATTTGGTGAATGAATAGGAGGAAGTAGTAAAGGTGGGGAAATATTTGATTGAAGGTTAGAAAGAATGCAGAAGGAGAGAGAGGAACTACCCCACGCGTGGGGGGTCACAGGGGGGGCAGTAGCCCCCTTGTACGTTTGCATCGGGCGCAGTAGGGGGGTTATAGAGGGGGCAGTAGCCCCCTGCATAGAGTCTGGGGCAACGCCTTGGGAAAAAAAATTGGACCCTGTTTTAGGTGGGCGGACCTACCTATGGTTTTGTGCATGGATTTCGCACATGATATTGGGCATGATGGTTTTCTGTCCATGGTATTTAGTAGATCCGGTCAACTAAACTACAATTATGTTCTAATCCAGGGTTTATGGATGCTTCGGCATGTATATATACGTATTGTAACATTGAAAGGAATATAATGAAAAATCAATCTGGTAGTCCCGGTTTTGGGATCCAGGGGAAAATCTCTGTGTATATCTATTTTATGTTTTATGCTCTCGCTATTGTTTATTTTCTGTTTTTTAGAATTCATATGTAGGTAATTTTTGTACAGGGTTAAAACTGTAGGGAAGACTAGGTAATGGGCGATAAAGATAGAAAAGGGGGTGAAACTTAGGCAATGGGAGAATGTCCATAAGAGGGGTTTTTGAAATGAGAAAAAAAGGCTTGAATTCAAATATAAGTTGAGATGTACGTGTGATTGCATGGCAAGGATGACATACAGGGTTGTGAAGAAAATATGTAATCTTTGAATTGAGAATTAGATAAAAGATTAAAGTTTAATTGTGAAGGAAGGGGGAAGCATGAGTTAAATTTCAGGATGTATGTGTTAGCGATTAATTTGAGAGAATATAAGGGGATGATATGATAGGAATAGATTCATTTACTTGATTAAATAATTGTTTCTAGGGGTGAGGGGGTCATATGATAGCATTAGGATGTATTGGCAAAGTTGAGTTGGACGTTGCAACCATGTGATCATTAATATCATTAGGAATATTGTTTGTGGGTGTGTAAGGATTATCATTAATCGGTCTAGACAAATTTTAATGTTCGATTAGTCTAGGTTGAAATTAAAGAAATGTTGAAAAGCTAATAATCCAATTCAGAGGCATGAGTTGTTGGAAGTTTGAAAATACTAAGAGGGCGGGGGGGTGAATCAGTATTGTGCAGTGGATCACCAAATTAATTTTTTTTCCCTTTTCTTACATATTTAACCATACATTGATTAACAACAGGTGTAAACAACAGATTGTTAATTTTCCATTGTTCTATGATGTTACAATTACTTTAACCTTAGTCTTATCTTCAATTAGTAATCTTTCAAAAACAAAAAATCTTCCAATTATTAATCGCAATTGTAGATATAACAGTAAATGCAATAGACAATAGACAATCAAGAACAATAATAAGAGACACAAGGATTTAGTCAAAGACTAGGGGAAAACCCCACAAGGGGGAAAACTCTTTCAAATTCTTCTTCGTATTCGATTGTCATAAAATGTTTAGCGAAGAGAGAGTACAATGTTCCAATTATCCAATCACAAAAATATCTAACAAAAACATCTAAACAATATCTAAGAGACGATCCCAACAACAATATTGATCAAAATCAAAGTTCCTATCCCTGGGGTAAATGGTCAAAGTCTACGGTCAACTATCAAAATACCCTAGGTCCTAGCCACACAGAGCTAGTGATCATCAATGTGGCTACAACTCTCCAGCCATAGGGAGCACCTTGCATGTGTGTGGCTACAATTGATATTTTCCTATTCTAACCCTATGGCCATAGATCAAAATTTCCTTTTCACACATGTGAGCTCGGACCCTGCAATTTCAGACTTGTACGAACCACTTTTGTGAACCAATCTCAGACTTGTGCGAGCCAAACCAAAGAAGAGAGAAGAATGAAATGCTTAATGATAATGTCCAAATTCTAGTCACTTGACTTGTATTTATATGCTTGCAAGGGTGCCCAATTTCTCCTTAAGTTCGACCTATACTTTTGTGCACATGTGGGTTTCCATATTAAAAATATTTTTTTCCTTAACCAAATTAAATTCTCCCAAAGGGTAGGAGGAGTATTTCTTGATGAATAAGGCTATCCAAAGGAGTGAATTTTTCCTTGAGCTACCAAATTAACACTCCCCCTCAGCTAGGGAAAAATTTCCGACTGCAACATGTGTCCCATCTCGAATATCAAATCAAGTATCAACTCTTCTCATCTCTACTCATATTTGAACACTCTTAAATCTAAAATAAGAATAATTTGACATAGAAGGGGAGTGCAAGCTACCACCTTGTATCCACTAATATTCATAGGGGAGTTCCAACTCAACACGCGTCATAGGAGAGCCCATCTCAACCCACTATCCAAGGACAATAAGCAAGATAAAACTTATCGTGAGGTAAGGGTCACAACTATCTTATAATATGTTGATCTTCCCATCAAGAACCTCGAGATTCAAGTGGTAGAACACCTGCATCCACAACATTTGGAAGAGATTCACACTTAACATACAAGGTAATGATTAGACACAACCCAAGGCACTTAGGGGAGATACCCACTTACCCTACAAGGTACAGATTAGACACACCCAAGTCATCACCTCAACCCATTGGCCAGATGGGGAGGAACAATCTCAAGAAGCCCATCTTGTGGGTAGGATGCTTACTAGGGTATACTCGGTAGGGGGGGATATACACTTACCATGAGGTAAGGATCAAACACATGCTGAGATGACTATAGGGGAGATACACACTTACCATGAGGTAAGGATCAAACATATTTATTATCTATGAGTTCCCTCAACCCGAGGAACTCTTCGGCTCAATTACTCACCCTAGGAGCTCATATAGGGGGGGGAAGAGCATAGCTCAGTTTCCTCGATCAACTGGGACCCTTACTCGAGAGGTTCATATCCATCAACCCAAGTTTCTCTCTGAAGACCAAGAACTTCCTTTTTAGCAAATCCTTGGTGAGTATGTCTGCAATCTACTCATATCTCGAAATATGATGGAGTATCACAGCTCCTCTCTACACCATTCCATGTATGTAATGATATTTTATCTAAATGTTCTTGGACTTTTCATGAAACATGAGATTCTGTACTAACCATATCCCACTCTTGTTGTCGCAATATATCACTATCATATCTAGGACCTACTGAAATATCTCTCCAAAGAGATTCTTCAACCAAACTGCCTCACAGTGAGCCATGCTAGCAGAAATATACCATGCCTCTATTGTAATCAAAGGAACATGCTGTTGTTTCCTGGTCATCCAAGATATCATGGAAAATCCCAAGCTAAAGTAGCACCTTAATGTGCTCTTCCTATAAATAATGTTTCCAGCCCAGTCAACATTGGTGCATCCATGTAGTCTCACATCTCCAGAAATATATCTCAAATCAAGATTGATTGTCCCATGCAAATACCTCATAATGTGTTTGGCAGGAATCCAATGTGCATGAAGGGGCTCAGCCATGAATTGACTCAAAGTTTTAATTCCAAAGCATATATTTGGATGGGTGCTCACAAGGAAAATTAATACCCCAGTCAACTGTTAGTACTCAGAGGGGTTTTCCAAGTCAGGTCTAGCAGCATCTCCACATAACTTCTTGAAGTTCATATCCATTGGTGTGGTTACATACTTGCATTCAACCATTCCAAATATTTCCAATAGCTTCACAACATACATTCCTTAAAAAAGGAAAATATTTCCATCTGTCAGTTAAACTTCTAGTTTTAGAAAGTAATCCATCATACCAAGATCCTTCATTTTGAATTTGGATGCCAGCTCCCTCTTAAATTTGATCATCAAGGGCTCTTTACCTGTCAAGAATAGATTGTCAACATATAAAACCAAAATCAACAGCATAAATTAGACCACCTTGAAGTAGAGGTTTGAATCGGAACTGCGTCTTGTGAATCCAAGGTTCACTAGGTAACTATCAATATGGGCATACCATGCTCAGCGCGATTTCTTCAAACCATATAATTATTTCTTCAACCTGCAACACATGATTCTTCCTGTCCTTTACTTTAAATACCTTTACTTTAAATACTTAAGCCTACTCAACACATACTTCTTCCTGTATGTAGTATGCCATGAATAAATGTTTTCTTTACATCCATCTGGTGAAGTGTCTATCCTTGGCTAGCGGTAAGAGAAACAATTGATCTAATAGTAGTGTAGAGGGAAACAGGGGAAAATATATCACCATAGTCTTCTCCCTCTTTCTGGGAGAAACCTTAGTCCACGAACCTTGCTTTGCACTTTTCAATGCTTCCATCAACTCCATGTTTGATATTATACAACCATCTGGAAATTATGACAGATTTTCCGTTAGGTCTCGACACAACATCTCATACATAATTCTTAATAATCAATTCATACTCTTCAAACATGGAATCCTTCCATACCTATTCTTTTACAACTTCTTCAAATGTAGAAGGCTCAACCTAGATCATATTGCTTATAGCTGCAATGTATCCTTGATATCAGCATGGCTTCTTACTCTCTCTAAAGGTCCTTTTGGAAATAACATGTCTCTCAACATCTTGTAAAGTATCACGAAGACATAGTAGTATTTTTTTGGCAAGGGGATCATTTGGAGGAGGATAAAAGGGGTCCATAGACTCCATCATATCATCAACTATGTCCTTCTCAAATTCAGGTACAGATGGACCTTCTAGTATGTCATCCTCGTCTTTCTTCTTAGTAGGAGGAAGGTCCCTTATTTTTCAAAGAGTGGCATCTTTCTTTCCAGTGGCTTCTAGCTTGTTCCTCTTATCCTTAGGCACATGAAAGTATACGGGGCAACCAAATATCCTAATATGTCCAATGTTGGGCTTCGCACCCGTGAATACTTCTTCGAGAATATTGTTATCCAATGCCTAATGAGGAACCATGTTTTGAACATATACCATTGTATTTGTAGCTTCTCCCTAGAGGAATTTCGACAACTTTTGATCATGCAGCATAGCTCGAGAAACTTCTATGATGGACCTTTTCTTTCTTTTGTCCACTCCATTTTGCTTGGGGTTGTAAGGTACAATAGTTTCCTTCTTGATTCCATCCTTCTTGTAAAAGTCAATGAACCCATTTGAAATGTACTCTCCACTATTGTCAGATCGAAAGACATTGATCTTATTCCTTCTTTAATTTTATATTAGTGCCTTAAAGTATTTAAACATATCAAAAACCTCATCCTTGTTCTTTAAGTAGCATATCCATGTTTTCCTAGAAATCACCAATGAATATTATGTAGTAGAGATGTCCACCAATAGAGTGCACAGGCATGGGTCCACATAGATAAGATGAATAAGTTGAATAATATCATTGGCCTTGTTTCTGCTAGAGGGGAATGGTCCCCTTCTATTCTTACCACTAGCACATCCTGAACAAGCTCCATCATGACTAGCTTCAACATCAGGGATACCAGAGACTACTTCTTCAATTTTGGTAAGGCTTCATAATGTAGATGTGCTAACATTCAGTCCCATAGATCACTTTAATGATTATTTTCATGGACCATTGCTAGAAGAGGCATTCCATTGACTCTATAGAGTCCTTCAACTCAGATACCAAGGTAAAATCATCTCTCATGTGATATTTCTTAGGCCAAGTGAGGAATTTTCCATTTATAAAAGCTACTCTCATGCCCTTGTCTTCCAAAGCAGAAATAGATATGAAGTTCTTCTTTAAACCTGGAAAGTGCATCACATCATGAAGAATAACGGACTCACCAGAGTTCAAATGAAATTTTATAGAACCAAAACCCTTTACACGATGAGTAAATTTATATCCAAGAATGATTGTCAAACTTGTCTCCCTCTCAACTAGGTTAGAGAGGACTTACTTGTACCCTGAGAAATGTGAATAAGCCCCACTATATACTAACCAACTATCATACAAATCCAAAGGAGAAGAAATACAAAGAGAAGAAATAAGAATGTATTCAGATTGACTAGTAGTTGCATTGTTTTCATACCTGGAATTTTTTGTTCTCTTTTGAGGACAATGGCGTTCTTCATAGTCATCTAGAGTATTTCTTCTCCTTCTATCATCCCTTCTTCTTCTATCATCTCCTCTTCTTCTATCACCATTTCTTCTTCTATCATTGTACCTATTGTTGTAGCCTCTGTAGGATCTTTAGGCATCTCTCTTTCTCGGACAATATCGGACATAGTGACCATACTTGTGGTAGTTGAAGCATTCAACTTGAGGGCTATCTTTTCTCAATATTCTTTTGAAGTCTTTTGCTTCAGGAGAGAAATTTATTGACTTGGATGGTATACATTTACCTTTCTTCCTCTTATTTTGAGTAACAAATTTAGAGGGCTCTCCTTCTTCATGCTTTTGAATCCTTCCATGGGAAATCATCTTGGTTTTCTTTGGAGTTCATTATCCAACAAGCTCATCAATCTTCAGGAGTCTAGTATTGTTTCTTATATTAGTAATGAAATTTTCCCAAATAGTAGGAACACCTTGAAGGGTTATTATCACCAACTCTCTATTAGATATAGTCTCACCAATAGTTTTTAGTTAATTCCTTACTTGATATACCTTCATGATATAGGATTGCATAGACTCACCCTTATTCATTTTCAATTCCTTGAGCTTATTCTTCAAGGAGAGGATATGATTAAAATTGTTGACTTGATACATCCCAATCAAATTATCATAAATGTCTTTAGAACTTTTCAAATTACCAACATAAACAAGCAAATAATCATGAAAACCATCAATGAGAATTTTCTTAGCTTTGAGGTAACCTTTCTTGTATCTGGATTTGTAGCAGCAGAATCATTCATCGAAGGCTTAGGAAACTTTCCTTGCACATATCCCAAAAAATCGTTTTCATCTAATATAAATTCCAACCTTATCTTCCAACCATTAAAGTTAGATGAGTCACCAAGCTTCTCATTATCCTTGAAGTAAGAGGTAGATATATTTACCAAATTAAATAGGCTCCTTCATCTTCTTTAAAAGATGATTTCTCTTGTCTATTATCTCCTTGGGCTTAACTTCACCTTAGCTCTAATACCGTGTTAATTTCCAATGTTCTATGTTGTTACAATTACTTTAGCCCAATTCTTATCTTCAATTAGAAATCTTTCAAAATAATTTATTCTTCTAAATATCAATAACAATTGTGGATGGAACAATCAATGCAATAGATAATAGACAATCAAGAAAAATAATAAGAGACACAAGGATTTTTTCAAATACCAAGGAAAACCCCACAATGGGGAAAACCCTTTCAAATTTTTCTTCTTATTATAATGTTATAAAATGTTCAGCAAAGGGAGAGTACAAGTTCCAATTATCTAATCACAAAACTATCCAACAAAAACATCTAAAAAATATCCAAGAGATGAGCTCGTCAACAATATTGATCAAAACCAAAGTTCCTATTCCTACGGTCAATGGTCAAAGTCTACGGTCAGTTGTCAAAATACCTTAGGTCCTAGCTGCATGGAGATAGTGATCATAAGTGTCATTGCAACTCTCCAGCCGCAGGGAGAACCCTGTATGCATACGACTACAATTGATATTTTCTTATTCCAACCTTGTGGCCCCATATCAAAATTTCCTTTCCACATGTCTGAGCTTGCCCTTGCAATGTCGGACATGTACGAACCACTTCCGCGAACCAATCTTAGACCTATGAAAACTAAACCAAAGAAGAGAGAAAAAAGAAAATTCTTAATGATGATGTCCAAATGAGGGTCACTTGACTTGTATTTATATGATTCCAGGGGTGCCCAATTTTTTCTTAAGGTCGACCTATACTTTTGTGCACATGTGGGTTTCCATATTAACAATACATTTTTCCTTAACCAAATTAAATTCTTCCAAGGGATAGGAGGGGCCTTTCTTGATGAGGAATATTGTCTAAAGGAGGGAATTTATCTCCGAGTTTCCAAATTAACATCGATAGCATCAATTAACCATAAACCATGAACATCAATACACATGAAATCAAGGCATCAACATATGGGCACATGAAGACATAGGATGTAAGATGGAAACCCTTCCAAGAGAGAAACCACCACCTTATTTTTTTTTCTTTTCTCTTCTTCTTATTAATCGAACTATTTCTTTTTACATAACCACTAGCCACTACTAGTGTGTAAGCCACAACTTGTGATCATGCGAGAAACTAGCTGCTCTAGGAAACTACTTGATGGAAGAGACCACTTCCTGAACTTTGCAGGTTGCCACCTAGCCACCACTCCTTCAACTATGCAAGCCAATTCCTACAATAGGCCACCACCTGTTGGATGTCCCAACACCCAATAGATTTTCCAACCATCATTGGATGAAAGCCACCACTCCCAAGTTCACATGCCATAACCTGAAGGATGCGACTACACCCTAAATAAAAAATCCACCACTTTCCAGAAAGCCACAACTTTCCCATTGAAGGCCCCAACCTTCAAGATCTTGTGGACCTCTTTTCATTCATTTTCAAACTAGGATCCACAAAACACACTCAAAAAATCATAGATCTCGTTTCATCCCATTTTCATACTGGACCAACTAAAGAATCTAAGCTCATCAATTGAATACAATCTTTGTTGAACCAAAACCTTTTCCCATACAATCTCTCTTTGCTACACAAAATATGCTACAAACCCTATGTTGATGGTGTTGGACCCGCCAACATGTTAAGGAGATCTCCGCGGTAAGAAATCCCAAGTAGACCTCAGATCGTTTGGTGTAGGAGTCCCAGCAGTGGGTCTTAAGGTAATGCCTTGACCATGATGTCGCATAGAGGAAAGTAAGATAACTCTATTAGTAGCAAGGGTGTGACTGATGCAGTGAGTCAAGGAATGAGTATGAGAGGTTCCAACACTTTTAAGGGAGAGCAAGGTGAAGGTAAGTTCCAGGTTAAAAGGGATGAGTCCCAACTCAGCTAGGAACACACAACACAAAGGACATGCACAGCTTCCGGTAGAGCAGTCGACATGGATGCGGAAGTCCCAACATACAAGGTAAGATAACATGAACAACACTCACAGATCAGTTCGAGACGAGTGTGACGGTTGATATAACAAGGTTCAGAGAAAGGTCTGTCTGGTGTCTCGCAGAGTAGTTGACACAGAAAGTGACAGCATTAACAACATATGCGACACATTAACAACAAGATTCATATAATTTCATGTGAATCAGTTCATACACAAGTACGTAAGTTAAACAACATATATCATTAAGGCAACCGGAGCAGTCCAACTACAATAACAACATATGCATGAAAATGTGTTGGATTTTATTATATAAAGAAGTGTAAGTCACAATCATACAATACACCATGTAAACCTACTAGCCCTATCAGTATAACATTACAGTCACATCTGCTTGCTCCTCCAAAGAGATTTACTAGCTCCGTGCAGTGGAGAAGCCAAGGTGCATTACAATACTATCCAAGCCTTCTTCAAGATAGTCTTAATAGAATATTGGTTGACCAAAAGCCTATACAATGAGTTATGAGGGACTATTTATAGCAAAGGGTGGGGTGACCCTTGACATTCCCCTTTGTGACAGTTAAACTACCCTCATGACTCTTCACCTACTCTATGACTGTTACATCCAACTGTTGACACTTGACTTACACTTGACATGACTCAACATTACAATGCACATGTACTCATGTGAGACAACATGGCTTGAGTAAGCCTTGCAAGACATCACTGACACTCAGTCCGCTATGATGAGAAAAAATCTCTGACATGCTTGTGATGGTGAAGGTGGTGATCTGATGCCAATCTTGGTCATCCGTGATGATGTGCGTGCACCTCATGGTGACATCTTGTTGAAGCGAACTCTTACCTCTGTTGCAACCGATGCATTGGTTCATACCCTTCATCCAACTCGTCTGCTAACATGCTCATGGTCTTATTGGGTATGGTTGAACCGGAAACACACTAATGCATAGTGTCCGTGATGATCTCCAAGTGCATGTTGGTGGTCATGCGCATCAACTTTCCGAAGTACATGTTCAACCCCAGTTGGACTTGCTTCTTGTCTTCACCTCGGTGAGTGTGTTGAATGGGTTGGATTGCATGCATGTGCTCGATGACATGCATGTTATTGGATCCTTTACATGTGATCAACAACGCTTCTCACCATGTTTGCTCTGTGTCAACCGCTGGGATGGATCCTTAACTTGTACTGATTCAGTTTCATTCGCGAGTGCATGTTGTGCCCACTGCTATTCCTATTCTTGCGGCAACTCATGCAGCTTCATGTTCTTCCTGAGTTGCTGCTTCAGCACATGTAACTCCTTCTTTGTTCCATCTTCAGCCTTTGCGCGATATTCATGTCATTCCATTACTTCATAGCTTGAGTCTCCAAAGTTTCTTTCATTATCAGTGGATTTGCTTGATCTTGCAACTTTGATTTGTCTCCATGTTGTCAACAACCTTAATCTTGCATCCATTGCGTTCGTTGTATTCACTGCATTTGTTGCATTCGGTATGTTGCCTTCAGCTGCTATGCATGATGTTGCTTGATGTGAAGTTGTTGCTTGATTTCCTTGTCCATGAACAACTTGATGTATTTGTGAGTAGGTAAGCCCATGGACACTTGATCGACTGCATCCCCAAGCGTGCTCTGAATGGTGTCTTTATCTCTGCTCTCTTGGAAACCATTGTACCTATGCTGCTAAGAGGCAAATTAACACCTGTGATACCTGGAGACATGGCAACACTCATAGAAAGCAATCTATGAGTCGAAAACCAAAATGAACATTAGAACTGACCTGCAACATACCTGGGTGAATGATCGTGAAGGTTGTGCAATTTTGGCCGGGAGGTCGGGAGACCGACTGCCAAGATTGCACAAGGCATAGTCCGGGCTGCTGGGAGACTAACTGACTGTTGGGACTACAAAATTCACAATCTAGTTGGGCAGTTGGCTGCTGGGATTGCGGAATGCATGATTCCAACTGGGAAAGACTATTGGCCTAGTGACAGATTTACGCAAATTTTTGGGCCAACCAGCCACTGACCTCCAGAAATGTGCAATTCAGTCCAAGAGGCCAGTGCTAGGCCAGATTGGATAAATACTGGAGAGGAAGGTGAGCCTTCCTTCTCCATATTGTGCAATGCAGCCTTGGTCAAGGCCGAGACCAGGCCAAGGTTGGCCCGACTCACAGACCGACAACTGAAATGAGTAGGTCAATGAAATGCATGGCGACACTAAGTGATAGCTGAAGTGATAAACAGTGCATGCAAAACATGAATGGAGGATTGAGCAAATAGATCAACATGCATGTGGGTGAGGTTGTTCGTCGGTTGGGCGAACGTCCGTGCAAAACAGTTTCATGCATGCGACAACAGTGCGATAGAAACGAAAATTGAAACAGAGCCAGGACAAGCTAGAATATATGTAAACGATAGCAGGCATTCAAAGAAGTCAAGAAAGCAACACTCACACAAGCGAATACACAAAAAGTGACAGAAATGCAACACAAGGCATGGGAAGTGAGCTCACCCCAAAAAAATTGACCTGAATGTGCCAATTGCTCCTAGATGTGATGTGGGATGTCTAAGATACAAGTTTGATGTGAGGAATGAGCTCTGCAGCATCTAGTTGATGAGTTTTGATAACATCGAGGTTATGACACTCATGCCACAAATATAGGAGGAAGAAACACTTGGAGGGAGGTTTCAGAATTACTCCTTGCATGTAACCTCCCTGAAACAAGGGATTCCTTTGCATGCTACCTTGGGAGAAGTAGCCTATGCATGTAAGTCTATATTTCTCAGTCCCGAAGGGAACCAATCAACTCAGCTGCACATGCAAGTGATTTCTTGACTATTGGAGAAAAATGTGCATTTTTTACTGTAAGCTAGGCTGACTGCCCAAGGGGATTGTGCAATTTTTGGGCCCAGAAGCTAATTGCTACCCAGATTTGTGCAAATCCTAGGCTGAACTGCATGTTGATGGGAAAAATTACGCAATTCTTGCTGGGAGGGTTGGCTAGCAAGATTGTGCAATCCTGGACCCCAACAGGCTGTCAGAGGGAATTACATAATTCCTGGAGGGAATGGATGGTTTCCCTCCATAAATTCACAAATTTAGCTGGGAAGTTGCTTAGCCTACAGCTGGACCAAGTCCGAGTGAGCAGCCTGTGAAGGGAAAATATCAAACTGTGATCAAGAGGCTGCCTTTGAGCAAGAAAGACATTGAAGCTTGAGGACTTGATGAAACAAGGTAACCTATTGTGAAGGTTGGTAGGGAGGCTCCAAAACAGGCTAAGGAAAAATTTTGGAGGGTGGTTGTAGCCACTGCAAAACTTGGTGACACACTGGTAGAACTCCATCTCTCTGCATAGACGTTGTTCGTGAAAAGAAAGTCTAACGCCTCTAGAAGTATTGTTCAGTTCTTAGCTCATCTTAGCTTCACACTAGCTTGATGTAAGATGTAGCATCTGCCAGACTCTCAGTCGATTGACACACATTCCAAGCCAAGGCAACACAATTATTTCGATTAGGGTTGAGGGGTATATAGGTGCACAAGAAGTATAGCCGTCAGAGTCTAAGTTTCATCTCTGATGTTGCTCCACTACCAGCATGCCTGGACAGTACCCTGGTGGAGTCACATAAGAACACAAGCATGGCTCTACTACCAGCGAACCTGGTTAGTACCCCAACGGAATTACTTGCATCACCTCCCTGTGCAGGAAGCCTTTCTCTACTTTCGCCTTTTTTCATTTTTGAATTTTTTTTTACTTTTCATTATTTTTTTTCATTTTTAATTTTCACTGTGCATAACACTTATTCATTTCAGAGGCAGAAGAGGGATCCTGACTTATTGAGAGCAGAGGAGGTTGTTCCAGCAGAGAATTAGTTTATTATATCTCTGATATGCCTGTTAAGGTTTTCCCCCTCACCTTACTCTACTTGACTGAGCTAACAAGGGTTAACCCAAAAAAATCAACTAGAGAAGGTGACACTAATTAGCGTGCAAGCGTTGTGTTTACACCAAGGTTCACTTCAAAGAGTACGTATTTTCCTAAGACGTATCATGGACTAAGAGTAACAAGTTCATCATACAGAAGCAAGATGACAGATAAGCAAGTAGAAATAGTTATACAAACCCTCTTGTACTTACCCAGTTTGTTTCATGAGTCACACATGGTTTCATGCAAACTAACCTACAAACGAACAAAACAAACAACAAAGCAAAGCAAGAGTAGAAGTAAAAGTGAAAGTAAATCAAGCAAAAAAACAAACAAGCAAAGCATGAAAGTAAACAAGCATGCAAGCAAACAACTGAAAGCAAACACTACTCCTACTCTTACACCCCAATCACTAGTGCCACACAAATACCTGAAAACCCACTTCGTTGTTGTCCAATGCTCCTTTCCTGGTTTTGACACAAATCTGCTCAATACTCCCACTGCATGTGCAATGTCTGGTCTAGTACAGACCATTGCATACATCAGGCTACCGACTGCACTTCCTCTTCTTGTGTCTTGGAACGCTGTTCAACAGACAACTTTACACCTACATGAATAGGAACCTTCACCGGTTTACTATCTTGCATATTAAATCTCTGCAATATTGTCTCGACATACTTCCTCTGGTTTAACCAGAGCTTCCTCTTTGCCCGATCTCTTTTAATTTCCATGTCGAAAATATATTTTGCAACACCAAGATCTTTCATGTCGAATTTGGAGGACAATTGAGTCTTCAAATCCTGGACAATTTCTTTGTCATTTCCAACAGGCAACATATCATCCACATACAAGACCAAATAAATAACACGGTCACCAATTAATTTTAAATACACACAGTGATATACTTTGCTTCTGGTGAAGCCAAGTCCCCATATAAATGTATCAAATTTCTGGTACCACATCCTTGGCGACTGTTTTAACCCATACAGAGACTTATTTAACTTGCATACCAGTGCTTTCTTACCCTTCACTGCAAAGCCTTCAGGTTGCTTCATGTAGATTTCCTCTTCCAGATCCCCGTGAAGAAATGTTGCCTTCACATCCATCTGTTCTACCTCAAAATCAAAAGCAGCAACAACAGATAAAATTAATCTAATAGAAGTTACCTTGGCAACAGGAGAAAAAATATCACCAAAATCAATTCCCAGCACCTGGGAATAACCTTTTGCTACCAACCGAGCTTTGTATTTCTCCACCTTTCCTTCTGCATTTGTCTTCTTCTTGAACACCCATTTGCTGCCAATGGGTTTCCTTCCAGCCGACAACTCCACTAGATCCCAAACCTCATTTTTGTGCAAAGATGCCATTTCATCAACCATGGCCTCTTTCCAGAGTTTTCCATCCTCTGAATCTACTGCTTCCTTCACATTTCTGGGATCATCATCAGTAATAGATAAAGCAAAATTTGAACAGAAAGTAGATGGACTATACCTTTCTGGCTGCCTTCTTTCTCGAACTGATCTTCTCACACCCGGAGTTTGTGGCTCTTCATCTTCTGATTCCTCCTCTGCTGTAGAGTTTGATTCTTCCTCCTTTAGCTCAAACTCTATCTTCTCAGGTTCCTTTTGTTGGACTTCATGTTTAATAACATTTTTTACCTCTCTGAACACCACATCTCGGTTGTACACAACCTTCCTTGTTACTGGGTTCCAAAGCTTGTAACCCTTTAAACCATCCTTATACCCAATAAAGATTCACTTTTTAGATTTATTATCCAACTTGGTTAATTTCTCCTTTGGAACATGTACATATGCATCACATCCAAATACGCTCAGATGTGAAAGAGAGGGTTTCTTACCAGTCCATACCTCTTGTGGAGTCTTATCCTCCAATGCTGATGAAGGTGATCTGTTGACCAGGTAACATGCTATCTCCACTGCCTCTGCCCAGAATTCCTGTCCTAACCTAGCACCATTGAGCATGCTTCGTGCCCTTTCCATCAACGTCTTGTTCATTCTTGCTGCAACTCCATTTCGTTGAGGTGTATATGGAGTAGTCTTCTATCATGCTATACCACACTGCTTACAGAATTCTTCAAATTCCTTACTGCAAAACTCTCCACCGTTATCTGTCCTCGGCACCTTTATCTTCTTCTTTGTCTGGTTTTCCACCAGATCCTTAAATTCTTTAAACCTGTCAAATACTTCAGATTTCTTCTTAAGGAAATATATCCATGTATTCCTTGAGAAGTCATTTATAAATGATACATAGTACACAGACTTACCCAGTGAAGGAACCTTCACAAGTCCAAACACATCATTGTGCACAAGCTTTAATATTAACAATGTAAACTTTGAAACGGGAACTATAAACTCAAAACGGGAACTCTGGCCCAAAAACCCCAAAAAAACCACAAAAACAGTGCTCAAAACGAAAAGTGTGTATACTGGAACGATGTTTTTTTTTTAGGTGTCAATTTTGCGGGTGTTTTAAAAATGGCAGTGACTACGAAATTTTCTACGAAATTTTCCTGCAAAATATAGCTTCAGAACGAAAGTGTTGATACTGGAATAATGATTTTTTTTTTTAGGGTCAATTTTCATACTTTTTAAAAAATGCTAATAAAACCAATTATTTATGTCTCAAACAAAGTTAAATTTTAAGGAAAAAACACATTAATGTTTCTGGTAGAATATCATTTTTCTTTCCTAAGTATAAATTTAACATGTTTTCAACCACAACATGCTAGATACAAAAGAAATTGAAATTTTTTCAACTATAAAACTAAAAAAACATGACATTATGAACAAATTATATCACTGAATGAATTCAAAAGTCTTTATTTGTACACTGAATAAAACAGACATTATATCTCTAATTTGACATTGCATTGTAGATATTTAAACAATAAAATTTATCATACTTAAGACATAATCCAACAACATAAAAATGCTTCATAACTTCTCATTTAACAAAATATGGAAAACATTAATTTTATTTGAAGATACGATGCATACATCAGTTATATAAACTGTCTTAAACAATTATTCAAAATCACTCATATTTTCTTGCACACCATCAGAATTCACATCTTCAAATGAGTGACTGGATGCTGACGAAGATGTTCCATATTCTTCTCTTTCATCAACTAGTGCCCCATCTGAGTTCACATGCATGCCCAACATTCCAGGTTTCAAAAGTCTTCTAAATCTACGACTGGTTTCAGCAAACTCCCATGTCAACACTGTTCCTTCTGGTAACAACCTTTTCAGAATCTTTGTCGTCTTGAAGCGAAGAGTTCCTCTCTACCTCCCCTACCCCCTACCCCTACCCCCCCCCCCCAACCCCCTGCCACCCCCTACCCTACCCCCTTCCCCGCCTTCCCCCCCTGCACCCCCCTTACCCCCCCGCCCTACCCCTACCCCTACACCCCCCTCCCCCCCGCCCCCTCCCTACCCCCCTTTTCCCCCCCCCCCCCCCCCCCCCCCCCCCCCCCCTCTACCCCCTACCCCCACCCTACCCCTACCCCTACCCCATGATATAAATATATATATGGAATCCGTTTGTCATCTCCATACACACTTTTTCTAATCCATCCATTGCTTATCATAAGCATTAATTTTCGATAGAGAAAATATTCATGTCAAACTCTCATTTTGGAAGAAAACTACTTATGAAATTTGTTGCAAAATCCAATTAGAGGGAACAAAACAAATTGATTATAGAACTTGGATTTGTCAAGTAAGCTAGATCCAGAACACATCAATGACAACAACAATTCACACCTTTTGAAATACACTCATCAACAACCTATTTCTATGATCTCAAATGTAATGTAAATTTTAATAAGCAATAATAATTATATACAACACACAACACACCTAGTTTACACTAAAAAAGGGAAAATTATATTAATTAAACTAATTTTGGTGTGTTTTTATTGTAAATTCATCCATTTTCTTTTCTTTTCTTTTCTATATATAGATATATATGAAGTTTATATAGACATAAATTAGTTACTTATATCTTCAAATAGTTTATTTAAATCTCTGGTTGAAATGTATAAAATTTAAATATCTTATTAACACTTTTTTTTACTTTAGAGTCTATATTATTTTTCTATTTAGAATATAATTTTTTATTTTATTTTAAAGGGGCACATTTACACATCCCTTCATACTGGGCTGTAAAATAAAACTGTAGACTAGACCAATTATTTTTATAATACATGTTCCATCTCACTCGATTTAAAACTTTATCATTTTTAATGATATAAAAAAGAATTTGTACATTCTTATCTGAAATGATATGTTTAATCTAACATGATCCATGTTTTTAATATAAAAATGTGAAATTTCCATTAAAATTATGATTGACACCTCAATGCCACCCAGCAATGGCATCGCCAACTCCACTACTGCAACATAAAGATAGGGTACATAAACTTTTTCTTTAATCTCAGAGATCATATATATGTCTAGTTGGAAAAATTATAAACAATAGAACATACAGACAATGTACACAATCACAGCGTACTATCCAAATCTATGAACACTGAAATCACCAGGGTAGCATCCATAGAAAAATTTGTACTACTTTAAATATAATATATTCATCTAATGGAATCATTTCCTCGCATACGTACTTGTTTAAGGAAAATAATTGTGTACTTCAAGCTATAAATATTCAAGGCCACTTTCAATCAAACAATTCATTATATTTTTACACCTATAAAATTAAGTGTAATTGTGCATTTCTAGCTATTAATCAAATAATTTACTCTATTTTAATACTTATAATTTTAAGTTTACTGTGAAGCCATCATTCAATTTTGACCAGACTTGTCATGTTTTTCAATAAAGGTCTCCAACTTTCTAATAATGTCTTCTTTTTTTTCTTAAGAAGTAGACATTTTATCTACATAAATATAAATATGAGTCTAGCGGTGATCAATCAATTAAGATATTGTATAGTGGGGGATGAGGCACCAGCCCGAGGGTCGATTTCTACATTCAAAATACTTTTGAATTTGTTTTATTAAGAAAGGTTTCAACTCTTACAAATTTTTTTAATATTGGATAAATAAGCGGAAAAGTAGTCTTCCAGAATAGTCTCGTTGAACGATGCGTTGTCGTTATATGGTTTCTCACGGTGAACGGGATGGACAGCGCGTGCAGCGGCACCCAAAAGCTCAGGAGGCACCTCTCTCCAGCACCCCGGGCCGCCCCGCCCCGCCCGACCCGCGGCGGGTCGATTCCGGGAATCGACCCGCCGTCGGTCGGGCGGGGCGGGGCGGCCCGGGGGTGGCGCTGCGCGCGCCGCCCCGCCCCGCCTGACCGGCGGCGGGTCGATTCCCGGAATCGACCCGCCGCGGGTCGGGCGGGGCGGGGCGGCCCGGGGGTGCTGGAGAGAGGTGCCTCCTGAGCTTTTGGGTGTCGCTGCGCGCGCTGTCCATCCCGTTCACCGTGAGAAACCATAATATTGCCCTGTATTGCTATGCCCTGTATTGAACTCAGTAAATATAAATTTCCCTACAGACCAACTTCTATATTGTCAACTCAATAATCATAGAATTTCAGCTGCATTCTTTATTACTGTCCATAGGCTCCGTGTAAAAGATCATAGTGTTAGCCAGCAAAGCTTCTTGCTTCTTTTCTCGGATTATGTTATGGCCTTTACTAATAATCCGTGAAAACATTATGTTGTTTTTTCGCTCGAACAATCAAGAGTCAGAATTTTCCAGTTACAGATTTTTTTGGATAAGATAAGAATGCCAGGAGAAAGGGCGGAGAACATGTGGATAGCCAATGAATCGGCCTTTAAGTCAACAAAGAAACATATGGAGCAAGGCAGGATCAGTACTGCAGCAATGATTGAAATAATAAGGCACCGAACAGAGCCTGCGGGAGATGGAGGTGGAGAAACACAGCTGCAAGAGGAAAAGTATTTCAGGTACGTTGGCAAAAAGTCAGGGAAAATGGAAGCAGTGTCATTGATCCATTTCATGTTGTCCCTGTACAACGACAGTAACCTTGGAGTTGTTGATGAAGCCATGAAAGCTTGCTCTGAAGCATGGCCTTTGATGGATTTTGTTGAAACGTCAGATACGGAAGTCAATTTAATTAGTCTCGCAACCGACAAGGAATTCTACACTCTTGAACACAAGTGGAAGAAGATGAAGTCTGCTAAATCCGGAAGACTGCGGACTGCTATGAGGGATATAATCAAAGCCCATATGCAATGCCGGATTCGCGAAGGAGAAAATCAGGATAGGGTATGGAGGATTCTATGGACTGGATAATGGCCGCTGGAAACTTTAACTTGAGCAAAACATCGCAAGGATCAGTTATCCTTCATCTAACACAATTAATAACTCAAGGATTAAATTGGAAAATGTTATCGTTGATTGCTGGGCAGAGGCGCGGAATAAGGCAATAATAGAAAAATGGAATAAATGGTCAGTGGACGGTAAAGAGCAAGAGATATATAGCTGGGCAAGCCATGTCTGGCGGGAAACCTTACAGGTATAATTTAGTCAATGCCATTTTTTAAATATTACAATACTAAATGCATAAACTTAATTTTAAAGTCAAGTTATAAAATTACGAAAAAGATATAAAACAATTAAATTTATAAAATAATTAGCTTAATCCTTAACTATTAGCACTAAACCAGATATTAAAACCACATATAAAATATGCTAACCCAATATAATTCCAGCTCATTAACTTATTGCTTAACTCATGTCACTAAATCAAATATGAAAACTTAATCCTTAATCCCAATGTAATGTCAATCTTATACAATTGGATATTAAGGTAAAGGTCATAATCGATTATCGTATGGGCACCATTTGTTAGGTTGACCCTAAACTATTAGAAGACACAGATCCTCGACATCAGTAAATTGCTTGTTATGAGAAATCCTTTTCAAATGTTTAGTTTAATCATTGTTTCACACTTTAATTTTGTGGCTGCTTTTGAGAAATTAATGTATTTTATTTCTTATGTTTCTTTTGTGCAAGTAATTTTTTACTGAATGGTTTTAGTATATAGATTATCCAATCATTATAGTAAAAATAAAGCATCGGTATGATTTATTAAGGTATTCATCAATAATAAGGTTTGGTGATTTAGGAATAAAGTATAATTATTAAGGTATTCATAAATCGTGAAAAAACTTCTATATTGTCAAAATTCATTCGATCAACTTCCCTACAGATCATGTTGGGCATTTGGCAAATCCTCGTGTCTTTCCATTAGAAGTGTTCAATTGAGAGAGGATGGTGATTCTCATGGTATCTCTGACATGGAATTCATAAAAAAAACTATTATTTGACATGAAATTCATAAAAAAAACTATTATTTGACCATTTTTAGTTAATATTTTTGTATAAAAATTGTGATTTTGACATGTTAATTCTGGCAAAAAATTATCAAAACGTTTAGTTCTTTTGTTATATTTATGTTAAAAATGGTTATTTTTATGTCCATTGTTAAAAAATGTTGTTTTTTAGAAACAATTATTTCATGTGGATTGAAAAATTAATTAAAGATGTATAAATATGTAGATTATCTAAAATTCAAACTATCGACTTTCTAATTTAAAAACGCAAAGCAATAAAAACCCCACTTAAAAAAAAAAAAAAATTAAGATAGAGAACAAGAAAATATGAATAAAATGACGACTTCAAAAACTATCAAATTTAGAAAATAATTTTTTACATTTCACACACTAGAAAATTTAAAGTAAAAAAATAGGTCTTTTAAAAAAAGGGTGTGATGCAGAATACTCACTTTTTAAAATCAGGATGAAAATCACTACCATTCACTACCATTCTAAAACTTAATGCACATGAAAAAAATTAAAGTTCCAAAAACCATGTTCTAAAAAAAACATGTGTATTCTACATCACCACTTTTGAAAATCAGGTCATTTTTTTGCCACCTCTACGAAACGGGTAACAGTATCAGTTCCCGTTTCAAAGTTTACATTGTTTATTTGTTTCGCCCTCTTATCACTAGAGGGGAAACTCACCCGATTCTGCTTCCCATATACACGATTTTCATAGAAATCAAAATCCAAAGAGCTATTACTCATAACTTCTACCATACCTTTACCGTGAAGTATTCGAAAGCCCTTCTCTCCAATATGTCCAAGCCTTTGATGCCACAGCATGGTCTTCTCTCCAGAGACCACTAGATTTTCTGCTCCACTTTCACGAACCACAGAACTGTTGCACCCATCAATAACAGTGCTACCTTGCAGCTTGTACAGAGTTCCAATCCGAACTCCCCGCAATAATACCAGTGCTCCCCGAACCATCTTGTAGGTATCCTTCTCAAACACTGTTTTTACACCTGCATCATCCAACTTGCTTACAGAAATCAGATTTCTAGCCAATGCAGGAATATGTAGAATACCCGGAAGTGTTCTAACCCTTCCACCTTGCAACTTCAACTTTACTTTTCCACAACCAACGATTCTAGCCTTCCTATCATCCCCTAAGAAGACATCACCACCATCATATTTCTCATACTCGCAGAACCACTCTCTATGGGGAGTGAAGTGAAAGGATGCACCTGAGTCAATCAACCATGCCTCATGATCTACATGTGTACTTGAAGAAGCCAAGTACACATCCCCACCTTCATTTGAGGTTGTTTTCGCCTCTGCAGAAGGAGCATCATCAGATCCTTTTCCTTTTTCAGGAGCTTTAGATTTATAGTCCCCTTTTTAGTGCCCTTCCTTTCCACATTTCTAGCACACCACCTTTACAGGTTTTCCTGCAGATTTAGATCTCCCTCTAGATTTAGATCTCCCACTCAATGACTTATTTTTGTTTTTGTTCTGGGACCGTCCTCATACAGACAAGGCATCACCATTCTGGCTCTCCATATTTTTCCATCTCATCTCCTCCGTCAGCAAGGATGAGACTATTTCATCAAACTGCAAGGTAGTTGCATTGCTACCTATTGCAATAACCAGACTATCCCACAAATCTGGTAGAGAACGCAACAAAGTGATGCACTTATCTTCATCTGAAATTTTAATATCAACAAATGTTAACTGACTTACCACAGTATTAAATGCGTTCAGATGCTCTGTCACCGAGTCTCCATCTTTGATCCTCAGGTTAGACAGCTTTTTCTGCAGGAACAGTTTATTCACCAGAGACTTAGATTGGTACAAAGTCCCTAACTTGTCCCACAAAACCTTCGTCATATTTTCCCCTAATACATTCAGCAATACTGAATCTAAGACACACAATCGTATTGTGCTCTTTGCCTTCCGATCCAACTTCTTCCATTCCTCATAGGACACTCCCGTTGGTTTAGTACCCGGATCTACCACGATCCATTGATCTTTATCCACCAACATATCCTCCATCTTGAGTTTCCACAACTCAAAACTCTAACCATTAAATTTCTCGATCTCTATCTTTCCACTGCTCACCATCTTCTTTCACTACCAAAATCGATCTCATAGATCTCCCACTGAACAGGGTCTACCATAGGCCTGAGCGAAACCCCTCAGCAACAAAGGCGTCCCCTTGAAGCCAAAACAGCTCTGATACCAAATGTAGGTTTTAACCCCATACAGAAATTACCTGCATACAAATTCTAAAAGACATAAAATAAACAATGCAAGAGCATAACACATAAAACACATATACACAGAGATTTTCCCCTAGATCCCAAAACCGGGACTACCAGCTTGATTTTTAATTATGTTCCTTTCAATGTTATAATACATATTTATACATGCCGAAGCATCCAATACCATGGACCAAAAACCATCGCGTCCAAAACCATGGACCGAAAACCATCGCATCCAAAAACATGTGCGAAAAATCATGCACAAAACCATAGGTGGGTCCGCCCAACCTAACATAGGGTCCAAAACCAAACTTTTCCAGGGCACTGCCCCAGACCCCATAGAGTGGAGTTACCTGCACCCTTAAAACCCCCTGTGACCCCCCCGCTACGCAATCGGTGCAATGAAGGGGGGCTCCGCCCCCCCTCTAACCCCCCAGTTAACTACGTGGGCTAGTCGTGGAAAGAATATAACACAACCCAACAACCATCAGCTCGAACTGAAGTGCCTCGATAGTCTTGGGTGTCTCAACTTCATCATCAGGTAGATCATCATAAATCGGTGGCTTCGAAAGATCAACTACGATAGATTCACAAGCGTGATAAAAAAGGGAAGAAAATGAATCACGACCTCCATGATAAAAAAAAAAAAAATGAATTCTTTCGCATCCTTGTGATCAAATGAATCAAACAGAGGGGTAGATGAAAAGTGAACGAACTCATCCTTTGTGTTTCTGGAAAAGACAGATGAAGGATCAAGTGGATCTTCAATGAATAATGTATCCTCTCCATTGTCGAATGGTGGACTAGAATTCAGTGAGTCCTGCGAGTGATCAACAATGGGTGCATCCATAGATGAAGACACACATACAAAATCATGGATGGAAGGTTCACCAAAGAAGCTAGGAAGGAACGGAGGGGGCTCAGATGGAAGGGAGTCATCCTTCGCCGAGTGTTGATGTTCAAGCTTCCACTCATACTCTTCATGAATGACAGTGCATGTTGGTTATGCAACACCAACTCGTCAGTGGGTTGTTCCTCGTTCACAACAAGTGAAGAGTCTGGAATGGACGAACACAAGACATCATCATTTGGAGGAGCACCTAGATGTGAAGAGAGAGGTCAAAGAAAAGAATTCATATGGGAACTCGAAAGACTAACAACCAATTTTGCGCAAAAATTAAGTGGAGAGATGTTGGGAGGGTGTGAAGAATGAATAGATGTGCGAACATGATCCTCAACATCATTGGGAGATGGTGGAACTGTTGAATGAAGGGGAGGTGGATAGTCTATTGAGACAGTGCCTGCTCCCACATGGGATTGTGTAGTTCCATCAACGAAGAAGGTTAAGCGATGCTTGACATCAAGCTTCCTCTTGGGATGGGCAGATTTCTTAAGACAGTACTCGAACCGGTCCCAAAGATAAGCGAACTTCATCTGGCTCTTTGGAGCTTGAAACTGTAAGTCACGGAAGCGCTGCCAAAAATCAATAATGAATTCATGCGAAGCCCTCCGTTTCTGTAACAGTTTCTGGTCAAGATGGTCTGGATCAAAATGATGGAACATGTCTTCAATAAGATCATAGAAATGCTGACATGAGTGCACGGTGTCAGCTAGTAGGCTGAACACCCAACAAATTGGGGATTTGCGAAGTGTGAATGCAAGAAGCAGACCGGCTTGTTCGTTAGTAAACTCATCTTCCTCATAAATCATGGAAAGTAAGTTATGTAAGTGCTCAGGCCAGGCCACTTCGCCTTCACCATCGTATGTGTGAGTGGACAAGAGATTGAAAAGCTTCCCCGAGATGGAGACATCTTCATGATTCAAAAAACACCTCAGGGGAAGAAGACTGAAAGAATCCATGAAAGATATGCAAAGTTTCAAAATTGGATGAGAGGACACTGCTTGTCATCAGGCGCTCCTTCTAGTGCCAGAAATGTTGATAGTGCTGGACCTGCCAACATGTCAAGGGGATCTCCCCGATAAGAAGTCCCAATTAGACCTCAAACCGTTTGGTCTAGAAGTCCCAGTAGTGGGTCATAAGGTAATGCCTTAGCCATGATGTCGCACAAAGGCAGGTAAGATAACTTTGTTAGTAGCAAGGATGTGACTGATGCAGTGAGTCAAGGAATGAGTATGAGTGGTTCCAACACTTCAAAGGGAGAGGAAGGTGAAGGTGAGTTCCAGGTTGAAAGGGATCAATCCCAACACGGCTAGGAACACACAACACAAAGGGCATGCACAACTTTCGATAGAGCAGTCGACACAGATGCGGCAGTCCCAACATACAAGGTAAGATAACACGAACAACACTCACGGATCACTCCAAGAAGAGTGTGACGATTGATATAACAAGGTTCAAAGAAAGGTTTGTCTGGTGTCTAGAAGAGCAGTCGACACAGGTAGTGACATCATTAACAACATATGCAACACATTAACAACAAGATTCATATAATTGCATGTGAATCAATTCATACACAAGTACATAAGTTAAACAACATATATCATTAAGGAAACCGAAGCAGTCCAACTACAATAACAACATATGCATGAAAATGTGTTGGATTTTATTATATAAAGAAGTGTAGGTCAAAATCATACAATACACCATGTAAACCTGCTAGCCCTATCAGTAGAATGTTACAGCCACATCCACCTGCTCCTCCAAAGAGATGTACTAGCTCCGTGTCGTGGAGAAGCCAAGGTGCGTTACAATATTGTCCAAGCCTTCTTGAAGATAGTCTTAGTAGAAGCTTGGTTGACCAAAATCCTATATAATGAGTTATGAGGGACTATTTATAGCAAAGGGTGGGGCGAACCTTGACATTCCCCTTTGTGATAGTTCAACTACCCTCATGACTCTTAACCTACTCTATGACTATTACATCCAACTGTTGACACTTGATTACACTTGACATGACTCAACATTACAATGCACATGTACTCATGTGAGACAACATGGCTTGAGTAAGCCTTGCAAGACATCACTGACACTCGGTCCGTTGTGATGAGACCAACTCTTTGACATGATGGTGAAGGAAGTGTTCTGATGCCAAGCTTGGTTGTCCGTGATGATGTGCGTGCACCTCATGGTGACATCTTGCTGAAGCGAACTCTTACCTTTGTTGCAACCAGTGCATTGTTTCGGCCCCTTCATCCAACTCATCCGCTAACATGCGCATGGTCTTCTTGGGTATGGTTGAACTGGAAACACACTGATGCATAGTGTCTATGTTGATCTCCAAGTGTGTGTTGGTGTTCATGCACATCAACTTGCCGAAGTACATGTTTAGCCCCAGTTGGACTTACTTCTTGTTTTCGCCTTGGTGAGTGTGTTGAATGGGTTGGATTGCATGCGTGCACTCGACGACATGCATGATGTCAGATCCTTTCCATGCGATCAATAACACTGCTCACCATGTTTGCTCTGTGTCAGCTACTAGGATGGATCCTTAACTTGTACTAGCTCAGTTTCATCTGCGAGTGCATGTTGTGCCCACTATTGTTCCTATTCCTGCGGCAACTCATGTAGCTTCATGTTCTTCCAGATTTGTTGCTTTAGCACATGCAACTCCTTATTTGTTCCATCTTCTGTCTTCACACGATCTTCATGTCGTGTCATCACTTCATAGCTAGATTCTCCAAACTTGCTTTCATTATCAGTGGATCTGCTTGATCTTGTAACTTTGCTCTGCCTCCATGTTGTCAACAACCTTCCTCTTGCGTTCGCTGCATTCGCTGTGTTGACTGCATTCGGTATGCTTCCTTCAGTTGTTGTTCATGATGCTGCTCACTGTGATGTTGTTTCTTGATATCTTTGTCCATGAACAACTTGACGTATTCGTGAGTAGGTAAGCCCATGGACACTTGATCAACTGCATCCCCAAGCGTGCTTTGAACGGTGTCTTCGTCTCCTCTCTCTTGGAAACCATTATACCTGTACTACTGAGAGGAAGATGAACACCTGTGATGCCTCGAGACATGGCAACACTCATAGCAAGCAATCTGTGAGTCGAAAACCAAAATGAACATGAGAACTCACCTGCAACATACCTAGGTGAATGATCATGAAGGTTGCGCAATTTTAGCTGAGAGGTCGGGAGACCGACTACCAAGACTGCACAAGGCATAGTCTGGGCTGCTAGGAGACTAAATGACTACTAGGACTAAAAAATGCATAATCCAGTTGGGCAGTTGGTTGTTGGGATTGCGAAATGCGCGATTCCAGCTGGAAAAGACTGTTGGCCCAGGGACAAATTTGTGCAAATTTTTGGGCCAAGTAGCCACTAACCTCCAGAAATGCCCAATTCAGTCTAGGAGGCCAGTTTTGGGCTATACTGCACAAATCTGGAGAGGAAGGTGAGCCTTCCTTCTCCAGATTGCACAATGCAGCCTTGGTGAAGGTAGAGACTAGGCCAAGGTTGGCCCGACTTGCTGACGGGAAACTGAAAGTGAGTAAGTTGATGAAATGCATGGTGACACTAAGTGATAGCAGAAGTGATAAAAAGTGCATCCAAAACATGAATGGAGGATTGAGCAAACAGATCAACATGCAGGTGGGTGAGGTCGTTCGCCGGTTGGGTGAATGTCCGTGCAAAACATTTCATGCATGCGAAAATAGTGAGATAGTAATGAAAATTCAAACAAAGCTAGGACAAGCTAGAATATATGCAAACGACAACATTCAATGAAATCAAGAAAACAACACTCACACAAGTGAATACACAAAAAGTGACAGAAATGCGACACAAGGCATGGGAAGCAAGCTTACCCCAAAACAATTGACCTGAATGTGCCAACTGCTCCTAGATGTGATGCGGGATGTTTGAGCTACAAGGTTGATGTGAGGAATGAGCTCTGCAGTGTCTGGTTGATGATTTTTTAATAACATTGAGGTTATGATACTCATGCCACAAATCTAGGAGGAAGTGACACTTGGAGGGAGGTTTCGAAATTACTCCTGGCATGTAACCTCCTACTGCTAAACATAGATCCATGAAACAAGGGATGCCTTTGCATGCTACCTTGGGAGAAGCAGCCTATTCATGCAAGTCTATTTTTCTCGGTCCCAAAGGGAACCGGTCAACTCAGCTGCACATGCAAGCGACTACTGGAGAAAAATTCACATTTTTGTGTAAGTTGGGTGACTGCCCAAGGGGATTACGCAATTTTTGGGCCAAGGAACTGACTGCTACCCAGATTTGCAAAAATCCTAAGCTGAACTACCTATTGATGGGAAAAATTACGCAATTCCTACTGGGAGGGTTGGCTGGCAGGATTGCCCAATCCTGGAGCCCAGCAGGCTATCAGAGGGAATTGCGCAATTCCTGGAGGGAATGGCTGGATGCCCTCCAAAAATACACAAAATTCACTGGGAAGTTTCTCAGCCTGCAACTGGACCAAGTCCGGGTGAGCAGCCTGTGAAGGGAAAAGATCAAACTGTGATCGAGAGGCTACCTTTGAGTAAGAAAGACACTAACGCTTGAGGACTTGACAAAGTAAGGCAAGCTGCAGCGAAGGTTGGTAGGGAGGATCCAAAATAGGCTAAGGAAAAATTTTAGAGGGTGGTTGTAGCCACTACAACACCCTAGCAGTTCAATACAATTGAATATAAAAACTTTGCCTCAACACACTCCAAACTTTGCTAAAATAAAATAACTAACTCTTTACAACCCAAACTCTAGCAGCATACAACAAGACTATGAAAATACAGGGTTTTACATAATACATTAGCTTACACTAAGCCATATATCACATACATGAAAGCTACAACCATATAAACTCTTTTCTCATCAAACCACTCAATACATCAACTTAGCCATACAAAAAATAGCAACGTACAATGACAGTGACTCTATCATCATTGTAGCAACATATACAAAACATTATGGAACTTAGTCATCTAACACTAGAAATCCTACAAACACAAACCAACCATATAACCCCTGCAAAAAAATCATATCAGCACTGTAAATAAGTGATCTTCATATGCATCAACCATAAACTCTATCTTTGCCATATATTCTCATCGTTATGTTATACTCCATGCGCACTCCTACACTGGAAAATGGTCTTTCAAACCTTCCAACACATAATAAATATCATATCATCCCTCAATACATCTCCATTGCACTATCTATGGAAAGATATGTAGGGCATACACACTCTGTCTATAACTCCATGCACATTTTATTCTCTAGTAATCTCACTGATGTCTTCATATGCACACACACACTCAATCTCACCTCTTCAAGCTATGCACACAGGTCTATTGCTTGGTACAAAACACTCTACATACAAAGTCTTTCAATGCACCAGTCACTTAATCTTCTACCATGCACACAAGGACAAAAGATGTGCACTCTATCTACATCCAAACTCATTCACGCTAACCTCACAATGATCCACAACCATAATTATTTAACTTTATCTCCCAACAATATAATTCTACCAAATTGACACCATTAACACCATGATCTAGTCATTAAATGCATTCGTAATGATCCAGTATAGATCAATCCACCACTAACACAAAGCATTCATTGCAATGACCATAGAGGACTAGATCAACCATAACTTCAACAACCAATTGTTTTTATATCAGGAGAACCAAATCAACGTGTCACTAATGCCATAATCGAAGAGATCAATGTGTTCTCACTAGCTTAATGACCAAATCAACACAAACTGGATTACATCTTCGAGAGCCAAGTCAATCCAAGACTTCAGTAAAGATATTATCATCGTCACATGTCCATCAACCAATCCAACCTATTGACATCAATGGAAACACAATATTATCCATGGTTGACATGAATTCCAACACCATTCTTTTAACAATCTTCCCCATTTGGCATTGATGGCAACCATCAGCCATGCACCTAAACTGATCTTCTTCACTTCTAACTGTTTGGTCACATTCTCCACTAGTGGCTGACTCACTCTCCCCTTTCACATCAATGGAAAAGGGTGATCAAGTCTCATTGGAACACCATGCTAACACCACTAACAAGGTTGATAACAAATGTTTTGCTGATGAAATTGGATAAACTAGAACATGCATGCAAGATAAACATAAGGACCAAGAAATATGTTGTCTCCTGTAGCCAGCATGTCTCTATGCCAACACCATAAACTTCTCCTTGCAGAACATGCTCCCCCTGAACATGTACTAGGGGTTGCAAATCATCTCTTAATATATTTTTTCTTGCATATGCCTCATTTCCACATGCAATATGCTACATTAACTGACCAATGAATCTATACAACCCATGATCAAATGATATACAAGGCAATAGTACAAGGCTTAATAAGCATAATACATGGCTACACGAATGATATCCAATAACCCATACATGGTTGAAACAATGACTCTCCTATACATGCTTATCACCATGATTACACAACCATGACCCAATGATGACATCAACAATGATACAGGGTTACATCTTGCACACAAGGGTTCTCTCTTTAATGCATGCCTAAGACAAAAAAATATTCTATGCATGATTATGGCAAGGACTTTCTTTCCCACGCAATTCTCAACTAGCTCACCACGCATAACTGAAACATGACTCACTCCTATGCACATCAAACCAAGTGACCTGCTCTCTAATGCATGACCATTACAATGTTATAATGCAAGTACATGGTTGCACACCAACGCACTCATTGGTGCTTACATGACTAAAACATATGACTTTTTCTATGCATGAAAAAACTCTATTCTATGCATCGTTGAAATAAGGGCTACTCAACTAAAGATTAATCAACCAAAATTTCAAAGATGGATAAGTGCATATATATGTTTGAAGGACATACTCTTCCACTCATGGAAACATATATAAATTTTCTGCAAACAAGAATGAGTGAAAGTAACATCAAAAATGCATATAAACCTTGAAACCCTAATGTCATGTATAACTCCCCCTAAGCTCATTATACCTATGTTAAGTAGGTTGATCATGTGGACCTGATCTTGAATTTGAGTTCTTTATCATACCATGTTGTTGGTGCTACTAATCTTCATTAGTTCATCATGTTGCTATATTGCTACCATACGCTCCCCCTGAGGCTATGCACCCCTCATAGCTCTTTTGCAATCTTTTATGAACAGATTTTTCAAGTAACAATGGGATGCAACGGTGATATGTCTCTCTTACTTGACTTGTTGCTACTCTTTCTTCCTCCACATCTTGGTAGGTTTCTTCTCTGAATTTGCATTTTCTTCTCATCTTTTTCCAGGCACATATATCACATCTGTCAAGGTGAGAGGAGCTCCATGCTCCCTCTAAAAAGCAACCATGCCCACTCTTGAAACACTATACCTTTCGTCGTCACCCATCTCTATGCGCATCTTGAGGTCTTTCTCCTCCAAGGAACTAAATAAATTTTTATCACCAGTCATGTGGAATGAGGCTCCACTATCAAGATACTAGACACAACCCATCATCGATGACACCATGCATGCGATGAGGGTAAAGTCCATTTCGAACTGAGAGGCTAATGCCTCACCTTCCGATCCTTCTGAGGATCCCTTCTTGGACTTCTTTGATGGGAAATTAGTCGCATAATGTCCCATCTTGTGACAATTAAAGCATCTTACTTTAGACATGTCACCCTTCTTCCCTCCATGAGAAGAATTCGATTTGAAATGGGAAGCCTTCCCCTTCCCTTTCCTTGCCTTACTTGCTAAGGCCAGATTTTCTTCATCATCATTCTTGGATGAAGAACCATCTCGTGTGCTCCTCCTGATCTCCTCCTGCATAAGATCCGACCACAGTCATTCCTAATCCAGAAATTTCTCCCTTCCCTCTCACAGAGTCCTGGTAACTATTCCAACTCTTTGGAAGGCCAAGGAGAGAGAGGCTCACCATATCATCATCGGCAATAGTTATTCCCACACCGCCAAGCTCATCTCTGCAGTTGCTGAGCTTGTTTAGATATGTGGAAATAGTATCTCCCTTCTCCATCTTGATTCTTCGAAGCTTATCCTTGAGCACCAATTTCCTCTGGTCGCTACTGCTCTGGTAGAGGTCCTTCAATGTCTTCCACATTGAAAATGGAATATCCTTCCCATGGAGAATCGAGACAATATGGTCTCAAACTCACTCAAGGATGATCCGTCTCGCCTTCGCCACACACTTCTTCCACTCAACCAACTCTTGTGCATTAGTTGAAGCTGGCTTTGGGATTTCTTGATCAATGAATTCCTTCAAGCCATTGTCTTCTGATACAGCCTCCATTCTATATTTCCGTGCTATGTAATTCGAGCTACCTTCCAAGGCATACTTGAGTTTCAAGCCATAGAACGCCATTGACCAACCTTGAAGTATGATATGAATTCGATTTGCACCAGCAACCCCGAACTTCAAACTTCGAATTCTCTTCTCAGTATACTGTTCACAACACTGATACTATGTAGAAAATATGTGATAGGTTAGCCCTATAATGCAATATAAATCAAAGCCAAATACTATAACCTGCTTCTACTATCAATTTGCGGAAGCTTAAAGATCGAGCTAAACAATATAACCAGAAGAAGAAGAATCAATGGCACAATACACATGAAAATACTTTTGGGGAAAGCTTCAGCTCAAAACCCCACACTATTGTATTATCATACATGGTGGAAATACATAGGAATTGCACAAAGCCTTAGCTTTCACAACTAGCCAGCTCTCAGTACAATCCTCACAGATGCTCACAGGAAATATTGGCTTCTCTCTAGCCTTCATCTCTGCCCTCCAAGCTCCTATTTCCTTACATTGTTCCTTGTGGATGATTAGCCCATTACCAAGTGGAAAACCAAGCCTTCAAAACTGCGCAATCCTCAAGGATGAATCCTTGACTGCATGCATGAGTTTTCTCCATGAGAAAACACATGCAACTGATAGTTCACTGTCCTTGAACATTAATCTCAACTAGGTCTTTCTCAGAATAGACATGCATGAGTTTCTAATGAGGGAATCTTCAGTTAACTGGAGTAGCACTAGTTGAGTGCATTAATGCATCAAATGACTATTAACTCACTATTAGTTCCTCAAACAGCTTGGAACTAATTTAACTGGACTTAATTCAGTAAACTGAGTTAACTAATTACAACTCAAATATAACTCAATCTTATCTCCTTAATTTAAGGGATAACTCTTGCATGACTTCAGAAAGACTTCTAACTTGAATTTCTCCAACTAATTAATTTAAAATAAATTAATTAATTATTTCTAAGTAGCTATTAAGACTAAATTCAATTTTAATTCAATTTAATTCAAGGACAAATTAAATTGGAATATTCTTGTTGCCATATTTCAACATATTTTTCCAATAATATTCTTATAGTATTTATATAAAATAAAGTTTCAAAATGGTCCATAATATTCTTATGGTATCTGCATAAGGTAAGGTTTTCAAAATTATCCATAATATTCTTATGGTGTCTACATAAGGTAAGGTTTTCAAAAGGTAATATTTTGATTCATTCAAATTACATTTAATAATAATAATAATAATAAATTTACCATTTGCTTTTTTTGGTCCACTTTTTTACATCTCATTGTTTTTCCAATAATATTTTATTGTATTTATAAAAGTTAAGGTTTTCAAAATTATCATAGCATTATTTTTCCCGCATCCATTTACACAGGAAGAAAGCGAGGAAGCAATCAATTAAACAAAGCTTCGTTTTTTCACGAGTCTTATGCACATGAATTCTAACATCTAAACAAGTCTATGAAATATTCATTTGATTTGGATCATCTTCATCTTTAGTGTTTCAAACATACATAAATTTTCCTTAAAAATAGGCTGGGAAAATAACATTAAAACTTTATCTTTATAAAAGGTGGAATAAAGATTGATTAATTTTCTCCTTTAAGATTTATGTAAGATTAAAAATTTCCCTTTGTAGAACCTGGCGTAAATCCTATGTTCATGTGAGATCAATACTTTGCATTTAGAAATCACGAGGTAAACTTGTGTATCTTTACAAAAGGCTGGAAAATGTGTGTTGTAACTTTAAAAAGATGGGGTAAATATTTGATTTTTTTGGTTCATGTAAATATATTACTTTATCTTTACAAAGATCAAACTTCAAGAGTCTGGAGACATACATGCATTTTCATGAACCCGTTTATTGTCTTTCTTCAATTATTTCACCACGAGCAACCCTTCTCTGTAAGATTAATACTTAACATTTATAGGACATGCAAGATTTGTATTTTACCTTTAAAAAGTTAACTTAAATTTAAGTGTTACCGATTAAAAAAGGGGTTTGGTAAATTTGGTCTTCTTGATGTAACATTAAACTTTATCTTTACAAAAGGTGGGATAAAGATTGGTTAATTTTCTCCTTTAAGGTTTATGTAAGATTAAAATTTTACCTTTGCAGAACATGGAGTAAATCCTATGTTCATGTGAGATCAATACTTTACCTTTACAAATCATGGGGTAAACTTGTGTACCTTTACAAAAGGCTAGAAAATTTGTGTTGTAACTTTAAAAAGATGGGATAAATATTTTATTTTTTTGGTTCATGTAAGTTTAACCACCTATCTTTACAAAATAGGGGTAAATTTGTGTTTTACCTTTACCAAAGTTTGGGTAAATTTATGAAACATGGGTAAATTTGTGTTTTATCTTTAAAACAAGTTAGGTAGATTTTTTTTAGGTTATTATCATTCATAGAATATGGGGTGAGAAATTTACAACTTTGATCAAAGATTCATACTTTACCTTTAGAAGTTAGGGTAAATTTATGTGTTACTTGTTAAAAAAGGGTTCTATAAATTTGGTCTTCTTAACGTAACATTGAAACTTTATCTTTACAAAAAGTGGGATAAAGATTGATTAATTTTCTCCTTTAAGGTTTATCTATGATTAAAATTTTACCTAATCTTTAGGTAACATGGGTAAAATTGTGTTCTACCTTTACAAAAATTTGGGTAAATTTATGAAACATAAGTAAATTTGTGTTTTATCATCAAAACAAGTTAGGTAGATTTTCTTTTTAAGTTATTAGTTTTCACAAAATGCGGGGTGAGAAATTTACACATTTTTGGCAACAAAATTTGCAAAGAGCTTTGACTTCCTTTTTGAAAACTTGCATATTTGTTGAACATGGTCCCCAACATGCATTTAGAATATTTCTAAAAATAATTTTCAACTTTAGGAAGACCAGTGATAAACTTCTAATAGACAAAAATCACATTATATGTGAAAACTATTGAAAAGGATTTAAAATTTGACCTGCAAAATTATTTTTTAAATATTTTTTTGAGGTGTAAGTAACGTGTAAAGTCTTCTTATTAGTATTCAAATAATTTAAAATTTATATTTATGTTTCTCTTTAGAATGGTGATTAAGATGCATTTGAATACATAATCACGTTATTTACAAATGATATTATATGTAGTAAATGATTGTGTGATGTAGTATTATATTTATTTTCCTTATTATACCTATCGCATGCATTATATAACACATTAGGTTTTGCATTGACTTCCTAATAATCTACCTTTGACCAAAAAAAATTAGAACCAGTCCATAGTGTAACTTTATAAATAAATTTTTATTATTATTTAATAACAGTTAAATTTATTTTTCTTGAAATCCTATTGGTTCTATTCTATAACATCTTATTTGATAATGATTGTAGAGTCTAACTTACTTCCCCAAGGAAATTAAAGCCATGCACATGTTGTCGCTTCAACTTCTCATTGATTACTGAGTGTATGTGTACATACTTTGCTCGACAACACATCTTTCTCATTCTTTGTTTGATTATACTCTTAAATGGCATCCATCAATTTTATTTTTTGTTTGATTTTGGATGAAAATTTATTACTTACTATTATTCGCTCTTGGATATCATAAATCCATGATATAGCATAATTAAATATTGGTATTGCATCATTTTTTTAAAGTTAAACAACTTATTTCACAGCAATCCAAATTCAATTAATATGGATCATACATGTTTAACACTGACAACAATGTTAATTATGATGTACAGTGTTTCATTTCATGAGAATAGATAGCCCATCTACATTGTAGGGGGAAATGAATGTTCGATTTGAACTCATCTTGAAAGTCAGGTTGTTATAGAAAATTTGAAATGAAAATACAAATTATTTATGTTTACTGTTATGTGCTACTAGAAATAATAAATCTGTGATAGAACAGAAGTAAATACTATTGTTGTGTCATTGAAACTCGATTTCACTGTTTGTAACCACACAATTCGTTAGCTGGACTGCAACATAATTCATGGTCCATTTAGACTTGGCATACAATCAATTCTTTCACCTACAAGTTGAATGAGGGTCCAATCAAACTGCCAAATTATAATCAATTCATGGGCCTTCAATATAATTTATGGTGCATTAAACATGTCATTAAATCCACAAGTCAGCAAACTTTACAAAGGTTAAATGTTTAGGAATACATGGATGGACACAATATAAAACCTTATATTTTATTAATACATGCTACATGCTTTTAAATCATATATATATATAACTTAATCATTTTAAATAATTTTTTTGAAAAATATAAATATAAATTATAATTTTAATTATAATTTTATATATATATATATATATATATATATATATATATATATTATAATTATAATTATAATTATAATTATTAAGTTATATATATATATAATTTAAAACTATTTTTTACTTAATTAAAAATGATAATTTCTTTTAAAATAGTTTTAAAAGAAATTATACAAACCGTATGCGGATAAAGACTTCCAGATTTATTCATATTATTGTTGGAGATTTCTAGAATAAAACTGTGTAATATTTTTAGCCTGTCTTATTCCGGAAATCTCCAACAAGAAACAAACTATTTTTATTCTATGTCATGTTGATTCACATAACAATTGTGAATTACGTGTTACATATATAGTAATTTGGAGAACCACTTTTTAGTATTCATCTTTTTTATGCTTGACATTTCTACAACATATTTAAAATATCACTTGGAATAGTTATTATTGGGAGTGAAAACATTACATTTTCAATAATTTGGTGAACCACTTTTTACTATTCATTTACTTTGGTTTATGCATGATATTTGTTTAAAAATCCATCATCCACCTATCAAATTGCAATGTTACTATATTTAAACTAAGCAACATGTATTGGCTACTATGTAACCCTTGTTTGTTTATGATCCAATTACTTTGTGAATGAAATAAAAATGGCTTCCTCATTTTTATTAAATAACTTTACTTTATTTTATGTGAGTGTTTTCTTATTATCATATTATTTTGCCTTATTTAGGCATTTAAAATATTTTTGTAATTTAAATATTATATTAATTAATTCTATACCGTGTAATTATACTTATAAATTAAACTATATTTTAAAGGTTGGGTACATTTTTTTAGGTTGTTAGCTTTCACAAATGATGGGGTGAGAAATTTGCAAGGAGCTTTAACTTGTTTTTTGAAAATTTACAAATTTGTTAAACATGGTGTTTAACATGCATTTGAAATACTTCTCAAATAGTTTTGAGCAATAGGAAGATTTATAATAAATTTTTAATAAACAAAAAATCACATGATATATGAAAACTATTGAAAAAGATTTAAAAATAGTTATGCTGGAATACTTTTTTGAGGTGTAAATAAGGTGTAATGTCTTTTTATTGATATTCAAATAATTTAAAATTTATGTTTATATTGCTATTTTTTTTTTCTTAACAAGGTCGGGTACTATTATATTATAAAACAACAGTGGAGGGACAAGGTCCCAGTACACATAGAGAGGGGAAGATCGGTGAGGGAGGTGCAAAAGGGGAGCGCAGTCCCACTTCCGTATCACTGGTCTTGATTCTTAGGAATTGAAATAGAAAATAACTATATTGACGGATAAACTGTCTTAACAGTAGACAAAATTTACAAAGCATAGAAAAATTGACAGTGAGATCACCAAAACTGATTGACCAAATCCTCGGGGGGCTTATCCTTCTTGTTGTTGAGTTTGGTCAAGGCTTCGCCTTGCTCACTCTGATTCAGAGTCTTTATGTAACTCACAACTTCCTCTAGATGCTGACATTTCTCCTTGAGCCCTTCAATCTCAGCTTTGTGCTTCTCAAACTTTTTCTTCTTGGATTTGTTTTCATTTTCCATCTCAGCCCGGAGCTCGTTGAGAGTTTTGATGAAACGCCCAATCATAAAGCAGTTTGCCCGACAGAGCACACATCTGTTATTATTCTCAATCTGTTCCAGGGGGTTGCCAGACATTTTGGTGACAAAAGCGGTGTTATCCTTACTGTTGTTCTGATGCTGAAGACTTCTGAACGTGATTGGGTGGGAGACAACAATTCTCAGATTTGTGACAGAGTTGTCTCCCTGCTTCAAGAGCTTGATGATGCCCGAGAGATTCTTGAAGTTCAGGCTGTCACAAGAGATGTGCTGAAGCTGTTGCCAGCGGTTGAAGGAACTTATGGGAGAAGGGACGAGTCTGCAGAGAAGAGCTAGCCAGTGGTGGTGGTCACTGTGTCTTCTGGAAAGCACAGGCCCGACGAGAATAGAGGAGGAGAAGTGATGGGGAGGCGGAGAGAAATACTGCGGGGGCCGAGTAGAGGAACTGGGCAAATGGAAGAAACGAGGCACAAATGTGGAAACCTGAGACACCGTGTGAACGATTCTGATCAAAAACACAGGAGCAAAAGGGAAATTAACTGAAAAAATGCAAAACCTTAAGAAAAACAGGACCCAACTACCTCTTCCCACGCACAGTGAAGAGAATGTGATGTTGTTATTCCATGGAAGCCACCTTAGACATTCACTGCGACCTAGAAACCTTCTATTATCGCTGTTGAGATGAATCTTTTGGTGTGGAAGCCTTATCCCGAGCTGGTTCTTATAATCCATGGTGTGTAACTCCTCGTGAACCATCCCAGCAATGAAATCATGGCAATTCATGACAAGATGCGAACCCCTGCACATGAAGAGACATATACCAACTACTATCTTGTCTTGAGGGTGAGATTTATTTGGCAGCAAGATACAAAGCCTGTGATTCTGATCAGAGGAGATATTCCTCTCAGCTCTAGGCAGATTTTCTATGTTTTTCATATCAGGCATATCAGGGAGAATCTCCTTCTGAATCTGTGTTGTACTATTTTCCCATTTTTTAAATTGGCTATTATAATTTCCCAAGTCTTGAATGATGAGTCAGGCCGCCATTGAGGGCTGATTATGGTATTGGTTTGTCATAGACATCCTAATTTTCTCTAGTTGTCCCTACCCCTCTGTCCACCGCCTTGTTGGCGAAAGCATCTGCAGCTTGGTTATGGGCTCTTAACACATGTTTGTAGACAACTTTTCCTAGCAAATTAACATTATCGTTGATTCTTTGCTTAATTTTATTCAAGGCTTGATTTTTGAAATCTCTTCCAGCTTCCATTGCAGCTATTATAATTGCAGAATCACCAATGATGATTGGATCTTTCGCCTAAAGCTTTGTGAGGATTTTGATGCCCATAAGCAAACCGTAAGCCTCCACCCTGTTGTTTGATAGAGTCCACAGCCCCCATTCATACCTGGATACTGTTTCGCCTTGTTGATCCAGGATTAGCCCACCAACCCCAGCTCTTCCAGGGTTTTTCTTTGAGGCTCCATCAAAAAAGAGAATGTACCTTCTTTGGTTTTTGATCCATCCTTCTATTTCCCTTTCATTGCCCCGAAGCTTCCAGTTTTTATGGTTGTTTCTGATCATCTTTGGTATATGATTCCTAATTGGGCCATCCATGGGGATTTTGTTGTACCAATCCTTTTCAACTTGCTGCCAACTGGTTTGGTCCGTGGGTGGCACACCTTTAGAGCTGACCATTTCCACAATTTGGGCCCAAGTTTTGGCTAGAATGGAACCTGAGCTAGGTTTTTTCCCCTTGAAGATGCATTTGTTTCTTGCCAACTAGATGTGCCAGTAGAGGGCAGAGGGGAGACACTTCCAGACACTCATGATGGCAGCCTTATTTTTCTTGGCATAAGGGTAGCTATGAGTCCAGTTCTTATTTAAAGGAGACAGCTGCTCAATTGAGTCAATATTCAAATCGAGGGGGCTGATAATTTGCTTCCAGCACTGTCTAGCTATAACACAGTTCAAGAAGAGGTGTTGGGTGCTCTCTTCTTCTTCCTGGCAAAGAACGCACATAGAAGGCCCATGAATGCCTTTTTTCCTCAAATTCTCAGCTGTAAGTATCCTACCTTTCAGCAAGGTCCAAGCGAAAAACTTGATTTTAGGAAGGCATGCATTCTTCCACACAGCTGGCCAAAGGCTCCAATTATCATAGTTGTTATGGTTTCAGAGGAAATTGTATCCAGATTTGACAGTGTAAATTCCTCCACTAGGATCCCAAATATATCTGTCCATTCTCTTTTTATTTATCGGAGCTTAGCCATAGAGCAGAGCCTTCAACTCTTCCCAGTGGGAAAAAAGCCAATTTGGTAGAGGAGGCTTTTTCCAAGCAGTCCATCTATTTTGATCCCACTCCGAGATGGAGAATAAGGAGGATATACCCTTCTCCTCTAACCAGTCTTGGAGATCTCTCAAATTATGGTTTCTTTTTAAGGGAGTTGTCCCCATAATTTTGTCGTTCCAAATGGAATTGTTTTCTCCATTCCCATGATTTTTTGAGAATTGATATTTAATGTGAGGAATAGTTTTTTTTATTAAGCCTCCAAATTTGGGTGCAAGGATGATCAGGAATCAACTCATTGAGCAGCAAGGACCTCTGCCCGTTGACATATTTCCTAGCCAAGGCTTCTCCCCACCATTGATCTTGCCCATTTAGCATGCGCCAGACTAGCTTGATACCAAGAGCCTTGTTTGTTAAGTTTGGGAGGTGGATGGAGATGCCTCCATATTCAAAGGGAAGAGTCACTTGATCCCACCGAACCAAACTGAACTTTTTGGAGTCCTGCCTCCCACCCTGCCAAAGGAAGCCTCTGATTATAAGCTCCAATTGCTTGTGTATGCTAGCTGGAGCCAAAGTTAATGCAAACTGATAAATTGGCAAAGCCGAAAGAAGAGCTTTGATTAAGATGGTTCTGCCAGCCAAGTTTAACCACATCATCCCCCAGCTTTGGATTTTCCCCCTTACTTTCTCGATTTGTTTATTCCAAGTCTCTGTCTTAATCCCTTCTTTGGCCAATGGTAACCCCAAGTATATGAAATGACTCCATTTTTGCTGAACTGGGATTTCCATGATTTGGGAGATCCTTTGCATGATATTGTTTGGCACATTCCAGGTGTATATTCTACATTTTTTATTGTTCAAAAGACCTCCAAAGGCAGCTAAGAAGTCATCTAACACCTTTTTGAACCTTCTAGCTATAATACTAGAGGCACCCCCAATCAGAAGAGTATCATCAGCGAAGAGAGAGTGATTAATTTCTTTAACCCCACAAGCTATTCTGATACCAGTAATTTCCCTTTTGATTCTTTGGTTTTCCAGCTGTATACTTAGCATTTCTACCATAATGATGTAAAAAAAAGGGGAGAGCGGGCATCCCTGTCTCAATCCTCTAGTGTTGCGAAAGTACCTGTTGGGCCTTCCATTAATCAGCGTTGCAATCCATGGATTGGAGATGCACACTTCAATGATCCCAATAAACTTGGGGGAAATGCCAAACTTTTGAAGAGCTGCAATAAGAAAGCGATGGCAAACATGATCAAAGGCATTAGCCATATCCAATTTTATGACCATACCTCTTTCATTGTTTTGGATGCTACTATGGATGGCTTCTTGTATGAGGATCACATTGTCTGTTATTTGCCTTTTTGGGACAAAGCCCCCTTGGTTTTCCGAGATGATACAAGGCATGATTTTTTTTAATCGGTTTGCCAAAATCTTAGTGATGATTTTGTATGAGGAGTTGCATAGGGAAATTGGCCTGAATCTATCGAAGGAGATAGGATTTGGCTCTTTGGGGATGAGGGCCAAATGAGAGGTTTTGGTGTTTTCACCCACTTTGTGTTTATTGAAGACATTCTTAATCAAACGGACCATATCTTTTTTAATTGTCTCCCAATGGCTCTTGTAGAAAGCAATGGTGAATCCTTCAGGGCCTGGAGCTTTTTTTGGGTGCATGCTCCAAATAGCCTCCCTTATTTCTTCCACTGTTACCTCCTTCTCCAGCTCACTAACTTTGCTGCTCACTAACTTTGTTGCTAATTTGCTGAAGAAAATCAGCGTTGTCCACTTGTTGCTCCCCAACCATGAGGAAGTTTTTAAAATAGTTATGAGCTGCCTCTTTTATTTCTTCTCTTCCCTTTATTTCCTATCCTTCCACTTGGATTTTGTCAATTTGATTGCCCACTCGTCGAATCTTGAAGTTGTTACGGAAAAAGGCAGTGTTCTTGTCCCCTGCTTGAATCCATAGACATCTAGACTTTTGCCTGAGTTCCTCCTCTTCATGTCTATTTTGCTTGTAGAGGGCCAAAAACATTTCTGTTTCATGGGCTTTGTCTTGTTCAGTATCTTGTTGACTTTCCTTTTCTTTGTTCCACTTTTCCAGCTTCTCTTGCAGCTCTGTTTTTTTTCTTGTCCCTGAGAGCTTCTTCTCTGGCCCACGTTTTTATTTTTTCTCTCACATTTTTGAGCTTGGTTTCCCATACATACTGTGGGGAGCCCAACACCTCTACGTCCCAGCTTTCTTTTATTATGTTCCCAAAGCTTTCCTTGCTGTCCCAAATTTTGCTATATTTGAATGGGATCGGGCCCTGATTTTCCCACTTGTCTAGAATGAGCACAACCGGCTTATGGTCCAATGCTGAAGCATGCACGATTTTGCTCTTAATGGATGAAAAACTTGCTGCTATATCCTCTTGGATCAAAATTCTGTCAAGCCTTTCCTTGATGTTATCAACACCCGTTCTTTTGTTGCTCCATGTGAATTTCCCGTTGCTAGGAGGAAAATCAAGCAACTTGTGCTCAGCAATGATATCCTCCAAGGCTGCTCTTGATGGATCGCCAAAGTATTTCCCTCCCAGCTTCTCCTCTATATTCTAAATCAGATTTAGGTCACCTCCCATGACTAGGTTATCTATCTGATCATCTTGTACCTCTTCTTTTAGAGACTACTAGCATAAAGCTTTGTCTCTGTAGTGATTTGGTGAGTAGATGTTTATAACAGTATATTTGACGTTTGTGTTCTTCTTTGTTAAATCTGTCCTGACCCAGCTGCTATTGAGTTTTTGGCTGACAATTTTCCAATTCCATTTGTTCCACAACGTGCCAATTCCTCCTGAGGCCCCGTTAGATTCTATGGCTATTCCCTCATAATTTTTTTATGTTTCTATCAAGTTTTGAAACTCTTGGTTGTTGATTTTGGTCTCTTGGATCATTAATATATCCAGTTGTTCTTGCTTTATTAGGTCTCTTGTTGCATTGAGTTTTAAAGCAGAACCCAACCCTCTGCTGTTCCAAGAGACCAAAATCATTATTTACTTCGTTTGTGGTGGTTCCCAACCTTGTCCTTCTGCTGCGTTTTCTCCCCACTTCCTTTCTGTTTGCCGAGGAATGTGTCCATACGTTGTTGGGTGCCAATGGCCATATCCTTTGATGCAACCTCATCTCTAAGTTCTTTGTTGGATTTCCTCCCAGATTTTTTTGGCTGTTCCAAAGCATTGTTTATTTCTTTGACTTTATTTCTAGTGAGGATTCGATCAATGGAGGGGGGAGGAGGAGAGAAGCTGAGGGGTGGAGATGAGATACTGGCTATAGCATTGGGCTGTGGGGGAACGGGGGGATGGGGGGTCTTCATCCAAGAGTTCGAAGGGATTAGAGGATGGTTCGACCGAAGGGGCTGGGTTTATGGGGGTGTTAGAGGTAGTAGCAGTATTTCCATGATATTGAGTGTGGTTCTGAATAGCTTGTTTATTACTAGGTTTCTTCCTTTTCACTTGTTCCCAATCGTTTTCTTGGGCTTCTGCGATCTCAACCATCTCCACACCCTTTAGTTTGTTACACCTATTTGCAAAATGACCATACTCATGACATAACTTGCATTTGAAGGGAATTTGCTCGTAGTCCAGCTGTTGGATGTGCGTCCATTGATCCACCTTGAGTTTTATTACCTCCACAAGCCCTTTTCCCAGATCTACTTCCACACAGATTCTGGCACAGGCGTGCATGTTATCTTTTGGTTCACATCTATCGATATACTTACCCACCGCATTCCCTATAGCTTTGACTGGCTCATCACCCCAACAGTGGAGAGGAAGATGCGGCAGCCTAACCTAGACCGGCACTACGTTTGGAATGTCCATCTCAAGGTCAAATTCCGAAGACCATCTGTTCAAAGACAGGGCTCTCGAGTCCATGAAGTATGGTCCATTCCTGAATATAAGGTTCCTGTCTTCTTTGGATTTGAATTCCACGGAACCTGATGGCGATTTTCCCTCGTATGTTGGCGCTCCAGTTTCTCTCCACCCATTTTTGGACTACTCTGGGGGAGGGCCACAGACCTGTAAACTACCCAACCAATCCTCGTTCAGCTAGAGAAATGGCTGCTTTTCGAGGGAGAGTTGGAGGTAAGGATATCTTAGGGATGTCATCTAGCTTTTTGACAAATTTGCTTGAAGATGGTTTGGCTTTTGGAGCTCCATGTTCTGTTATTGGAGAGGCAAAAGCTGCTTCTTGATTGGATTCTTCATTCGAAGAAGGGGAGCCTTCCCCAAACAGGAGAGACATGGAGCAGAAGGAAGCTCAGCAGCAGGAGGCTGCCAAGCCTAATGGCGGAAAGCATAAGTCAGCCCGATAGGAACGAGCCAAAGGAAAAAGCCAGAAGGAAGGGAGCGAACCCAGCAGCGGCAGGCTGCCAGGGAGGGCAGCTGCAGGAGGTAGCGCAAGAGGCAGAGGCTAGGTCACGGGTGTGCACGCATCCGGCAGCAAGAAAGGTCACATGGTTCAAAAGAAACTCATGTTTATATTGCTATTTAAAATGGTGATTGACATGCATTTTGGATGCATGTTCACGTGATTTATAATGGTATCATATGGACTAAGAACTGACTTTGTAATTATTGTTAAACAAATAATAAATTAGTATTATTATAGAAATAATTTCTATTATCATATTTTTTGTCTTATTTGTTTCTAGATCTAACATATTATCAGAGTGTTATGAAACCAGCTCAAGAAAAGATAGAAAAGATAAATCCACGCCTTAGAATTTAGCCTCTTCAAGGGGGCAACCTCCTTTACATTACATAAATGAACAATTCTTGGAAGATACAAATGATAAAACCTCCTTTCTATATATAGGAGTCTAAGGAGTCACAATATAACCCAACCGACCTAACAATAATAATATAAAGCCACAAAATTAACAATAGAGGGATTCTATGGGGCACAGTAATAAAAATATGGGGGCAATAGGGGCACAACAATGTTAATAAGGGGTACAACTACAATAGTAATGGGGTAATCACTAGTATTATAGGGACCTATCATGCCCCTATCCTTCAAAAAAAGTGTTGTCCTCAATGCTTGAGTAGTTCTGGATGCTTCTGTATAAAATTCTCATCCTCCCATGTGGAATCTTCAGCAGATAAGTTCTTCCACTTGATGAGATACTCCAAAATTGATTGATTTTGTAGCTGTCAAGTTCTTGTTTCTGTGACTGCTTCTGGTTCCAATATAATTTTTCCTTCCTTGTCAAGTTCTGGCAATATTGTTTGAACTTGGAGCTTGTCACCTATAACCTTCTTTAAACATGAAACATGGAAAACTGGGTGCACTCGAGACGCTGCAGGAAGCTCCAATTTGTATGCCATAGTACCAATCTTTTGCAACACCTTGTACGGACCATAATACTTTGGTGATAATTTATTATCCTTCTTAGCTTGCTTGAGGGACATTTGTTTATATGGTTGTAGCTGTAGGAATACCCAATCGCCTACATCAAAACTTCTTTCGCTGCGATGTTGATCTGCCTGTTGTTTCATTCTGTTTTGTGCCAACACGAGGTTATCTTTTAAGAGTTGGAGGACCTATTGTTGATGTTCAATGTGATGTTCCACTGCTTGAACCTTAGAATTTTCTCTTAAATATGATGTGATGGATGGTGGCTGATATCCATAAAGTGCCATAAATGGGGTCATTTTTGTTGCTGTATGGAAGGAAGTGTTATACCACCATTCAGCCAGAGGCAACCATTTGACCCATTGTGTCTGTTTATCAGATACAAAGCAATGAAGATATCCTTCCAAACATTTGTTTACTATCTCAGTTTGCCCATCAGATTGAGGATGATAAGATGAGCTATGAGATAACTGAGTACCAAGGCAAGAAAATAATTATGTCCAAAAATTTCCAGTGAAAATGGGATCTCTGTCACTTACAATAATCTGTGGGTTTCCATGTATCTTTTGAATTGTTTCCATAAATGCAGCAGAAACTGTACTGGCTTTCATTGGATGTGATAATGCACAAAAGTGTGCATACTTGGTAAGTTTGTCAACTACCACCATGATGACACTCTTTCCCTCAGACTTGGGTAAACCTGTGATAAAATCCATTGAAACCTCCTCCCAACATTGGCTTGGAATGGATAAAGGTTGTAATAGACCCGGGGTCTTAATTGTTTCAACTTTATTTTGTTGGCAAACCAAACATTCTGCCACAAAATTTTTAATATCCGATTTAAGGCCATCCCAAAAAAATTCCTTCTTAACCCTGTAGTAAGTTTTTAAAAATCCTGAATGCCCTCCTAAGGGAGAAGTGTGCAATTCCATAAGAATCTTTTGTTTGAGTTGCGAATTCTTACAGAGGTATAAGCGATCTTTGTACCATAACGAATCATTTTGCCAGCTAAATGTATCAGATGTACTGGAATCTTGTTGTAACTTTCGAATAAGTGCCCACACTTCTTCATCATTCTTCCACTCCTCCCTTGCTTCATTTATCCAAACTGGTTGGATAATAGAAATGGCGCACAACAATGCTTCCACATCCTCATCCTTTCTTGAGAGTGCATCTGCCACCACATTTTGCTTCCCTTTTTTGTAGATGATTTCAAAGTCATAACCCAACATCTTTGTGACCCACTTTTGTTGCTCTTCAGAAGATAATCTTTGTTCTAAAAAGTATTTAAGGCTATCATGATCTGTTTTTACCTTGAAGTGTCTTCCCATTAGGTAGGGTCACCATTTCTTAAGTGCATGTAGTATTGCCAACATTTCCTTCTCATAAATAGCTTTGTGTAAAAACTTTCCCTTGATTGGACGAATTTCAAAAGCAATGGGTCTTTCCTCTTGCATTAAAACAACACCAATTCCATTTCCTAAAGCATCACATTCCACAATAAAGGTTTTTGTGAAATCTGGTGTAGCTAAGACCGGTGCTTGGCACATTGCGTCTTTAAGATGTTCGAAGGCCTTTGTTGCTTCTGCAGTCCATGAAAATGCATCTTTCTTCAATAATGTTGTTAGAGGTGCTGCTATTCTCCCATAATTCTTAACAAACTTGCGATAATACCCTGTCAACCCGAGAAATCCTCGCAGATGCTTTATGGATGTGGGGATTTTCCATTCCTTAATGGCTTTAATTTTGCTAGGGTCTACCTTAACTCCTTCATGAGAAACAATATGACCCAAATATTCCACCTCTTGTACTCCAAAGAAACATTTGGATCTTTTTGCATATAATTGTTCCTCCTCCAATAGTTGTAGCACCCTGTCAACATGTTCAACATGATCCTTCCAAGACTTGCTGTAGATTAGTATATCATCAAAAAATACTAACACAAATTTTCTAAGGAAGGGTTTGAAAATGGAATTCATCAAACCTTGAAATGTAGAAGGTGCATTGGTAAGGCCAAAAGGCATGACCAAAAATTCATAATGACCCTCATGAGTTATAAATGCTGTTTTTGGAATGTCTTCGGTCTTCATTCTGATTTGATGATATCCTGAATGAAGGTCCAACTTGGTGAAGTAAATTGATCCATGCAATTCATCCAATAATTCATCAATGACAGGAATGGGAAACTTATCTTTAATAGTGAGCTTGTTCAGCTCCCTATAATCCGGACACATGCGCCATGATCCATCCTTCTTGTGCACCAATACTATCGGAGTAGAGAAAAAACTTTGACTAGGTTGAATTGTACTAGCCTCTAGCATTTCTGCAACCATACGTTCAATTTCACTCTTTTGGTCATAAGGATATCTGTACGGCCTGATGTTTGGAGGAACACTTCCTGGAATCAGATGAATAGCATGATCATGATCACGAATAGGTGGGAGACCATTGGGAGTCTCAAATACCTTGGAATGATTGTCCAAGACTTTTTGGAGATCTGGAGAAATAGATGATTCCGATGTGGAAACATCTAGTGAACATAATTGTGCAATTACACCTCTTTGTTCCTTTTTTAGAAGCTTTGTCATACCGTTAGAGCTTATTATCTTTCCCGGTTTCCCTGTAATACCCCTTAATTCAACTTCCTTTCCTTCCGCAGAAAATTTCATGAAGAGTTCTTGAAAATTAAAAGCTGTTGTACCCAAGGATTGTATCCATTGGACTCCTAGTACAACATCAGCACCCCCCATTGGAATGGAAAGCATTGGGCTAGTCAATACATACTCTCCCATGGATAGCTTGATATTATGGCACTTTCCAGAGCAATTTATCGTTCCTCCATTTGCAATCATCACTTGACACTCTGGTGTTGGATATAGGAAGCAATTCAATTCTTTTGCTACCTTACAATGAATAAAATTGTGCGTACTTCCTGAATCAATCAACACTATTACCTTTTTCTTCTTGATTTGTCCTTCTATCTTGATGGTTTGAGGAGTGGTAATTCCAGCCAATGCATTACAAGATATGGTCAGATTCATTTCTTCTTTATCTAGGCTTTGTTCTTGGAGTATATCCTCTTCCTTTGACCTTTCTTGCTCCTTTTCTTCTTCCTCTTCACAATCTATGTAGAATAATTTCTTCTCAACAAACTTATGACCTTTAGTGTATTTGCTATCACAACTGTAACAAAGCCCTTTTGCTCTTTTTTCTTCCAATTGTTGTGGTGTCAACCTTATAGGTTGTGGAAGGCTAGGGGTAACAACACTTCCATCTTTATAGTTGTGACTGATATGCTTCTTGGTTGCCATAATTTTGCTTTCCATTTTTCTTGCTAACCTGAATGCCTTCTCTAATGAATCAGGTTCCCAAAGGCGAACATCATGTTGGATATTTTCCTTTAAAGTCCCTATGAACACATCAATCCTATGCTCCTCTGGAATATTTTTTACCCTTATGTTCAATTTTTGGAACTCCTCAATGTGCTCCATTATTGAACCCTTTTGTTTGAGACTTATCAATTGGCTAAAAAAAGTGTTGCTTTTTGTATCCTCATAATGTGCTGTCAATTCTTCCGTAAAAATTGCCCAAGTGAAAATTTGTTTACGAGAGAAAATCCATTGATACCATACAAATTGATTTGGTTCCAAATATAAAGTTGCAATACGTACCTTTTGTGTGTTTTGCACATTATTGAGATCGAAAAATTGCTCCATCTGTAATATCCATGTTGCGGGATCCTTGCCATCAAACTTCCTCATATCGATTTTTGGAATATGGTGGGTCTTCGATCCAACAATAGAGTCTATGGAATCATGATTAACATTTATTTTGTTCACATCATGAGTTTCCTTTACAACCTTTTCACCATTAGTAAGTATTTCTTGTAGAAAATTTGTCAAATCTGTCTTCAAATCTGCCATGTCTATCTTCAAATCTGCCATGTCTCTCTTCAAATCTGTCTTTGAATCATCCATCTTGGCTTCCATGCCCTTTATCTTAGATTCCATGCCATTTATCTTAGATTCTACGCCATTTATCTTAGCTTCTGTTAGCTTTTGTGAGCGTGACATTTGTTGCACTTGTTCATGTAATTTTGATATATCATGTAGCATTTCTTCCTCTTCTTCATGAGTCATGCTAGAGCTTTCAGGTTCCTTACTAGGTTTTTGCATTTTCTTTCCTCGGGGCATCAGTTACCGATAACAATGCTTTACTATGCCCTTTGAATTCCTTCAAACCAAGCTTACACAAAAATTTAAAAAAAACTACACACCTTTTTTCACTTTGTAGAAGCCTGATATTGAATCCGATGTATCTCTGTAATTTCAGATCATCCAGTTCTGAAATTGTGACCTGTAGTAGCCTTCTGTGTCCTCTTTCCAATGCCACCAGTCTGATCCAAATTGGATTCTCCAAGGAAGAGTTATGCAAAATCTCCCACAGTGACCTGCTTATAGACTAGTTCAGTAGAGCAAACTTGTACGACATGCCACAAGTCACTGTCTCAACCTTTGGCTCTGAAAAAATATATAAAAGAAACTACAGTCCGTCCTCTTTCTGCACCTTCTTACGAAATCTCAATCCGATGCTCAGAAATAAAGTTATGACAATTTTCCCCAGGTCACCTGTTTGGAATTTAATTCAGGAGTCCGCAAGAAGACCAACTTCCTCAGATCATATCTCCACAAATATAGTGCGAAAATTTCTGAAATTCGGACCCGAGATTCAGCGCAATGTCTTCTCAAATGGGTTTTTTTTTCGCTTCTAAAACGTCGCAGAAAAAAGTTATAGCGAAAATGCCACGATGACCTATTTGGAGTAGCAAAACCCTAGAATCCAAAGCTCTAATACCAAATGTTATGAAACCAGCTCAAGAAAAGATAGAAAAGATAAATCCACGCCTTAGAATTTGGCCTCTTCGAGGGGGCAACCTCCTTTACATTACATAAATGAAAAATTCTTGTATGATACAAATGACAAAACCTCCTTTCTATATATAGGAGTCTAAGGAGTCACAATATAACCCAGCCGACCTAACAATAATAATATAAAGCCACAAAAATAACAATAGAGGGATTCTATGGGGCACAGTAATAAAAATATGGGGGCAATAGGGGCACAACAATGTTAATAAGGGGTATAACTACAATAGTAATGGGGTAATAACTAGTATTATAGGGACCTATCACAGAGTGATACTAAACCTTGGAGTTTTTGATCAATGAAAAAAATCATCATTGTGGTAAAATAGACATTGAATTAAAAATTTCATATAAAAATTATTTATATTTATTTTTATTATCATATTTTTTGCCTTATTTATGATCCAACTTCTTTGTCACTGAAATAAAAATGGTTTCCTCTCTTTATTAAATGACTTTACTCTATTAAGTTACTTTGCTTTCTTATTATGATATTCTTTTGCCTTATTTAGGCATTTATAATCTTTTTGTAGTTTTAATATTATATTAATTAACTTGGTATAGTTTGATTAAATTTTATAAATTAAACTATATATTATAACATGGAGTTTAATTAATATTTATTAATATTAATATTAAATATTAGTAACAACTTTGTAGCAATATTAGTTAAGATTTCATTTTTTACATTAGAAGTATTCATTTTTATGTAAATGTTAATTTCAGATTATATGTGATAATTTATGTGTCACTTAAATAACAAGTTGGGTGATGCGGAAGTTGGAGAGCGTGAAGAACATAAAATGAATAAGAATGAACAACAAATAAAAAGTCCACAAAAAAACATAGAAGAAATGACAATTAAGGAGTTTCAAAAAAAAGGCGAACGCATAGAGCACATCAACAAAGATAGCCACAACAAACAACAACAGAACAACATCAAGAAGAGATGAAAGAGAAAATTGAATGATGAAGAGCATATCAAAGAGCATATTGAAAAAGAAATATGCAACAAATGACAACAAAACAACAACAACAAGAGATGAAGAAACAAATTGAACAACAAAGAGTGCGTCAAAGAGAAATTAAACGAGCATATCGAGAAAGAAAAGTACAACAAATGACAATAGAACAACAAAAAGTATTGAGGAAAGAACTAATTGAACAATAAAGAGAATGTCAAAGATAAATTAAAAGAGCATATCAAGAAAGAAAAACGCAACAAATGACAACAGAACAACAACAACAAGAGATGAAAGAACAAATTGAACAACAAAGAGCATGGCAAAGTGAAATTAAAAGAGCATATCTGTTATGAAACCAACTCACAAAAAGATAGAAGAGAAAGATAAATGCCTTAGAATTCAGCCTCTTCGAGGGGGCAACCTCCTTTACATTACAAAAATGAACAATTCTTGGATGATACAAATGACAAAACCTCCTTTCTATATATAGGAGTCTAAGGGGTCATAATATAACTAGAGCCGACATAACAATAATAATGTAAGGGCACAATAATAACAATAGTAGGCTTCTATGGAGCACAATAATAACAATATGGGGACTACATGGGCACAATAATATAATAAGGGGGTTGTACTAATAACAATAAGGGGTTACACTAGTAGTATAGGGACCTAACATGCCCCTCTCCTTCAAAAAGTGTTGTCCTCAATGCTTGAGTAGTTCTTGATGCTTCTGTATAAAATTATTGTCCTCCCATGTGGAATCTTCAGCGAGTAAGTTCTTCCACTTGATGAGATACTCTAAAATTGATCGATTTCGTAGTTGTCGGGTTCTTGTTTTTGTGACTTCTCCAGGTTCCAATATGATTTTTCCTTCCTCGTCAAGTTCTGGAAATATTGTTTGAACTGGGATCTTCTGCAACTTTTGAATGAGCGGCCACACTTCTTCGTCCTTCTTCCATTCATCCCTTGCTTCATTTATCCAATCTGGTTGGATAATAGAAATATCACAAAACAATGCTTCCACATCCTCATCCTTTCTTGAGAGTGCATCTGCAATAACATTTTGCTTCCCTTTTTTGTAGATGATTTCACAGTCATAACCCAACATATTTGTGACCCATTTTTTCTGTTCTTCTAAAGATAATCTTTGTTCTAAAAAGTATTTAAGACTATCCTGATCCATTTTTACCTTGAAGTATCTTCCCATTAGGTAAGGTTGCCATTTCTTAAGTGCATGTAGTTACGCCATAAGGCGTTCCCCTTTGAAATCAACACCCCTAAGTGCCACATTACACCATTATGCACCTTCAGATTTAATGTTAGACGATTGAACAAAAATCAACCATTAGATTAATAATCAGTTAATAGTTAATAGTTAATAATAATTTTAGGTTAATAATCAGTTAATAGTTAGCAATAATTAACATAAAATTTAACTACTCAAAACTCATTTTAACGAGTTTCCTTCAGTGTCTTAATATGGAGAGAGGGAGATAGCAGAAATCCAAAAAAAAACACAGTGAAGTTGGTTTTGTTTCCGGTATTCTGGAAAAGAAAAACTAATTCTGTTACGAGTTGGATTTGATTCAGGTTCTATGGCCGATACACTGGAAAATGGATTCAGGTCTGTGGACGGCATTCTGGAAAAGGCAGAATACTTCTAGTATGGCCAATATGCTGGAAAAGGGATGCTAGAAAAGGGATTCAGGTCTGAGGACGGTATTCTGGAAAAGGCAGAATACTTCTGGTACGTGCTGGATTTGATTCAACGAACGTTATCGTTGTTTTTGGGTTAATATGCATTTACTAATATTTCTGTGTTTTTTCTACTTTATATATAAATTCCCAAATAGATTTAATTGGAGGAACTTGGAAAGGTTTAGTTGGGGTCGAGAAGGTAATATGCATTTACCAATATTTAAGTGTTTTTTCCACTTTATATATAAATTACCAAATAGATTTAATTGGAGGAACTTGGAAAGATTTAGTTGAGGTCGAGATTGCAGGACAATCGAGAAAAAGAAAGGTGTTTTATGTATCAATAAAAATTTGCAGGCATCGGAGCTGGACAAACTCTGCGTGGTGTCAAGATCGCCCAGAACCTGCGTGGTGTCCAGATCGCCCAAAACGGGGAAGATGGAGATGAAACGCATTCAAAACCCTAGCCTCCAAGTTACTTTCTCCAAACACAAGAACTGATTGCTAAAAGAGGCATATGATTCGAGATAAACATTTTATAATTTTGATTGGAGAGAGGGAGATAGCAGAAATCGGAAAAAAGTGAAGTCGGTTCTGTTGCCGGTATTCTGGAAAAGGTCGGTATTCTGGAAAAGGCAGAACACTTCTGTTACACGCTAGATTTGATTCAGGTTGTGTGGTCGGTATTCTGTAAAAGGGATTTAGGTTCTGTGGCCGGTATTCTGGAAAAGGAAGAATACTTCTGGTATACTCTAGATTTGATTCAGTGAACGTTATCGTTGATTTTTGAATTTTATTAAACTTGGAAAGATTTAGTTGGGTCAAGAGTTGGGTCGAGAAAGTAATATATATATATATATATATTTCAAAAGACTTTGTATTAAAAAAAAAACTTTAAATCTTATGAGTACTAAATTAAGAATAATTATTTTGAAGTTTATTTTCATCCACATGCAGTCCAATCAGAACCATAATAAATTGTTAATGAGTGTTAGTTAAAGGAAAATTACTTCATTTAAGTTGAGAAAGCTTAAAACTGTGAGTAGAAATATAATAATCTTAATTTTTTCATAAAAAATTTACTTTCTATTTAAATATTTTAATAAATTTTTTGATATTTTATTTTATGATTTTTAGTAAGAAAATATTTTAATATTTAGTATAGTAGTAGAATTTTTGTGGGCAAATAATGATTTGTTATTTATTATATTTTTAATGTTGTTTTTTTTTTTAAATAGTGTTTAGGAGAAAAAAATTTTGTTTTAAAAAAAGTTGTTTTCATTTTATATATATATATATATATATATATATATATATATATATATATATATATAATATATATATATATATTAAAAGACTTTGTATTTTTTTTTTTAAATAGTGTTTAGGAGAAAAAAAATTTGTTTTAAAAAAAGTTGTTTTCATTATATATATATATATATATATTAAAAGACTTTGTATCAAAAAAAAATCTCTAAATCTTATGAGTAGTAAATCTAGAATAATTATTTTGAAGTTTATTTTCATCCACATGCAGTCCAATAAGAACCATAATAAATTGTTAATGAGTGTTAAAGGAAAATTACTTCATTTAAGTTGCCAAAGGTTAAAACTATGAGTAGAAATATAATAATCCTATTTTTTCATAAAAAATTACTTTCTATTTAAATATTTTAATAATTTTTTTGATATTTTAGTTTATGATTTTTAGTAAGTAAATGTTTTTAATATTTAGTATAATAGTAGAATTTTTCTGGCACAAATAATGACTTGTTATTTATTATATTTTTAAAGTTGTTTGTTTTTTTAAATAGTGTTTAGGAGAAATAAAACTTGTTTTAAAAAAAAAGTTGTTTTCATTATATATATTTTTCAAACGTCTTTGTATTAAAATAAAATCCCTAAATCTTATGAGTACTAAATCAAGAATAATTATTTTGAAGTTTAGTTTCATATAATAATCTTAATATTTCATAAAAAGTTTTGCTTTCTATTTAAATATTTTAATAATTTTTTTGATATTTTATTTTATGATTTTTATTAAGTAAATATTTTTAATATTTAGTATAATAGTTGAAATTTTTTGGGCAAATAATGACTTGTTATTTATTATATTTTTAAAGTATTTTTTTTTAAATAGTGTTAATTACAAAATTGAAAAATAAAATTCGTTTTAAAAATTGTTATTTAGTCAATGAATGCTAGTTAAAGGAAAATTACTTCATTTAAGTTGCCAAAGGTTAAAACTATGAGTAGAAATATAATAATCCTATTTTTCTCATAAAAAATTTACTTTCTATTTAAATACGTTAATAAATTTTTTGATATTTTAGTCTATAATTTTTAGTAAGTAAATGTTTTTAGTATTTAGTATAATAGTAGAATTTTTCTGGCACAAATAAGGACTTGTTATTTATTATATTTTTAAAGTTGTTTGTTTTTTAAATAGTGTTTAGGAGAAATAAAACTTGTTTTAAAAAAAGTTGTTTTCATTATATATATATATATATATATATATATATATATATAGATATATAGATATATACTCAAAAGACTTTGTATTGAAATAAAATCCCTAAATCTTATGAGTACTAAATCAAGAATAATTATTTTGAAGTTTATTTGCATATAATAATCTTAAATTTTTCATAAAAAGTTTTACTTTCTATTTAAATATTTTAATAAATTTTTTGATATTTTATTTTATGATTTTTAGTAAGTAAATATTTTTAATATTTAGTATAATAGTTGAAATTTTTTGGGCAAATAATGACTTGTTATTTATTATATTTTTAAACGAATGACTTGTTATTTATTGTATTTTTAAAGTATTTTTTTTAAATAGTGTTAATTACAAAATTGAAAAATAAAATTTGTTTTAAAAATAGTTATTTTCATATTATATATATATATATATATATGTCAAAAGACTTTGTATTAAAAAAAATTCCTAAATCTTATGAGTAGTATTCTCAAGCAAGTTCCAAAATGTGGTTAATGTTAATCATCTCAAGCCCTAGGAAGTTCACATTTAATTTAATCATCTCAAGCTCTAGGAAGTTCACATTTTTAATGTTAATCGTCTCAAGCCCTATGAAGTTCACATTTAATGTTAATCATCTCAAGCCCCAGGAAGTTCACATTTCACATTTCCCACCAACCTGATAAAATTTTGGATTTTAAATAGTTGTTGGAGGAAGACACACTAATTTTGGATTTTCAATAGTTATTGGAGGAAGACACACTACTAGACCTATATCATTAGACTACGACGTATATTGTTGGGCACCAAATCCAACTTCCTTGTGAGGTGTAACATCCCTAAAATAACTCTGCGTAAAATTAAACAGTTATGAATAGTAATTTTAAAGTTACGCATCAGTTACAAAACTAATTCTTGATTTCCGTGAAAACTAAATAAGGATGAAATCAAGAAAGGAGGAAAATCAGAGGAGGCTCGGGGGTTTTTAGTTCTTCGTCTTATGCACGTATTCCATGTGGAGATGGATGCGAGTGAATTAATTATGAAAGAGAAAATGTGAAGGAAGGGGAAGATGGCGAGTGTGTGAGGTATTGCAGTGGCGGGAGTGGAAAATCTCTTGACTGCCACTGCGTTTCTGTTGGCATTTGCGTTTCTGAGGTTGCAGTCGATGAACGAGAGAGTTTACTTTCCAAAATTGTATCGGAACCAGAGGAGTATCAACTGTGTGTAAGTTGTGAACTTGGACTACAGAGCGTACATACGTTTTCTTAGTTGTTAGCGGGAGGCTCTCACAATGCCGGAGTCGGACCTCATTGATCACGTCGGTCTCGACTCTGTTGTTTGCCTTCAGATCTACATTGTGGGTTTTTGGAGATATAGATCTGTCCGCAGTTTGGATAGCTTCTTGGTGGTACAACTGAAAAGATAAGTTATTCTCTTGCACAGAAAGTTATGGTTAATAATGTCCATGTTCTTTAAAGTAAATTCTTTATTTTGGTGCACAAAGTATAGTTAGGTTATGATTGCCAGGTATTGAAAAGTTTCCATGTATTAAAATATTGCAGGGATATAAGTCCTCTTAAAAATATTTGTTGCTTAGTTTATGCACATAGCACAGTAAAAGCTAAGTAGCTTTATTATTTCTTTGGGATAAATTACACAAGGTTCTTGCTAAGTACCCAAGATATCCTCTTGAGAAGAGATGTATGATACATCTAAAGTTCTTGAGGAGATTGTTGTTTTATATTTTCTTGGCAAAGAAGATATATTAGTACATGTAAATAAAGATTATATATTCCTCTTGGTAAAGAAAATAGGGTTTTTACTTTAATAACCTAAAGAGGGTTTTTACTTAAATAACCTTAGTATGGGTAATTTAATATATTACTACATGTATATTAAGGTTATATATTCCTCTTGTAAAGAAAATATATTAGTACACGTAGATTAATATTGATTATATATATATATATATATTCTTGGTAGAGAAAATATTTTACTACATGTAGTTAAAGGTTGTTATTACTATATATAGGAAAAGATGGTTACTATATATATTTTCAACATTAAAAGATAAGTAAACATTTATTGTCTTTATATAACATGCATATGTGTTTATGTAAGAAAAGATAGGATGAATTCTCTTTTCTTAAAAAGGGATTTCGTAGTACTTTTCTTGGAAGTGAATAAAGATTAAAGAGGGTAATTTGTGAAATATTCTCATGGGTAGAGAGTTCTCTTGAAAAATAATACTTAGACATGAGAAAATATAATAACCTATGCATAGATAAAATGCACAAAGATAAGTCATAGGAACCTTCTTTGGAAAGAACATATCTTTTTATGCATGAAAGATAAGTTAATGGAGTTAATCCCTTTGCAAGAGTTTGCAAAAGTTACATGTTTTGGTGAGTTAAAAGGTAAAGGATTTAGCTGTTGCATATTGGGTAGTTTGATTTATTTGCATGGTTTAATGCATAAACGGTTACTGTTATTATTATCTTAGTTCTTATGCGCAAAAGAAAAGTTGATTATGATACTTTGTTGAAACAAATGCATGAGGACTTTGTTATGATACTTTCATGGAAACAAATGCATAATAGCTTTGTACATAAATGATAGAGAAACTATGATGGGTTCTTGAAAAATAACTATGTGAAAGGAACACATGTGCAAAAACATAGAAACAATAGTTTATTACATGTGTGAAAATATAACTATGGTGTTATATATTTTAAAGAGGAACATGGATTTGTAGAACTATTGGGCTAGATATTTAAAAGAGAAATATGCTTTGGTGTGAATAAGAGTTGTGGAAGGTAAAACAAGTATTTACTTGAATAAATGTACTAGTTATTTATTATGACATGCATGATAATTATTGGTGCACAATGTTGTTCGAAGAAGCATGTTGTGATATATACTTACAACTCATGCACATGAGTAGATGTTAAAAGATCACTTTTAGGGATTGATTATTGATTGATTAATATTGTAAGTAATCTTGTTGCCAAAGCTTGTTGACGACAGCAATGACAGGAAACGATGGCAGTTTATGCCAAAGAAAAATGATGTTTAACATTGTGGTATGTAAAGAACTAACGGTCCATGCTCATGAGTACGAGTTGCAGGATCGTACATGTGAGGTTACCAGGGTATGTTACAAGTGGTATCAGAGCTAAAGGTTGTAGCACTGGCGCCTTTGGGAATTGTTAAGAAAAAAAGAAACTGAGGTATGCCACCAGTGGGCATTTACTTAGGTATGAGTTTAACAATCTACATATTGATTTATGTAGTACATTTCTTTTGACATGATATGTGTGATTCATGTTTATAACTGCTTTGCGTAGTAAGTAATAAAGTTTGCTACATAACTATGTTCATGACATTGGATTCTTGATGAGGATAATGGACAATAAAACTCTTGTCACACTTATGAACAATATTGAGCACTCATTAAGGAAGTGACAATCAACTACCAACTTTTGCTTTGCAAATATGGCAATAATAATGATACATTTAATGAACATGATTGAAGTTACAATGAACTAATTTTAAGGAGTCAATGCATGAATGTAAAATACGGGGAATGTCCTTGAATATGATGATATAGTGTTTTAAAAAGACATTGTAAGAACCCCTTTAGATATTGAAAATAAACAATGAGTCGAGTAATGAGACTTGACTGTAATAACTAATTTTTGATTAAGTCTTGTCATGGATGCATTAAGATGGTTGGTAGTTGTGATTGGTTAGTGTTGTATGACTAACTAATAGAACTTATATGCATTAATTGAATTGGATTTAAGATTATTACAATTCATAAACAAGTGATTATGGTAGTTACTTCATGTATCGGTCTGTTGATGACAATACACTATGGGAAATTGGAAATGTTTAGATTGTTAACTCAACTATTATTGACATTTACACATTAATGAATATTTACATATACTTTTATGCATGACAATATTGTATGCATGAAACTAAAATGATTTGGGAAGTGAATATTTGTTAAATGATGCATATTTATAACTAACGTTGCTGATGGGAATTCGTAAACAAGTGATTATGGTAGTTACTTCATGTATCAGTCTGTTGATGACAATACACTATGGGAAATTGGAAATGTTTAGATTGTTAACTCAACTATTATTGACATTTACACATTAATGAATATTTGCATATACTTTTATGCATGACAATATTGTATGCATGAAACTAAAATGATTTGGAAAGTGAATACTTGTTAAATGATGCATATTTATAACTAACATTGCTGATGGGATTAAGTAGTGGTAGCTTAATGGCAACAAGAAAACTTGTCACGTAAAATGTTGCAATGAGAATTGCAATCATAAATGAGAAAGAATAATGTTATATGATATGCATGATTGTGTTATTTGGAAAATCAGAATGCATACAACATGTATGTTAGTTATGTTTCCTATCAATCTAGATGTTGTGGACCCATGTTGAGGGTTAAGTGTAAATGCATGGTGTACATGCATGTTTATTTTGTTAATGATAATGATCATATGGTTTATTATGTAAATTACTTTGGGAAAGAGTGATAAAAGAGAAATTTAACATGCCAGACAGTTGCAGATAGTTGTGAAAGGCTATAAGGCCTTGGGTTGATGGCGGTTGCCTGCCCGAAGGGGTTGATGGTACTTGCCTGCTCGGATTTCCTCTCCCTAGAGATCAATTATCTCAATAAGGGAAAAGAGTTGGCCAAGATGGTGAAGAGGGTAAAAAGCCTGAGGCAACTCTGTTGATTTGGAGCTTGTTGGAGGAGGCCCAAAATTCCTCATATACGGGACGTTGTCAAAGGAATAGGCAGGACGCTGCCAAGAGGAATCTTATATTGGACCCTATGTGGTCATTGGAATTCTTGTGCTGGTTGGCCAGTGGAATTCCATGGTAGACCTGGTAAGGTCTCTATCAAAAAAACTGTCTGGATGTGAAAATGACTCGATCTGGTTGTGGAAACCAGTTCCCATGGGTTGGGAGGAGAATTCTTTAGCCTATTGTGGTTCTCATAGCTAAAGAAATTAACTTATCAACTATATGTTATGTTAAAAATGAATTTTATATATAATTGTGTAAACATGTTATGTACATCTTAACAGGAAAGGAGCCTTGTGCTCGGTAAGGAGTTATTGGAATTTTAGTTCCTTTATTGTATTACCAATCTTGTAAATGTCTTAGTAGGGGCTAAGACAATTTTCACTTGATGCAATGATTGACTGTTTTGATTATTAGAGAGCTAGGTGCTCTTTTGGTACTTTTAGAAGTACTCTGTGGACGTCTTTAGTGAGAATTAATTCAGTGTGCATGTGGAGCAGTGATTTATCATTTTGATGATTAGTGTTAGTCCTCTTTAAGTAATTGTAAAAGTACTGTGATTTAAAAATCATCTAACATTGCACAATTGATTGATATTTAAAAATATTTCATTTGACTCAAAATATTGTGACTAATGCGATTGAATTTGTTAGTCATACATTACAGGTTACTTACCATGGAGGGTTGATGGGTTCTTCAATCACTATTAAAATGCTTACATGAAAGTGCTCATGATTTTCAAGAGTAATTGGTAAGTAATGGTAAGTTGATATAGAGATTTGTCTTTGTATATTATGAATTTGAATAAGGGCCAAGTGATAGAAATTAGAACTTGCATATTTTTGTAGTTATAAAAGCTTATGACTATTGATTTTCTTATGTTATAACATTACTATTTTGTTTATTGTCATTTCTTGGAATGAAATCTTTGATTTTAAAGAGGAAGGATCACCTTTTGTGTGGTTTAGATGGTTATATCATGAGTAAAATCTAAGGTTCCAGCGAGAGATGAACACCGAGGGCGGTGTTCTTGTTAAGGGGGGGAGTATGTAACATCCCTAAAATAACTCTACGTAAAATCAAACACTTATGAATAGTAATTTTAAAGTTACGCATTAGTTACAAAACTGATTCTTGATTTCCATGAAAACTAAATAAGGATGAAAATCAAGAAAGGAGGAAAATCGGAGGAGGCTCGGGGATTTTAATTCTTCATCTTATGCATGTATTCCCTGTGGAGATGGATGCGGGTGAATTAATCGTGAAAGAGAAAATGTGAAGGAAGGGGAAGATGGCGAGTGTGCGAGGTATTGCAGTGGCGGGAGTGGCAAATCTCTTGACTGCCACTGTGTTTCTGTTGGCATTTGCGTTTCTGAGGTTGCAGCCGATGAACGAGAGAGTTTACTTTCCGAAATTGTATTGGAACAAGAGGAGTATCAACTGTGTGTAAGTTGTGAACTTGGACTACAGAGCGTACATACGTTTTCTCAGTTGGATGCGGGAGGCTCTCACAATGCCGGAGTCAGACCTCATTGATCATGTCAGTCTCAACTCTGTTGTTTGCCTTCGGATCTACGTTGTGGGTTTTTGGAGATATAGATCTGTCTGCAGTTTGGATAGCTTCTTGGTGGTACAACTGAAAAGATAAGTTATTCTCTTACACAGAAAGTTATGGTTAATAATGTCCATGTTCTTTAAAGTAAATTCTTTATTTTGGTGCACAAAGTATAGTTAGGTTATGATTTCCAGGTATTGCAAAGTTTCCATGTATTAAAATATTGCAGGGATATAAGTCCTCTTAGAAATATTTGTTGCTTAGTTTATGCACATAGCACAATAAAAGCTAAGTAGCTTTATTATTTCTTTGGGATAAATTACACAAGGTTCTTGCTAAGTACCCAAGATATCCTCTTGAGAAGAGATGTATGAGACATCTAAAGTTCTTGAGGAGATTGTTGTTTTATATTTTCTTGGCAAAGAAGATATATTAGTACATGTAAATAAAGATTATATATTCCTCTTGGTAAAGAAAATAGGGTTTTTACTTGAATAACTTAAAGAGGGTTTTTACTTAAATAACCTTAGTATGGGTAATTTAATATATTACTACATGTAGATTAAGGTTATATATTCCTCTAGTAAAGAAAATATATTAGTACATGTAGATTAATATTGATTATATATAGTTTCTTGGTAGATAAAATATTTTACTACATGTAGTTAAGATTGTTATTACAATATATAGGAAAAGATGGTTACTATATATATTTGCAACATTAAAAGATAAGTAACATTTATTGTCTTTATATAACATGCATATGTGTTTATGTAAGAAAAGATAGGATGAATTCTCTTTTCTTAAAAAGGGATTTCGTAGTCCTTTTCCTGGAAGTGAATAAAGATTAAAGAGGGTAATTTTTGAAATATTCTCATGGGTAGAGAGTTCTCTTGAAAAACAATACTTAGACATGAGAAAATATAATAACCTATGCATAGATAAAATGCACAAAGATTAAAGAGGGTAATTTGTGAAATATTCTCATGGGTAGAGAGTTCTCTTGAAAAACAATACTTAGACATGAGAAAATATAATAACCTATGCATAGATAAAATGCACAGAGATAAGTCATAGGAACCTTCTTTGGAAAGAATATATCTTTTTATGCATGAAAGATAAGTTAATGGTGTTAATCCCTTTGCAAGAGTTTGCAAAAGTTACATGTTTTGGTGAGTTAAAAGGTAAATCAAGAATAATTATTTTGAGGTTTATTTTCATTCACATGCAGTCCAATAAAAACCATAATAAATTGTTAATGAGTGTTAGTTAAAGGAAAATTACTTCATTTATTTACTTTATATTTAAATATTTTAATAAATTTTTTGATATTTTATTTTATGATTTTTAGTAAGTAAATATTTGTAATATTAAAGATTAAAGAGGGTAATTTTTGAAATATTCTCATGGGTAGAGAGTTCTCTTGAAAAACAATACTTAGACATGAGAAAATATAATAACCTATGCATAGATAAAATGCACAAAGATTAAAGAGGGTAATTTGTGAAATATTCTCATGGGTAGAGAGTTCTCTTGAAAAACAATACTTAGACATGAGAAAATATAATAACCTATGCATAGATAAAATGCACAGAGATAAGTCATAGGAACCTTCTTTGGAAAGAACATATCTTTTTATGCATGAAAGATAAGTTAATGGTGTTAATCCCTTTGCAAGAGTTTGCAAAAGTTACATGTTTTGGTGAGTTAAAAGGTAAATCAAGAATAATTATTTTGAGGTTTATTTTCATTCACATGCAGTCCAATAAAAACCATAATAAATTGTTAATGAGTGTTAGTTAAAGGAAAATTACTTCATTTATTTACTTTATATTTAAATATTTTAATAAATTTTTTGATATTTTATTTTATGATTTTTAGTAAGTAAATATTTGTAATATTTAGTATAATAATAAAAAACTTTCTGGGCAAATAATGACTTGTTATTTATTATATTTTTAAAGTTGTTTGTTTGTTTGAAAAAAAGTTGTTATATATATATATATGTTTCAAAAGACTTTGTATCAAAAAAAATCTCTAAATCTTATGAGCAGTAAATCAAGAATAATTATTTTGAAGTTTATTTTCATCCACATGCAGTCCAATAAGAACCATAATAAATTGTTAATGAGTGTTAGTTAAAGGAAAATTACTTCATATAAGTTACCAAAGGTTAAAACTATGAGTAGAAATATAATAATCCTATTTTTTTCATAAAAAATTTTACTTTCTATTTAAATATTTAAAAAAAAAAATTGATATTTTAGTTTATGATTTTTTGTAAGTAAATGTTTTTAATATTTAGTATAATAGTAGAATTTTTCTAGCACAAATAATGACTTGTTATTCATTATATTTTCAAAGTTGTTTGTTTTTTTAAATAGTGTTTAGGAGAAATAAAACTTGTTTAAAAAAACGTATATATATATATATATATATATATATATATATATATATATATATATATCAAAAGACTTTGTATTAAAATAAAATCCCTAAATTTGATGAGTACTAAATCAAGAATAATTATTTTGAAGTTTATTTTCATATAATAATCTTAATTTTTTCATAAAAAGTTTTACTTTCTATTTAAGTATTTTAATAAAATTTTTGATATTTTATTTTATGATTTTTAGTAAGTAAATATTTTTAATATTTAGTATAATAGTTGAAATTTTTTGGGCAAATAATGACTTGTTATTTATTATATTTTTTAAGTATTTTTTTTAAATAGTGTTAATTACAAAATTGAAAAATAAAATTTGTTTTAAAAATAGTTATTTTCATATATATATATATATATATATATATATATGTCAAAAGTCTTTCTATTAAAAAAAAGTCCCTAAATCTTATGAGTACTATTCTCAAGCAACTTCCAGAATGTGGTTAATGTTAATCATCTCAAGCCCTAGGAAGTTCACATTTCCCACCCACCTGATAAAATTTTGGATTTTCAATAGTTGTTGGAGGAAGACACACTAATTTTGGATTTTCAATAGTTGTTGGAGGAAGACACACTACTAGACCTATAGCATTAGACTACGCCGTATATTGTTGGGCACCAAATCCAACTTCCTTGTTAGGAAATTTGGAAATCTCTAAATCTTATGAGTAGTAAATCAAGAATAATTATTTTGAAGTTTATTTTCATCCACATGCAGTCCAATAAGAACCATAATAAATTGTTAATGAGTGTTAGTTAAAGGAAAATTACTTCATTTATGTCGCCAAAGGATAAAACAATGAGTAGAAATATAATAATCCTATTTTTTTCATAAAAAAATTTACTTTCTATTTAAATATTTTAATAAATTTTTTGATATTTTAGTTTATGATTTTTAGTAAGTAAATGTTTTTAATATTTAGTATAATAGTAGAATTTTTCTGGCACAAATAATGTCATGCACCCAGCACCATCATAGATTTTTTTGTGTTTTTACCCATAGCGGGTTCTAGCGATAATCACACGTGTATGGATAGTTTACTTCTGTTTGATAATAATTATTCCGATCTCTGCATTTTAATCCTGAAGGTTGGAGTGTAACGTACCACACTTGATGTCAACGGAAAATACTTTCCGGTGGTTGTGGGTATGACTGTTTTTCTTCGCGGGTTCTGCCAATTTCTAACACTTGGCAATGGCATTCAATAACGCCGACTTAGTCACGTGAAGGGATGAGGTCTGGTACTCCAGGGATGTACACCCTCGAGCTCATCGCCCTTTCCCCATCGACGGCTGAGGTGTTTTGTTATGCATCTAAGGGTTGTATTGCGTTGTAAGGCATTTTCCAGTGTTTTGCGGAGACGAGAGGTATCTCAAGGTTCATTTGCCAAGGCTGTGCCTTAGCTCCGGTTAGCCTAGTTCACACCCCGCCAGACTCTTCTGCCCTTCAGGGAGGCCACCGGCTACATCTTGCCGAGCTCAATCCGGAACCCCGTCATGATTCATTCAGCTTAAACTTCTGGTACTAGTTGCACCATACTATAACTTTTTTCCTGGTTTGTTTTTAGCTCACTGTTCACAGTTTCTTGGAGTTTGATTTATCGTTCATTCCTCCTAATGGGTTCTCATGTTCTCTGTTTGCTCTACATGGCCGAGGATGAAGCTATCAACTTCCAGCAACCGCTCATCGGGTCTGCTTGGCGTTGTTCGCTCCCTCGAGTTCTTTCGGGTTCCAAATCGCACACAGGTATGTACCTATTGGCAGATTTCTGGTAGGGTTACATCTAGGTTTGAATGTTAGTGGTTATTCTTGCATGGTGAGCAGAGGGTCTCTCTCTGTAAATTCTTTGGAAGAAGGCCAGGTGGCCCGACCTTATGTCCCATCTTCCTTGCTGACACAAAGACATGGCGAGTATCTCACACCTCACCGGCACGCGCCGCACTTGTCAGGCTTCAGGGTAGCCTATTCCCGATGTAGCTTGCCAGTTTGTGGCCTGAGTTTTCTCAGTGTTATAATATGATTACGCCTTCAAGCTCTATTTGAAATTCCTCTGTAATTAAATTCGTCCACGTTTGAACCTCCATGCTCCGTTCCTTGAGTTTTCCTACATTCTCATGACCTTTTTGAGCCTAGGTGACTGTCTCTAATACTTCCAAAAACTGTCTACCAGATAGGTTTTTAATAGTCCTTTTCAGGCTCAGCCTTCTGCTCTATGTTCTCCATTGTTCCTATTGTCTTTTCCATAGTTATCTTCCAGGCTAATTTGGGGGCAACCAAGGCTCGGCCCTTCCACTAGTTGTACCACAGTAACTAATAATTTCCATAAGCAGACTATAATTTCATTCTACAGTTGTTGTAGAGGAAGTAACCCTCCTGAGATACAAATGTTTTTCCGAAATAAACAAAAGTTTGCCAACTAAATTGCTACAAGAGAGTTCTATACGTACCTGTAGTTGTTGACCAGTTGGGATCTTTCAGATAGTCACCCAAACCTGGGTCTGCTTCAATTCAATCCACCCGACCTTGAGGTTCGTCTTTCAAGACCAAAACCTCCCCCCGTGCCACTTGCTAGACCGCAGTCTTCCGCAAGTTGCTCGTACAGCAAGCAGGGCTATCTAGTCCTCACCAGACTTAGCCTCCCTGTTTTTTTTTCTTCTTGGAAATATTTTCCTTTTTTTCTGCCTGTCCCTACAGCACAGAATTTTTCCTGCCTTCTCCCTTTTCCTGGAAACCCTCCAGTTAGGGAAGGTAGTTAGGGTTGCCTCCTTAACAACCATTTTTCTCACTTCAAGAGGACAACTTCCTCCCTAAAGATTTACCTTTTTCAGAAAACACTTTTGACATTTCACAATCAACCAAAATTATATTTAACTTTTAATCAAATACTAATAACAAGTTCAATTTATTTCTACCACAGTAAATCAAATATTTACATCGTTTTCCTAGGGCATTACATCTTCCCCCCCTGAGATTGGACATCGTCTCGATGTCTATCAGCCATGAACAGTCTTGGATAAGTCTTTCTCATAAATTCTTCATCTTCCCAAGTGGCCTCCTCAGGCCCAAAGTGCTGCCACTACACTTTAACTTGGGTAATATCCCGCTTCCGCAGTGTTACCTCTCTCCGATCGAGGATGCTCAGCGGTTCGACCCGGATTTTTCCTTCTGGTTCTACCTGCAACATGCAACATCCTACGTCAGTTTTCTGTTAAAAGGAAAACATTTAAACTGATCTATCAAAGATAATACTCACCTAAACATCCTACCAATTAATCACATGTTTAGGATCATAAACAGGTTTTTTTCACACGGAGACATGAAAGACATTGTGGACTCGTATGTGACTTGGCATGGCGAGTTGGTAAGCCACCGGCCCAATTCTTTCCAAGATCTGAAATGGTCCACAGTATCGAGGTGCCAACTTAGCACACCCGCTCCACTGTAAAGTGCTCTTCTTTGCTTGAATTCTCACATATACATGATCACCGACCTGATACTCCTTAAACCTCCTCTTTCGGTCAACGAAGTTCTTTTGCCTATCCTGAGCTGCCTTCAAATTAGATCGTACATTTTTCACCAGTTCTTCCATTTCCTTAAGCATCTCAGGACCCAACATTAATCTGTCTTCCGGTCCACTCCAGCTCGAGGGGGTGCGGCACTTCCGCCCATACAATACTTCAAAAGGGCTCATGAGCAATGATGTGTGGTAGCCATTATTGTATGCAAATTCAACCAAGTGCAAATAATCCTCCCACTTGGTTGGTTGCTGCATCACATACGCTCTTAACATATCTTCTACCACCTGGTTCACCCGTTCAGTTTGCCATCCGTTTGAGGGTGATAAGTCGTGCTAAAATTCAGCTGAGTTCCCAATTCTTCAAACAGTGTCTTCCAAAAAACCGATGTAAATTTTACATCGCGGTCTGAAATTATTGTCTTTGGTAACCCATGCAACTTAAATATGTTCTGCATGAACACATGGGCGATCTGCATAGCTCTATAGGTAGATTGCACCGGTATAAAATGCGCTGACTTGCTCAGCTTGTCCACCACCACCATGATGGAGTCGTTATTTTTCTTTGACTTAGGCAGACCCGTTATAAAGTCCATAGAAATGGTTTCCCATTTCCATTCCGGTATGGGTAATGGTTGTAATAAACCTGCAGGATGCTGGTGTTCTGCTTTGATTTGCTAACACTCTAAACATCATGCCAAATAACCAGCCACATCTTTCTTCATTCCCAGCCAATAATATTCTTTTCGAAGTGTAGTAATCATCTATTGATAACTGGGGTGTCTAGCATAATGACTCTTATGAAACTCGTCGAATATCATATTTTTAACATTGTTCTGATTGGGCACATACAACCTCCCTTTAAAGTACAGAATTCCAGCACCATCCAAGGCATAATCCGACTGTTTGTCTTTGCTAACTGGTTGCTGCATTTGTTGTTTTATTTGTTGGTAAACAACATCCTATTCGGTTGCTTTTCTAATCATTTCCCCGAAGGGGCTTTTCCCTTCGCTGTAAGAAATTTCATATAGGCATTGCAATTTCCTGCTCAAAGTGTCCGCCACTCGATTCTCCTTCCCTTTTAAATGCTTTATTTCAAAATCGAAACTACTTAGGAAATCCACCCACCGGGCTTGCCTTGCATTTAGAGTGGGTTGACTAAAATAATTGGTCAAACTGTGGTGATCCGTTAATAACAGAAATTTTCTGCCCATAAGGTAATGTCGCCACATTTTCAGGGCGTGAATCACAACTGCCACCTCTAGATCGTAAGCAAAATATTTCTGCTCATGTTCTTTTAAGTTTCTTGATTAATATGCTATTACCTTCCCTTCCTGCATCAACACACCCCCTACCCCTTCTTTGCTTGCGTCCGTGCACACCACATAGTCCTTGTTGGGATCAGCTATGCTTAAAACGGGTGCTGTGGTGAGCAGGTATTTGAGTTGCTTGAAGCTTTTTTGACATTTCAGGGTCCACCTAAAGGCCCTTCCCTTTTTCTGTAGGGAAGTAATGGGATATGCTACCCTCGAGAATCCTTCCACAAATCGTCTGTAATAGCCTGCTAACCCCATGAAGGAGCAGATGTCCGCCACATCTTTAGGCACCGGCCATTCCATTATTGTCCTTATCTTTTCAGGATCCACTGCAATTCCTTCCTTAGTGATTATATGCCCCAAATATTGTATTTGTTCTTTGTAAAATTCACACTTGCTGAACTTAGCGTATAGTTGATGTTCTTGGAGGGTTTGCAATACCAATATGAGGTGCTCTTGGTGCTCCTCCATAGTCCGAGAATAAATCAAGATATCATCAATGAAGATCAACACGAACCTGTCCAAGTACTGGTGAAATACGCTGTTCATTAGACACATAAAAGTTGCAGGGGCGTTGGTCAACCCAAAGGTTAACACCACAAATTCATAATGGCCATATCGTGTTCGAAAAGTGGTCTTAGCTATATCCTCTTCTTTAATCCTAACTTGGTGATACCCTGATCGCAAGTCAATCTTCGAGAAAACTGTTGCTCCCTTTACCTGATCAAACAGTTCATCGATACAGGGCAGGGGATATTTATTTTTGATTGTCAATTTATTTAGTTGACGATAATCTATACACATGTGCAGGGTTTCGTCTCTCTTCTTAACGAATAGCACCGGGGCTCCCCAAGGTGACACACTGGGGCGAATATAATTTTTGTCCAACAGCTCCTATAATTGCATCTTTAATTCTATCAATTCCGGTATACTCATTCTATAGGGTGCCCGGGATACCGGGGCTGCTCCTGGCACTAATTCAATGGTAAAATCTATGTCCCTTTTAGGTGGTAGTCCGGGAATCTCCTCCGGAAACACGTCAGCAAATTCCTGTATCACAAGAATATTCTCCATTGTGGCTGTTTTATCTTTCGAGTTGGCATAGCCCACTTGGATAGTGTAAATCCGACATCTTTTTCTAATACATTTCACTAACTGTGAGGCGGTTATGGGCCAAATTTTCACTGGCCGCTTGATTCCCTGCATTTCTTGCTTTATTCCCAACTCATCCTTATAACTGATAGTATTGGTTTTACAATTAATTATGGACCAGTGTTTCTCTAGCCAATCCATACCAATTAATATATCATACGAGCCAAGGGGAAGCACATTTAAATCTGCTGTAACTAGCTATCCTGCTATTTTTAAATGATAGTTTTTTATCTTGGCATTTACTCGTCTCTTTGCCCCTGTTGCCAATTGGACTAACCAAAGGTCCTTAAATTTAACAGGTTGCAACCTACACTGCTCCACAATTCTAGGGCTAATATAACTTAACATTGCACAAGGGTCAATTAAAACAGTGACAGCAAGGTCTAAGAGTGTACCTTCGAATTCCACCATGGTCGGCTGGTACTCTGCCTGACGATCCTCCAGAGTAGCATTAATTTTCGGTAGACTCTGTCCTACATCGCCAATTGTAGAAGCCTCGTAGACCTGGGAAACCTGCTCAATCCCTTTTCGCTGGGGACAGTTTTTCACATAATGGGGTCCACCACAACCCCAACATTACACTGGAGGCCTTGCTGTCCCTTCATTGTCTATTTTTCCGAGTGGGTCATTGGTTCTGGACTCGTTTGGGGGGCTTTAGTCACAGTGAATTCTTCTGTGAGTTTCTGCTGATTTGCCCCTTGGCAAATCCTCTATTACTACCACCGTGGTTACCTTTAGTACTTCTAGCCAGTTTGCCGCTTTTCTTGTCGACCCATCTCTTACCCAGGATTTCTCCCTTCTGCTTGCTTTGCTGGTAACAAATTCAGGCCTTGCGTATAGCCTCATCCATCGTCTTTGGGTTGTAAAATTCGATTCTTTCCCTCATAACCAAGGGTAAACTATGTTGGCATTATGACTCAGGTTTGGCACTATGGCACAGGTGTTGTCCTTGATGGCAACTCACTCAAGTGGCAAATCACTGTTCAGGCTCTCAAAATAATAGAAAATGAGATACCCGCAGGTGAGCCTAACAAAAGCTGCGGACCCGCAGGTGCCCCGAACAAGAAGTGCAGGCATACCCGCAGGTTCTCCGAACAAAAGGTGCAGACGTCAAATTCACTCACTTCAATGCAGAAAAGCGCGCACACGTGGGAAATTTTATGATTGATCCATGGTATTTAGTCCACAGTTTTTGATCCTATGGTTTTGGTCCGTGGTATTGCTTTCAAAAGAGTTGAACCCAAGTATTGAGTCCTTGGTATTGTTTCTCAATGGTTTTGGTCCATGGTTTGAGAAAGGCTTAGACTATAAAAAGGGAAGGAGATCATTTGGCTCAGACACTTGTGAATGTTGAATATCTTAAGATGAACAAGATCTGAAATACTTGTAATCGGTTGATGAAATAAAATTAAACCTGAGCATGAGAAGACTGATCAATTGAGGGGTCGTGATCTCTTTGGCACATGATCAGATCTGTGGATCTGACAGTCTGGGGTACAACTGAGGACTGATAAAGTGTTTATATCCAGAGGCCAGTAGGCGAGATACGGCTCAGGTGCGAAGGTGCGCAGACCAGTAGACGGCACAGGTGCGGAGGTCCGCAAACTAGTAGACGGCGTAGGTGCGGAGGTCCGCAGACCAGTAGATGGCACAGGTGCGGAGGTCCGCAATCCAGTAGACGGCGCAGGTGCGGAGGTCTGCAATCCAGTAGAAGGCGCAGGTGCGGAGGTACGCAGTCCAGTAGACAGATCAAGTGCGGAGGTGCACTGTCCAGTAAACATATCAGGTGCGGAGCTGCGCAGGCTAGACACAGTAGAAGTGCGGGTATTCGCAAGTTTATATTGGTGAAGTTACAGACTTTTCTTGAAATATTTGTTGGCTGCCTTTTGTCTATTGCTGCAGAGTTCAGGGTTTAGATTACTGGTATTTCTAGACCAGTAGACGGCACAGGTGCGGAGGTCCGCAAACCAGTAGACGGCGTAGGTGCGGAGGTCCGCAGACCAGTAGATGGCACAGGTGCGGAGGTCCGCAATCCAGTAGACGGCGCAGGTGCGGAGGTCCGCAATCCAGTAGAAGGCGCAGGTGCGGAGGTGCGCAGTCCAGTGACAGATCAAGTGCGGAGGTGCGTTGTCCAGTAAACATATCAGGTGCGGAGCTGCGCAGGCTAAACACAGTAGAAGTGCGGGTATTCGCAAGTTTATATTGGTGAAGTTGCGGACTTTTCTTGAAATATTTGTTGGCTGGCTTTTGTCTATTGCTGCAGAGTTCAGGGTTTAGATTACTGGTATTTCTTGTCTGGTCACTGCATTCTGAGAGGCTATTGGTTGATTCATTAGTTGATTGTAAAAGGAGATTGGTTGATTCACATGTACTTGATGATTATTTGATGTTCATGGATCCAGTCTGAAAATTGATGAAACGTGGTCCTTGGAAGAAAAGAAGTAGGGGGTTGTAGCTCCCTTCCAGGAGAGTCTGGAAAATGAGAGAGGGTTGTAGCTCTCTGCAGGTTGCAGCCTGCATACTGGTAAAGGACTACACCAGTACAGAATCATTGTAAAAAGAAGTTTCTAATTGAAAGAAGATAGAGACATATTGCAGCAGGTGGTTTTCACCCACATTGGGTTTCCACCTTATATCTGGTGTTATTTGGTGTGACTATCTATTTTTCTTGTTCTTGTTCATTATTATATGGTACTGGCATACAAATTAATGGTCAACATCTGAAGAATAAATTACATTATAAATCTGGAAGGTATAGTGAAAAGAATTTGATAATACTGATTCACCCCCCCCAGTATTATTTCCAACAAACTACTGACAAATCTCTGTACTTTAGCTTTTTCTTCCCGAATATAAGGCACGTAACAAAGTAATGAAGTAAAACGAGTGATGAACTCATCCATAGTCTGTTGTCCCAGTCGCAGGTCATGGAATTCTCTTGCCTTTTCGTCATAGAAGCGTTCTGTCAAGTATCTTTCTTTAAAGTACTTTTGAAATTTTTCCCAAGTGATGGTCTATTCACTCACTCCTTTTACCATCTTAACTTCTTCCCACCACAAGGTGGCTTTCCCTTGCAAATGAAAAATGGCTAATCTCGCCTTAAGATTGTGATCATACTCATACAACTGGAAATATTTGTTCATATTGATCAACCATGCCTCAGCTGCCTCCTCTTGTTCTCCGTCAAAATGTGGCGGTTTGATCTTGCGGAATTCACCCTGCAACTCTATCCGTTGCCTTTTTTATGTCTGTTGTTCGGAGGCATTATCAGATCGTTCCTCCTCCCTTCCTCCCGACTCTTCAGGCTCTATATTTTGATTCTGCTCCCCTGACATCCCCTGTTGCTCAGCACTGGGGTTCGGTGGTAGCTGGTTTTTCTTTTCAGATAGGCTCTTCATAATTCTCTCCTGCTCCATTGCTAATCTGATGTTATCCTCCTGCAATCGGGCCATTTCATTCTTCAGTTCCTGCAGCATCTCCAAAATTGCACGGTTTGTACTGCAAGTCTCCTCTCTAAGCTGTACCCATAACTCGGGATTGTTCCCTGCAGGTCCTTGTCCCCCCACAAATCCCTGGGACGCACTGTCTGCTCTCCTCATACTGTCAAACTTGCTCCTGTACTTAAACATAAAAATAGCAGGTGAATAGTCACGCAAAAAAAAAAATCTTTCTGTTTTTTTTTTTTTAATTGCTCAACAGAGATGGAGATAAATTATATTCAATCTGTATATCCACACCGTTTTCCCAGAGGCCACAGTTTTTTGGAACTTGGCTCTGATACCACTTGTCATGCACCCAGCACCATCATAGATTTTTTTGTGTTTTTACCCATAGTGAGTTCTAGCGATAATCACGCATGTATGGATAGTTTACTTATGTTTGATAATAATTATTCCGATCTCTGCATTTTAATCCTGAAGGTTGGAGTGTAACGTACCTCACTTGATGTCAACGGAAAATACTTTCTGGTGGTTGTGGATATGACTGTTTTCTCCGCGGGTTCTGCCAACTTCTAACACTTGGCAATGGCATTCAATAACACCGGCTCAGTCACATGAAGGGATGAGGTCTGGTACTCCAGGGATGTACACCCTCAAGCTCATCGCCCTTTCCCCATCGACGACTGAGCTGTTTTTCTACGCATCTAAGGGTTGTGCTGTGTTGTAAGGCATTTTCCAGTGTTTTGCGGAGACGAGAGGTATCTCAAGGTTCATTTGCCAAGGCTGTGCCTTAGCTCCAGCTAGCCTGGTTCGCACCTCGCCAGACTCTTCTGCCCTTCAGGGAGGCCACCTCTACATCTTGCCGAGCTCAATCTGGAACCTCGTCATGATTCATTCAACTTAAACTTCTGGTACTAGTTGCACCATACTGTAACTTTTTTTCTTGGTTTGTTTTTAGCTCGCTGTTCACAGTTTCTTGGAATTTGATTTATCGTTTGTTCCTCCTAATGGGTTCTCATGTTCTCTGTTTGCTCTACATGGCTGAGGATGAAGCTATCAACTTCCAGCAACCGCTCATCGGGTCTGCTTGGCGTTGTTCGCTCCCTCGAGTTCTTTCGGGTTCCGAATCGCACACAGGTATGTACCTATTAGCAGATTTTTGGTAGGGTTACATCTAGGTTTGAATTTTAGTGGTTATTCTTGCATGTTGAGAAGAGGGTTTCTCTTTGTAAATTCTTTGGAAGAAGGCCAGGTGGCCCGACCTTACGTCCCCTCCTCCTTGCTGACACAGAGACATGGCGAGTATCTCACACCTCACCGGCACACGCCGCACTCGTCAGGCTTCAGGGTAGCCTATTCTCGGTGTAGCTTGCCAGTTTGTGGCCTGAGTTTTCTCAGTGTTATAATATGATTACGCCTTCGGGCTATATTTGAAATTCCTCTGTAATTAAATTTGTTGTATGGGTACAGTACAGGGTTTTACCCTGGTGGTTGACTCTTGTAGTCTTTCTTTAAAAATTATCGTTGCAGTGCACAGCTATTATTTTTTTCCATTTATAAAGTTATGGTTATTATCTATTGTGCGTTGTTTTAAATGTTAAATCATTTCTGTTTAACGTCGCCCTCCAGGGCTTGGTTGATAGTAACGGAGCTTAAATATTGTATTGGTTCAATGGAGGTCTCATGATATTGTTTTGTTTAAGCTTAATTTCACTTGCTGGATTATTCTGGTGGCATTCAATTTAAGCCGCACCCATATGGAACAGGATGGCTGTCTGGCAATCTTGCGACGCTTGAGGGCGTTCTCCTGCAGAACTAACCCTAGAGGTCGGTCGTTCTACCAAATGAATAGTACCACATTTTCTCATTGTATTGTCTTTTCTAATCTTAATACCACTACTCAGATGTCAAAATAAGGTTTACTGTTGCTATGGCAGGAATGCCTACCATCATGTTCTTTTTTTTGGGTTTTAAACAAGTCCTTTATTCTGTTGTTTATTCTATTGGTTATATATATATATATATATATATTGACTTACTTCCAGTTCGCTATGGGTTATCTACAGTCGAATGATAGATGGAGATTCTGTATATTTTTTTTTACTAACCCCCCCCCCTGCAACACACGATAAGGCAGACAAAAGCTTTGAATATTTTCTTTAAAAATTAACTATAACCCTTCCAAATACTCCTACCATTCAACTATTCCTCGCGGGTTCTTGTGGTACATGGTCCTGTCGTCCACGTTTGAACCTCCATGCTCCGTTCCTTGAGTTTTCTACGTTCTCATGACCTATTTGAGCTTAGGTGGCAGTCTCTAATACTTCCAACAACTGTCTACCAGATAGGTTTTTAATAGTCCTTTTCATGCTCGGCCTTCTGCTCTATGTTCTCCACTATTCCTACTGTCTTTTCCACAGTTACCCTCCAGGTTAATTTGGGGGCAACCAAGGCTCGGCCCTTCCACTAGTTGTACCACAATAACTAATAATTTCTACAGGCAGACTATAATATCATTATACAGTTGTTGTAGAGGAAGTAACCCTCCTGAAATACAAATTTTTTTCAAAAATAAACAGAAGTTTACCAGCTAAATTGTTACAAGAGAGTTCTGTACGTACCTGTAGTTGCTGACCAGTTGGGATCTTTCAGATAGTCACCCAAACCTGGCTCTGCTTCAATTCAATCCACCCGACCTTGAGGTTTGTCTTTCGAGACCAAAACCTCCCCCCGTGCCACTTGCTAGACCGCAGTCTTCTGCAAGTTGCTCGTACAGCAAGCAGGGCTATCTGGTCCTCACCAGACTTAGCCTTCTTGTTTTTTTTTCTTCTTGGAAATTTTTTCCTCTTTTTCTGCCTGTCCCTACAACACAGAATTTTTCCTGCCTTCTCCCTTTTCCTGGAAACCCTCCAGTTAGGGAAGGTAGTTAGGGTTGCTTCCTCAGCAACCGTTTTTCTCACCTCAAGAGGACAACTTCCTCCCTAAGGATTTACCTTTTTCAGGAAACACTTTTTACATTTCACAATCAACCAAAATTATATTTAACTTTTAATCAAATACTAATAACAAGTTCAGTTTATTTCTACCACAGTAAATCAAATATTTACATCGTTTTCCCGGGGCATTACAAATAATAACTTGTTATTTATTATATTTTTAAAGTTGTTTGTTTTTTTAAATAGTGTTTAGGAGAAATAAAACTTGTTTTAAAAAAAGTTGTTTTCAAAATATATATATATATATATATATATATATATATATATATATATATAGATATATATATATATATCAAAAGACTTTGTATTAAAATAAAATCCCTAAATGTGATGAGTACTAAATCAAGAATAATTATTTTGAAGTTTATTTTCATATAATAATCTTAATTTTTTCATAAAATGTTTTACTTTCTATTTAAGTATTTTAATAAATTTTTTGATATTTTATTTTATGATTTTTAGTAAGTAAATATTTTAATATTTAGTATAATAGTTGAAATTTGTTGGGCAAATAATAACTTGTTATTTATTATATTTTTAAAGTAATGACCTGTTGTTTATTATATTTTTAAAGTATTTTTTTAAATAGTGTTAATTACAAAATTGAAAAATAAAATTTGTTTTAAAAATAGTTATTTTCATATTATATATATGTCAAAAGACTTTGTATTAAAAAAAAATCCCTAAATCTTATGAGTACTATTCTCAAGCAACTTCCAGAATGTGGTTAATGTTAATCATCTCAAGCCCTACGAAGTTCACATTTAATGTTAATCATCTCAAGCCCTAGGAAGCTCACATTTTTAACGTTAATCATCTCAAGCCCTAGGAAGTTCACATTTCCCACCCACTTGATAAAATTTTGGATTTTCAATAGTTGTTGGAGGAAGACACACTAATTTTGGATTTTCAATAATTGTTGGAGGAAGACACACTACTAGACCTATAGCATTATACTACGACGTATATTGTTGGGCACCAAATCCAACTTCCTTGTTAGGAAATTTGGTTGTCTCAGGTTTCCACCAAAGCCAACTTCCTTCTTAGGAAAAACGGTCGTCTCAAGTTTCTTTTGATCATAGCTTCCCACCCCTTGGTATAATAGTAGACTTTTTGTGGGCAAATATGACTTGTTATTTATTATATTTTTAATGTTGTTTGTTATTTTCATAAAAAGTTTTACTTCCTATTTAAATATTTTAATAAATTTTTTGATATTTTATTTTATGATTTTTAGTAAGTAAATATTTTTAATATTTAGTATAATAGTAGATTTTTTCTGGGCTATATTTCAAGAAACTTTGTATTAAAAGAAAATCCCTAAATCTTATGAGTACTAAATCAAGAATAATTATTTTGAGGTTTATTTTCATCCACATGCAGTCTAATAAAAACCATAATAAATTGTTAGTAAGTGTTAGTTAAAGGAAAATTACTTCATTTAAGTTGAGAAAGGTTAAAGCTATGAGTAGAAATATAATAATCCTGTTTTTTACAGAAAAAAAATTTACTTTATATTTAAATATTTTAATAATTTTTTTGATATTTTATTTTATGATTTTTAGTAAGTAAATATTTGTAATATTTAGTATAATAGTAGAATTTTTATGGGCAAATAATGACTTGTTATTTATTATATTTTTAAAGTTGTTTGGCTTTTTAAATAGTGTGTAGGAGAAATAAAACTTGTTTTAAAAAAAGTCGTTTTCATTATATATATATATATATAAAGACTTTGTATCAAAAAAAAATCTCTATATCTTATGAGCAGTGAATCAAGAATAATTGTTTTGAAGTTTATTTTCATCCACATGCAGTTCAATAAGAACCATAATAAATTGTTAATGAGTGTTAGTTAAAGGAAAATTACTTCATTTAAGTTGCCAAAGGTTAAAACTATGAGTAGAAATATAATAATCCTATTTTTTTCATAAAAAAAAATTACTTTCTATTTAAATATTTTAATAAATTTTTTTATATTTTAGTTTATGATTTTTAGTAAGTAAATGTTTTTAATATTTGGTATAATAGTAGAATTTTTCTAGCACAAATAATGACTTGTTATTTATTATATTTTTAAAGTTGTTTGTTTTTTTAAATAGTGTTTAGGAGAAATAAAACTTGTTTTAAAAAAAGTTGTTTTCATATTATATATATAATATATATATATATATATATATATATATATATTTCAAAAGTCTTTGTATTAAAATAAAATCCCTAAATCTTATGAGTACTAAATCAAGAATAATTATTTTGAAGTTTATCTTCATATAATAATCTTAATTTTTTCATAAAAAGTTTTACTTTTAAATATTTTAATAATTTTTTTGATATTTTATTTTATGATTTTTAGTAAGTAAATATTTTTAATATTGAGTATAATAGTTGAAATTTTTTGGGCAAATAATGACTTGTGATTTATTATATTTTTAAAGTATTTTTTTTAAATAGTGTTAATTACAAAATTGAAAAATAAAATTTGTTTTAAAAATAGTTATTTTCATATATATATATGTGTGTGTGTGTGTGTGTGTGTGTCAAAAGACTTTGTATTAAAAAAAATTCCCTAAATCTTATGAGTACTATTCTCAAGCAAGTTCCAGAATGTGGTTAATGTTAATCATCTCAAGCCCTAGGAAGTTCACATTTCCCACCCAATAAAATTTTGGATTTTCAATAGTTGTTGGAGGATGACACACTAATTTTGGATCTTCAGTAGTTGTTGGAGGAAGACACACTACTAGACCTATAGCATTAGACTACGACATATATTGTTGGGCACCAAATCCAACTTCCTTGTTAGGAAATTGGGCACCAAATCCGTCGTCTCAGGTTTCCACCAAAGCCAACTTCCTTCCTTGTTAGGAAATTGGGCACCAAATCCATCGTCTCAAGTTTCGACCAAAGCCAACTTCCTTCTTAGGAAAAACGGTCGTCTCATGTTTCTTTTGATCATAGCTTCCCGCCCCTTGTTGAGAAGGTAGGGTAACTTTTGCGAAAACAATGAAGAAATGACGTGCCACATATGGCAATCATTTATAGCTAACCTTAATAGTTAGTTGTAGGATAATAAAGGCATGGTTAATCTTGAGCACTATGCATTTTCAGTTTATATTGTTTCTTAGTTAAAGCTGACTTTGTCAAAACTAATCAGATCTCATCTTAAGTAAATTATAAAAGGCATATGACGTGCCACATATGGCAATCATTTATAGCTAGCCTTAATAGTTAGTTGTATGATAATAAAGGCATGGTTAATCTTGAGCACTATGCATTTTCAATTTATATTGTTTCTTAGTTAAAGCTGAATTTGTCAAAACTAATCAGATCTCATCTTAAGTAAATTATAAAAGGCATTTGCTCAGAAGCAGTGAGGGCGAATTAATGACAAATTATGCACCTGCATAATGTATTTTTATATGCCACGATTCTTCTCCAATTTATGCCTTACGGCGTTTCCTTTGCAACATTTCGTGCAATTACTAGTATTACCAACATTTCCTTCTCATAAATAGCTTGCTTAAGATGTAGCCGTAAAAATAACCAATCGCCTACATCAAAACTTCTTTCACTATGATGTTGATCTGCCCGTTGTTCCATTCGATTCTGCACCATAGTGGCGTCATCCTTTAAAAGTTGGAGAACTTATTGTTGATGCTTGATGTGATCTTTCATTGCTTGAATATTTTTCTTCTTGATATGTCCTTCTATCTTGAGAGTTTGAGGAGTCGTAATTTCTTCCAATGCATTACAAGATATGGTTGGATTCATTTCTTGATGCTCGATGTGATCTTTCACTTCTTGAACATTTTTCTTCTTGATATGTCCTTCTATCTTGATAGTTTGAAGAGTGGTAATTCCAGCCAATGTATTACAAGATATGGTCAGATTCATTTCTTCTTTCTCGATGTGATCTTTCACTTCTTGAACTTTTTTCTTCTTGATATGTCCTTTTATCTTGCGAGTTTGAGGAGTGGTAATTCTTGCCAATGATTTACAAGATATGGTCGGATTAATTTATTCTTTCTCTGGGGTTTGTTCCTAGTGTATATCCTCTTCTTTTTATGTTTCTTGATCATTTTCTTCCTCCTCTTCATAATCTATGTAAAATAATTTCTTCTCATCACACTTATGACCTTTAGTGTATTTGCTATCACAATTGTAACAAAGCCCTTTTTCTCTTTTTTCTTCCAATTGTTGTCGTGTGAACCTTGTAGGTTGTGGAAGACTATGAGAAAAAACACTTCCATAATTATAGTCGTGAGTGGTGGGATTCCTTGTTTCCATAATTTCGCTTTCAATTTTTCTTGCCAACCTGAATGCCTTCTCCAATGAATCAAGTTCCCAAAGACGAACCTCATGTTGAATGTTATCCTTTAAAGTCCCTATGAAGACATCAATCCTTTACTTCTCTGGAATATCATTTACCCTTATATTCAATTTTTGAAAGTACTCAATGTGCTCTGCCATTGAACCCTTTTGTTTGAGATTTATCAATTGGCTAAAGAAGGTGTTACTCTTTGTATCCTCATAATGTGCTATCATTTCTTCCGTGAAAATTGACCAAGTGACAAGTGATTTATGAGAAAAAAGCCCTTTATACCATAAAAATTGATTTGGTTCTAAATATAAAGATGCAAAATGTACCTTTTGTAACAGTTGAACTTCATGTAGATCAAAATATTGCTTCATCTGTAGTATCTAATTTACTGGATCCTTGCCATCAAACTTCCTCATATTGCCTTTTCTTGATTTTAGGAGCTTGATCTTGAAATGACTATAACTTGGTAATTTCAGATCGCCAAGTTCTGAATTGCATCTTGCAGTAGCCCTATGAGTCCTCTTTCTAACTCCGCAAGTCTAATCAGAATTTGATTCTCCAAGAAAGAGTTATGCCCAATCTCCTAATATGACCTGATTATATAATGTTTCAGTAGAGCGAACTTGTACGACGTTCCACGTGTCACTGTTTCGACCTTCGGATCTGAAAAATATACACCGTAAACTACAGTCTGTTATATTTCTATAACTTCTTATGAAATTTCAATTTGTTGCTCAGAGAGAAAGTTATGACAATTTTCCCAAGTTCACCTGTTTAGAATGTATTTCGAGAGTTTGCAAAACCCTAACTTCCTCAAATTGTATCTCTAAAAATATAGCGAGAAAAGATCTGATATTTGGACCCGAACTTCATAAGATTTAAGCTCAAATGGGTTTTAATTTAGAGTTTTAAACTTCGTAGAAACAAACCTATAGCGACAATTCCCTGATGACCTGTTTGAGATGGAATTCTAGAGCTTACAAAAACCCTAATTTCCTCAAATGATATCCCTGAAAATATTACGAGAAAGGATCTGAAATTTGGACCCAAGGATCATCACCATTTCGGCTCAAATGGGTTTTTTTTTGTAGCTTCTGAAAGAACACAGAATAAAAGTTATAGTGAAAATTCCACACTGACCTATTTTGGAGCAGCGAAACCCTAGAATCCAAAGCTCTAATACCAAATGTTATGAAACCAGCTCACAAAAAGATAGAAAAAAAATATAAACGCCTTAAAATTCAGCCTCATCGAGGGGGAAACCTCCTTTACATTACAAAAATGAACAATTGTTGGATGATACAAATGACAAGACCTCCTTTCTATATATAGGAGTCTAAGGGGTCATAATATAACCAGAGCAGACATAACAATAATAATGTAAGGGAACAATAATAACAATAGTGGGCTTCTATGGAGCACAATAATAACAATATGGGGACTACATGGCCACAACCATATAATAAGGGGGTTGTACTAATAACAATAAGGGGTTACACTAGTAGTATAGGGACCTAACAATATCGAGAAAAAAAAGTGCAACAAATGGCAACATAAAAATAACAAGTAGATATGAAAGAACAAATTGAACAACAAAGAGAACATCAAAGATAAATTAAAAGAACATATTGAGAAAGAAAAATGCAACAAATGATAACACAACAACAACAAGTAAAGATGAAAGAACAAATTGAACAACAAAGAGCACGTCAAACCGAAATTAAAAGAGCATATTGAGAAAGAAAAGTGCAACAAATGACAACACAAAAACAACAAGAAGAGATGAAAGTCCAAACTAAAAAACAAAGAGCATGCCAAAGATAAATTAAAAGTGCAACAAATGACAACAGGACAACGACAAGAAGAGATGAAAGACCAATTTGAACAATAAAAAGCTCATTAAAGATAAATTAAAAGAGCATATCGAGAAAGAAAAACACAACAAATGGAAACAAAGAAACAACAAGAAGAGATGAAATAACAAATTAAACAACAAAGATCACATCAAAGAGAAATTAAAATAACATATCGAGAAAGAAAGGTGCAACAAATGACAATGGAACAACAACAAGAAGAGATGAAAGAACAAATTGAACAACAAAGAACACATCGAAGAGGATATAAAAGAGAATATAGATAGAGGATAACACAACAAGTGAATAAAGAGTGTGAAGAGATAATCATGTAAGAAAATGAAGAAGAAAATCCTACAAAAAAATAGATGTTTAAACGATGCAGTAGAAAATCCTACGAAAAAAAGATGTTTAAAGGATGTAAAAGAAAATCATACGAAAAAAAGTGTTTAGCCAATATCTATGACCAAGTTCAACCAAAAATTCTCACTGATATGGATATTGCACATTAAAAATTTCGTGATAGAATTGATCAATTAGCTCAAGTTCAAATGTGTTATGTGTGCAAGGAGTCATATGCTGGAATCATATATTTAAAACAAATACAATTCCAATATGCATGAGATGTAAAAGAGAAGGAACTCATCACAAATTTTCATCTGATAATCATATGAATCCAAGACAACAACCTAAGTTCTTCAAGATCTCACACAAGTTGAGGAGATGTTGATAGCACATGATAGCACATGCCTTTAGTAGGTGGACAATACAAATATAGAGGACATATCATTATTTGCACAAGATGTTAGCAATCTTTCCATGAGGATACCTCGACATATTCAAGACATGGATTTGATGATTGTTGTGCAAAAAAAGGTGGAAAAGGATCAAGTTCATGGAAAATTTTAGGGGCGAATGTTCGCCCTTAGGCAAAATTAAGGGGTTTTAAATTTTTAGTGGGCGAATATTTTGTATCATAGTACATTTTTACAAATCGCCTCAAATAGCCCACCTTAATTTAAGGGAGAGGGTAAAAAAGTTAAATTTAGCCCTTGAAATTAGGAGTTACAACCTTCCATTCACCCTAATTTTCAAGAATAGGTTTTATTTAAGTGAATCCTATGGGCCAAATACCATATTTATAAAAGAGGTGTGGTAAATTAATAAAAATATAAATAAATGAGAGGTATGGTAAATAAATAAAACATTTTTTATATTTACTCCATAAGTCACCTTATATACATGCAAGGGTGTAAACAAATAAAAATATAAATAAAGTGGAGGTATGGTAAATAAATAAAACCTTTTTTTATACTTACTCAAAAGGTATGGTAAATAAATAAAAATATAAATAAACTAGACATATGGTAAATAAATAAAACTCTTTCTATATTTAGTCCATAACCCTCTTTCTATTTATGAAAGCTCAAAAAAGAGGTTTTATTTAAGTGAATCCTATGGGCCAAATACCATATTTGTAAAAGAGGTATGGTAAATTAATAAACATATAAATAAACAAGAGGTATGGTAAACAAATAAAACATTTTTTTATATTTATTCCATAAGTCACATTATATTTACGAACACTCAAAAAATGCGTAATATTTAGGTAAAACCTATGGGCAAAATACCATGAGCCAAATACCATGGACTAGATTATTATTAATACCATGCAAAAAAACATTATTAACCCTAATATTAGTATTAATAAAAATAAAAATGGCACATGGTATTGACCCATGGTATTCACGTGGAATGTAGCCTATTTAAATGGGGGAATTAAACCAACATAGATCCATCTTTACTCTGGATCTATTAAGCCCCGAGAGGGATCAAATATCGTGATATGCAAACTAGCATAGAGTGAAAAAATATTTGATCCCTCTCCGGGCTTAGTGGATCAAGAGTAAAAATGGATGTTGTAATTTAATGTATGTTAAAAAATTTAACTTAAATCAATTATTAATTTTATTAATTTTTATAAATTACTAATAGTAATTTTTAAGCTCCAGGTTTATGATAACCCATGGTAATACCATGGTATTCATGTGAGCATAGACTATCTAAAGGGGAAATTCTATCATCTTAGATCCATCTTATTTCTGGGTCTACCAAGTGCTCAGAGGGATAAATAGATTTCATCCCCCTAAGAGTGGTAGATGTGGAGTTAAGATGGATATAGGTTGGTTTTTATGATAATGAAGATATTAAATAGACTTAGGAAATTATATTGTAAAAACATCTTAAGGTGAATGGTTAGAGCTACATTTAGTCACTTCACAAAATTTAGTAAAAAATACCAATATCTCCATTAATATTGGTTTTTAACTTTTTCTGATTTAACAAAAAAACTTCAAAACAATGAAACCTTATCACTCTTTCCACATCATCCTCACAAAAGATTTCTCACCATTTTTCAAACATTTTCAATATGATATCTTCATGAAAAAATTTAAGTACTGATGTTGGATTAGTTGTTTGAAAAATAAGCTGGTTTGTACAACCTTTCATCTTCTGTGGTTGTTTGAAAAATAAGCTGGTTTGTACAACCTTTCATCTTCTGTGTTATTCTTAGTTTGTCCTAATGATCTGTAGGGGTTGGAGCCACTGCATCATATTTTCCTAAGAGGTGGAGATTGCTCACCAAAAAGGAGATTAATCTACATGTTACAACACTGTTAAAGAATGCGAGACCTATGAGGGTAGTGAATTATGCTAATAAGCAATTTAGATTGGGAGAGACGTAATTAAGTTTTATTATTTAATTGAAGATTTCCAATTAAAATAATAATAAATGTACATTTATATATTCATATATTGATTGGAAGGATTCTCACAGTGGTCACTTCTTTCAATTAGATCCCCTTCAAGCCTTTGGGATACCTAATACTTTGTTATATAATATAGTTGGGGCTTGCTACTTGTTGGCGTGTTGGGGTAAACAAACTTAATGTGTTTTTTTTTTTGTTATATAATATAGTTGGGGCTTGCTACTTGTTGGCGTGTTGGGGTAAACAAACTTAATGTGTGTGTGTGTGTGTTTTTTTTTTTTTTTTTTTTTTTTTTTATCTCGCAGTGGGAGTCTATGGAATAAGAAAGAAATTTGATAACTTGAAAAAAGTGGTAGCTTGACAAAAGTTGTAGAGAAAAGATTAATCTCTCCTACCTTGACAGAACTCGTTGTCAATATCAACACCTACAAGAACTTTGTTGTGGAATATTATCAAAACTAATAGAAGGATATGAAAGAGTGTATTGTAAGAACCTTGACAAACATGGCCACTGAAACTTGGAACATTGTTTGTAGGAAGAGAAAATTATGTTTCTTTTTTCCAAACATGTATGTTAGTATATTACAGTTTAATAAATATGTTTTCTTATTATCATATATGGTTTCATACTTTAACAAAACGTTCGCCAAGACTTCACAATGTTTTATTATTCAGTAAAAGATTTGCCAAGATCTTACAAGATTTTATAATTCAGTGGAACATTCTCCATCACTATACAAGATAATATAATCTGGTGAGAGATTCGCCAAAAAAATTATATATACATATTATATTATTGATAAAATCACCTCCCATTTTTCCTATGTATCATGGGGATTAGCCCATTTATTATACATATAAATTTAGGGTGGTTCTTAAAATTTTCCCTGATCAAGTTATGATTTTATTATTAGAAAAGATAAATTATTGTGTGCATTGAATTATAAGATTAAGAATGATCCATATTATCATGGAGTTCAAGTTGATGAGAATGCACTTAAAGAATTACTTGAAATTGCAACAGATGTATCACATTTGATTAAATCTGTTACATTACCAGAGATAGACAATGACACTGAATTTGCAATGTTGGAAGGGGTTCTAGAGATTGATGATACATTAGATGGCTTACAAAAAACTTCTTTTGCAGCAAAGTCTCTAAATGGATGATGATAGATTGATATTATTCGAGATTGGGCAAACAACCCTAATGTAGAGGAACATAATTGGAATGTAGATGAAGTTCTTAGTTGGCCTGGCATTGGTTCATCTCCAATCAATGAGTATAACATTGTGGGATTATTCGATATGGAATTTCCAAAATTGTTCCCAAATGGTGAAGCATATTGGTTGCAAGCATGAAAGAAAAATGTTCATCTACATGAGTATGCAAAACATCTTCTTTGATATCATAACAACAGGTTTGGAAGGCACCTATGCTTTAGATACTTTTTACTCAATATCAACATGATACATCATGCTAAGTCTTCATCTGTAGTTTTTGTAAGTAAGAATATGACAAACCTACCAACAATGGTGGAGGGGTTAATAGAACATTTGCAAAATCCTCCAAAATCACAACTTGGGGAAAGATTAATGTGATTTGGAACTGTACAAAGGGGCACACATGCATATTGAAATAGGTGTTGGGTTGAGTTATCTAATTTGATTCAATAGATTGGGAGTCCTACAATATTCTTTACATTGAGTGCGATATATATGCAATGGCTAAAATTACATAAATTAATGTCGAGTACATGTATTATAGATTCGTTGGAAGCAAGGAAATGGATACATCAAAATGTAATTAATAATCCTCATATTGTAGCGCATTATATGTACATAAGACATATAATGTTTCGAGATGAAATTTTCTAATGTTTTCATCAAGCTACAAATTAGTGGTGTCACTGTGAGTGACAACATCATGGATTTCCACATGTCCATGTATTCTATGGTTAAAAAATGCTCCTAACATGGAAACATTGAACTAGGACGATCCTAGGCAAGTTATAATTACAAAATAATATTTTGATGGATGCGTACATGCAATGAATCCACGTGATTCAAATCTAAGAGGTATTCAGGTTAGACTCAATGTCAATGATCATCCTTTCTTAAAGGACACAAATAAATATTTCAATTTGATCCTATCATTTATTATGAAGAAATTATATGTGTTGAGCATCACATCACTTGAAATGAAATATCTTGCCGTCAGAAGAAGGAAGGAAGATTGATATGTCGATATAAGGCACCATGGGATCTTTATGACGAGTCAAAACTTTATGTTGATGACAATGGAGAAAAGAAGTATGAACCAAGATGAAATGATGATAGATTGAATACACACAATCGTGAAACATTGATGATGTGGAGGGATAATATAGATTGAAGACCTGTTCTTTCAAAGTATGTCATCATTAATTACATAGCAAAATATGAAAAAGGATCAAAAACATTTCATGATATGTTGATGTGTCTCTCTTCTATTGAAAATCTGAATGAACCATCAATGCATGCATACAGGAGTTTGTTGTGTGAAACCATTGTTGAAAAGGACATATGTACACATGGGACAAGTCATTTACTTATAGAGCTCCCTCCTTCTAAATGTAGTCGTCAATTTGAGGTCCTAAATGTTGGTATGAAGGTTTTCAAACAAGTACGAGTTGAAACATACAATGTTGACAATGACAATTCACTTATTGATGCATATACCAAGAAACTTGCCCACATTGAGCACCTTTCATTGATAGATGTGGAAAAATCATGGTCATATGACAAACATCGATGTGAGGAAAAATGGTTACCACAGAAGAATGAAACTATTGTACATGTGTTCCCTCAATTTAGTTCAATTCCCAATCAAACATATGACAAGTTTGTTGAATTTTGTTGGTCTGAGTTGGTATTATACAAGTCATTTTGTGATTTTTGGAGAGATATTAATCAAACATCTGATAAGATAGTGCATAATTGGGAAAATCTACAATACCAACCATGGCATGTTGATCGCAATCAAGTGCCTCCAATTGATCTAGTTGAATCTGACAAAGAAGAAGAAGTTTGAAATCCACCTGTAGATTCTAGGGAGAATGAGTGGGAGATCATTTGTGCATTATATAAGAATAAATATATAAATTACAATGAGTATGAGATGTTGGGACATAGATATCGTGATCGTGAGCATTATTATAACACAAATTTCGTTGATGTATACACTTCTAATCTCACTATTAATTTCATATACGAAAACATAAAGTTTAATTGCATTCACACTAACTAGCATGGAAAGTCTTATTCCTTTGAAAGTCTTGGGGTTCAACAGAGAAAAGCATTTGATATTATCCTTGACCATTACAGATTAGGGGTTGATCCATTACACATGATAATCCATGGAACTGCAGGTACATGAAAGTCTTATTTGATTGGAAGTATTAAAAATGCACTTGAAACCGAGTCCTTTCCTAAGAAGAGTCCATTACTTCTTTTAGATCCTACGTGGGTGGCGGCTTTTAGCATATCTGCAATGACAATTTATTATGCACTTTAGTTGTTAATCAAAGACATAACACCTCTAAAAAAATCATGTTTAACTACATTACACGAAGAGATGAGGCATGCGAAATATATTCTAATATGCAAAATGAGTTTCATTGGAAGAAATCTATTAAAAAATATTAATTCAAGACTTTGACAAGTTTTCCTAGAAAATGATAAGATTTCTTTTAATGGGAGGTCAATTATATCAATTGGGAACTCATTGACAACAGTTGTGATGCTTGATACTGTGTTTCAACAAGATGGACAAAGCAATCAACAAATACAATTTCGTCATTTGTTGATGAATGTAAGGAATGCAATACCAATTATGGAATACTAGAAATTTCTTATGACTCATACAAATATATCCTTGGATCCTTCCGCAATAGAGTGATTTGAAAAGGGAATACATTTGTTTATGACAAATGATGATGTCCACAATCATAATAAGCTTCATTTAAGAAATATAAATTGTCCCATTGCAGTCAATGTTGTTGCAACAGGGAAACAAAACTACATGGAAATAGTTGAAGATGAAATGCAACTTGAGTTACTTATTGTAATTGGAGCTCAAGTGATTCTTATGTCAAACATATGGACAAATGTTGGACTAGTAAATGGTGCTCTTGGAATTATGGAAAAAATTGTGTATAACCTTGGAGTTTCACCCCTAGAACCACCTACGTATGTTTTAGTAAGATTTGATAATTATATGGGAGTATCATGAGATGAATCATCGCCTCAAACATTTCCTATTGCAGTTAATCAAAGAGGTAAAACAAAATAAGTTCCTTCCAAACTTGTTTGGGGCTTAAAATTCCATAAGTCACAAGGATTGACTTTGGAGAAAGTTACAATTAATATTGCGGAGAAAGAGAAACAGGGTATGACATTTATTACGATATCTCGAATTAATGATCAGAATGATTTACAATTTCAACCTCCCTTTTCATATCATCGATATGAAAATATGGAAAAAGTACTGGGTATGACTATGAGAAAAGCAAAAGAAGAGAGATTAAGATTGATCACAAAGTAAACAACTTGTAATTGACTAGATTCATATTATTTACATTTATCAATCTTTCAAAATTGTAAACTTGTATTCATATGCTATATAATCTTATAATTTTATTCATACTTTATTCATATTATGTATAAGCTTATAAGCTTATTAAAATTTAAAAAATTAAAAATTGTTACAATAGTTCAGGTAAAATTGAGTGGCCTTGGAGTATGCCCTAAAATTTCTTATTCTTGTCTAAGAGTTCATCTTCCTTCGACGCAAGGAAACAAGTGAATGTCCCAAGACCTAGAGGTATCTCACAGGAGTGAAAGCCTACCCACTTAAGGACCACGAGTGGGTAATTACAGGTGGCGTGGTTTTCCTTGAATAATAATGATGAGTCAACCTGCATTTGCATATAGCAGCCAATGATGGTTGTCCCCAATGTTGGTTTGACAATTGAGTTATGATAGGTTTCCCACTATTTAAAGTTCAGGTAAAATTGAGGTCATAGAGATAATTTACAATTGGTGATTTTTGGGCTCTAGATTTTGACAAAACCAATGTAGATCCATCTTAAATCTAGATCTATCAATTGTCGAGAGGGATCAAATCTCTCGATGTGAAAACCTTTCCTCAAGTTTTTCACTCAAAAAAGAGGTTTTCAACTTAAGAGATTTGATCCCTCTCAGCGCTTGATAGATTCAAGTTAAGTTGGATCTACGTTGGTTTAAAACAAATCCCATAAGTGTATTAAGGGGGAAAATGATGCCAACCACTTCAGTAATATGGTTGTTATTGTTATGCTAGCTGACTATCTAAGGGGTGGATTAATATATTATGATTGAATATATAATTGACCTTAACTTATTCGGATTAAATACGTTAAATTTATGGTATATTGTGGTAAAATTACGATGATTTTATTTTTTGGTTTAATAAACAAAATTATATATATATATATAATTTTTTAAATAAAGTAAAATTTAATGGAAATAAATAAATAAACTTCGAGTATGACCTAAAATTACTTTTGTGTTTAAGAGCTCATCTTCCTCAAACATAAGGAAATAGGTTAGCGACCCAAGACCCAGAGACATCTAGCATAAGTGAAAATTTTCTAGTGGGTAATTCCTCGTGGCATGGTTTCCTTAAATAATGGTGATGAGTCCACTTGCATTCACAGATAGAGCTAGTGATGAGTGGCCTCACTACTAGTTCTTTTTTAGAAGAAATCCTCACTACCAGTTTGACAACTAAAGTCTTTGAATAATAATAGGGACATTGTCATTCTCAAAGCTGACAAGGGTGGTTCAATGGTTATTTTAGATAAGGATGATTACAAAAGAAAAATGGTGGATCACTTATGTAATAGCGGAAGCTACATGAAACTTAATAAGAATCCCTTGAAGAAGATCTCCAGAACTATGGCTTTAGCTATCAAATTCAATAGCACTCTTAACTCCTTAAGCCATAAGCTCATCGAAAGTAGCCCTCTTACCCCTAGGATATATGGTCTTCCTAAGATCCACAAAGAAGGGAATCTGGGCTGAGACCCATTGTCAACACTATAGGAGGGCCTACCTATCTTCTAGCTAAGTATTTAGCCAAGAAGTTAAAACCCCTTGTTGGCCTTACTGAATCCTTCGTCAAGGACTCATCATCATTTGTCCAAGAGTTAAAAGATATTAAGCTTGATCCTGGTGATATGCTTGTGAGTTTCGATGTGGTCTCCCTCTACACAAATATCCCTATTAATGAGGCCATTGAAGCCATCAAGTGTATTACTGACCCCGATACGGCTAATTTAGTTGAAATTTGTCTTACCTCTACTTTCTTCAGCTTCGAAAGGGAATTCTATGAACAAACTTGTGGTGTGGCCATGGGTTCGCCCCCCCTCCCCTGTAGAATACCTTGAATCAAAGGCCTTGGCTTTAGCTCAATTCAAGCCTAAGCTTTGGAAGAGGCTTGTAGATCACACCTGTGTCATATGCTCCCATGGTCGGGAAAAGTTGGAACTTTTTTCCAACATCTTAACAATCAGTCTAGCTCCATAAATTTCACCATGGAATGTGAAATCAATGGGATTCTGCCTTTCCTCAACATCCTTATTTCGAAGAAGGATGACAGTTCTTTCTCTCACCAGGTCTTTTGTAAGAAAACTCACACTGAGCAATATCTTCATGCCAGTTCCCATCATTTCCCTACTCAAAAGCTAGGTGTTCTCAACACCTTAGCTACTTGAGCTTTAATATATTCTAATGAAAACCAACTTAACGACGAGAAAACCCATATTCTCAATGTTTTTAATCATAATGGGTATAGTAGGCACCAATGTCTTAAAGTTTTCCTTAACGCTGACAAAGGTCTAAAGATTAAAAAAGAACCCAAGGATTGGTGTTCAAGGGTGCATCTTCCTTTTATCCAAGGGACCACTAACAAGATTGCGAGGATCCTAAGGAAGCATAAGGTTCCCTCAACCTTTTGGCCCCTAAGCACCATTCAAATCTCCTTAAGGTCTGTAAAAAGACCCGGTGGACCCGAAGGATATGAAAGGTGTTTATGTCATCCCATGTTCTTATGGAACTCCCTACATTGGTGAGACTAGCTACTCAATAAATCAAAGGACTCATGAGCATGCAACCAACATCAAACATGGGAGGACCCGATCCTCAGCTGCAAAACATGCAGAAAAAACTAAACATCACATATGTATTGAAGAGGCCCAAATCATTGCTAGGATTAATCATTTCCAGCATCGCAAGTTTAGGGAAGCCATAGAAATCGAAAGGAGGCCTAGTAATCTAAACAGAGATGATGGTTAGAAAATTAGTAGTTGCTGGGTCCCGACCCTATCTTCTTATTAATTTTCTAATTTTATTTTTTTTGTAAGTCAAAGTTCTATTCATTCAGCAAAAAGGGAGTACATCAGTTTCAAAATGCAGGTAGTCTCACCTCGACTAGGTTTGTTGACTACTGCAATCAACATATGACAAAGAAACAAAATAACAGCTAGAGACACAATCCACAACTTAGGAGGCCAAAAGCACTAGAAAACATGTAAAACAAGTAAAACACATGTAACCATGATCAGTCATCTGAAGTAATTGAGGAAGGATTTTCTGGAGCAGTCTCTGGAGGAGAAGGAGGATGAAAGGAACGTTGGACATGCTCGTCAAAGTGTGTCATCCATGACTCCAACTTCTCCACCTTCTCTGATATCAAATTCTGCCCAAACCAGACCACCACGATCCGTTCTCGAACATGACACTGGAAGTAATGCATCTTATTTAAAGTGGCAATGAGTGCGACATGTTCTTCCTGTCACACCCTCTCTGAAGTTTCCAAACGTTCCAGTAGAGATTGAATCAAATCCCAACAGGTATCCAGAAAACAATCTTGTTCTGCCATGCCTCCATGCCCAAGTCGTCGCTTTGTCCCTTGGCTACCAATTCCCCTTCGTCGTGACCCCCCACCTTGCTTTGGAGTCTGCGACTTGCTCCCTCCACGACCAGCTGAAGAACCACCATGACCAACCATTGAAGCACCACATCCCCCACGACCCCCAGAAGTTTCCCAACCCGCTTTGCCAGTGGTACGACCATCCCGACCAGAGGATGGAGATGCGTTCCCTGCCATTGCCACCTGCAAATAAGACCCAGCCCTCCCAGCCTGGTAGAAATCCATTTGGTCGGAGGGAGGGAGGGAGCATTGCGTGGCTCTGGACGCATTGCAACAATACCTCCTTCTCCAGGAAAAGATGAAACAAGCACACAGAGAATATCCCACACCCAAATTATGACTCTAGGGTGGCCTCCCAACCCCACAGTAAGAGCAATACCCATTCCAACAATGGTAACTACCAGACGCCAAGGCCCCAAACCGACGAGGAGACTATTAGCTACGACTATGGTAACTACCAGACGCAAAGAACCCAGAACGACAAGAAGATTATTATCCGACGAATTGCAAACACCAACATCTCGCAAACGAAAATCTAACCAGACACCTTGTGAGCTACCCCCTCCCCACCACAAGAGACCTATATGGATACTCAAGGGATAAAACCAGCAACCCTGAAGAGCCAGAAGAGAGCCAAAATCTCGAATACTCGACCACCCACTGCTAAGCTCACCAGTCGCCTCAATTGCAGTGAGTCGAACCCTTAGCCTTCTCTGAGAAGCCAACAACCACCCATAAGGAAAGAAAGTAGCCAATTTAATATCCCCAATGATAAGGAAAAGGCACCAATGGCGGAATCACCAATAGTCCCATTCAAGATGCCAAACATAGGAGTGCTCTCTACAACCTGAGCTCTAGTCTCGACCATCAACCCGCCACAATAGCCACAACATTTGCCAAAGCATATGTTTTCCACCTTCCAAATACCCACGCCGCTCATCCACTTCCTCTCCCATCAAGGTTGATGGATGGTTCACACGCCCAACATTAACATCCCCTGTACAAAGATCACCATGAGAGATCGGGCTTGCCGATCCTCACATCATCGACCAAATGTCTGGGATCATCCTCCACGTGTTGGGTTTATTACTATGTTTCTCACCCCGATCGAGGAATTAATTTTCTATTCTTATTCCCTCTTTTTTTGTTTTATTTCTTTTTATTTTTCATTTTTTTTTTTTCTATTTTATAATTTTATATATATAGTTCTGTACATAATTTACCATGCAGGGTATATTGATAAGTCCAAAAGCAGGAAAGAAATATATACATTACATCAACAAGTAGCTGTTATAAACAGTGCTGAAAATTGCAAGATAATTTAGGGCCTGACTGCCCTCGGATATGCCCTATCAATATAGGGCCGATGATAGTACTGGTATTTTCCTCTCCAAGTTGCTCCTGTATTAACCACAGGCCTCTGGGATGTGTCGTAGCCTCCTTGGAAAGTTGGTCAGCAGCCGAGTTACGTTCCCTGTAAATATGATGACATGAAACATAATTAAATTATGCTTTTAAGATCATGATTTCATCCAATATGTTCCTGAGAGAGTGCACATGACATGTAGAAATGTTATTGAACCAATTGATAATAGTTTTTGAGCCACCGAAAATATGAATATGATTGCATGCATGTGCCATTGCAAAGTGTAGAAGAGGTCTGAGGGAGATCAGTTCTACAAAGTTGTTTGTTCCCAATCCTAACCCCATTTGTATTTTGAAATGGTGGTTTTCAGTTATATGAAATAAGATTCCCCCACCACATCCCTGTGCTTGTGTTGCGCAATCCAAAAAGGCCCAGGCAATAGAATGATCAGCAGTTTATATGTTTTTTTTCATTTTTAATTTAATTTGATTTAATATATATATATATATATAGATATAGGCAAGATTTTTATTTTTTTCATTTGTTGACTTAATTTATTATTATTGTCAAATTAATTAATTAATTAATTAAAATAAAATTTGTTTAACTTAATAATTTACTTTAATATTAGAAATATTTTATTATTAAATAATATTTTTCAAAAATAGTTGTTATATTTTAACGGTTAAAAATTATTTGTTCTTTTCAACGTTCTTTCTATTTAATCATATGCTAAGATCTTACTCTCTTTCTTATCTTACTTTCTGTTTAATTATATGCTAAGATTTAACTCTCTTTCTTTTCTTACGATAAACCACACTTGATGGTTCATATGCTAAGATAGATAAAACATTTCTACGTGTTTATTGTGAAAAGTTTTCTCAATAATTTTAATATGGATCACACTTAATAATTCATATGTTAAAATGGATAAAACATTTATATGTGATTATTGTGGAAAGTTTTCTCAATAATTTTAATATGAATCATATAAATATAAATATGAATTCAGAAACTACATTATTATAAGTTTTCCCACCGAAAAAGAAATAAATAACTAAATGGGAAAATTTATTAACGTTACTCCATAGAAGATTCCAAAACAGAGCTGATAAAAAGAGCAGCACGAAAACCACAAGTAAAAAGTCGACCATACGCTCGCAAATCGGGGCCTGTGACGTTGCCATCAAAATCCAGAGCGGTGAGCGTGACTGGCAAAATTGGAGCCGTCAAATTTCAGGACTTTTAATCCCACATGTCATGGCTTAAATATTCGACGACGCCCTTCTTGGAAAGGCGCTGTGTATGAACACGGGGCGCGAATCCCCATTATTTAAAGCTCCCATTCAGAAGTGTAATGAGGGTTGGCACCTGGTAGGCAAGGTTAGTAAGTTACAGTTAATGGAGTGATGAAATATAGGTGAGAGTTAGGTTGGGAGGTGTCGTCAAATATTGCTTTAAAATCAAATCAAATTAGGTGGTTTAATGCATTTGTATTCATCTCCAGCGTATGGATAACATATTAAAAACAATAAAATTGAAAATTACAAACTTCAAAGAGATCCCAGCATTAAAAATAATTAATTAGAATGGCTTTGATTTTGTGTTAGGGTTAATAATTTGAGGGTTTTGTTGGGTTGGGTGGGGTTTAGTCGTCAAGTTATAAGTTTAGGGTTAATGATTTGAGGGTTTTGTTGGTTTGGGTGGGGTTTAGTTGTCAAGTTTCATGAGAGATTGAGAATGAAATATATTTTGAGAGAATTATAGGTATGAAATTCATTTTGGGAAAATTATAAGTTTGAATTTTATGAGGAATTGAGAATGAAATTTACCTTGGGAAAATTAAATTTCCAAAAAAAGTTCAGGCTAATGAACTTTACACAATCCTGGTGATAAAAATTCCATGGTAGATAGACAAGACTTCTTCCCTCCAGAAAAACTCACTAACACCAGCTTAATGCTTAATCCCCATTGTGGGTAAATGACTCTTTTTCAATCCAATAAATGAGATAGCCCATTTAACCTAGTTACAAAAAAAATTAATCTGACTTTAGGTGAGATAGTCTAATCGTGGGTGATTGCTATTTGATTTTAAATAATTCTAGAGTGTTGTTACTCGGTTGAGTAATTGTTTTTCGTTTACAGTCCATTGTTCTCTGCTATTGCTCCAATTGTTTAAGAAAATATGACAATGAAAGCTCTTTAGCAAAAATTCATAGATTAAGGATTATTAAAATAATAATGGGACAAAAAGTTGTTGGTCTCATTCAGCTACCTTGAAAAAAGTTAAATGTTCGCTGCCTCGATACGTTCACGACAAGTTCATACCAGCAGATGAGCAACCTCAATTAAGTCATATGGTAGCAGTTTTCTTCTGGCAGTTTGACTCCTCCATTGTTGACAGTTGGCAATATTTTTTTTGGTTCAGGGAGGGGGTCATTTAGTTTACTTCCCACCCGGGGATTTCGTGTCAGGGAGAGACTTTGCCCGAAGTTGACAACCGGGTTTTTGTTATTGTTCGTGTAGTTAAGGCTTCCCACCTACCAAATTGGTTTCCTGCACTCTTCTTCATTGAAGAGGGGAGTGCTCCTCAAGCTGCTGGGCTGGCAATCTGCATTGCTACTTTTATTATATATAATAAGGGTCAGTGAGTTGGGTATATGATATTGGATGTTATATAGTTGTGTAGGTGGAATGGAGGCAATGATCAGAGCTTGAATCAGAACGTACTTTTATTAGCTTGTTATATATCCCTGGCCATCCTTGGATAGGTCAGTCTGAAACCCAAGGCAGACAGATCTGTCTTAGTCTGAAGCTTCATATTGTTTTAGTTTGGGCATATCCTTGAACCAGTCTGAAATCCGAGGCAGATCTGTCTGGGCCAACCATATTGTTTTTTATTTAAAATGGAAGGGAACAAAGATAGTTTTGAAATGAGGGGCCAGAAAGAGAGGTTGACTGCAGAAGTGGCCATTAAAAATAGGCCTAAAGAAGATTCCTCCAATTTCCCAAGTCAGCCAATTGTGATCAAGATCAAACAGAGATTGCCAGATTTTCTGCAGTCAGTGAATCTCAAATATGTTAAGCTCGGCTATCATCAACTAATCAAGCATGGTATGTACCTTGTTTCTACTCCTGTGTTGATACTTTTGGCAGCTGAGTTGGGAAGGCTTAGCGTTGATGACATATTGCAGCTGTGGGAGCAGCTGCATTATAATCTGCTCAGTGTAACGGTTTGCTTTTCCATATTTGTCTTTGTGGCAACTGTGTACTCCATGAAGAAACCCAGGCAAGTTTATCTGATGGATTTTGCTTGTTATAAGCCAGAGGATGAGATAAAATGCCCCATGCCAAGGTTCTATAACTTGACAGAAGCAGCCAATGCATTTACAGATAACTCCATTGAGTTTCAGAAGAAGATTTCAGAGCGTTCTGGGCTAGGAGACAATACTTATCTGCCTTCTGGTGTGCTATCCAGGCCACCCAGATTATCCATGAAGGAGGCTCGTCTTGAGGCAGAGGCTGTTATGTTTGGAGCCCTGGATGAACTCTTTGAAAAAACTGGGGTGAAGCCAAAAGATGTGGATATACTTATAGTAAACTGCAGTTTATTCAATCCCACTCCGTCTCTTTCTGCTATGATAGTTAATCATTACAAGATGAAGGGCAACATCAAGAGCTTCAATCTTGGAGGAATGGGGTGCAGCGCAGGGATGATTTCCATTGCCCTGGCAAAGGACCTTCTTCAAGCCAATCCCAATTCCCATGCAGTGGTGATGAGCATGGAGAACATAACTCTCAACTGGTACTTTGGCAACGATAGATCTATGCTTCTCTGTAACTGTATTTTCAGAATGGGAGGAGCAGCTATTTTGTTGTCTAATAAGAGAAAAGACAGAAAACGAGCCAAGTATGAGCTGGTTCATACAGTAAGAACCCACAAAGGCGCAGACGATAATAGCTACAACTGTGTGTTCCAGAAGGAGGATGAGACAGGAAGTGTGGGGGTTTCTCTGGCCAGAGACCTCATGGCAGTAGCAGGGGATGCCTTGAAAACCAATATCACAACTCTGGGCCCTCTGGTTCTTCCTCTCTCTGAACAGATCCTCTTCTTCTGCACCCTGTTGGCAAGAAAAGTTTTCCAGATGAAGAAGGTAAAGCCCTATATTCCAGACTTCAAGCTTGCCTTTGAGCATTTCTGTATTCATGCAGGTGGGAGAGCTGTCCTGGACGAGCTCCAGAAGAACCTCGACCTGACCACTTGGCACATGGAGCCATCTCGCATGACTCTGCACCGATGGGGAAATACCTCCAGCAGTTCCCTGTGGTATGAGCTGGCCTATACAGAAGCCAAGGGAAGAATCCACAGAGGAGATAGGCTATGGCAGATTGCCTTCGGCTCTGGTTTCAAGTGTAACAGTGCTGTATGGAAGGCTCTTCGCCCTGTTCAGGCCAAGTCTCCTAAGAATCCATGGTTCGATTGCATTGATAACTATCCTGTTAAAGTCCCAATGTGTTAGACCCAGAAAATATCCAGGTGGGCTACTCTGTTTCCACATCACAGTTAGCTTTCATGAATCCCTAATCTCTTATACTCTGTTTTCGCATCCTAATTACTCCATGAATCCATAATCTCAGCTTCCTCAGTACCCACAATCTTTAGTTTCCAATCATTCCAATGGCTTGTTTGATTTCCCTGGTTTCATTTCTGAGGATAAGGGTTTTCATCAACATCATCCTCGGAGATTCAGTTTGATTATTGTTCAGTTTGTCTGATCATTGAATATGACAAGTTCTAAGTCTGTCCCGCATCTCTGTTTGTATTACGTGAAAAAGAATAATGTTTAGAATAAATTCTGTCTTCGGCCTTCATGTTTAGAATAAATTCTATCTTCGGCCTTCGGAGCTGTGTATGGTAATGCCAGATTGTTGTAGAAAATATTATAAGAATAAAATCTTGGGTGATGGACAAGATCTGTCATGCAATTTGTTACAGAATTCTTCGAACCTGTGCAGAATTTCAGTGGGTTTGTTTGTTTTTGGGTTGAGCTCTGACTGGAGACTTATTTTCCTCACAATTATTATCATTGATTGCTACTGACATCATTATCCGCTTGCGATGATCACGGCCACGCAGACAAAATCGGATTGATGTGTCTTAACTACGTGAAATGTTTGCTTTAAACGATCCACGTATAGACGGTAGGATCAAATTAAACACCAAAATTGGATTAACATTTTGTATTTAAAATAATCTTAACTAATACTAAATTTTTTGTGTAAACAACGAAGGTAGCTATTCACCTCGTTCAAATTTTGCCACATAAATTATCATGTCTCTTGGGAATAGAATCAGGGTGGAGAGGCAATTAAGCCCCCAGCAATCACTTCAGCTATTGTTTCTTGAATTTTTTTCACTCTTTTTAATTTTATAAATTTTTTAATTGGTCTTATTCACACTTGTATAGATTTAAGAAATGTATGTGTAATTATTTTCATTATCAATCATTATTATTAAGGAAATGAAGGTGAGGATTTAATTTCTACATAATATTTTAAAATAATTTTATTTTTATACACTAATTAAAAAGTTGAGATTTATTTACCAATTACATAATATTCTAAAATAATTTTATTATTATACACTAATTAAAAAGTTGAGATTTATTTAATTAAAAAGTTGAGATTTATGTAGTTATGTTTTTTTTATCTTTTAATTATATTGATTAATTAAAAAAATGTCATATAAATAAGTGTCATATGAAGTGATTTTTGACTATGTAGTATTGGTTATGTTTTTTGACCTTTTAATTATATTGATTAATTAAAAAAATGTCATATAATAAGTGTTATACCAGGTGATTTTTGGCCATGTGGTATTGATAAGCCATGGTATTGGCCCATGATGTCTCTTTACAAATTAAGAATCTTCATAGTAAAGTAAAGTAAATCTCATTAAAATTCTTGTTTCATATTTTTTTAAAATGTCTACATATTAACACATGTTAATTTTTTAATAATTAATAATAATAATAATAATAATAATTTAAAATATAAAATTCTTGTTTCATATTTTTTTAAATTTCTACATATTAACCTATGTTAATTCTTTTAATAATTAATAAAATAATAATAATTTAAAATAAGTTATAATTTAGTAAAATTTTATGAATTTTTTAATCTTACCAATGTGAGATGTATTATGAAGCCAGTGTAGGAAGTGTTTTGATGTTTATTAATGATGATGCTAATAATGATGATGGTTAATGTCCACTAAATGTAATATGGCCTATCGCACATTAAGAAAATAAGCGATTAATTGTAATTATTAGAGATTAATTGTGATTTTTTAACGAAGCGTTCCTAGATTACTATATTGTTATTAAATTGATGCCTAGCATTTAATTTATATGTGATTTCCACCGAAAGACTTTGCTTAATTCATTATGGATTGCAGAAGCCTAAATACAGAAATTACTACCCTATACAGAAGGGCCACTGCTATTAAATTTCATCACTTTGAACGGACTCACATAAGGGTTTCCAAGTTGAAGACAAATATGGCTTTCTAAAACGATGTAGAGACTCTTTCCTTGTTCCACCGTTTGCTCAGATTAAGCACCCTCTTAATAATTCTAGTTACTTTTGTATTTTTCTTAATGCTAGCATGGCATTGGTTCGTTTGGAGATTGGCAGGGTGAGAAAGTTTTTGGATTTCATTTCTCGTGATTTGTTGTCTCTACATTTGGAACTTTCAAATGAGATCTCTGCTCCCCTTTGGTCAAGGATCGAGGCGTGCTCGACACTGAAATCTACTCATCTGGAAGAAATCTGGAAAGTAAAGCAATCCAAGAAGTTCAGTAAGCTCTCGGAGAAATCGATCTCGCAGCCTAATGAGTCTAGTTGCTTTCGTGGTCTTTCCAGAAGTAGAATTAATTCTAATCAAATCTCTGCTCTCTCATCTTGGGTTAACGATGTTTCTCACCCTTCCACCATCAAGGGTGAAGCTGGAACAGTCTCGTGTTTCGGCTATAATAACTTTGCAAATTCACTGGGTCAGATTCCCTCAAGTTTGTTGTCCATTAATTCTTCTTTGGTTTCTGTTGGTTTCGAAAATAGTGGAAGTGGTTCTATTAATAATATTTTTTATAATATTCAATTGAATAATAACAATAATAATTGGTTTAATAGTAATGATAATAATAGTGACTATATTTTCACTTCAGGTAGGAATAATAATAATAATAATGAGGTTAGTGACTCTGTTTTCAATTTTGATAATTGTAATAATATTAGGATAGGTAATAAGGCTCTAGGTTTGGATAATAATGTTTGTTCCAATTTTCTTTCCTCTTCTAGCAATAGGGTTGTCAATCTCTCTAGCTTTTCTTTTGATCCCCATGTCTTAATTCTTTTGGAGAAAGGTTTAAATTTCGTTCTTGCTCCTAGAAAGATCACAGTCCATGATATCATCTGTGACATTGAATATGGTATTAGAGACTTACCGAACATCACTAAAGATATCATTCATCAAGACTGTGTGGTTGTCCTTAGAAAGGCAAAGCTCCCCAAGAACAACATCAGCAAACCTGAGTTTGTTGCTCTCAAATCATTAAACAATAATAAGAATATTGTTGTTCTCAAATCCGACAAAGGTGGTGCTATGGTTATTCTTGATAAAGGTGATTACCATCGGAAGATGTTGGACCACCTCCATAATAGCAGAACTACTGGAAACTCAACAAGGATCCTTTGAAGAAGATTTCCAAAAATGTGGCTCTTGCTATAAAGGCTAGTAGCTCAATCAGCTCATTCAGTCATAAGTTTATAAAAAGTTTCCTCTTACCCCCATAATCTATGGCCTGCTAAAGATTCATAAGGAAGGAGCTCCTTTGAGACCCATTGTCAACACGATACGAGGGCCAACTTATCTTCTTGTTAAATATTTAGCCCAAAAGCTTAAGTCCCTTGTTGGCCATACAAAATCCTTCATCAAGGACTCTGCATCGTTTGTCAATGAGTTAAAGAGTTTCAAGCTTGATCCGGACTACAAGCTTGTGAGCTTTAATGTGGTCTCCCTCTATATTAATATCCCTATCAACGAGGCCATTGAAGTCATCAAGCGCATTACAGATCCTGATACAACTTATTTAGTTGGTATTTGTCTTACTTCTACTTTCTTTTCATTTGATGGGGAATTCTATGAGAAAACTTGTGGTGTCACCATGGGTTCCCCCCTCTCCCTTATGGTAGCTAATCTATTCATGGAGGATTTTGAATCAAAGGCCTTAGCTTCTTCTTGTCTTCTACCTAAGATGTGGAAGAGGTTTGTGGATGACACTTGTGCCATCTAGTCCCATGGTAAGGAAGAGTTGGAACTGTTTTTCCTCCATCTTAACAATCAATCTAGTTCCATAAAGTTCACCATGGAATTTGAAACTAATGGCAGCATGCCCTTCCTTGACGTCCTCCTCTCAAGGAATGATGATGACTCTTTTTCTCATCAGGTATTTCATAAGAAAAATCATACGGAACAATATCTTCATGCTAATTCTCATCATTTCCCAACTCAAAATCTTGGTGTTCTCAACACCTTAGCGACTAGAGCTTTAAGGGTTTCTGATGACAACCATCTCAATGAAGAGAAAGCACATCTCCTAAGTGTTTTCTTTAATAATGGGTATAGTAGACACCAATGTACTAAGGCTTTCCTTAGAGCTGAAAAAGGTCCTAGTGCTAAGAAAGATACCAAGGATCGATTTTGTGGTGTTCGTCTTCCTTTTATCCAAGGGACCACTGACAAGATTGCGAGGGTCCTAAGGAAGAATAAGGTGACTTCAAACTTTATGCCTTTAAATACGATCCAGAGCTCCCTTAGATCTGTAAAAGACCTAGTGGACCCAAGAATATGAAGGGTGTTTACGTTATCCCATGCTCTTGTGGGACTCCCTACATTGGTGAGACTGGTCGCTTGATTAATCAAAGGATTCGTGAGCATGGCGCTGACATCAAGCATGGTAGGACCCGCTCCTCTGCTTTGGCAAAGCATGCAGATAAATCTTAGCATCACATATACATTGAGGAGGCCTAAGTCATTACTAGGGTTAGTTATTTCGATCATCGTAAATTGAGGGAGGCCCAAGAAATTGAAAAAAGACCCAATAATTTGAATAGAGACGATGGTTGGAATATTAGTAGAAGTTGAGTCCTTGTCCTGTCCTCTTAGTTTTTTAGGTTTCTTTTTGGGATTTATTTTGTTTGTTTGTTTATCTATGTAGGTATTGATGTCTTTTTTATAGTATTTGTTGTTGATTTATTTTTCATTAGAGTTTATTTTCTTGATCCTTGTGTTTTCTTAAGTATTTTATCATCCTATTCATTCTTAACTCCTTTTAATAATTTTATTATTTGTTTAATGAGCCTCAACCCTATATTTTATTGTTGACCCTCTTTTATTTATTGATTACTTTTCTTTGAATATATATATATATATATATATATATATATATAATTTTTATTTATTTATTTTTATATATATTTCTTTTGACTTGTGTATATTTTTGTTTTATTTTATTTATTTTCCATTAATTATTTTTAATTTAGTTTATTTTATTTCCATTAATTATTTTTATTTATTAAATGATCTCGTCTCGATTAGGGTCTTGACTCTTTTTTATAAATTTTCACTCCCCTCTTTGTTTGGAGTTTGAATTTGATTTTTTGATTCTGATTAGTTGTTTTAATATTTTTTATATTATTTTTATTTTTATTTATTTATTTTTTTGATTATTTCCCAGTAATATTTTTTTTAATATTTGATTTTAATAAATTAATTTAAATATTATTTTTCAAAAACTAGCCATTTAATATAACCATTACTTATTAATATTTGTTTTTAATAAATTAATAAACTAATATCATAATTTAAATATTATTTTTCAAAAACTAGCCGTTTAATATAGCTGTTACTTAATAATATTTATTTTTAATATATTAATAAATTAATATCATAATTTAAATATTATTATTCAAATATAGCCGTTACTTGAAATTATGGTCTCTACATTGCTCTCTATTTAAGCCTTTGCCATGGTCTGCCTCTTTATCTTTATCTGGTCCTAATGATGAATCACACTTGTTGGTTTGAAACACATTGATAAACCACACTTGTTGGTTTGAAACACATTGGCCAAAAAATTTTCATATATAATTTCTACCAAAAAACTTGACTTAATATTTAACCTTTTCCATGAAAAGAAAAAAATTATAATTTTTTTCTTTATAATTAATAAATATTTTTATATATATTATTTTTTTTAAATTAAAAACAAAACATATATATATATATAGATTTTAAATTAAAAACAAGATTGTAATAACGACTCCTCTAGTTATTTTAATTAACTAATATGAATATTAAACTCAAATTAAAACCATTTTTCGTGATCACTTGAACAAACTCAATTAATAAATTAATATATTTTCTAACTCAATTAATAAATTAATGTATTTTCTTATTATATTACGTACATATTTATGTAAATAAATTATTTAAATTAATTTAAAAAAATAGAATTCTAATATAAATTAGATATAATTTTAGTAGAATAAACCCATTTTATAAATGGTTAAGCTAATTGTTTTAAGAGAGAGATGAAGTATTTTAATAAATATTATTAAATTTGTAATTTTAAATTATTAAATTTATATAATTCGAATATTTTATTTTTTATAATATTAAATTTATACTTACGTTTATATGTGTTTTTTATTGAAAATTGGGAGATTATTTTTTTTAATCTAAATTTTTATCTTTGGTTATAAATGAACGATTTTGGCATACTTTTACTATCTTTTTTATATCAAATTGATGAAATTTCAAAAATTAACTATTTCACATCTCTAAATCTTTGTTTATCTTTTTCAAATTTACATAATGTCATTATTAAATTACCATACAAATGATCAAATAACATTCTATATATTAACTAATTTTTTTTTTATCAAATTATTAAATAAGACAAAACTCAGAAATAATGGTTACATTAGTAAATTGATAGATTAGGTTGGTTAGTTGTTGGAATTTGTTGAGAGGTTTCTCAAGAAGCAATTCCTTCTTTGGAATATGTTGGATCTCACGATCACTATTTATGTGGCTTGTAATTTGGCTTTGATTGCATTATACTAATTATTTTTGTGTGTAATTTGTCCACCATGACTGCTCCTCCTAAGTAGAAATATGAGTGATATTTAAACAAATAAATAGTGCAGCAACATAAAATTAAAAACATGCATTAGACATCCATGAAAACACTGTAAATCTGGAACTGTTGAGCCATCTATTATAAAATCTAAGAGCTAGGTACAATATAAAATGGAATGGTGCACCTAGGCTTGTCTTAAGGACAAGCTTGACAAAACCCACGTGATGAAATCGCTAAGCTGAAGGCTGCCTAGTTGTTGCACCACTCTGCATTGCGCTCTCCGAGTAAACTACTGCCATGTTGAACTTCGACCTACTGGAATGTGCCCAAAAACTACCCAAAAAATTATATCCTTTCATTCCCAGAATCCTTGGACGAAACCCAGAAAAACCCAAAAGGGAATTTCTCTGGTTTTGACTTTGGATTTTCGGCCTCCTTGGAGCCTCTCCCTAGCTGCTGCTACCAAATTCGACTTGCAGGAAACAACCTGCAAATCCCTCTGAAAACACCACTAGAATTCTAGATTCACTTGTGCTAACTAACTCCTTGCTCCTCGGATGATTCTTGGCCAAGATGACTGCTCTCCCAAGCACCATGAATTCGCTGTCAGAGACCTCTACGCAATCCCTCTGCCCATAAAATCGTATTTTTGAAACACCTCTCTAGCTCGCTACAAAACCCAGAGAAAAAATCCTCAACCAACAACCTTCCCAACTCCCAGAACTCCCATCAAGCTATGGACCTCCTTGCTGGCTCTAACTCCTCCTGCGTGTTTCTGGCTACCTAGGAAATACACAGTCTCCTTCTCTGCGTGGCTGGATGAAGTGTGTGACTATGTTGAATCCTCTGAACTCCCTGTGGAACAACCTCCCTAGGGCTGGCATGGATGGTCCCCCAAAGAAGAGGTTGAATCTCCCGCTTGGAAGATTCGTGGCTAAACAACCGGTAGACTCGCTAAGCAGCAGAGTGTACAAAGATGAGTTTGTTTGTAAAATGATCAAGATGCTGCAAAATGAGAGCTCCTTCTCCTTTTATCACCTTGGGCCCCCTTAGCCTCATGTGGGCCCCTCCTTCCACCAATTCGATTCCCTCCAAGCTCATACAATGGCTAATTCGAATTACTCACGTGGGTGGACCCCACATTCCACTAGCTGCCAAAATAAAGTCGAATTCCCCTATAGTTCCTAAGTCTGCTTGTGGGCTCCTCCTCTTAACTCAAAAATGATGCTAGAAATGTGTAGCTGCACCCGGTGACTAATACATTTGAGAAGTGACATGACAGTCCTCCCCTCCCAAATGTTGCTTGCCCTCAAGCAACCTCAAAGCTAGGTGCTCCAATATGTGCTCACCTTCCGAGGTAGCATCCTCATCCGGCAAGTTCTTCCAATGTACCAAGAACTCCCTGATGATCCTTCTCCTCAGTCTCCTCTCCCTGCTCTCCAAAGTTACCTATGGTTCCAACACCAAATGGCCCTCATCATCCAACGTGGATAGATCAATTGATGTCGTCACCTGTTGTCCCAACACCTTTTCAGGCATGAGACATGAAACACATTATGGATTCTACTCCCCAGAGGTAGCTCCATCTCATAAGCCACCTCCCCAACCACCTAGTAACTCGGTAGGGTCCATAGAAGCGTGGTTGTAGCTTCTCGGCCCCCTTTTGTTTCAGTGTAGACTGTCTGTAAGGTTACAATCGAAGGTATACTAAGTCCCCCTCCTCAAAGTGCCTCTCTATCCTGTGTCAACCTGCATACAGTTTTTGTTTATTTTGGGTTGTCCCTAAATTATCCTTGAGAGCCTTGAGGATATCGTGGCTCTCTTGGACCCAGTCTTTGGCCTTTGGGGCCTGACTATCTCCAAAAAAAATATCAACAAAAGTCAGTGCAACATATCCATAGTGGGCACGAAAAGGAGTCATACCGATAGACATGTGGTGTGTGGTGTTGTAGCAGTACTCGCCCAAGTGCAACCACCGAATCCACGTCCTGTGCTAACCTGTCACATAGTTCCTCAGGTACCCCTCCAACCACTAGTTGACCCTCTCCGTCTGGTCATCCATCTGAGGGTGGTAACTGGTGCTAGGAGTGAGCTCCGTCCTGACCAACCTAAAGAGCTCTTGCCAAAAGCCACCCATGAATCTATTGTCTTTGTCGTTCACAATGTTCTTGGGGAGCCCATGGAGCCTAAAAACCTCCTGGAAGAACAACTCGACAACTTGTTCAGTCATATACCTAGTGGGAATGGCGAAGAAATGGGCAAATAGTTTCGCATTTCCCCTCCGGAATGGGAAGTGGCTATAGTAGCCCTACAGGGTGAGTTAGCTCCCCCTTGTTCCGCTGGCAGGCCTTACACTCCCGTAGGTGCTGCAGCACGTCCTCCTTGAGGCTCTTCCACGTGAACCTCTCTCGAATAGCCATGTAAGTCTTTTGGAACCCTTGGTGTCCAGACAATGGTGAATCGTGAGTTGCTTAGAGTATCCTCTCCCTCAACTATGAGTTGGGCACCAAGTAAATGCGCCCCTTGTAATAGATGACCTCATCCATCACACGGTAACGCTCATCTGCATGTGTCCCCTCTAGTACCTCGCATGCCCTCCTATCCTTGGAGTACTCCACAAACAACTGAGCTTTCCAATCCCGGAAAATGCTCATGAGAGATAACATTATTGGTCTCTTGGATAGAGCATCGGCCACCACATTATGCTTTCCTCGCACATACTCAATGTCAAAATCATAGGCCTACACCTTGCTGACCCATCTCTGTTGCCTTGCATTGAGGCCCTGCTGCCCAATGAAATGTTAAAGACTGTTGTGATCAATCTTCACTCAGAGCCGGTTGCCCACCAAGTACTGGCGGAACTTGGCCAATGCAAGCATAATGGCCAGCATCTCCTTGTCATATATGGAATATGACAGCTCATGCAGTAGGAACTTCCAACTCTTGAAAGCTATGGGATGCCCCTCCTGTGACAACGCGACTCCAACTCCTACCCCTGATGCATCACACTCCACCGTGAATGGCTGGGAAAAGTCTAGGAGTGCCAAAATAGGGAAACTACTCATCACCTCCTTGAGGCGATCAAAGGCGACCTGTGCTCCATCAGTCCATGCGAAGGCCCCCTTCTTGGTCAATTCGGTCAAAGGTGCTGCTAGCTGCAAGAACCCAAAGAACCCAAGAAGCCTCTCAACATAGTCACATCTCCTGTAGTAAGTGCAAATACCCAAGAAACCTCTCAACATAGTCACATCTCGGGGTACTGGCCAATCCCAGATGGCCCGAATCTTCTCCTCGTGCACTTTCACCCCATCTGCTCCAATGATATGCCTAAGATAAAGCATCTCTGTCAATCCAAACTCGCACTTGGAGAGCTTAGCATAGAACTGTTGCTCCTCCAAAATGCGCAATACCTCTTCTAAGTGTTGTAGGTGCTCCTCCCACGTTCAGCTATAGATCAGGATGTCATCGAAGAACACCAGCACGAACCTCCTCAGTTGTCCCTGAAAGATATGGTTCATGCAAGACTGGAATGTGGCTGGAGCGTTGGTCAACCCAAATGGCATGACCAGAAACTCAAAGTGCTCATAGTGGCACCGAAAAGCTATCTTCGAGATGTCCTTCTCCCGTACTCTGATATCGTGGTACCCTGAACACAGATCAATCTTAGAGAAGTACTTGGCTCCTCTAAGCTCATCCATCAGCTCATCAATGTGGGGAATGGGGTACCGGCTTTTAAGAGCCTTCCAGTTATGGGTTCGGTAATCAATACACATTCGAAGGGTTCCATCCTTCTTCTTCACCAGTGCTACTGAAGAAGCGAAAGGACTAGAACTTGGCCTGATATGGCCCAATGCCAACAACTCCTAGATGGCCTTCTCGATCTCGTCCTTATAGGATTTAGGGTGCTTGTAAGGAGTAGTGATAACTTCCTGTATACCCAGCTCCAGCTCAATGGTGTGCTCAAATCCTCTATCTGGTGGTTTCCCTAGTGGAATGTCCTCGAACACTACTGCATACCTGTCCAGTAAACCCTGTATGTCTACTTGTGGTGGCTGCGCCTGTCCCCCGACCTCTAAGATCCTTAACTCGACTGCCCATGCAATGTCCCCATGCCGAAGATCTGCCTCCATCATGTGGGCTGAAACTGTCTAAGGCGGTTAAGACTGCATGCCTCTCAAGACCACCAGTTTTCCATCTGGCCCAATGAAATCCATCTCAGGTTTCCTCCAGTCTGTCGTGACTCACCCAAGGGAATACAACCACTGGACATCGACCATAATGAAGTGGTATGTCATCGAGTAGTTCCCCATAACTACTATTAAGGAGGGCACATATCTGGTACACTGGATAGTACGGTCACCTAACACTAGGACTGAGAACCCCTCAAAATCTGTTGTGGTGAGGCCCCTCCTCTGGACCAGCTGTGCATCTATGAAATTGTGGGTAGCCCCACTGTCCACCAGCACCGACACCCTCCGTCCTTGTACAATGCCTCTGATCCTAAGTGTCAAAAACTTAGGAATCCCGCATAAAGAAGCAAGGACTCCTCCTGATGGGGCAAGAGATGCCCCTCCCTATGGAGGTGGTGGTGGTGGCCCTCTGTTTTCTAGACTCTCTCCATCTATCCCACCACAATCCTGCTCCACCTCATCCTCCTGGTCACGGTCAGAAAAGACCTCAATGTAATGCGCTCTACCTGCAGTGCACCTATGGCCATGTGCCCAGGGCTCTCTGCATGTGAAGCACAGCTTCCTCCTTTGGAGGTCCTTCCGTGTCTCCTCATCTAACTGCACCCTCCCCTGTGTCGTCCTCGATGGTGGGGGTCTAGTTTCATGCCCCTTCTGTGGAAAAGGGGTCTGTGTAGGAAATGACACTCTGGTCTTGGGGATGGCCCCCTATAAATCTCTGGCACACACAACTGCTTCCTGCAGCGTGGAGGGTCTGCATGACTTCACCAATCCACCCAGGGGCTCAAGAAAGCCCTCAATGAAGGTGTATACCCTCCTTGCCTCAGACATATCTAGGACCATCACTAACACATGCAGAAAATCTGAGAAGTACTACTCTGGGTTGCCTGTCTGGCGCAGTTGTGTCATCTCCCTGAAAGATGCCTTCGGATCCCTCTGATCAAATCGCTCCACCACCCTTCGGGTGAAGTCCTCATAAGAAACTATCTAGGCATGCCCCAAAGTGGTCAAGCCGTGAAACCACCAGTCATGGGATTCCCCCTCCAAGTGCAGTGCTGCCATCTTAATGGCTTCCTGCTCCATTATCCGGTTGAGTTGAAAGTATGTGTCCATCTTTTCAACCCAAGCCTTGGATGTGCACTTGGCAATGCCATCAAATGTAGGGAAATGCATCCTCCCTATAGTTCTCTATAGGTCATAGTTTTAGGTCCCTTGTCCTCTGTACCACTTGTTCCTCTCACTCTGTTTGAGCTTGCAGTAATCTCTGAAGGAGAGGGATTCTTTGAATTCTTTGTCCATCTCCTACCACTCTCTGAAGTAATCCCCCATTTGAGGAGTGTCTTCTTCCCTTGCTGGTTGGATTTGTGCCACTAGCACGAAAGAAAGTAGTGTAGCCATAGTCGGCACACTAATTGAAGAGTGTTGCGCCGCTGGTGAAGGGTGATCGAAAGGCTGAGAGGCCCCGGAAGTTTCTCCACATAGAAACCCTCTAGGCATGGCCCTATCCCTGTTCTGTGACTTGATCTCCTCCAGCATGTCTTTCTGCCCCTTAGCCAAATCACTTAAGGCCCCCAGGAGGCTATCGAAAGCCATCTCCTCCCTACTCTTGGGCTCTGCCATTTCCTCCTCTCTAACCACTGCTTTCCCTATTTCCTCCGTATTTGGCATAATTTCTAATCCCCGTTCTCTACTCATGTACCTTTTCCTTCGGTAGGTGATGTTCTGTTGGTCCCCTTCTCTCATAGGAAACAAAACCCACAGATGAGCCAAGAACTAGGCTCTAATACCATTGTAATGTTCCTAAGTAGGAATATGAGTGATATTTAAACAAATAAATAGTGCAGTAGCATAAAATTAAAAACATGCATTAGACCTCCATGAAAACATTACAAATCTGGAACTGTTGAGCCATATATTATAACATCTGAGAGCTAGGTACAATATAAAATGGAATGGTGCACCTAGGCTTGTCTCAAGGACAAGCTTGACAAAACCCAGGTGATGAAATAAATGAGCTGAAGGAAACCCAGTTGTTGCACCACTTTGCACTGCGTTATCCCAATAAACTACTTCCCTGTTGAACTTTGACCTACTGGAATGTGCCCAAAAACTTCCTAGAAAATTATATCCTTTCAGCCCTGGACTCCTTAGACAAAACCCAGAAAAACCCAAAAGGGAATTTCTTTGGTTTTGACTTTGGATTTTCAGTCTCCTTGGAGCCTCTCCCTAGCTGCTACTGCCAAATTTGACTTGCAGGAAAGAACCTAGAAATCCCTCTTAAAACGCCACTAGAATGTTGGATTCACCTATGTTAAGTGACTCCTTTCTCCCCAGATGATTCTCGGCCAAGATGACTGCTCTCCCAAGCACCAAGAATTTGCTGCCAGAGGGCTCTACAGAATCCCCCTATCTAGAAAATCGTACTGCTAAAACACCTTTCTAGCTGGCTGAAAACCCCAGCAAAAATGTCCTCAACCAATAGCCTTCCCAACTCCCGGAACTCCCAGCAAGCTATGGACCTCCTTGCTAGCTCTAACTCCTCCTGCGTATTTCTGGATGCCCAGAAATACGCAGTCTCCTTCTCTGCGTGTCTGGATAAAGTGTGTGACTATGTTGAATCCTCTAAACTCCCTATGGAATGGCCTCCCTAGGGTGGGCACAGATGGTCCCTCAAAGAAGAGATTGAATCTCCCACTTGGAAGATTTGTGGCTAAACAACTGGTAGACTCGCTAAGCAGCAGAGCGTACAAAGATGAGTTTGTTTGTAAAATGATCAAGATGCTACAAAATGAGATCTCCCTCTCCTTTTATCACCTTGGGCCCCCTTAGCCTCATGTGGGCCCTTCCTTCCACTAATTCGATTCCCTCCAAGCTCATGCAATGACCAAGTTCGAATTACTCATGTGGGTGGCCCCCACATTCCACTAGCTACCAAACTAAAGTCGAATTCCCCTATAGTTCCTAAGTTTGCATGTGGGGTCCTCCTCCTAAGCCAAAAATGATGTCTAAAATGTGTAGCTTCACTTGGTGACTAATACATTTGACAAGGGACATGACGTTTTCAGCCTGTTTTGGCCTGATTCCCTTAGGGGAAGATGAGGAAAATGTGAGAGATTTAAGAGTAATTATACTATGTACATATGTTTGTAGTAAAGTGTGAAGAGTATATTGTTTTTCAGCGTGTCAAATGCACAGTTCACTAGATCGCCTGTCTGCCTTCTTGTCTCTTATATTCACGCCTATCTGTTCACTTTAATTACCCTAACTTCCTTTGCACTGTGTGAGTTACTGCAGGCTGTGTAAAGTGCTTGTAATTGTGTGTCATGTTAAGCTGAATAAGATCAACGTGTGTCTAACAAGTGGACCGAGAAACAATGTGCAAAGTTGAGTAGTGGAGAAAGCAATATCGAAGGCCTGATTTGTGAGTTCTGCAGTGCACTGATGGAATCGAAGATGGCACCGAGATGGGAATTGTCTTTTCCATTGGAGCCTTCTTCAAAACACCAATTTCTTTGTGCCATCACATCCAACTGATGGTCATCGGGGTCTTATTCTAGTTTGACCCAAGCAGAACCAACAGTTGATCCATAAGTGGATCTAACAGTAATAATTTATATTTAAGCAACGGGTTTGAACAAAAAAGAAAGTTTCAAAATCTATTGACTCTAATCGTTGTGGGAGAGCTCTTTTTCAAAAGTAGGGGTGTTTGCTTACTCATTCAACCGACTGTGTCTCTCATTCAAGGACCTCTGGTGAAAACTTCCTCTATTATATTCCATGTCGGCCTATATTCATCGCCCAGGCGAGGGTCAACCAGCTTCTGGATGCTTCTACATTCAAGCAAAGGTTTTGCCTGCATTGATTCTATACGTTATGCAATAACCCACAGTTGAGTCTCTTCTTATGTTGGCAAAAATGCAAACCAAGGCAGAGTTGGAAGCCCGGATATATAAATAATTACACAACCATGCTACTCGCACAAATACAAACAATCTATCACCGATAAGCAAGAATCACATACCTATACCCACATGACTAAGCTTTGTTGAGAAGAGTCAATTGGAAGTTGACCAGTAATGAGCTCCAGCAGAAGTACACCAAATGCGAAAACATATGTTTTCTCATCAACAATCCCATGCATGTGAAGAGCATGGTGAACTTAAGAAGGGGACAATGGCTTCACAACAAGGTGATTGTGGCCGACAAATTGGCTGTTGCTCTACTGATTATGGTCAATCCCCACCCTAAAAACATGAAATGAAATTGATCAATTCGATAATTAGCAATCCATGATAAACAAATAAATAGGCAGCGTTTAGTGCTAGTATGTGGCTGAGATGCGTGCAATGTGGCTTGAGTTATTGATTTTGTTATTGTGAGATGTGTGTAGTTTTCATCTTATTGGCAAAAGAGCATAACCAATTGATGAACAATGAAATATAATTAAATTAGTGGTTTTCTTCATTCTTTGGTGCTGAGAGAAAGCATCGCTAAGTTAATTGTGTGAATATGTTAAATACTGATGAATTTTGTTGTGCTTCAGGCTTCAAGAGCGTCAGTTATAGGTTATTTAATGAGATCTCTGTGTGTAGAAAGGTCAAATGCATAATTGACTGTTGGATACAGTCCAGTATCGAGATTGTCTTTCAGGAGATCGAGAAACGTCAATTATACAAAGTTCATCAAAGATGGTTAGAGGCGATTATGTCTTAAATGAGTTTAATGGGAAGCTCAAATATTATGGTGGTGAAAAGAGCATTGTCCAGGCGACTTCAGAGTGGGGATAAGTGCGACTAATATGACATCTAAGTTATAATTTATCATTTTTTATATTAATCTTTATAATGATGTAAATATAAACATTAAAAAAAACACTTAAAAATAATACTTACACTAATAAAATAATAAATTAAATTAATTGATTATTGAAATAACAAATAAAATCCATATATTAAACAATAAAATTAGTTTAATCATTTTAAAAATTACAATTCAAATAACCCAACAAAAACATTACTAACAGAAAGAAAGAAAAAAAGAAAAAGAGCAAATGAGAAAACCGAAAAGTGATCTAAATACCTCAAAACCTCTAAGTTTTTAACGTAGATTTCAAAACATCACAATCTTTAAAATAAAAAAGCAAAATGGAAACGACAAAACCAAAAATACCTGAGACTTTTTAACGGATTTTTATGGAGAGTATGGTATGTTGATTGACAAATGACATGCAAGGAATCTCATAAAAAGGGGTGTGTTGACTCAGGGTTTGCATTTCATTATAGTATTCAATGATGTGGATTGACATATGCAATTTATTGCCATCCTTATTTATATGTCTATTCGGCCTTGAGAATCTTTATAACTTAGTGGTATGTTTGACTACTATAGTTTACCACACATTATACTCCATAATAAGGAAGGACATCTTGAATTTCTATGTTGAACTTGGTCTTGACTTGCATGCAGTGGGATGTGGAAATTAGTTTAATTAATTTTTTTAAATGCGGTGGATTATAGTGTTATTTATTTATTATTATTGAAAATAATATTTATATAATATTAGTTTAGATTTATTAATTTTAAATTTATAGAGAGGTATTTAATCTTTTTTTATTTTAAAAGAAGTTTGTATCTCAAAAGATTTGCTCTCTTTTCATAGATCCAGAGTTAGAATGAATCTACACTGGTCAATTAAAACTTAGCTATTATTTCACTTTTTAAAAATATAATGTCACATATACCCATATTGCGAAAAAAAAAAAATTAAACATAGTTTGAACATTGTTTAATTTGCAAATTTTCAAAAAAATTATAAGTTATGCTTAACCAACAAACTAACACATTTATACATATATTAATACATGCACATGAAGAAAACCTAGCTATTGACATACAATAACTTATACATCTTCCTCATATTGGGCTATTGATATAAGCCTAACTATTATTTCATTTTTTTAAAATATCTTGTCATATATCATGTGTTGTAAAAAAATAATTTTAAACATTTTTTGAATGTTGTTTAACTTGCAAATTTTGAAATAATTTATAGATTATACATGACCAACAAACTAACAGAAATGTTCACAAATATATTAATAAATGCATAAGATGTTAGGTTTTTTGTTAATAGTTTTTGTTAAGTTTACATTAATAAGAATTTCAGATCGGAGGCTTCTATAATTCATGTTTAAGGCAATAACCCTCCCCCACGTATTTTGAACCCCTACTAAGGTTCATCATTAGGAAAATGATGGATAACAAGATCAAAAGATCACATAATTATAGTAGAGATGCAATGGTAAACTCCAAATGATCAAGAAAATAAAAATCATTAAAAAATAAACATCAAATCAAAGTTGTTATTATTATTAATATTTTAGGTCAAATAATAAATGTATACCAAAGATATTTCATAATGAAACTATAAAAATAATATTGAAGAGATTATAAAATATAAATAAATATGTTTAATATAATAAGAAATTATATAATAATTATTTTAGGTGTAGTCTAATTTATAAACGAAGTGACCTTTTTCACTATGGTTAATTTTAATCAAAATTTGATAGAGAAATTTAAAAACTTGAGTTTAAATTGTTTAATCTGAACAATTCTAGTGCCCTAGGGTTCTTCAGGGTGTTGAATCCATTTATACATTCAAAAATGTATTTTGAATAACAAAAAATCTTGAAATTGTATTATTGGATTTTGGTGAATTGCGGTGAAAAAAACTATTTCATGTATAAGTTACACTACACCATTATTTTATTCAGTAAATATTATTAAATTTAAAAGAAACTATGAAAAGAAGTTACCAGAATTATTAAACTATTACATATAAAAAGGAAGAAAGAGAAAGATAAATATATAAAATTGTTTTGTGTTTTTTTAAATATATTTTTACAATTAAATAAAACAAATGTGGAAGTTAAATATGTTGATGATGATATTTAATATTATATCTAAAATTTATAAATTAAAATTAATAATAAATTTTTTTAATTATTATTTATTAATTATATTTTATAAATTTTAAAATATTAATATATAATTATTAAGTTGAGTTTTTTAAATTTAGATTGTATTTGAATTTTCAAAATTTTAAAATAGAAGTCCATTGGGTCTTGGATATATGGTGATTAGGTGCTCTGTTAAGGCACTCCTTGAGTGAAGTCACCAATTCAATTCTTTGATTAGGGTGATATATTGGACATGATGAAGATGTAGTCCTTCCAAGTTTACTATATATATATATATATATATATATAGAGAGAGAGAGAGAGAGAGAGAGAGAGAGAGAGAGATGTTTTTGTAAGACAAATAATGCCATAGTCTAAACAGGTTGCTTTTTTGCCTTGAAAATCATGGAAATTCTGGCAAAATTTTGATACAATCCTGTATGGATTTTTGCAAATCCAAGTCAAACTTCAAGGTTTTGGGTGCCCCAGAAGTTTTTGATGGTGTTGAATACATTTCCACCATCAAAAACATGATTCAAACACTGTTATTGCAAGATTTTTTGAATTTGTTTTGCCCAGATTCTAGCCACTTTTCCTGCCCGCGCAATTCCTCTGCTTCAATAGACACTTCCAATAAAAATGTGAACTTTGACTACAACATACTGAAAATGATAACCTTTTTTTCAAATGAAAAAAACAACTTACGAAAATGATAACTTAATTTTAAGGGATAAATGTAAGAAACCTGGAATCTTTATTCTTAGAAAATTTTGATTTATAAAAAATATATATATATATATATATATGAGTGTATATTTTTTTTAAATAGTATAATTTAAATCATTAATTTTTAAAAAAGACTAAGAATATTTTTTTTTAATTTATAAAAAAATAAATTAATAATAATTATTTTTTTATAAGCTTGGGAGGACTACATCTTCATCATGTACAATATATCACTTTTATCAGGGAAGGGAATTGCAGGGGTGACTTCACATCATGGAGCGCTTTCACCTGATCACTGTCTATCCAAGACCTGGTGGACAAGTTAATAATATTATTGTTAAAGAAGAAACCTTTCCATTTTTTTATGAAATTTTACTGAGTGTGAAGCTTTTTGTAAGAGCTTATGGCAATTAAAAAAGAAAAGACAAAAAAAAAGATGAAAACTATTTTCTCTCCAACTATACCTAATTATTCATCATTTATGATATTTTTTTGCACATAAATAGAAGAGTAGAAAGACAATCAATTACAATACTTAAAAGATGGATGATATTTAAATATTAAAAAAAAATCTTTAAAATTATGATTAAATGAAGTATAAGGAAAATAATTAATAATATTATTATTAAGGAGGATACTAAGTCATTAAATCTACATTATTTAATTATTATTAGGAAAAAAACACTGGGATATTAAATATTGTTATTTAAAAGAGAAATAAAAGGAGATAAAGTTATTAAATATTATGTTAAATAACTGAAAAATATATATAACTTAATTATTTATTAATAGTTATTAAGAAAGTTATAATAATTTTTTTAGATAAAATAGAAAGAATAATTTATTTTTTGCTGTTCAAATAGCTTTTATTATATTATCATGAAAATACAAAGTACAAAATGAGTCTCAACAACTCTCCCGACTTCACTCCGACCAGATTTGTTAGCTAGAAGAGTCGGAGTATGCAAAAGATTTTTCCAGTGTAGTTTTATTTCCAAAGGGCTAGATAGTCATACATGCCAAAAGAGAGACAAAATTAAAAGACATCATGTGGACAACATATCAGGGAGGTGGCTAAGGAGGGTGCAAAGGAGGCACTGCTAGTAGGCCGAAGCACTCATGCATGTGGAAATCAATGTGTTCTACTCTGGCCTCCAATTCATGCAGGTGGTCGTTAGTTCGTCGTTGGCTCCTGCATAAGTTGGCCAACTGCTCTAGAATCTCATTCTAACTAAACTGGATGTCGTTCATATATGCCACTAGCTCGTTCTTGTCCTCATATCTATGCTCCTTAAGGATGTCTAGGTTGGTCTGGATTCCTCTCAATTTCTCAGCTAGTGATTCTAAGGTGACCACCAAGTCCACGCGTCTCAGGGAATGACCCTAGACATGGGCTATTTCCCCCTCTTTCTCTACACTTGTTGAGTCTGTAGTAGACAAATTGTCATTGACTGCTCTATGTTGCATACCCCTACTGATAGCCTCCTTTGCAGGGTTGACCTTTTTTCCGAGGCATATCTATATACACACTAGTATCCCAGACCTAAAACATAAATTCGTCGCCAACCCCCACGATGACACCACCCACAAGAATCTAGAACAGAGACCCGCATACCAGACTGAGAGGAAGAAATACTAACTCTAATGCTTAATAGACCCCACGATAATCAGGGGTGGTAGAATTCTTGACCAACCTTGGGTTGGTCTCCCAAACAATGAGAAGGATTATAAACCTTGAAAATCTTGCCCACCCCAACGAAAATTCCCTGACATACAACACTTTGCAACCAATTAGGCACCAATTAGACTTGGCTTTAACGCTGAGACAACACACACCAAGACCCAAATTTAGGGTGGGTCTGGATTGAAGGCCCCTCTGACCAGTAAACAGTAGAAAGGAAATAGACCCCAGGGACAGAGAGACTTTCCCACCCAAAAACCCTAGGACACACAACCTCCACCGAAGCCTAGAGAGATGAGAGAATAAACCTATGACATACAAAACCCACAGGGTTGGCCACAATCCGAGAACCCAATTCCCCAAGCACAAAAATCCCCATAACTACAACCAATCTCTTAACACCACAAAAACAAGGGACTTATAACAAATCCATAGCCAGAAAGGAAAGAGTACCTGAATGCCAAAGAATGACATATAGGACATGAACCTGCACTACTGACAGGATTCATTGCTTACAGTCACAGAGCTGAGCCTGAGAAGGAGGCCTACTAAGAAAACCAAGTAAGATCGGGGTCCCAGATAAATGCTTGGGAGTCGACCGGAACACAAGCTCCTGCATAAAATTCCTCTATTGTTCTTCACCACCCATTCAACTCACAGAGCTAGCCCTCTTGAAAACCATTGTTTGAACTTGCCACCCTACACCCACTGTTCATCTCCCAATTTGCATCATAACAATACCCACCGCCTCTAGAGACTTCGGAGGTCGAATATCATGTTGATAAATGCCCATTAAAATGAAGAGAATGCTTGCCACATGCAAGATGGGGGAAGCCCCAAGGCCATTTGGTCCATTGATTGTTCACCCCATTAGGGCAGAAAGAATAATTTTAAGTAAAAGGAAAAAAAAATTATATTAATAGAGAAAAAAAATTAAAACAAAATTGAAAGATAAAATTAAAAAATGAAAACTTGATTTTTTTATTTTGAGGAAAAATCACAATTTTATTCAAAGAACAAAATTACATTTTTGTAGATGCTAAAAATCATTCGATCATAGTATCCAAAGCCTCATGTCCAAGAAAAAAAACTATAAAGAGAAACACAAAAAGAAAATAATAAATACATTTGAGAGCTAAATGTGAGGGCACTCGGCTACCCTTCTCTCCCCCTTTTTTTCTCCACTGTTCGCCAAACACCATCGTTGGGAGTGGAAATTACAATAGGAAATAGATTCTCTTCTACATTCACAAGGAATTTTTTATCTGAGTCTGAACTCTCTGATGCATGGATTCTTTTAATGCCGCCTGCCTCTTTTTGACGGGGAATCTTCTCATTTTGCTACATTTGAATTTTGGTTTATGTTGCTTTAATACTTTTCGAGCTTTGAACCATTGTTCCTGCCTGCTCAACTTCTCCTTCCACTAATATTTCTTGTGGTTTTTTATCAACAATACTTGTATAGTTCTCCATATTTTCTTCATCCTCTACTTTAGAGAGATGTTGTTATGAGAACTACCATCCCTTTGGCCTTTGGGCATGTTTCTTTTTTCTTTTTGGCTCTTTCTTTGCCTAAGGACATGTGTTTTGTAGATGTCTTGTTTGAAGACAAATATGACATCTAAATGTCATGTTTCCAAGATCTAAAGGTTGGGTCCACTTAAATTTGTTATGAACCAGAAGTATGTGATTAGGTAAACCTTTACTAAGGTCTACCTCTACATAGATCATGGAAAAAGTAAAAATTCCTTTTATGGCTCTATCCAAATCCAACTTTATAAACTTCCCCAAAGTATTTCCAATTCCTTCTAATACTTTGTGATGCCAAAAATGGAGGGGGAGATAATGTAATCTAACCCAAACTGACATTTTGGAAACCACCATGGTATTGGCATAAAAACTTGGGAACCATGGGGTCATAAAGAGGCTTGCACTACCCCAAAACCATGGACACTCTTTTAAGGAAAATGTGTATCCTTCAATGTATAAAATTTTACAACGAAAAAACCCCTGGAACATAAATGAATATCACAATTTGCAGTTCGAGAAGAGAAAACCCACTAATGTAGATCGTATGACTCAGTCCACAAGCCATTAAATCTACATATAACTGCTCGGCAATGAAAACTGATGTAAAGTGCATTAACCTAAAGAAGGTTAACTATCATAGTCGGTACCTGATTCATCTGTTCCATGATGTAGGAACCAAGAATATTGGGGATTTTATCAGATTTATTTTGTGTCTCAACCTTTATTTTTATTGCATCCTTAAATGAGACTAGTCCTTTAATGTTACTGGTTCCAAGATAGTGACCTCGCAACCTCAGGTTTATGGTAATGGATGAATCTCATTTGATGCTATATTCTTGCCACTAAATGGCATATGGAAAAGCTCTCCCTACATAAATCAAACTTTGTAACAACAATGAGATTCCCAATCTATCCTATACATTCTATTTCATATCCCGCACCATATCCCCCACTCAAACCTTGATAATATTCTATTTCCCCTCTGGGTTTTTCATAAAAATTTGAAACATCACCCTCATGTCCAAAATTTAATGAGGAGCCTCTAGATCCAAGCCATGTTGACAACCCTCACTAACAGAGATTATAAAGTTCGGATCCCCCACCTTCAAATCCTCCAACCCAAAATCTCCAACACCAAATAGCGTGATCAAATGTAGATCCATAGATCTACATCAATGACATTTGGGGTGATGTGACTGCAAACTCTCCTATGTCAGGAAGCCATAACCTATAGAGGGATACAATGTTGATTGTAATCTAATATTTCAAAGCCAAGATCTATTGCAAGGAAAATAGACCCATCATTCAAAGCCCTTCTATCTGCTACAAACATTTTTGTACCACAAGATACAAGGAAATCATCAGAAGATGACAAATCTGGTATCTTAAGGCAGAGATCCATCGTGGGAGTGTAACCATCAAGGAAATAATTCGCAAGGGCCACGACTCGACTATCCACACAAAAATTTGGTTCCACCTCGTTGTGATCCAACCCCAACAAAAATATCTCTGAATATCCATACCCCTCTACCACCACCTAGCTAAATATAGGATCCTTCGGACGTAGATTTATGCAAGAACCAAGAACAAGCCAAAGCTTTGATAAGGTGCATTATGTAGTGCAGAAAACCCTAACATTCTTCTATGTCATCCTCGCTATGACCAGATTTAACCAAAACTTGATTAAAATAGAACCTTCAGTTAAAAGATGCTAACATACAATCTTACATTACGCCTATACATCTCTCCCATATTAGGATGTAGAGCGCTTCTCAGCATAATAAAGATAACCTATTTTATGAAACTTTTTGATAAAGAATTGAGAATTTATAAATATTTTGGTAATTTTATTTCATAATTATTATTAACCTAAGGTATAATTTTATATAAAAATATATAATATTAAATAAATCTCTCTATATGTACCATTTTTTATTAAAAATTTATCATATTATCAATTCGAAGAAAGAATAAATGAGAATTAATTGATTTGATTGTAGGGTCAATTTAAGAAAACTGATTGAATTTTAGCCTTGGAGGGATGAAGTGCAAGTGTAGGGTTTATTTTAATAATTTTTAAATGTCAATTATAATTATGCATATATAAATATTTATATATGTGGAAATATATATGTTTGGTACATAAAACCCTGATATGAAACTCTTTTGTTTCGGGCCAGCGCTATCGAATTGGAATAGGGTCAAATTGTTTTATGATAATATACATATATAAATGGTTGTTCGTGGGGTGGTTCTATACCTATATATGGCATATATGGTTTTAAAATTTTTAATCATATAATGCATGTTATATTAAAGTGATAAAAGGAGTGAAAGGCATATGTTAATACCTTGGATATAACAATTCATGGGGTGCATGAATATCACCCCATGAATATATTAGGTTTCGTATGCAAAAGTTAATGGTTTTAAATATATATAAAACAAAAGTTCATTTTATATGGAAACAAAATATATATATATATATATAACAAAAGGAAAGAGGGAATGTGAATTAAAGCGTGTATATATATATATATATATATATATATATATATATATATATATATATATATAAAGTGTTATTTGTATGGTGTTTAGGTATGTTTTATAAATTATCCGCAAGTGGATTATTACGACTTTTACGGTGTATATAAATTCTCCAGTGTATTTTTATAAGCTATATAGTGGATTTTATTCATAATTTAACGATTTTTAATGTTAACATAAGCATAAGCATGAGTAATGCAAACATAAGCATGAGCGGTCTAAGGTTGCAAACATAACCATGAGTAATGCTAAAACCGAATGTAATGGTCTTGGAATGGATTGACTAGAGGGCGGGGATTTCAAAGTCTTAAATTGAAAGTGCTCAACTGCAAAGATGATGATGAAAAGCTAATGAAGGAGCAACAACATATTAACAACCAAATTTTGTAGAGTTTCAACAAAATTCAAAGAAAATTGGGTCAACAAACTGAGTTTAGACTAACATATGAGCACAGTGTTAGAACTAGGGAGAGAGGCAATGGAAGTTCAAGGTATTCCATGGGTGTTGTTCATCAACACCATTACTCAACAAGGAGGACCAGTAAAAGGGCTTATTCTACATCTAAGTCTGGCAGCAGCCCTAGTGTGTCACTAGTTAGGAAGTCAAGTAGAAAATCAGACAGGGAAAATTTGCAAGGAGAGCTAAGGAAAATCAAACCTCCCACCTTTAATGGAGAGAATAAGAAATGAGAGGAGGTTGAAGTCTAGTTGCTGGAGATGAGAAAATACCTTCAACTATATAATTACTCTTCAAACTTGGAGGCCAGAGTTGCCATATATCATCTGAAGGGAAAAACCAATCTCTAGTGGGAGAAACTGAAGGCAGTTAAGCACGTGGACGAAAGGTGGGTCACTTGTAAATTTTAAAATTATTGCCAAAAGAAATATTTATGATAACGTTACTATAAGCAGAAAATGCAGTAGTTCTTCCATCTTCAACCAGGACACATGGCCATGGAAGAGTATGGTTGGAAATTTGTTGAAGTATTAAGGTATCTCCACTTTATTAAAGATGAAAATGTTAAAATACAAATATACATCAGTGGAATGCCATGTTTTTGTCCTGATAAGATGAATTATGACGAACCTAAAACCCTGAAGGCAAACATGAGGAAGGTAGAGCAACTATATGAGCAAAACAAAAATAGATTTGTTTTACACAAAACTTTGGGCAGTAAAAAGAAGAATTTTATGGAGCACAGAAAGAAGGGGTTTAAACCCTTACCATTTTAATTTAATTTTCAAGAAGGCTAGCAGACAACACCATCTTCTAATGAGCCAGAAGGGGGTTATCCTTCAAGTGGGAGCTTCAGCTTCCACCTATTAAATGTTAGGGTTGTAAAGGAGACCACCGGTACATAGATTGCCTTAATAAGGTAGGGAAGATGAGGATTGGGCACAACATGCAAGTGGCAGTGATTGTGAATGATGTGGGTAGGGGCATGCCAAAAATTTATGCAGCTTTGGATAATTGGCATGTGGAACATCAAGCACATATGATAAAGGTTGAAGGTGAGCTAAAAACCCATTCCATTATTATTTTAATTCATTATAGAGCTAGCCATAGTTCTATTAATGTGAATCGGGTCGAAAATTTTAATTTGAAGAAATTTAAACATTTCAAACCCTGTTTAATACAACTAGCTACATCTATGGAGAGAAAAATGACTAAATTGGTCAGAGAATGCCCAATTGACATGAATGGGCTAAGAACAACAATTGAATTGAATATAATTTTATTGGGTACATATGATTGTATAATTGGTATGCACTGGCTAGAGAAGCACCATGGAATCCTTGATTGCTACAAAGAAAAATTAATTGTATTGATGATGATGGACAATAGAAGCAGGGACAAGAAATTCTACATCGATATCCATCAGAGAGATATCAACCATGCAATTGAAAAATAATTTTAAGAAATGATGACGAATCCTTGCAACTCATTTGGAGGAATCAAATATGGACCAACAAATTAATATAGAAAATTACCTTGTGCTTCAGGAATTTGTTGATGTATTTGTAGAAATACCCGGATTACCTCCAAGGAGGGAGATTTATTTTTCTATTGACCTAATTCCATGAGTTGTTCCATTATCTAAGTCATCGTACATGACAGGTACTTTGGAACTTAAATAATTATAAATGTGGCTCGAGGAATTGTTAAAGAGGGGTTATATACGCTCCAGTGTATCACCGTGGGGTGCTCTGGTTATTTTTGTTAAAAAGAAAGATGGTACACTACAACTATGTATTGATTTTCGACAATTAAATAAGGTAACTATTAAAAATAAGTATCCATTGTTGAGAATCAATGATCTGTTTGACCAACTCCGAGGAGAAAAAATATTTTCTAAAATTGATTTAAGATCATGATATCACTAGCTGCAGATCAAATAATAAATTTCAGTAAAATTACATTTCAGACTCGTTATGGGCATTACGAGTTCATTGTAGTACCTTTCATATTATCTAATGTACTGGGAGTTTTCATGTGTTTAATGAAAGAGTCTTCAAGGAATATTTTGATAAATTTGTCACTGTTTTTCTTGATGACATTTTACTTTACTCTAAATATGAAGAGGAGCATCAACGACATTTAATTGGTTTTGCAGGCACTCAAGGAAAATCAGTTGTATGCTAAGTTGAGTAAATGCTCATTTTAATAAAGATATATCCATTACTTGGGTCACATTATTTCAGAGGTAAGAATAGCTATGGACCTAGAGAAAATTAAGGCTATCAGAGAATGGCCAACTCCAAAAAATGTTATAGAAGTTAGGCCTTTTATGGGTCTGATTGGGTATTACAGGAGATTCATCAAAGGGTTTGCCAAAATAGCATATCTAATTACGTCATTGTAGAAATGGGTGTAAATTTTGATTGGATACTTGAGTGTGGAGTGGATTTTCAACAATTAAAAGCTTCATTAACTAGAGCTCCAATATTAAAAATTGTCGATCCAAATGAGAATTTTCTGGTATGCATGGATAAATGCAAGGAAGGATTGGGCAGAGTGCTCATGCAAAATGGGCAAGTGATCTACTATGAATCTAGAAAATTAAAAGAGCATGAGAAGAATTATGCTACCCACGACTTGCAGCTTGCAGCTATTATTCACGCACTTAAAATGTGGAGGCATTATCTCATGGGCCAGATATTTGAATTACAGAATGATCATTGTGGGTTGCGACATTTATTTGAATAGCCAAATCTAAATGCATGGAAATTTAGGTGATTGGAATTGTTGACAGAATACGATTTAGAAATAAAATATATCAAGGGAAAATAAAATCGATTGGTTGATGCACTCAACTGAAGAGTGCACATTACGCATGCCACGCCAATCAACATTTATAAAACATATTCAATTGGAAGAATTTTACAGGCTGGTAACTTAGACTAGAAATATATGCATATCAAAAATAACCTACAACAAGGTATAGTGCAGCCAAAATACTAGGATTTTGAATTGGGCCAAGATGAGATCCTTTTGTATAAAGGAAAATATTATGTTCCAGATGTACCATCCTTAAAAGATTTAATTTTACAAGAAATGCACAAGGTACCATATGCTAGTCATCCAACGTACAAGAAAACTTTGACAACAATCAAGAATCAATTTTACTAGCGAAGTTTAAATATGGAAGTGGTCCAATTATATAGTCAGGTGTATGGAATTCCAGCGAGTTAAAGTCGAGCATAAACACCATGCTAGTTTACTTCAGCAAAATCCCATTCCTGAGTGGATGTGGGAGGTGGTATATCTGTTGATTTTATTACTAAGCTGCCTAGAAATGTGAAAGGACATGATTCTATAATGGTGGTAGTGAAAAATATTACGAAGTCTGCTCATTTATTCTAGTAAAATCAATGCATAAGGCAATGAATATTGTAGATATTTATATGTGGGAAATTGCTAGGCTTCATAGGTTGCCTAAGGAAATAATTTTAGATAGAGATCCAAAATTCACATCTAATTTTTCGATTGGTTTATTTAAAGGACTGGGTACCAATTTAAACTTCAGTACAACAAATCACACGAGTCAAATTGACAGATTGAGTGGGTAAATAAAATAATTTAATATGTGTTACAGATGTATGTGATGGATAAACCATCCAAATGGGAGGACTACCTCCATTTGGTGGAATTTTCATATAACAACATGTACCATGCATCATTAAAAATGAGCTTGTTTGAGGCTCTGTACAATAGAAAATGTAATACTTCGGTGAGTTGGAGTAAATCGGTGGAAAAAATTATGATGGGTCATGAATTGCTCAAATACATGGAAGAGAATATGGTTAAAATCAAATAAATTTGAAATGTACATAGGATAGGGAGAAAATTTATGCAGACAAGAACTGAACAAAAAAAGAATTTAGAGTGGGGGAACATGTATTTTTGAAAGTAAAAGTAAAGAAGAGATTGTTAAAATTGGGAAATTGTGCCAAGTTGGCAGCTAGATATTGTGGGCCATTTGAGATCCTAAAGACGATTGGCCCCATTGCATATATGCTTGAATTTCCTTCATATCTACATATTCATGATGTATTTCATATTTCATTGGTTAAGAAATATGTCCCTGTCACCAATCATATTATTGATTGGAAAAAATTTCAGTTGGAACCCGAGGGAGAATTCTAGGTTTAGCTAGTGAAAATCTTGGACAACAAGGTCAAGGTGCTCTCGAATCGAACCATAGACATGGTAAAGGTACAATGGACCATGCTCGGTCCCTGAGGATGTGACCTAGGATAAAAAACAAGTCATGAGGGTAGAATACCCTCACCTTTTTTACTAACATATTCTATATGGTTGGATATTTGTAAATACGGTGCACTAAGGACAATGCATAAAATAAAGGGGGGAGGAATGTAACACCCTCGACGATTTTGAAGATGTAAATATATGTATTTTTGATGTTAGGTCGTTGAGTCAGATACCCTTGAATCTCAGGTTGGTGAGTTAGATGTTTCATTATGTGGCTTGCGTACCATGTAGTTATTTTTAGACATGTTTTGGGGCCATCATGCATGACATTGAAATTTGTACATATTATGATATTAATAAATAAGTTTGGCTGCAAAGCCCACTCCACAGAAAGAGTATGGGGGACACAACTCCAAGGACAAGCAAATAGTCAAGTATTCTAGGTGAAAAGTGCACTTGGGGCCCATGTGGGTTCTAGAGGGTGTCGCACAACAAGTTAGGTTCATAAATACATAAAGAAGTGTAATTTTTTTTTACAAGGGGAATTTTCAATCAATAAATCATTCAGTTGGTTACTGATTAGTTAGTGAGTCCGGTGTGGACTCTAAGATTGATGGAGGTGCGATTATTCAGTTAACCATGTTAAACTAGATGCATCCTATTTATGATGTGTGAGCCCCTTTGCTATCTCAGGGAGCTTGGTGGCCTCAAGGGTTTATTGACCCATTTTATGGCTTGGTGGCCATGGAGTTCTAGTTGGGGAACTCGTTTCAGAGATAACAAGTGAGTCCTGGCGGGGCTTTGGCACCAGATGTGGAGTTAATTCAGTTTGGCTATTTGTACTTGGACGCTCGGACAACAACAGATCTCCTGGAGCTACGAGATGAGATTATCTTGGTCAACTGTAAGTTGCATTGGAAGGTGGGAACTACTAAGAGATTCAGGCTATGTCACCTGGGTGTCAGTTAGGGGGATGTGAGTCTGTGGTGTGAAAATGGGGTTGTTGTAGTTAGTTCCTTGAATAGGGTTTTGTATTGGTTTTGAAACTATTACCTATGGAATTTGTTATCCCAACTCGAGGGTGACCAGTGGTTGAGCTTATGAACCACCTAATCTAGACTTATGTAGGAATGCAAAAAAATATATATAAACATAAAAGTAGAGATGCAGTAGAAATAAAACTTCATTTCACTAATATCAAAGAACTGAAATATGCTTACATACAAAATGGAAATAAACTATCTCGGACGATGGTAGCTTATCTTCGAGAAAAGATGTGGTGGCTACATGCCTATGAACTATGTTACAATGAGGCCTAATGGCCTTTTTATCATTGAGAAACAATGAGAAACCCTAAACATCCAAAAACCTAACCTCAAGAGATGAAGCGCCAATAGCTTGTGGGCCTTGTTGGTGTAAGTTGGAATGTCAACTTCCTGGGGTCGTAACTTTGGCATACGACTTCCATTTGGCTATCATAATACCTTGTTTCGAAGATTTCGAAGAGGATGCAAAAAAAAACTAGTAAACTAGTTTGGCACTTTTCTAGTCCCTCTGTTTTCCTTAAAAACATCTTTTAGACCCTCAAAATGGCTTCGGAAGTTTAGGACCCGAAAACTGCCAAAAACAGTAAGTTTTGTTACAATTAAGGAAATTGAAAAGAAACAATGGTGGGGGTCCAAGTGGAATAGGAGGATGGCCACCAATATCCACCTGGATTAGTCCTCCCCCCTTAGGAAGCAATGGTCCCCATTGCATTGAGTGCCTCCATGAGATAGGGAAACTTCTGCTGAACTTGGTCCCCGTTGAGCCACTTGCCTTGGTGCAGGAGTTGGCAAACTTTGACAACCCGATATAATTGGATCTTTTGCTGGTGAGTGTTCTTGATCTGCATGTCCATGATACGATCAATTGTGGCTTGTTCCATGTAGTCTGGGTTTAGCTCTGTTGGTGTGAGTTGTTCTGCAATGTCTAACGTGTCCAGTAGTGGTGGAAAGTATGGTTGTAGCCAATCCACGTTGAATACTGGGTGCAGACCAAGGAACGGTGGAATTTTTAGCTTGAAGGAATATTCCCCTACAACCTTCGTGATGGTGTACAACCCATATTGAAGCAGGTGAAGCTTATGGTGGGGCCCAATGAGGCGCTCCTTCTGCAAATGTAACCAAACTTTGTCTCCCATCTGGAACTTGTGTGGCACTCGATTTTGATCATGATGTTGCTTGTACTTAGCATTAGCTTTGTCCAATATGTCATGGACCTACTGGTGGATGTGCTGAATGTGCTCAATGAAGCTGTTAGCCTAGTTAACTTCGAACTGGACATGAGCCAAATCTATTTGAGTAGTTGCAAATGGGATGGCCACATCAATGGGACATAGTGGCTAGAATCTGAACCCCACCTGAAAGGGGTTGTGGTCAGTTGAGCTATGGAGATATTTATTGTAGTTGTGTTAGACATAGGGGAGGCTTTCATCCCATGTGCATGGATGCTTCGAGTTGTACATGTGAAAAATTTGCATGATAATATTGTTGACAACCTCTATTTGGCCATCAGTTTGGGTGTGGAAGGCCTTAGACTTAGTGAGCTTGGTATCCAACATCAACCAGAGGCTTGAAAAAAATGTACTTAGGAACATGTTGTCTTGATTTGAGAGAATGGATTGTGGGATCCCAAAATGTACCCACACTCGTTCAAAGAAGATCTTACGAGTGGCTTCTTCTGTGATACTCTTCTTGTAGGCCACCAGAATGTCCATCTTAGAGAATCTATCGATGACCACGAACACGCAGTCATTTCCATGCTGAGTAGAAGGAAGGCTTGACATGTAATCCATGGAGATGGATTCCCAAGGCTGAGTAGGAGTAGGCAGAGGAGTATATAGGCTTTTCTTCTTAATTTTTGGTTTGGAAATGGCGCAGGAAGTGTAGGATCTGATGTACTTCCCAACATCCTATCAAAGGCTTGGTCAATAAAATTACTCTTGCATCACTGCCACTATTTTATCTACTTCGAAATGTCCAGCGTGCCTATTGTAGTGTGCCTCCAAGATCATCTTGGCACGATTGCTTGTAGGAACACAAAGGTTTCCCAAGTGGCATAACAATGTGCCCTGGAGGTGAAAATATGTAACTTGGTTGCCTTCCAAGAGCATCTGGTATGTGTTACTGAAATTGGTATCGCTCTTGTAAGAATGCGGCCACCCCAAAGTCTCGTGTCCATAAGAGTCAACACAGTGGTCAACGCCATAACCGGTGGTCGGTTGAGACAGTCTACAACATTATTGGCATTGTCCTTCTTATACTTGATGTTCAAATGGAACTGTTGTAGATATGTGGACCATTTCTAATGGTAATCGTTCTGCAACTTCCCTTGTGTCTCTATGAACTGTAGGGTTCGGTGGTCTATGTGGATGATCGTTTCCTTCCCTATAATGTAATTATTCCATTGTTGGTAGGCTTGCACAATAGAATACATCTCTTTGTCGTAAGTGGTATACTTTCTGACTCTATCTGAAAGTGACTCACTATGATATGCCACTGGATGCCCCTGCTAGGTAACAACTACACCAATAACATAGTTATAGGTGCCTGTCTCAACTTCAAATGGTTGTTGCAGGTCTGATAACATGAGCACTGGTGCAAAGAAGAGGCGATGCTTCAACTCAACAAACGCCTTCTATTGGGATTCAGAACAAAAGAAATTTACTTTCACTCTCCCCTTGTTGACTTGACTCAAAGGCCAAGTGATATGAGAGAATCCCAACACAAACCAATGATAGAAATTGGCAAGACCCAGAAAGATGTGGAGCTTTGTTAGAGTGGTTGGGGCTAGCCAATCTTGAATAACTTGTATCTTGGCTAGGTCCACATGCACACCTCGCTCATTAATGATGTACCCCAAATATTGAACCTAGGTCATACCAAAAGTGCATTTCTCCAAATTGGCACACAATTTGTGTTGTCACAGGGTTTAGAGGACCTATCAGATATGGTGTATGTGCTCTTCCCAACTCCGGCTGAAGATCAGGATGTCATCCAGGTAAACTACCATGAACGAGTTGGGAAAGGGCCGCAAGATGTCATTTATAAGTCACATGAAGGTTGTGGGAGCATTCGTCAAATGGAAAGGAGTGACCAGCCATTCGAAAAGGCCCTTCTTGGATTTGAAGGAAATATTCCACACATTGGAGGGTTCAATTGGTACTTGGTGATAACCGAACTTCAAGTCGATCTTGCTGAAATATTTTCCATCGTTGATCTAGTCCAGAAGGTCATCAATCCGTGGGATTGGACACTTATTCTGAATAGTGATCTTATTCAACGCCCGATAGTTAATACAAAGTCTCCAGGTGTCGTCTTTCTTTTGTATCAACACAATCGGGCTCCCACAACGTGATGAACTTGGCCTGATGTGCCCTTTCTGCAACAACTCCTAAATATGCTTCTTAATTTCATCATTATACAGAACAGAGCATTGGTAGATCAATTCATTGCGTAGTGATGTGCCTGGGGTCATATCGATTAAGTGCTTGCCCTGACAATGTAGGGGTACCCCTGTGGGTGAGGTGAAGATGTACCTATACTCTTCCATGACCTTGTCCATCTACTGTTGCGGTGTGGAGGAGCCTTGTCTAGAGGTTGTGGATGTGACCATAGTATTCTTCTTTCCTTGACGGTGAATCATAAGGAAGACACATTTCTCAGTTTGGGAAATGATCTTATTGCATTTCTTCGGAGAGATCAAAGAGATAGAGGTAGGTGGTGCTACCTCTGGTATCCTCTATAAATTATTTCCTAAAGAAATAATAAGAGTGTGAGGCCTAGACTCATACACAACATGATGTCTCCATAAGTATGGTTGGCCTAATAATACATCACAAACTTCAAGAGGAGAAACATCACATAGTACCTCATCTGTGAAGGGCTTGATGATGTAGGGAAGACAACATTGTTGGATGACGCAGAGCTCTTGCCCTTGATGAAGCCACCTAATGGTGTACAACTACGAGTATGGTGTGGTCGGTAGGCCCAACCACTTCACGACCTCTGCTGAAATGAGGTTCTTTTGGCTTCTGCTGTCGACAATGAGATGCAACAGAGAGCCCTTCACCCACATCTATGAGTGGAAGAGATGATCCCCCTCCTCTGGATCTTTGGGCTCAATCTTCTGGATCTTCGTGGTGGTAACTGTGGCACGAGGAGTCGCATCAATAATTTTCTTCCCTTTATCATTCCCTTATCAGTTTTTGACTCAGAGTTGGAACATGCATCTGATTCAGAAGCCTTCAGTTCAACCTCTAGTGGCTACTTGGCTCAACACTCACTTATGTTTTGAGTGGGGATCTTATGAAACTGACACCATTTCCCTGTGTCCTTCTTTGTCTTCGTGGTGTTTTTCTTTGTTTGCAGCTTCAAAGGGTTGTCTTGGGTCGCTCTGCCTTGGATTTGTCCTTTGTTCTATGGTTTGGGGGAAACTTTCCCTTGCTTTAGATTCAGGGATCAAAAGTCTCGCTTCTTCTGTTTAAATTTCTGCTCGATCTTGACAATGTATCAATAGGCGGTGCCAAGCTAGGAGATGTCCAAATACTCCATCTCATCCTGGATGTACTTGTGTAGGCAGTCTCAATACTTGAGTACCAAATGTCTCTCAAAATCCTTGATACCCAGCTTCGTGTGAAGGGTATGAAAAATATTTATGAACTCTGGCACATCTTGGTCCCTTCCCTGCTGCATCATGGTCCACTTTATGTATTTATCTTCATAGCTCCCAAGAGGGTAGTATTTTTCTTGATGGCGTCTCAAAGAGAATTCCAAGTGGGTGCGGATGAAAACAGTGAGGATTCCCTCTCGTCCTTTTGTGCACAGTAGGTTTCCCATCAGACCTTGACATGGGGGGCATATTTGAGGAGTGAAAAAGTAATATTTTGTCTATTGTAAAAGTCATGAAATAAACAATATCCTTCTAGTAGATTTAAATATCTATCTACGATGTCTGCATATATCTGTCCTTCAAATATGGGAATGTCAAATTTAACTTGTACATTAAAATGAGTGGCGCCTCCAGACTGGCTGTTGGATGAAGATGTGTCACCTGTGGGTAGTCGCTGAAGGATATGGGAAAAGTTATCTATCATTGTGTTCCTCTATCGATCAAGGGCTTTGTCAAGAAATATTTTGAAAGGATCTCCTGCTCCCTCGCCTTTCTTTTATTCTGCCATGGGAGGCTGTCGAGGTTTGCGAGGCAGGTCTTGCAAAGGTTCAACTAGTTCGAGCCCTAACTCTTTATACCCTGACCTCAGTGGAGACATGCAAATAAAAACAAAGAAAGAGAATACCACTCTGATGCCACTGATCCTAACTTATGCAGGAGCGCAACAAATTACAGATATAAACATAAACACAAAGATGCAACATAAATAAAACTTCATTTCATTAATATCAAAGAACTGAAATATGCTTACATATAGAATGGAAATAAACTAGCTCGGGTGATGATGGTAGCTTATCTCTGAGAAGAGATGTGGCGGCTACATACCACTGAACTGTGTTACAAAGAGGATTGATGGCCTTTTTATCATTGAGAAACAATGAGAAACCCCAAACACCCAAAAACCTAACCGTAGGAGATGAAGCACCAAAAGCTTGTGGGCCTTGTTGGGGTAAGTTGGAATGTCAACTTCCCGAGGTCGTAAATTTGGCATACGATCTCCATTTGGCTATCATAATACCTCATTTCGAATATCTAGAAGAGTATGATGTCATAACTTCTCTAGTGTCTTCGTTTTCCCTAAAAACATCTTTTATTTCCTCAAAACGATTTCGGAAGTTCATGACTCGAAAAACTTCCAAAAATAGTAAGTTGTGCTACAATATAGGAAACTATAAAGAAACAACGGCGGGGGTCCAAGTGGAATAGGTGGGTGGCCACCAATATCCACCTGGATCACCAACAGGTCTATCGCTAGGAGAAACGTGGAAAGCCCGTAGCTAGTTGGCTCTTATTTCTCAGATAAGTAAGCACGGGTTGCAGACACTACACTCTCAATCTACTAAATACTTTTTAGATTATAGTAAATTCTATCAAATGGGACCACCATACTATTTTGAGTGAATTCCACTAATTATATGATTTATGTCAAGTATAAATTGGAATTATCAAAAGGGATTTACGTTTCATGTCAATGTTTACACTATGGCGGTACACAACTTGAGGACTTTATTCTTTGGTTTGGATGCAGCATAGTTTAATACTTAATCTTTATTTTATTGATGCAATTGTATGGAGTGGTAGGCACTTGGATGCCTTTAAATTCAAAATCTTTGTCTTTTGGTGATGAAATAAAAAACAAATCTACCTTTCCAAAGGCTTTGCGACCTTCTTCTCTCTCAAGTACCTACATAGTTGAACACACTAATGAGGCACCAACGGTGGATATTATAGTGTGGAAGGTCTCACATATACATTTAGAGTAAAAAATATATTCTTATTTGTCGATTTAATGGGTATTTGACCCTTTACCTTTACATTAGTAGATCCACTCAACTTAGACAAATAATTGTGAGATCTCTATTTGCTCCACAAGTTTTTTAATTGTTCAATTCTATAATCACTTTGATTATCAAAATATGTTTTAGAAGCACCCTTGGTTTTGGGGAAACATGGGACTTTTGATCACTCCATGGTTCATAATGTCATCCTAACTTTATGTCAATTACTAGAATGCCACTTTGGGTTCACCTCTCTAATTTTCCATCATGTTTATGGTATTTATTGGTTTTTGAGAATATTGAGAATTATTTTGGCACTTAATAAAATCATAATATTAAGAGAGCTATGGTGTGATTGTACATATACACTAACATCCGTGTTGAGATAGATTTTAAAGTAAGTGTACTATGGAAAAAAAATAATTTTCAAATGAATTTTTTTTCAATATATTAAAGTACCAAATTATCCAAACACAACATTCCATCACAAAATATATTAATTTCCACGACATATACAAGCTTCACTAGATATATTAATTTCTAAGACGTGTACAAGCTTCTTGTCTCCATGCTTGAGTTTATCCTCCGAGATAAAATGGGACCAAGTAAAAATAAAAAGTTGAATTTTTATTTTAAAACGATTTGTCAGGGACTAACAAATACCGAAAATAAATCACTCTCCATTAAGGGAATTACGTCATATCAAGCCTCGCTCAACCAACCGAAAATTAGAAATTTTTTTTTTGAATTTATAAAAAAAAACAAATATTTAATATCTTTACAAAATTTTGGTTAAAATTACAAAAAAAAATCACGAACTAATCTAAAATCAACAAAATTCAACCACGAGATAAATGCTATAGTCCCTCACAAAACAGACATTAATAATACCACAAGAAGAAAATTATAATTCTGTGACAATTTAGCATATCACTCTAATATTTCATAAACTGATCACATTTAAACTAACTTTTATCTACATTTTCATTATTACACGTTTCCATAGATTCATTGTACAACTTACTTTAATCGTCATACATTTTTATTTATTTTCACTTAAAAATTGGTAAGGACCTTTTGAAATTAAATTACTCAAAATGACGGTATTTTACATATTTTTCGAAGCATCACTGAATCTATCTATTTGTATGTTTAAATATACATTTTAAACGAGTAAAATTCTATAAAAAAATTATTCTCAAATACACCTTTAATAAGTTTGGAAATAGGCGTATAATATATTTACAAAGGTATTTTAAAATAAAACATATCCATAAAACCTTTTTTTAAAATAAATATAATATATCAAATAAAATCAATTTACATTCATCAAAATTTTAAATTAATCTATTAAATATAAAATAGTTTATATAAAAGAAAGAGTAATCAAATTTCTTCGAGTACAATAAATCAATTTTTTTTGAAATATATATATATTTTTTCTAAAAATATATGAAATTGTCCCTACTGGGGTGATCATACAAAGGTATAGTGTCCCAAGCAAGGTTATTGAGGCTTGCGCCTTTGCCACACGCATAATTAAATTTCAGGCTATTAATTTTCCATAGTGCTATATTGTTTTTTGCTTTATAAAATCATTTTTCTATTAACACATTAAGTTCACCCCATAGCATCATAACATTATTTAGATTTACATCATTATTCATCGTCATATGCAACTATGTAGAAAGAACAATAACAACATCATCAATGTAGCGGAACAGAAAGGAACACAAGAAGAAACACATGCATACATAGAGACACCATGATTGGTCAGAGACCAGGGCAAAACCCACTATGGGGAAAACCCTTGCAAATTATTCTTCTACTAGATTGTTATCAAATGATTCAACAAAACTGAGTGCAATGATCCATATCTTCACAATAACTAGAATATCCATGAAATGCATCTAAACATCAAAACTTTGATTCTGATGTACTGTCACTGCCTGTAGCCTACTGCTGAACATTGTTGTCACTGAGCGAAATCTTCAGAGAACTCTAGTTTCATCTTTGAGTCCCGAACGCATGGAGGAGCTGAGCGAGTGTCTATAGCATTGTCAGACACTCCCTGGTGGAATCTGTGCGTGCATCCGGGGACAAATATGCTCTCTTCTGCCTCAAACACTTGGATGCACCCTTAAGGCTGTTGTGCATGCATCCAAGGCTCCCTGAATGCTACCTAGGCCACTCTGTGCGTGCGTCCAGGGACCTGAATGCTCGATCTACCTTCTGAGGTCCTAGACGCTTCCTTCAAGTTAGCATGTGAGCGTATATGGCTTCATGGACGTTGTATTGAATATAGCATGCTAATGTCCAGGGACAAAATTTCCCAATTTTGTGCCAGCGTCCGAAAACTAAAAACCCTAGATTTGTGCGAGTTACGACCCTGTAGCTTCTGACCTTTGTGTCAGCTTCCTCTGTCAGACATGTGCGAGCCAAGATAAAATAGAAGAGGAGAAGAGAGATTGATAAATGTGTCTAAATGAGCTTGAGGTCTCTTCTATTTATAGGCTTCCATGAGGGTCCACTTGATGTTGAGGCCGACCTATCCATTGGTACATGTGCATAGGACCTACCTAATCCAATATACATGAGTGGGTACATAAATTCGAAAACTAACTTCGATTTGTCCAAATGAGGTGATCTTTAGGTCGATTTTGGTCCACTCGAAAGGAGGAATTCAATACAATCATCATCTATGTCATTTGAGTTGTCCAAGGTGGAATTTGACCACAGTTGCTTAATTTTGACACCAGCATGATGATTAATTACCTGTAGTCAATCGTTATATCTGTTGTTTGGAGAGTGTTTTGATCCAGTATTCTACCTTGGGAGATGAGTTGGGGTTGTGAGGAGGTTGGAGGTATTTGTGTCTGGTGCCATGACGACTCTTTGGGGATTCTTCCGAGGCTAAGGAGGGACAAGTGCGAATGTGATTCTCTAGTTTGGGCTGGTGTCTACTTATTGGTCTTCCCCTGGGACCTTGATACTCGAGTGGGTGGTGTCTGGTTTTGCCTCCTCATCATTGTGAGTCTCTACTTGTCTACGAATTTCTGGAAAGTCTGGGTTCCTCAATTTGGTGCTCGGGGTAAGGTCTTTATGTCTTTTAGTTCCTCTGCTTTTCTATGTAGTTTCAAGAGTTTGTCTCTATCGGTTGGCGAATGTTCTATTGTGGTCTTAGTGCTTGAAGTTCCTCCCGGTCTATTCTGGAGTGAGCAATCTTGTTCTTTAGAAAATTCGGAAGGTGGTTTGAGTCTATGTGCTAGGTTGAAGTAAAAAAAGTTTCTCCTCTCATCTGGGGCGGTGTTTTCTACTCTTATAATTCCCCTGGGTTGCGAGCAGGGTCTATACCATCTAATTCTCCGGTCAAGGTTCCCTCGGGTTTGTTTTATTCAAGTATTTCCTGTGTCAGTCTTCATGTTTCCTCTCAGTGGTGACAATGGTGTTGTGGTCTTTGGTTTTGCATCGCCTCTTGCAAGTATCGCGATGGTCTCTTCTTGGTCTTCTCTTGCAGTTGGTTGTCAATCAATGATAAGTGCGATATGCCCCACCAATAGGGATGTCCTCATCACGAGAGGGGTTGGCATTCCCAAGTTGGTCGTCCCAGAGCTTGAATGCAATTCATTATCCACCAATACGGAAATCCAAGAAACAGAGGGCGCAAAATCCATTTCTCCATCTCGGTCTCTAGGCCACATTGAGGCCACAGATTCTTTGGAATCCCTTGTTGAGCAGCTACGACACATCCAAATTGATTTGGACATCCTAAGGGACCACATGTATGACGACCAAAATGAGATAGTGGCCTACCTTACCGATATTCAGTATAGTCAAAATGAAATACTAGCTCAACTGGACAGTCTCTGGCGCAGTCACCATCGCACTAATGATCACCTTCGCAGCTTGGAAGCGAGAGTGGAACATATTGATTTCCACATTCATGATCGTGTTGGTTACTTTGTTGCTCCCCCTGTACTTCCCCCCCACCCCCCTCCTTGATTTGATGATGTTAGTTTTGGTCTATTTTTTGGTTATTACTAGTATGACATGGCTTTTATGCCTCACAAAAATAATGTATGCTAAGTGTCCTTTTTGGTATCCTCCAGTCCCCAACCTCAAAAAGTCTGGTTGGAATGAGAGTGTGGGGACTGTTGAGACAAATTTTTATGCTATTCCATTTTGAAAATCTAATGAAAGTAGTTTGATCGACATAAGATATATATATATATATATATCTATATCTATATATATATATATATATATATATATATATATATATATATATGAAACTTGTCATGAGCCAATATTAAAATAATTTATTTATAATAAATACACATATATTTTATTTACTAATGTAATTTTTAAATGTCACTTTTCAATTCAGTGTTAAACAAGGAATGAATTATACAATTCCCCCATATTAGGTTCTAAAAATAACTTCTCAATGGACACTCACATCAAGTTGATGATAGAAAAAATGGCAGCAAGGTGTAGAAATGTGTATATGTTCTTAATCTTATAACGTTGATTCTTATTCAACTATTAAGCATGATTTCAAACTCATATTTTTTAGGAACGCATGCATTCCTAAGTAGGAGCCTGCACGCATTTTAAAATGTGGTATGTTCCTAAGCAAGAGCACACACATGCACACACTATAAAATGTGTGCACATTCCTAAGCAAGGGTGCACATGGCTTTAAAAATATAGCATGTTAATGAGGTGTACACTTTCTTAAATGTGTGCGTGTGTGTTACTATTATAAAAAATGAAAATTTAGATAACTTACCATATATTCACCTAAGGTTCATGTTTCCTCCCCTTACCATGTTGAGGCCCTCAAGACCTATGTCTACTGCAAAATTTGTAATGGTACATATATATCTAGTTAGAGGAAAGTGATTCCCTCAAGAGGTCATTTATGGTGGTTTAAGGTGTCATTCTTGGCCCTAGAAACTAGCTTCCTTTAGCACCTAATTCTTAAGTATATTCACCTAACCATATCCAAGGTCTAGAGACTCATATTTAATGTTCAAAACATCACAATGTTGATTATCTCCATCCAACGACTAATAATACCCTAGAAATGTCCTTTGTGGTGGTTCAACATCTCCTTGTTGATCCTAAATTCTTAAAAGCTTACTGTAGGACCTAAGGCCTAGTTTTCCTCTCTCAATTATGTCCAAGGACCCAAGATCCATACCTATTGCTTAAAAGATCCCTAAAAGTTTCCTAAAAACTTGAGAGGCCAAGTGTGATGGTTTGAGGCTTCATGTTTGGCATTTATTGTTAGTATCTTTATACTTTTACTAAGGCTTGGGCTACTCCCCTTAACCATATCAAGCCTCGAGACCCATACCTAATGCTCAAAACCTTGTGAGTATGATAACATCCTTTCTAAGAGGCTAAGGATATCATTCAAACATCATATGTGATGCTTTGAGGCATTGTCTCTAGCTTTGGATTCCTCAAAACATTCTTTATGACCTAAGATAACCTCAAAGCACCCAATCACACATACCTATTACTCAGAACTACCAATTGGAACCAACATCCCTAAAATTAGGCCAATATACCCTTCTGGGGCCATGTGCGGTTGTTTGACACATCCTTCTCAACCATGGATTGACAAAAGCTTCCTTTGCGACCTAAGGTTCAAGTTTCCTCTCCCAACCATATTTATGGCCTTGAGACCCATACCAAGTACTAAAAATTCTAACAATACCTAAATACCCATTTAGAGGTGAAGGATGCCCTTAAGAGCCATTTTTGTTGATTCAAGGTATTATTTTTAACCCTAGAAACTTAGAATCTTCCTTTAGGGCCTAAATCTAGGGTTTGTTCGCATGGCCATATCAAGGTCCTAGAGAATGATACTTATGTTTAAAACCTCATAATGTTGATTAGTCCATTTGAAGATGAAGGATACCTTGGAAAGTTCCTTTATGGTGGTTCAACATGTCATTGTTGGCCCTAGATTATTAAAAGCTTCCTTTAACATCTAAGACCTAGGTTTCATCTCTTGATCATGTTAAAGGACCCAAGACTTCTACCCAATGTTCAAAATTTCCTATTGATGCCCATAATCCCACTTGAATCTATCATGTTCTATCAATATCAAGAGGAAACCTCAATATCTAGTGTTTAAGCTCCTAATATCCAATATCCTGATATCCCAAAAGTTGATACTTTATAACATGAGGCCTGATATCCCATCAGTTGAAAAATCTCACACTTTACATCTCCATTAGCCCACATATGTTTCAGGTTCTATCAATATCAAGAATTTATAGCTTCCCATCATTTGAAGTACTTCCCAATTCTCAATATCTAGTAGCCAAAATTCCAACCTTCAATCCTTGATCACTTGAAAGTCGATAATTAATGCCCTAACTGCCAATGTGTTGATACAATATGGTTGATTTATGGGAATATCTCCATTCATCAACAACCATTTTCAATGTCTATTTGTATCAAGAGTTCATGCTAAATGTGGTTTGAAGTGTTACTCGATATTATTATCTATATATGTTGACAACAAATATCCCATCATTCGGGCCTTAATATGATCTGATTAGGAATATTAGTTTTGTTGTGCTAAGATCCTCCTTAGATTATAAACAAAATTTTATTCAGGTGCTTAAGGATTCATGGTTTTATTGCAAGTGAAAATGAGTTTTTATGTTAATTTTATGAGCAATTTAACATAAATAAGAAACTGAACAACAACATATAAATGTACAGAACATCACCAACAACACATCACAACGGGAACATGATGAAGGATTTCACCCCTCTTAGGCTACGTCTCCTTGGTCCAGCTTCCAATGGCTTGGGCCTCTCTATTATGCTCAAATGTATAAAAATATGTGTTTATAATGCTCAAATGCTTTTGCAACCTACTCCAATGAGTCCAGAATGTCCAAAAATGGCCATCTAGCCTCTTTTTTCTCCCAATTTGGTCGAAAATTGGAGAAGTTATGACCTCTCCTAGTTTCTCCACTATTCGCTCCACAAATTGCCCAAAATCCGGCACCTAACCAGGGAAAATTTTAAGGACCACCCTAAATTTATATGTATAATAAATGGGCGAATCCCTATGATACATAGGAAAAATGGGAGGTGATTTTATCAATAATATAATATGTATATATAATTTTTTGGGCGAATCTCTCACCAGATTATATTTATCTTGTAAAGTCATGGTGAATCTTTCACTGAATTATAAAATCTTGTAAGATCTTGGCAGATCTTTCACTGAATAATAAAATATTGTGAAGTCTTGGCGAATGTTTTGTTAAAGTATGAAACCATATATGATAATAGGAAAAGATATTCATTAAACTGTAATATACTAACATACATGTTTGGAAAAAAGAAACATAATTTTTCTTCCTACAAACAATGTTGCAAGTTTCAGTGGTCGTGTTTGTCAAGGTTCTTATTGTACACTCTTTCATATCCTTCTATTACTTTTGATAATATTCCACAACAAAGTTCTTGTAGGTGTACACTATTTCATATCCTTCTATTAGTTTTGATAATATTCCACAACAAAGTTCTTGTAGGTGTTGATCTTGACCACTAGTTCTGTCAAGGTAGGAGAGATTAATCTTTTCTCTACCACTTTTGTCAGGCTATCAAATTTCTTTCTTATTCCATAGACTCCAACTGCGAGATTAAAAAAAAAACACATCAAGTTTGTTTACCTCAACATGCCAACAAGTACCAAGCCCCAACTATATAATATAAGGAAGTAGTAGGTATGCCAAAGGCCTGAAGGGGATCTAATGGAAAGAAGTGACTGTTGTCAGAAGCCTTCCAATCAATATATAAATATATAAATGTAGATTGATTATTATTTTAATTGGATATCTTCAATTGAATAATAAAATTTAATTACATCTCTCCCAATCTAAATTGCTTATTAGCATAATTCACTACTTTCATACGTATTTCATTTTTTAAGAAGGTTGTAACATGTGGATTATTTTCCTTTTTGGTGCACAATCTCCGTCTTTTAGGACAATATGGTGTAGTGGACCAACCCCTACAGATCATTATGACAAACTAAGAAAAACAGAGAAGATGAAAGGTTGTACAAACCAGCGTATTTTTCAAACAACTAATCCAACATCAGTGCCTTAACTTTTTCATGAAGATATCATATTGAGAACCTTTGAAAAATGGTGGAAAAGGTAGCGACTATCTCTCTTCTATGAGGGTGATGCAAAAAGAGTGATAAGATTTCACTGTTTTGATTTTTTTTTTTTTTGTTAAATCAGAAAAACCAGTAATAATGGAGATATTGATATTTTTTACTAAATTTTGTGAAGTGACTAAATGTAACTTTAACCAGAGATGTTTTTTACAATATAATTTCCTAAGTCTATTTAATATCTTCATTATCATAAAAACCAACCTATATCCATCTTAACTCCACATCTACCACTCTTAGAGGGATGAAATCTATTTATCCCTCTCAGCACTTGGTAGACCCAGAATTAAGATGGATCTAAGCTAATAGAATTTCCCCTTTAAATAGTCTATGCTCACATGAATACCATGGTATTACCATGGGTTATCATAAACTACTATTAGTAATGTATAAAAATTAATAATTGATATATATATATATATATATATATATATATATATATATATATATATATATATATATATTTTAACCAAGTTAAAATGTTTAAGTGACATTAAATTACAAGATCCATTTTTACTCTTGATCTACCAAGCCTCGAGAGGGATAAAATATTTTTTCACTCTATGCTAGTTTGCATATCACAATATTTGATCCCTCTCAGGGCTTAGTAGATCCAGAGTAAAGATGGATCTATGCTGGTTTAATTCCCCCCTTTAAATAGGTTACATTCCATGTGAATACCATGGGTCAATACCATGTGCCATCTTTATTTTTATTAATACTAATATTAGGGTTAATAATGTTTTTTTGCATGGTATTAATAATAATTTGGCCCATAGGCTTCACCTAAATATAACTCATTTTTTTATTGTTCGTAAATATAAAGTGACTTATAGAGTAAATATAAAAAAATGTTTTATTTATTTACCATACCTCTCATTGATTTATATTTTTATTAATTTACCATACCTCTTTTATAAATATGGTATTTGGCTAGTAGGATTCACTTAAATAAAACCTCTTTTTTGAGCCTTCTTAAATAAAAAGGGGGTTATGGACTAAATATAAAAATATGTTTTGTTTATTTACCATACCTCTAGTTTATTTATATTTTTATTTATTTACCATACCTTTGGAGTAAGTATAAAAATAGGTTTTGTTTATTTACCATACCTCCACTTTATTTTTATTTTTATTTATTTACACCCTTGCGTGTTCGTAAATATAAGGTGACTTATGGAGTAAATATAAAAAAAATGTTTTATTTATTTACCATACCTCTCGTTTATTTATATTTTTACTAATTTACCACCCTCTTTTATAAATATGGTATTTGGCCTATAAGATTCACTTAAATAAAGCCTCTTTTTTTAGCCTTCTTAAATAGAAAGAGAGTTATGGACTAAATATAAAAAGAGGTTTTATTTATTTACCATACCTCTAGTTTATTTATATTTTTATTTATTTTCCATACCTTTCGAGTAAGTATAAAAAGAGGTTTTATTTATTTACCATACCTCTACTTTATTTGTATTTTTATTTATTGGTACCAAATACAACCTCCCAAACCAGGGCGATTGCAAACGAATTTAACATTGCAAAGCAAAAAATCATGCGATTGTAATGGAATATAACTTCCGAAACCAGGTGAATTGGGTCAAATGAGTCTTTTCATAGTTTATCTGCTCCTTTTTTTGGGGCTAAAATGAAAAAAATAATTATTTTTTAAATAAAAGTTGGGCTAAATATATAAAATGGGTGTTTTATAAAAATTTCGCCCATCTAAAATGAAAAGCCCTTAAATTTTGCCCCTAAAGATTACCATGCACCCAACCCTCATTTTGGCCCCGATTCCTGCTAACTAGGCAACAAATCCGTCGGAATCCAATAAGATAATTTGGCCATCGAGGCCTAAAAATGTGGAAATTAAAGACATATGGAGGGTCATGCGCCCAGGGGCTAGCCCCTGGCGTTGGCCCCTTCCCTTTGGCAGTCGCATAAACCTTGGCGGTGTCACATGGAAACTACCCTGGTGGTTTTCCCCGGTGGTCAAGTGGTGGCGGTGACATAACTATGGCTAGCCCCACGTGGGCTGGCCCATTCTCTGAACTCCGCGCCGACATACCTTAAATAAATGTGGAGTTCAATATGATTAAGAAAAATCTGCGTGGTGCAATGGTAGTTGGCTCTATTGTGTATTGGGAGGTTACGGGTTCAACCCCCGTTGCCTCCACTCGAACTTCAAACAAAATTTTGGTGGCCTCCCGGGCTGCCATGTGGCAGCCTCTGGCTGGGCCACATGTGAGCCTGTGGTTGGCCATCATTCCAACCAATTAAAACCACTAAAATCTGACCAGTACAAAAGTGCCACTTAACACCATATAATTCGCTGAGGAGCTCGTTGACCAAGTCAATGTCCACATACCCTGTCTAGTTAGTGCCACGTCAGCAGCACAGACTGTTGACTGGGTTGTCCTTTTTTTTTTTTTAAATTCACATGTTTGGGAAAGTGAGCAAAACTCATTTCTAGAGTCATATGGAGTATGTTTCACGCAGAATGATTTACGCCTAATTTAGGTCAATGAGCACCATGCGATCGTCCAAGTTCCACACTAATTCGACAACTTTGAATTTTGAGCTATTTGTTTGAGCACCTGATCATTCCTCCCCACTGGAAGTCTTTTGGACTCCAAAATATCACTTTCAATTGTCCAGCAGGTGAGGGTACAATTTCCTCACCTTTCCAATCTCGATCCATTTAGCCTTTGAAGGATTTGTTCCCTTGAGTCCTAATCCACATTCTCTCATTTTGACGACCTTGTTCTTCTATCAAGAATGGTGTCTTGTTGTAGTTCATCAAGGTATTCAGGAGAAAAATTCTCTATGGAAGGAATTTGGATATTTTCTCCTTGATCTTTAATCAACGAAGGCTCATAAAACCCTAAGTTCTCAACATTAACAACAACATGAATTTGCATATATGAAGGCAAAGCCAACCTAAAGGCATTGTTACCAATCTTTTTGAATGAGCCATATCTAATTAGTTTCAATTTTTTACCCTCTCCTTGGAGCCTCTCTTTGATAATGTGAATCCAAAATTCATCACCGACTTGGAACTTGTGATCTACGTGATGCTTGTCGTGCCTTTCTTTGTACTTGCCTTGGCTATTTTCAAGCTGTTATTGAACTCTTTGGTGTACCAAATGGATTTTTTCAATGAACCTTCTTGCTTTTCCTATGCCACTATGACCATCAATCGCAACATCTTTGCCAAAAATGAAGGGTAAAAGCATGTTAATGTGTCTCATTATATGGCAAAAGCAAAAAAGTACTCAAATAAAAAAGATAAAAGAAAATAATATAAAAATATCAATTAAATGAGTTGAGTTTCAAACTTGTTAATTATAAAAAATAAATGCTAAATTTGTAACAAAGCTAACTCACAATAAATTTTGGTAAAAGCTATAGTGAACCTATTTAATGGGTTTAGAAAATGTAAATAATGTTATAAAAAGTAAATACTAAATTTGCAAATAAGTCAACTGATAGTAAATATTGGTAAAAGCTATGGTTAATCACTCACAAAATATAAATAACTTGATGTAAAGTTAAATGAAATGCTAAAACCCTTTAAATATATATATAAAAATAGAAGTAGAATTTCTAAACAAATAATTTTATATATTATATTTTGAATAATATAAAATACGTTATTATAATCGTAATTAAAAATTTTATTATAAAAAATATAAAATATATTTTAAAAAATTTCAAAAAATAATTTTAACATTTTGTTATATGTTATTTTCAAATTTCTATTAAAAAAATGATTTTATAAACTTGAAAGGGTAGTTTCTTGGGTCGCGGTTTTATATATACGAAAACATGATCATTTTTACTAGTATTTTAATAATAATTAAAAAATATGCTTACTTTTTATTTTTAAATTTGTTTAGCAATCTTTAGAATGTTTACAACACATCTCTTAAAGAAATTGGAATTAAAAAACATAAATCAATAGAGAAATGGGGGTCGCGGTTTTGTCACTACTTAAAAATTTATGTAAAATATTAATGATACCTTTTAAAGAAAATGAATAAATTAGATAAAAATTATATATTAAATTTTAGAAAAAATATGACATGAAATTGAATTTAAATTGAGATGTTTTGTCTTCTTTTACCACCACCTAGTTTTTGATGATTTTGTGAATTAAAGAGTAAAAATTCCAACTCCATTTATTTTTATAAAACTTCTTTGCCACAAAAAGGGAAAAAGTGATACACATTAGCATGCTTTTACCCTGAAATCCAAAGGAGACTTAGGCAAGTATCCCAAACATGCATCAAATGGCGATGTTTGAGTTTAAGAGTTCTTAGCTCGGTTGTAAGCATGCTTAATATAGTGCAAATGTTCATCCCACAACTTAGAATGCTTGTTGCAATACTCACGAAGAAGATATATCACTGTCCTATTCACCACCTCTATTTGACCATCTGTTTGCAGATGAAATGTTGTACTCTTTTTCAATTTGGTGTCCATGAATCTCCACAAACTTGACCAAAAATTCCCAACAAAGAGAGAATCTCAATCACTAACAATGGATGTGGGAAATCCAAAATGCACCCATACATTCTAAAAGAATAACTGAGTAGTTTGTTCAATTGTAACTTTATTTTTATATGCAATCAAAATACACATTTTGATGAACCTATCCACAACTACATACAAATAATCATGACCTTTTTTTGACAATGGAAGACCTCCTTCAAAATCCATAGAAAAACTCTCCCATGGTCATGAAGGAACCAGAAGTGGTGTGTACAATCCTAACTTCCTATTGTTAGGCTTATTGACTGCACATAATGAACATCCTTTAATAAAATGTGACACACTTTCAAGCATACAAGGCCAATAGCAATACCTCTGTAAATGCGCTACTGTCTTACTTGCATCAAAATGACTAGCGATAAGAGAAGTATGTGCCTCTCTTATGATGTTGACTCTTTCTCCCTATGGAATACAAATCTTGCCAAGATGGTACAAGAAGTTATCATGCAAATGATAATCCAATTCCTCTACTTGGTTACCTTGACTCAAGCTTGCATAAGCATCCTGAAAGTCATTGTCTAATGCATATTGCTCAATATAACTTTCAAGTAAAATAGTATTATGCTTGACTAAAGTAGTCGCACTAATAATAGGCTTAGAAAGCATATCAGCAACTTTATTGTAGATACCTTTCTTATACCTGATTACCAAGTGGAATTGTTGAAGAAAAGCCATCCATGAGAAATGCCTTGATTGTTGTAACTTTGATTGAGATTGCAAGTATTACAATAGTTGATGATCAATGTGAATAATTGTTTCCTTACCCATCAAGTAGTGTTTCCACTTTTTCACACTTTGCACCAATCCATACAATTCCTTGTCATATGTAGGATAATTAATCACTACACCATGGAAAGTTTTCGAATGAAAACATATAGGCTTACCATGTTGCATGAGCACTGCACCCATGGCATAGTCACTAGCATTAGTTTGAATCTCAAACGACTATCTCAAGTCTAGAAGTGCTAGTAATGGAGTTGAACTAATATTTTCCTCCAATGCATCAAAGGCCTTTTGTTGTTGTTTGCAAAGGAGCTGCTATAGAAGAAATTTAGCAATGAATTTCCTCCAATATTGGGTTGCTCCCAAAAATATTCTTACCTTAGTAACTGTCTTGGGCCTTGGCCAATTCAAAATGACATCAACCTCGGAGGGATCTATTTTCAACTCACCTCCTCCAACAATATGACCCAAGTAAACTAAAGAAATTTTTCCAAACTCACACTTTGACATCTTAAGATACAATTGTTCTTTCTTTATGACATCAAGTACTCTTCTCACATGCATGACACGTTCATCACGAGATTTACTGAAAATTAAGATGTCATCTAAGTATAATATATGATGAGCCTCAGTATTGCAACAAGAATGATGCAACTCCCAAGGCTACTGACTTTAAATATCGACCCCGCCTTCATACAAACTTAAGAGGTATCGGCACTATATGTGCAGTATACAATGTGTCCTTCCTTTGCTGGCATGATGTAATGGATTGCATGTATTGAAGTCAAATCCTAAACTAATTGCAGAAAATGAAATGTTCGAAATGGAACCTTAACCTATTACAAGAAAGAAAGTATAAGGAAAGAGACAGAAATTCAATGCTAAATCACACTATTTCCTAATTAACTACCAAGAAACTATGCTTTGCAATAATGCTAAATTATCATGAACCAAATTCTATTATCTAATCATGGAAGTAAAAAGCATCAAACATCACTAATGTGCAAGTAAAGAGATTGAAGTAAATCTGTTATTGTCTTTTTGTCTTTTCATGCAAAATCAAGTATGCAAACTAATTTCCTTTGGTGATGTGGCAAGTGAATTTAAGGATGTTGGAGGTTGGATGGAAGGGTTAGGAGATGGTTGGATGGTGTGGGAGACCCTTAGGAGGCTTTTGGTGACTTCCTAGAGATTTTCCATCAATTCGGCCTCAAAACATGCCGTTTTAGGAAAATCTATAGGATGTACTAGAAACCTACAGGATCATCATGTAGGAATTACAGGAAACCTACAAGATACAGCTGAGGGAAAATTATGAGGTGTTGGAGGTGATTTAAGGCTTAGGGAAGGTGGTAGATGGGTGGCATGGAGTGAGAAAATGCCTAGGATCACTCATAACTCAAAACCAAAGTTGAGAGATGGATGGATTTGCTCAAAAAGTTTGGAGAAGTTTCCTTGTGAAATGCTGAAATTGGTGAGGGTTTAATGACCAAGAAAATCAAATCCAAATTGGATGGAACAATTTTTTTATTAATTAAGATGTCTTAGGTCCCTATTCTAATTGAAATCACTCAAAAACACCTATGTTAATCCATGCAAAAAAATTACTAGTCGAAAATCTAGAAATTTGAGAACTAGTGAGCTAGTGAATCTAAGAAATGCCTAACCAAATCAAGTGCAAATGAAATGGGGTAAATTTTGTTATGAACTATAATGCTTTTGTGATCTAATGCAAGTAGAATTAATTCGATTGAAGCTTGTTAGCATGCTCTAAAAAATAGCAGAAATTCATTGTTCTTTGCTAAAAAGGAAGTCTAACAATTTAGATTTGGCAATGAGAAGACTAATCCAAGCAACTAAATGATTATTATGAACTTCCAAAGCTTTTCCAAGGATGAAATAATGCTTTTGATCCTGCAAAAGAACTTACATCAACCATTTAACTCAATCCTATAACAAGAAATTATTAATCCTAAATGCAGAAATAGAAAGACATAAAAACTAGAGATGCATATGAATAAGCAATGAAAAGAAGGAAAGAAAATGATACAAAAGGGCTCTGAGGTTCCTAGGATGGCCAAACCCAAGGAAAATCAAAGACCTATAGAGGAGAACAAGATTTATAAGCTGAACATGACACCAATCTTCATTATTTTCATCAATAGAATTACATCCCTCCAAGAAAATACAATGGAGCTACAAAAATACAAGCTCTCTTCACAGTAACACTAATTAAAAACTATCCCTAGAGGAAAATTCGACTTGGTACTTATACAAAATGATTAGGAATCATTCCCCATGAATAGAAGAAGCTTTCCCCACCAAAATCCCTTGATTAGTGGATCTAGTCCCCAATACTAGGAATTTGCATTAAATGGCAGGAAACACTGTTGAGTGATAAAATGTGTCTTTTTAACTCCTAATTATCTTTACATTAATTGTCAACCCAGGGACGATTTTTTTATCTCAAGAGTGTACGCAGTTTGAGGTGGTCACTTGCTCAAGAGTAATGTTTTGCAGTATAGTGCTTTAAAATGCAAAGATAAATGAATGTTGGAACAAAATCTAATTGGAATAGCAAGACACTGAAATGTTCTGTAACTAAATCATTTACTCAAACAATCCTCAGTTGAGGATTCGGTAATGATAACTCTCTCCCCTGTAAACTGATGCAAATGAAAATCAATCATAGGCAAGATCTCTAATCTGAGAACTTAGACAGTGGTAGTCAGTGTCATTTACAGTTGTTGATCTTTCAATCCACACTAAAGAAAATAACTGGAAATAGTAATTCAATTGGAAATGCTCACTAAAACACACTTGCTGCAATATCAGTTAAAAGGTGAAATAAAATTCTTGCATGAAACAGATAACAGTAAAGCCTATTTGAACAGCAACACTAAATTAATGGAAATGAACAACAAAGTTAAATTAATGGAAATGAACAGCAATCTGAAATATAACGGAACAGTAAAGCTAATTAAGTGGAAACACACAACGACTATAAATTAAACTGAATCAGCAATCTTATCTTAGTAGAATGAATATTAACCACATGTATAATAGGAATGGAAATCACAGTTATAATTGAACGGTAATTAAGTGAACAACAATCGCAGTTGTAAGTGAACTGTAGTTAAATGAACAACAATCACAACTATAAATGAACAACAGAATCTGAATTAGACAGCGTAATATTATTTCAGAATGAACAGCATGACATTTTAAGTTATGAATAATAATCTTGCTATCAACGCAATCCAATCACGATTTTGATATAACAGAGCGATTCAACGAAATGTTCAGAAATAGAAGATTACTGAATAAAACAAATTAAAGAAATGAAAAGGAAATCAAACCATCACATGGAACTGTAAAACAATGATACAAGAAGCAAGTGGATCCACCAGGGCCAGGCCCTTAGCCGCTAGTGAAGCACCACCAGATTACTTCAGAAGATGCAAAGGAACTACAACTTTTTTTATATGTTAATTATTGCATAAACATTACAATGGTTTCGTTATCTGCTTTAGCAACGATAGTCAACAATAACAGTTACAATTTCTCAATAGTAATTTTCCCGTTCCTCCTATCCTATCCTCTCTATCTCTAATCTATCTAGTTCTCTCTCTAATCATCCATCATGAATCCATAATTCCCCCTCCCTTCTTTGATCTCTGTTTTCATTTAAATACATAGAGAGCAGAGAGTTGTTACAATAGAGATGATTATAATGTGATTCCCATTACAAAATTGGATTGTTCACAACAAATCGATCAACAAGATCATATCTGAAATATCTTTCCATCAGCATTCAACAGGAACAGATCGAATTTGGTGTTGCAGTTGAGATAATTTGGAAAACAGCCACAACAACGAATATGATAAAAATGTATACAGAGATCCTTCTGTTTATCTTAGTACAGATCGAATTTGGGAAAACTACTTAACACAAAGCTAATTTGGTCCATTCTGGACAAAACCCATGTCTCGGATTTTCTAGATTCTTCTCCGTTTGCCCAAAACGTCCAATGCAATACTGTCACTTCTTATTCCAACGAATTTCTGAGTTGGCACATTTAATGATGAGCTGGAGATCAAATCTTCCATCTTGAAAATATCTTGGAGGCTAAAATGGTGAGTGATGTTACAACCAATTTATTAATAAACCATCATTGGTAAAATCATGCATAATCATCAATTTATTAAAAATAAAGGAGAAGAAATAATATTTATCCATAAGAGCATAAATCATTATAAGATGGAATTATATGATAAACCATGATAAATGACATGATAAAAAAGAGTAGAAATGGATAAAATAGGTGTTAAAAAATAATAACAATAATGACATATTAACGGCTCAACATAACCTCAAACTGAATATATTGTATGTCCTCATGCAACCCAAAACTAAATATATTGCATGCCCTCATGCAACCCAAAGCTGAATATATTGCATGTCCTTATTCAACCCAAAGACTCTGTGTTAACCAAGCAAAAAAATGTTCATCTCAACTCATGAAATGGATGAAACAAATGAATTCTTCCTCAAATAATGAATATTCAATTTTAACAATATTGATGAAGGCATAACAATTTTTATATTGACGTTCAACTTATGTGTATATGAAGTTGCAGCAAAATATGATATAAGTAACAGCAAACTTCATTAACCATTTTCTCAAAAACTACAAACCAGATTTTGCTGAAATGTTACAAGTAAATTTATAATATATGAATGCCTCTATGATCCAAAAAGCAGATCGTTTTGACGCATGGATCATGAGATATAACAAAATGGCTGTAGGTGATAATGCATGATTTCTGAAATTTTATGAACTAATTTAACTTGAAATTATCTGGGTTTGTGTATTTTAATGATACGTCTATGTTTTGTAGAAATCACAAGAATTGAGTTCGTAGTTTTAAAAATATATGGAAATCAATTTCTGCACTGCATAAAAATGAAATTGTATGCCTTAAATGAGAAAGAAAGTAGAAAACATCCTTCATGCGTAGCAATTCCTTCCCCAAACTGAACAATTAGCATGCTCTCATGCAATGTTAGAAAACAAATTGAGGTGGTCGCTACCATCTGTTGAATTCTATGTTTGGTGTAAAACAACATGGAATAATGGAGGTGTTGAGAATGAATAAGAGTATCAATGGATGATAAAGAATATTAATGACATGGTCATAAGAAAGAAATGAATGAAAGCAACTCCCCCAAACTGAAAGATGATATGTCTCTGAAAAATGGGAAGTGGTAAAGATGTTGAATAAATGATGATAAATAATGCTCAATGGATTTTCATAAAATTCTCCTAAATTCGTAACAAATCAGAAAAATAGGCTATTTTACCTCGAGTTTTACCTCCGAAAAGAAAAATGTGGAATGACATATATGGATTGGCATTTGTTGAAGCTGATGTAGGTAGAATTGATGCTAAAAGTGATGCAAAAGGTGGAATCCAGGCAAGCACATCATGTCGGAACAATTGTTTGTGTTCGCGAGTTGCTCGAGCCTCTTCTGTTAGTTGCAATAGTGTGGTCATGCTGCGAATAGAGTTTCCCCCATACTTGTTGTTCTCCTGTAAACAAATCACTATTTTGTATACAATGTTCTTGAATCCACAGTGTTAGTTTTGAATAGCAACAGATAAAATGCATGCAAAAATTTCAATCAGAAAAACTTTTGTATACATGCAATACTAATATTTTGTCAAATCAATAAGTTATGGCAGAGTGCAGTAATCATATCGCATGCTATCCCATAATGCATACATTCCCCCTCCAATTGGAAAAGGGATTCCAAGCCTATGAAAGGTGTTACACTGATGGCAAGGCAAGGGAATGAACAATACAACAGTAAATGAAGCAGAGTACACATATCAATAATAAGACGATAGGAGGTATGGTTATAATGAGAGCAGAGTGTGTAAACATAGTTATGAATAAGAGATAGGACACTTTGGATTGATGATAAGTTATGCAAAAAAGAAAAAGGACAACAAAGGACAACAATATGCCAAAAAGATGCTTTGCTAACGGTATTCTAACTGAAAATGATGCGATTGATCAGAAAACAATTTCTCATGCGTAAAGGTGAAAAACAGGGAAAAAAATTAAGGAAATAATTTCTCCGATAAAAAGAGAAAATAAGAAAAGGGTATTATAGTAATAATTGACGATAAGGTATAACTTCAATAGCATAAGCAGAGCCTCCGCTGCCAGCAGGCGTCCATAGCCTCGGCAGGGTTGCTTTTTAACCCATATGAGCCAGGATCCTCAATTTATAAATGGAGAGTTCCAGTGTTGTTCTATAGAAGAGATCAGTGTGGTGGCATGGTAACTAGATAACCACACTGCTATTCACTGGGATGTAGCAAGAATGATTAGGCCGGCTTGTAATGAGACCTCCTGTTCCAAAGATAATTTGGCTATCCAATGGATCATAACCCTGGTGTGGTGGCCATAATGGGAATGTCACTTTGTTACAGCCTTATGAACATAGTAGGCTAGCTCGTAATGAGACACCCTATCCTCCATCTGCGAACAAAATTTTGATGTTATTACACATTTTTATGATAAAAAGAGGGAGATTCAGTACTCCTTAAGAGCAGGGATGGTGGAAGAAGTTGAACATGTCAATAGAAAAAAATATACCCATAATCTCATTTAGTACAGACAGAGAAGATTATAACCGGGAAGGGTGGAACCAGCATGGTATTAAGATGATCAAGCAGTATCATGTACAACATAAAATGATGTAGTAAAGTAGTATATAAATAATTGTCCCTTTTGAAAATAATCTATCATCAAGGAGTTGTCTTGTTAAAGACCATAACGTGAATGATATTAACTTGTTTCAATAGAATCCATAATTCTTATCCTTATAAAAGTAGTGTACCTCATGCTATGAAAGGGAATCAGTAAAATGTGGTTGAGATGAATTAGGAATAATTCCACAAGAAGAAAGAGGGGTTGTTTTTTAAAATACCCACAAAGTGTTGCTCCCTTGAAGGAACAGCAAAAACACTCGAAAAAGTGCTGTTCCGTGTAGGAAACAACAAAGGAAGTGCATGCCAACAACAAAAATACACACGGAAAAGTCTTGTTCCCTATAGGGAACAAAGAAAAAATGCATGTGAAAAAGTGTTGTTCCCTACAGGGAACAACAAAAAAAATACACTCAAAAAAGTGTTGTTCCTTAAAAGGAACAACAAAAATACACCCCAAAAAAAGTGTTGTTCCTTTTGAAAAGGAACAACAAAAATGCGGAAGTGTTGTTCCTTTGAAAAGGAGCAACAAAATGCGAAAGTGTTGTTCCTTTGGAAAGGAACATAAAAAATGCGGAAGTGTTGTTCATTTGAAAATGAACAGCAAAATGCGAAAGTGTTGTTCCTTTGGAAAGGAACAACAAAAATGCGAAAGTGTTGTTCTTTTTTAAATGAACAACAAAAATGCAAAAGTGTTGTTCCTTTGAAAATGAACAGCAAAATGCAGAAGTGTTGTTCCTTCGGAAAGGAACAGTAAAAATGCGAAAGTGTTGTTCCTTCGGAAATGAACAACAAAAATGCACAATCATAAAATGCAGGCACACAAAAAACAAATTAGTTGTTCACTGCATTGATTCTGAGGATGAGTTACAATTTGAAGGAAGCAACACCTGAAACACAAAAATATAATAGAAATTAGAAAAAAACAACATTTTATTTAAAAATAGTATGTAAATAAATAAATTAAGTTACAACGCTATGATGATATTTCTTAAGGCAAAGAAAAAAATGATCTCTTTGAAAAATGTTTTGGTAGTAGTGACATGACATGAATTTCAAATGGAAATCAATTCTTTATTTCTTATGTTATGAATCCATTGGGTAATGAATTGGATGAAATTGTCTTGTTTCATTAAAATTTCTTTCAAGAATCGCTCGTCCATAAATTGACCTTCTTTATTCTCCTAGGACCCGCATAAAAATGAATGTTTACCTGCAATAAAACATTAAATCATGGAGAAAGAGAGGTGATCGGGCTCCCCTAATCCAAGAATTATGCAAAAAAACAAGTAGTTACTCTGTATAACAAATCCAATGAGAAAATAACAAAGTAAAATTTATTTGTCACCTACGGGAGAGCAGTGGTCGACCATACTAACCAGCAGTGTTTTAATCACAAATGTTTTGTTTTTCGTCCAAATTGAGTGATTCCAAAGCCAGATGAGAGCTAATTAAAAGGCATATCTCTAATAGAAATAGGTTTTAAAAATTCAATGATATGATATGTCAATTTTACTTGGAACAACCTGCATAACAGAGTCATTTTCGATTACCCCATTTAGAACAACAGTGGATATTTTAAGCATAGCTTCTTCATTTGATGTCATATTCGAATTATTCAAACTAAAAATGAAAGTAGATTCATTTATTTTTCTCCCATAGAAAAGGTTTTGAAGACAAGAAGAATTGATAGGTCAAATACTCTAAGGAACAACCGGAAAAACAGAGTTTTAAGAGTGCTGATTTACGATAGACAGTCATTATTTTGATCATAACTTCCTCATAAGATATCAAAAATAAGTGATTCCAATTGTTTTGTAAACTAGATTCATAGGGGAATATATCATAGAAACAGGTTTTCAAAATATGGTCATTTAGACCTCCAAAAACCTACTGCCCAACTCTGTTCTTGAGCTGCCCGTTAAACACCCTGTCAATGTTTTGGTTCTAACTTTTTCGTTTCAAATCCAAATTGAGTAATTCAAATTGGGTTGGAAAGTAAACATCAAGGTCTACTTAGTATAGAAACAGGTTTTAAAAATATTATCATTTAGTCCTCCAAAAAATTATTGTCCCAACTGTGTTTTCAGAAATTTCATCAAGCCCACAAGCCAAAAAATATGATATTCAAGCATTTTTTCCAAGTTGGTGATAAAAATGAATATGAGTGTTTGTAGAACTATTATTTATATTATAATTCATCTACATACACAAATGAATTAAAACATTTATCATCGATGTTGATTTCCACAACGTGTTGCAACAAGAACAACTATTTTTACATTAAAAAAATGTGTTTATTTTATTTTATTTTCTACACTAACCTATTTTGATTTGAAAAATGAATATGATTATGTATAAGAGTACTTCTAGTGGAACCATTTTCGAAATAAGACTTCAAATATGTACATACCCAAATTTGAAAAATGCATATTAATGAATATTAGGGTATGAGAAGCCAACTTCTCTTGAAAAGATGGTGTCAAAAATTATTGAAGTATGGAGTGATGCTGCAAACAAATGCTGGAGTGAAACCAATCTTTAATATATCCTTTACTTTCTTGATTTCCCATATCCATCATATCATGAAGTTCTTGAGATTTTAAAACGACTTGTTGATGCAGACTAGAAGAAACCTCATTTTCTTCCATAACTTCTACAATTTTTGAATTTGAAACATTATGAATCTCAATATAAGTTTCCTCCAATGGTGCATGTGAGATAGAATGGGTGGGAAGGGTGGGTAAATTTTGTAGTTCAACACTGTAAGCATGTTGTATTAGTTTATTATGGTGAGGGTGTGGAATGAGTTGAGCAGGAAATTGTGTACAGAATGGAGCATTTTGATGATGTAGTTGATTGGGTTGAGTGGATGATTTTGATAGGCAAACAAGATGTTGTGGAAGAGTTGGTGAAGAATATGGAGGATGTGTTTGTGCTACAGGATGAGGGAGAGTAGTCATGCAATCATAAGATGAACCATGCCAAACTTGTAAACAAGATTGGTGGTGGTTATATTGAGATTGACATGGCTGCCCTAACACATTAGTATTCCATAATGGATTATGCAAGTAAGAGAATGGAGAAGAAGTGTTTTGAACTATACCTGTAGGCCATGATTTCCATGGTTTTGACCTTGTTGTAGCTTCCTCATATCTTTGATATGATATTTCCATCCTAGATTATGAAGAACAAATATCTATGGGATGCTCCTTTCAGTAATGAGGGAAAAACACTATTCAATTTCTTGACTTTTCTGAACCTGCAAAAAATCCAATTTTGAATTTAGAGAGCTAATAAAATCAACTTTAAAATTTTCAAATAAAACATTGATTTCAGCTCTTATGTCTCTTGTTCTTGTAGCAGATTTGGAAAAGAAAGAACAAACGTTTCTAGAATTCTTACCAGCCTTGGAGACTCCTCTTGAGTACCTTATGCACAATTCAAAAACATCATCATATGATAACTGAAAAACATCACATTTTCCTATCAGATTTAAGAGTTTTAAAAATTTATCTTTGATTCCTTTGAGTAGGAATGTTTTTAAGATCTCTTTTTCCAAATACTTATGTTTTGATTTTTGAAGGTTGTAATGAAATTTCTCTACATAGTCCTCCAAACTTTCATCTTCCCCTTGTATCATATCGAAAATATCTTCATTGTCCTTGCAATAGCCTTGGTACTTCTTCAAGAATATGTTCTTCATGTCCTCCCATGTTTGGATGTAGCTCCCACCTAGGCTCGTGAACCATCGGAGAGCTGCTCCTTTTAGAGTAAGAGGAAACACTTTCAACCTTTGATCATTAGTACCATAATCATATCCTCTACAAAGTATTTCGAACTCAATAATAATGTATCTAGATCTTCATTTGTCAAGCCATGAAAATTTGGTAGAGAAGATGGGGGAATTATGTGCATTTGTGTCACTCCTCTTAGATCTTTGATAGGGAATTCAAAAGTAGAAATGTGAGCCATTTCTTACCATAATAGAAGATGTTCTTCATGTGTTTCTTCGAGGCTCCTTCTTCAAATGTTCCTGTCAATTGGTTAGTGAAATGGGTGGTGTTTAGATCACCACTTGAGTGAAATCATGAGTTTTGTTTTTTCAAAATTTCTTTTTTTTTCTTAGTCATTCACACAGAAATTAAAACATTTATTTCTACCCTAAGTTCTTTAACAATTCTATTGGAAAGCAGGCGGGGGAGCAAGGCTTTTACATGCTCCGTATGCAGGTTCTTACCTTCCATTTTTAATACCCAATTCTCTCCTAACAGGCACTGATCAGATGCACACTACTCCTTAGAAATGGCTACACTCTCCCTGGCAACGACGCCAAAATGTTGAGTGATAAAAGGTGTATTTTTAACTCTTAATTATCTTCACATTAACTGTCAACCCAGGGACGATTTTTTTATCTCAAGAGTGTACTCAGTCTGAGGTGGTCACTTGCTCAAGAGTAATGTTTTGTAGTATAGTGCTTTAAAATGCAAAGATAAATGAATGCTGGAAACAAAATCTAATCGGAACAGTAAGAAACTGAAATGTTCTGTAACTAAATCATTTACTCAAACAATCATCAGTCAAGGACTCAGTAATGATAACTCTCTCCCATGTAAACTGATGCAAATGAAAATCAATCATAGGCAAGATCTCCAATCTGAGAACTTAGACAGCGGTAGTCAGTGTCCTTTACAATTGTTGATCTTTCAATCCACACTAAAGCAAATAACTGGAAATGGTAATTCAATTGTAAATGCTCATTAAAACACACTTGCTGCAATATCAGTTAAAAGGTGAAATTAAATCCTTGCATGAAAGAGATAATAGCAAAGCCTATTTGAACAACAACACTAAATTAATGGAAATGAACAACAAAGCTAAATTAATGGAAATGAACAACAATCTGAAATATAACGGAACAATAAAGCTAATTAAGTGGAAACACACAACGACTGTAAATTAAACTGAATCAGCAATATTATCCTAGCAGAATGAACATTAACCACAGGTATAATAGGAATGGAAATCACAGTTATAATTGAACAGTAATTAAGTGAACAACAATCGCAGTTGTAAGTGAATTGTAGTTAAATGAACAACAATCACAACTGTAAATGAACAGCAGAATCTGAATTAGACAGCGCAATATTATTTTAGAATGAACAGCATGACATTTTAAGTTATAAATAATAATCTTGCTATCAACGCAATCCAATCATGATTTTGATATAACAGGGCGATTCAACGAAATGTTCAGAAACAGAAGATTACTGAATAAAACAAATTAAAGAAATGAAAAGGAAATCAAACCATCACATGGAACTGTAAAATAATGATACAAGAAGCAAGTGGATCCACCAGGGCCAGGCCCTTAGCCGCTAGTGAAGCACCGCCGGATTACTTTAGAAGATGCGAAGGAACTGCAACTGTTTTTATATGTTAATCATTGCATAAACATTACAGTAGTTTCGTTCTCTGCTTCAGCAACGAGAGTCAACAATAACAGTTACAATTTCTCAATAGTAATTCTCCCATTCCTCCTATCCTATCCTATCTATCTCTAATCTATCTAATTCTCTCTCTAATCATCCATCATGAATCCATAATTCCCCCTCCCTGCTTTGATCTCTATTTTCATTTAAATACATAGAGAGCATAGAGTTGTTATAACAGAGATGATTAAAATGTGATTCCCATTACAAAATTGGATTGTTCACAACAAATTGATCAATAAGATCATATCTGAAATATCTTTCCATCAACATTCAATAGGAACAGGTCGAATTTGGTGTTGCAGCTGAGATAATTTGGAAAACGACCACAACAACAAATCTGAGAAAAACGTCTTCAGAGAACCTTCCATTTCTCTTATTACGGACTGAATTTGGGAAAACTACTCAATACAAAACTAATTTGGTCCGTTTTGGACAAAACCCATGTCTCGGATTTTCCAGATTCTTCTCCATTTGCCCAAAATGTCCAATGCAAAACTGTCACTTCTTATTCTAGCAAATTTCTGAGTTGGCACATTTAATGATGAGATGGAGATCAAATCTTCCATCTTGAAAGTATTTTGGAGGCTAAAATGGTGAGTGATGTTACAACCAATTTATTAATAAACCATTATTGGTAAAATCATGCATAATCATCAATTTATTAAAAATAAAGGAGAAGAAATAATATTTATCCATAAGAACATAAATCATTATAAGATAGAATTATATGATAAACCATGATAAATTACATGATAAAGAAGAGTAGAAATGGATGAAATAGGTGTTAAAAAGTAATAATAATAATGACATATTAACGGCCCAACAAACACATTCCTAGATTTTCTCAATCATTCCCTAGAGGAAAATTCGACTTGGTACTTATACAAAATGATTAAGAATCATTCCCCATGGATGGAGGAAGTTTTCCCCGCCGAAATCCCTTGATTAGTGGGTTTGCTCCCTTGATTGGTGGATTTGCTCCCTTGATCAGTGGAACACATTCTTAGATTTTCTCAATCATTGGAGTTCCACAATTTGTGCCATAAATTCATAATATCTTGTTGACTTATTATTTATTATTGATACTCTAGTAGTAGGGAACAAGTCCCTAAATTATCTACTCCTCCAACTCTTCATAATTTGTTCAATATTCTCATAATATTCCACAAAAAATAAATAATATTAAGTACAAATATTCAATTATTCATAAACCTTCCTAATGAATATATTAAAGTTAAAAATAAATTATCTAATGCAAAAAGAGAGGTTTAATGTGCTAAAGGATGGTAATAGGCCTTAATTTATGTTTTAATTTAGAGGCATGTGCCTTAATTTATGTCTAATTTAGAAGCCCATCATACCCGCTGTTGAAAGTGTTGCTCATTCTTTGAACAACTTAGTGATTTCATTGTGCCTCATCCATGGCTCTGGTGGTCTCTCTCTTGTGCATTAAGAATCTTGGCTATAAGATCTGCAAGGAAAAGCCCAAAAACATATTTGTTCAAAGAAAAATCATTGTTTCTTGAGACCATTAGCTTGCTTTTTTCCCTTATTCAAGATGAGTTCTTGAATATTCTTTTAGTTTGGCAAGGTCTTCCACAGCCTTATCAACCATTTTCTACCTTGTTCCGCCATTTAGACACCTCTAACACCTCCAAAATGCATTTAGACTGATTTTTTTTTTAACTGATTTTGTTTTTAAGGGTGAATGCAGGGGTGATGATGGTGGACAAGGTATGGTGATGGAATGATGAAGGGGGTGCATTTTATTGGCATAGCAAGTCATTTATTTTCCTTAGGACTGCCTCCTGTAGGATTTCTGGGTCACTGTAATTCCTATAGGATCATCCTGTAGAAAACACAGTCCCTTTGTAAACTGAAGTAAAGGAGTGGAAAAAATGACAGAAATGGTGGAGGAATGAATGGTAATGAGTGGTAAAATAAAAATGTGAGTGACAGGGGTCTCTTTGTGATCCTCCTTTGCTCTTTGACCGTCCTTCTTGCTGACCTGCAAATGGAAATTTCATGAAAATGGTGAGGATGCTCTCTTTGGTTTTTTTCAAGAATGAAATGGGATGGATGAATGATGAATAGATAGTGAATATGAAGTGGATGGAGGACTTGGAGTGCTGTGGTGACTTTGGCCTTTGCAAAAATTTCTTCTTTTAACTACTGTCCTCATTCCTTGAAATCATCACCCTTCAAAAATTGACTTTTCAACATTGCATGAGTGAAGGAGTCAGTTGTAATTGAAGGCTAATGAGACTGTTGAACAATCCTTAGCTTATAAAACCTCATCTCTCATGCATTGACAACGAATTTCTAACTATAATATGCTCAAGAGAAGAGGTCAAGAATATTGCATACCTGTACCTACCTGATGGTTGTTGGAGAGACATGCATGCTGCTGCTGAGTTGATCTTGATGCTGCTGCTAAGCTTTGGAGGAGCTTCTTTGACCTATGGATCTCCTTTAAAATTGCTCACTACCAATCCTGTAGGTGTTGTTCTGTATCCTGTAGGTTTACAGGACAACGACTTGTTTTGTCCATATCTCCCAAATGGTAGACTGGATTAAGCTGAAACTTTTTGAGCATGTTCCCATCGCCATTATGCACCTCCCCATAGAAAAATTTTAGTTAATGGATGTACGGATCTCCAACAAAACTAAAAATGGATGAAGGTGATGGAAGTTGATTTCTTAGAAACTGTGCACTAGAATTTGTTGAAATTACTTGGGCATGTTATCGTCAGCCATATGCATCTCCCCATGAAACAACTTTTTAAATGGATGCACAGATATTGAGAAAACGTAACAATGGCTGAAGGTGATGGAGGCCAATTTCTTGGAAACCGTGCACTAGAATTTGCTGAAATTGCTTGAGAATGGTACCATCATCCATATGCATCTTCCCCTGAAACATCTTGGCAAATGGATGCATGGTTTTCAAGTTATGGTAAAAACAAATTTCTGCTCTATGTATTTTTGTATCCTGTAGTAAGACAGAGCATCTTGTAGTTTTTTAGGACAACAAGGAAAATGAGCAGTAGAAGCTTGAGAATGATGGGTGGATGGTGAAAATAGATGAGGGTGATGGATTGGCATGGCCTTGGCCTTTTTGGAGAATTTGAGCAAAGGAGGAGAAAGTCAAAATTTGACTTCTTTTGACTAGGATTGACAAAGTTTCCCTTTGGTATCAAGTTGTTCTTGTTGATTGCAGATGTTGGAGAGTACATGCATTCATCAAAGATATACATGGAGCAAATATTTTTCATTTTTTCATTTTTTTTCTTCTAGGTTTACTAGCCGCCTCAAGGAGGTTTCCACCTAGTAGGTTTGCCTAGGCGCCTCAAAGGAGGTTTTCACCCAGGATCTTTTCTTTTTTCACCTTTTTCTTTTTTTTCCCAACCCATTGACCGCCTCATGGAGGTTTTAAATTAATGAGCCAATCTGAGGCGCCTCCAAGGAGGTTTTCACCTGAGATTTTTATTTTTTTCTCTTTTTCTACCCTACACTACTTGAAAAACAAAATCACTTTCAAGTATAAGGAAACTTTCAATGGAGCCATGTGCACATCAAGATGACAAACAAAATGATGTGGAGGCCTGAAATTTATGCTTTGACATGTACCTGGATTTCATAGACCAAATGATTTGACTTTGAAAGGATCAAGCATAGTTGAGAAGAGAGTGATGTTGCAACTTAGTGACTGTCCGGAACCATATTTCAATATAGTTGTGATGCCTCTGGTCCACTTGTTGATTTAGATCATCTTGTATGTCTTCTTCTACCATGACCTTCAAGTCTTCCTCTTTTTGCTGATTGATCTCTTGAATACATGGAGGATTTGATGGTAACCATGAGGGAGTTCTCTTGATCTCTGATTTTGATGTCTGCTCTTCATCAATCGCAACCCATGGTTCTGTGGTCTTCTTATTTGAATCTTCTTCTTCTGGATGTGGTCTTTCAATGATATCAAGATAATCTCTTTTTTGCAATACTCTTTCTGAGCTATGGTGAATACCATTGATCTCAAGAGATGTTTGGAAGTGTTGTACCTCAGCATTGTAAGTGGGTTGAGCTACTTCAATGTGTGGGTTTGGAAATGGTGGTATAGGTAGTTGAGTGGGAGTGTATATTTGAGATGGATGTGGATGGGGTTGTGGTTGTGGTTGTGGTGGAGGTGAATGGTAATGATAACATGGAGTTTGGTACAGAGGATATCGAGGAAGATATTGAGGATATTGTGGATGGCTCCCATAAGTTCCTTGCCAACCTTGTTGCCAAGATTGGTTTTGGGGTTGAGATGGCCAATGTTGCCAAGGAAGAGGTGTGTTCCAATTACTTTGAAGTGGATATGCATAACCTTGAAATTGTGAATTAGGCTCTTGCATCATATCAGGTTGAATAGGCTTCCATGGTCCTCATGGATCTACATAACATAGTTGCAATGAAAATTGACTTGCTCCTTTGCCCTCTTAGTAACCTTCCTTCAACCTTGGTAATGATGGACAATGTTTAACATCATGTGATTCTGCAACACAAATATCAGCATTTTCTTTTCCTTCGTCTTGTATTCTTAACATTTCTATTTGTTTTGTTAGATTGCTAAGAATTTTTGTTTTAAAATCATCAAACAAGTTTCCAAGTTTAGCTTGACTTACCGATCTTGATTTTGATTTACCTACTCTTGCTTTTCCTCTTGATATGTGTTGGCATGTTTCACAAATTTCCTCAAATGATAATTGATATACATCACCTCCACTTATGAAATTAAGGAGATCAATCCACTCTAAGTAAGAGGGTTTTTAGTGTGTTGGATCCTAAATGATGTAGTTTTGCCCTCTTAAGATTATACATGAACCTCTCTACTAGATCCTCAAGGCTCTCATCTTCTCTTTGATTCATTCTAAATATTTCTTCCTTAAGATCGTGATTTTTATATTTTTCTAAAAATATCTTTTGCATATCATTCTATGATCTTATTGAATTAGTCCCTAAACTCATGAACCATTTAAACGCTCTATCCTTCAATGTTTCCGGAAACAATCTCAATTTTTGAGTTTTTAATAAGTAACCATAAGATCTACAAACAATTTCAAATTCAAAGAGAAAGGTTTCCGGATCCTCTAACCTTAGACCATGAAATTTTGGAAGAAAAGAGGGAGGGATGTTCTTCATGTGCACACTACCATCAGTATCTTGAATGGGAAATCCGGGAGGATCTTCCTCATTGTCATCATCTCCATCCATTTCTTCTACATTCCTTGTCATCTTCTTCTACTTGCAAAAGTGAATAGTGATGTGGCTCTTATTGCATCACATGATCAATTTGGGGGGTGGGTTGGTGTTGGAGATTTTTTTTTGTTTTTATGATTGAATGAAAACACTAATGCAATGCACTTTTCCTATTTTTAAAATCAAATATGCCTAATGTATTTTATTTTTTTTGTTTTTGCAAAAAATAAAAATAAATGAATCAAATAGGAAAGAAAACAATGCATACTTTGACACCTTCACGGCAACAGTGCCAAAAAGTGATGAGCCTTGGTATTGCAACAAGAATGATGCAACTCCCAAGGCTACTGACTTTAAATATCAACCCGAGGTTCGTACAAATTTAAGAGGTATCGAAACTATATGTGCAACATACAATGTGTCCTCCTTTGCTGGCATGATGTAATGGAGTGCATATATTGAAGTCAAATCCTAAACTAATTGTAAAAAATGAAATGTTCGAAATGGAACCTTAACCTATTGCAAGAAAGAAAGTACAAGGAAAGAGACGGAAATTCAACGCTAAATCACCCCATTTCCTAATTAACTACCAAGAAACTATGCTTTGCAATAATGTTAAATTATCATGAACCAACTACTACTATCTAAGCATGGAAGTAAGAAGCATCAAACATCACTAATGTGCAAGTAAAGGGACTGAAATAAATCTATTTTTGTCTTTTTGTCTTTTCATGCAAAATCAAGTATGCAAACTAATTTTCTTTGGTGATGTGGCAAGTGAATTTAAGGATGTTGGAGGTTGGATGGAAGGGTTAGGAGATGGTTGGATGGTGTGGAATACCCTTAGGAGGCTTTTGGTGACTTCCTAGAGGTTTTCCATCGATTCAGCCTCAAAACAGGTTGTTTTAGAAAAACCTACAGGATGTACTAGAAACCTACAGGATCATCCTGTAGGAATTATAGGAAACCTACAAGATACAGCTGAGAGAAAATTGTAAGATGTTGGAGGTGATGGAAGACTTAGGGAAGGTGGTAAATAGGTGGAATGGAGTGAGAAAATGCCTAGGATCACTCAAAACTTAAAACCAAAGTTGGGAGATGGATGGATTTGCTCAAAAAGCTTGGAGAAGTGTCCTTGTGAAATAATGAAATTGGTGAAGGTTTAATGACCAAGCAAATAAAATCCAAATTGGATGGAAATTTTTTTTATTAACTAGGATGTCTTAGGTACCTATTCCAATTGGAGTCACTCAAAAATACCTATGTTAACCCATGCAAAAAAAAAAAAAACATTACTATTCGAAAATCTAGAAATTTGAGTAGTGAGCTAGTAAATTTAAGAAATGCCTAACCAAATCAAGTGAAAATGAAATGGGGTAACTTTTGTTATCAAATAGAATGCTTTTTTGATCTACTGCAAGTGGAATCAATTTGATTGAAGCTCGTTAGCATGTTCTAAAAAATAGCAAAACTTTATTGTTCTTTGCTAAAAAGGAGGTCCAACAATTTAGATTTGGGAATGAGAAGACTAATCCAAGCAACTCAATGCTTATTATGAAATTACAAAGCTTTTTCAAGGATGAAATAATGCTTGTGATCCTGCAAAAGAACTTACATCAACCATTTAACTCAATCCTACAACAAGAAATTATTAATCCTAAATGTAGAAATAGAAAGACATAAAAACTAGAGATGCATGTGAATAAGCAATGAAAAGAAGGAAAGAAAATGATACAAAAGGGCTCTGAGGTTCCTGAGATGGCCAAGCCCAAGGAAAATCAGAGACCTATGGAGGAGAACAAGATTTAGAAGCTGAACATGACACCAATCTTCATTATTTTCATTAATAGAATTACATCCTTGCAAGAAAATAAAATGGAGCTGTAAGAATACAAGCTCTCTCCACAATAACACTAATGGAAAACTATCCCTAGAGGAAAATTCGACTTGGGACTTATACAAAATGATTAGGAATCATTCCCCATGAATGGAGGAAGCTTTCCCCACCAAAATCCCTTGATTAGTGGATCTAGTCCCTAATACTAGGAATTTGCATTAAATGGCAGGGGACACATTCCTAGATTTTCTCAATCATTCCCTAGAGGAAAATTCGACTTGGTACTTATACAAAATGATTAAGAATCATTCCCCATGGATGGAGGAAGTTTTCCCCACAGAAATTCCCTAGTTAGTGGATCTGCTCCCTTGATTGATGGATCTGCTCCCTTAATTAGTGGAACACATTCCTAGATTTTCTCAATCATTGGAGTTCCACAATTTGTGCCATAATTCCATAATATCTTGTTGACTTATTATTTATTATTGATCCTCTAATAGTAGGGAACAAGTCCCTAAATTATCTCCTCCTCCAACTCTTCATAATCTGCCCAATATTCTCATAATATTCCACAAAATATAAATAATATTAGGCACAAATATTCAATTATTCATAAACCTTCCTAATGAATATATTAAAGTTAAAAATAAATTATCTAATGCAAAAGGAGAGGTTTAATGTGTTGAAGGATGGTCATAGGCCTTAATTTATGTTTTAATTTAGAGGCACGGGCCTTAATTTATGTCTAATTTAGAGGCCCATCACTATAGCAAACTTATCAATAAATGGCCTCAACACATCATTCATCACACTTATGAATGTAGGAGGAGCATTACGTAAACCAAAAGGCATAACTAGCCATTCAAACAAACCTTGTTTTGTTTTGAATGTTGTCTTCCAAATGCCTCCTTCAGCTATTCTAATTTGATGGTAGCCACTCCTTAAGTCCAACTTAGTAAAATACTTTGCATCTTTCAATTGATTAAGTAAATCATCTATTCTAGGCAGTTGGTAATGGCTATTTACCGTAATTTTGTTCAATGCACTGAAGTCCACACACATGCACCATGTTCCATCCTTATTTGGCATAAAAACAATAGGTGAACCACATGGTGAAGAAGATAGCCTGATGATCCCTTTATCCATTGAAAATTTTAGGGGCTAATATTCGCAGGTAGGCTAATTTTCCATGATTTTTCCAAAAAAAGATTCATCAATTTCCATTTTTTATAAAAGCTATTCTCCTAAATTGTATAATATAAAATTATTTTTCTTTAAAAATCGCCAAAATTATAGAGAGAATATATATAAAATCATTATAAATTTGAATAATTTTACAAATATATAAATAAAGTTTTCATATTAGGGACTAGTGAGATTCGTCAATGTTTTTAAACTTCAAGATAATTTTCCATTCTTAAATTTTTCCTTGCCTTTATCCAACAACTCTTGAATTTTATTTTTAATTTATGCACTTTCCATCACTAACATCCTGTACGTGCCAATATTAGGAAGAGGACAATCTTGATGCAACTGTATCTCATGTTGGATTCCTCTCTTGGGAGGCAATCCTTTTGGTCCCTGAAACATCTCATCATATTGATTAACTACATCAACCAATTCAGATTTCAATTTTGAATCACAACCTTTAAAATATTCATTATCAACATCATTCTTAGGTTTGATCATTAGAAGCACAAAATTATTGCTTGAATTCACTAGTCTTTTCATTTGCCTCGCATTAACAAGTGAAAGGTTTAGTTTCTTTCTATGATCTCTCACAATATATTCTACTCCATCTTTGAACAAATGGTATTTGTTTTCATGTCTATGGAAGGTAGATTTTTTGTCATAGAGATACAGGCTGCCGAAAACTATACTAATGACACAACATCAAGCTCCACTTCATCTATGAAATTTGCAGTAATGACGAATTTTAGTTTACACTTTCTAGTTACCTGCAATTGTGCATTGTCACACACCCATCCAAGTGGATATGGTTTATGACGTGGAATGGTTTCCAAGTTTAAACTTCTGACAATATTTTCAGAGATAAGATTGGCTTGAGAGCCACTGTCGAAAAGTGTATCAATTTTGCTATGTTTTGAGATCACCCTTATGTGAAAAAGTTATATCCTCTTCTTTTCATTTGGAGTTTCATTGTGTGAATTTGAAGTACTCGTTCTAACAATGGATTATTTTCCCTTCATACCCATGGCTGTAATTTTAGTTTCATCAACCGAATCAAATCCCAAATCCCGTTGAGTGGTTGTAGTTGTCTTTTTTTTTTCCCTTGTTGTTGGATTTCTTTGAATTCATTTCGGGATGAAGCTTCCAACAATGAGCTTCATCGTGACCCTCTTTGGAACAATGTTTGCATATTAATTTCTTTCCTTCTTGATAGATGCATTTTTCTTTCCCTTGCCTTTGAAACCATTTTCTTTTCCTTTACTCTTAAATGGATTTTTACTACCCTCTTCTATATTGTTTTCCCGTCGTGCCTCAAGATGAGTGGCTTGCACACACACATTATCTAGATTATTGGGATTAAACATTAAGATATTATTCCTAAGGTAACTACGTAAACCCCCTATGTACTTCAACAACGTGTCTTGTGATTGCAAATCTACACCTAACATTAGAGACCTTTTTTCTAAATTCTTGGGTGTAATCTTGCACATTTGTACCTTTAAGTTGTTTAAAGTTCTGCCAATCCATGATGGCTTTCTGCATATAAGTTAGAGGGTAGAATTGTATTTTAATTTCAGCAATGAAGTCAGACCAAGAAATTGATATCTTACCGTGTTCTTTTATCTCCTCTCATGCCTTTGATTCCCACCATACTAGTGTTGTACCCTCCACTCTCAAGGAAGCTAATTGAATCTTTATGTCATCCTCTTGAAAGTTTTGAATTCTGCAATAGAACTACAATTGACGAATCCAATTATCAAACTTCTCTGCATTCACTTCACCATTATACATGGGCAGTTCAAATTTAACATCAAGTTTTAGTAAGGGTGATTTACTAGTTCCTTTTGAGGTATGTTAATGAGTATGAGTAATGGTTGTGTTAGTGGAAGAGGGCGAAGATGCATGTGAAGAAGAAGATGAAGAAGATGGTGGAGAGGGTGGAGGTTTACCTCCATTTCTATTACCTCCTCCTCCTAAATAACTTTCTCCTTTGGGAGGTTTGGAGCTTTCACCCTCAACCTGGTATTCCTCTCTTCATAGAGGACCTTCATGATCTCTGTCATATCAAAGAAAGCCTTCCTGAAGGCCTTCTCATCTTCTATCATGTTTGTAGGTTCTCCTTCATGAGACATACTCATTGGAGCCTCAATTACAACTTGAGGAAGAATTGGTGTTGGAGATTGTGGCAACCTTCCCCTCCTTCCCCTTGAACCAACATCAGGGCTTTCAACCAGCTTCCCTTCTCCTCTTTTGAGTTTTAACCTTGTAAGCATGACATAAACTTGGAAACAGTTAAATCCTTCTTGCACAAAGCAAACCTAGTGTTCTGATACCAAAATGATCTGATTAGGAATATTAGTTTTGTTGTGCTAAGATCCTCCTCAGATTATAAACAAAATGATATTCATGTGCTTAAGGATTCATGAGTTTATTGCAAGTGAAAATGAATTTTTTATGTTAATTTTATGAGCAATTTAACATAAATAAGAAACTAAACAACAACATATAAATGTATATAACATCGCCAACAACACATCACAACAGTAACATGATGAAAGAGTTCACTCCTCCTAGGCTACGTCTCCTTGGTCCAGCTTCCAATGGCTTAGGCCTCTCTATTATGCTCAAATGTGTAAAAATATGTGTTTACAATGGTCAAATGCTTCTGCAACCTACTCCAATGAGTCCAAAATGTCCAAAAATGGCCATCTAGCCTCTTTTTTCTTCCAATTTGGTCGAAAACTAGAAAAGTTATGACCTCTCCTAGTTTCTCCACTATTCGCTCCACAAATTTCCCAAAATTTGGCACCAAACCCTCATTTTCGCCCCAATTCCTGCTAACTAGCCACCAAATCCACTAGAATCCAGAAGGATTTGTCGGCCGGATAATTTGGTCACCGAGGCCTAAAAATGTGAAAATTAAAGTCATATGGAGGGCCATGCACCTAGGGGCTAGCTCCCGGCGCTGGCCCCTTCCCTCCAGTGGTCGCATAAACCTTGACAGTTAGATAGAAGTGTCACATGGTGGCTACCCCTGGCGGTCAAGCGGTGGTGGTGACATAACCGTGGTTGGCCCCACGCGAGCTGGCTCGTTCTTCGAACTCCGCGTCGACACACCTTAAATAAATATGGAGTTCAATATGGTTAAGAAACATCGCGTGGTGCAATGGTAGTTGGCTCTATTGTGTATTGAGAGGTCACGAGTTTGACCCCCGCTTCCTCCGCCCAGACTTCAAACCAAATTTTAGTGGCCTCCCGGGATGCCATGTGGCAGCCTCCGGTTGGGCCACATGTCAGCTTGTGGTTGGCCATCATTCCAACCAATAAAAACCACTAAAATCTAATCAATAAAATTGTACCACTTGGTACGATATAATTCGTCAAGGAGCCCGTTGACTAGGTCAAATTCCACATACCCTGTCCAGTCAATGCCACATCAGCAGTACAGACTGTTGTGCTGTCCTTTTTCTTTTTTAAATTCGCATGTTTGGGAAAGTGAACAAAACTCATTTATGGAGTCATAAGGAGTCCGTTTTGTGCGAAATGAGTTGCGCTGGATTCAGGATGACGAGCACTGCGCAGTCATCTAGGTGCCACACCAATCTGAAAACTTTGAATCTTGAGCTATTTTTTTTATCACCTGATCACTTAATACCCCTTCAAATATGATCTTAGTCCTAGCCCCTTTACCAAATCATATTACCAAGTGCTAGTGTTTATTCCCCCAATCCATAAATTTCTAAAACTGTTTAAACTAAGGAGAATCCATCCTCAAATTTCCAAATAGCCTGAACCTAGGAAAAATAGGCTTTCATAGGGGATTTCTTAGCCTGTCTTAAGGACTTGAAAAGAGACTTTGACTATGAAAGTGACTTCCTATAATCCTTTGAAGTTGCAAAGGTCCTAACTAACCATGAAGACATCAAAGGTCCTCCTTCTTACCACCACCTACCAATAATTTTTTCAAGGAGTCAAAGAGGCCATTGTTCTCAGTTGTAGTCTTCCCCCATATGAGGCCTTCAAACCATTTTAATTGTAATCATCTCAAGAGTTATTTAGTGAACTATATAGTCACTTTTCCTTAGATGCTCTATGAAGACTCCTTCCCTTGAGTCTTTACTTTGCAAATAAGGATTTTACTCTTACATCTCGATCCCTATCATCAAAAGATCCTTTGATATTCGCAACAAACTTATAACTTTCCCAATCTATTTAAAGCAGAATAATCTCCCTAAGTTGAGAGTCACCAAGATCCTTAATCAACCAAACAAACATCAAGGTTTTATAAGAGATTGAGGGGTTGGAATCCCTACCTTCTCAGCCATAACATCATACTTGATAATTACCTACACAAACCTAGACATTAACAATGACCTAGATCAAATCCATCAATCCTAGTTGTGGAAAGCACGCTATAAGAGTACATTAAAGATAAATAACCAAGCATATGAATATTGTGCAACCATTGCAACTAGATTTACCATCACATAGCATACACATGCATCACAAAATCTAAGATATCCAATTGGAAGGAAAACACATAAATATACACAATTTATCCACATCATTTCTATTTTATTGAACACAATTTGTATTACAAATTTTAAGTCTAGATCAATACTTATCTGATCAAGATTAAATGCTACATGCAACAAATGAGTAATGATCCACAGTTCACCCCACCATAGGCTTGACTACATTGCAGTTTTTCTTGCAGTTGGCCAACCCCAAGGAAAACCAAGAAGCCATCAAGGAATTTCTCACTCAACATTACATGGTGGAGTCATGAAGGACATTCTCCTTCATCAGTTCAAACACATTGGGTTTCTTAAACTCCCACCCTACCTATACCTTGAAAAAATGTTTTGGGTGGTTTCTCTCTCAAGCTATTAATGATGTAAAAAACTATTCTTGTTAATCCACATAGAAATCGAAAGGAGGTGTTACAACCTATTGAGCCAAGTATTGTTTCTCATTCATAGTGTGATCATAATGGGCCTACACAAAACAAAGAAAGCCCTTCTCTAAGTCAATAGTCCCTTAGTTCTTCCCTTTTTATGTTTTTTTGCATGATTCAAGAAGATTTTTTAGTAATTGGCCACATCAAGCCTGCGCAATATGGAGGGATCCATTCTTTAAGTGAGTAGTCCTTTGGAGCTTCCCTTCTATTCTTTTGTGCACAATTCAGACATATTTACTTAGAAATTAACACTGGCCCTCTAGCCCAGGTCAAAGATTCTACACTAAATTCACTCACCCAATTGAGGTGAATTAAATTCACATGTAGGTTGTTGTATCATGACCAAGGTTTTTTGTCCACATGATAGCCACCTCTCTATTTTTCTACTCTACTCTCACACCCCCATGAGTGCTTCTTTATTCTTCTCACTTGTTTTTTCTCCTCATTCATCTACTCTAATCTCTCCTCTCTATTCTCTTGCACCCCCACCATTATTTTCTCAATACCAAACTGCTAATCATGAGAATTTGGGCCCCTTCCCTTGGGCCACATGGTCAATTTTGAATTCTCTAGTACATTTCCCATACCTATGTAGAAATCTGGTACCACTTCCCCTTCTTCTCATAACTAGTGGTAGTTAGGTAGCTCAGCCACCAAGTTAGAAATAAAAATGATTAATTCAAGGTCCTATAGCAAAATTCTCTAAATACCTCTCACCAGCTTCCCTCCCTCTCATGGCTTCTCATGGTTCAAATTAAGGCTCCACCTCTTCATCTATTTTTATTAAAATTTAATTACACTTTTTCTTAGTCTTCTAAACCATTTACATTTAGTTTCCCATGTAGGATTCACTATTATAATTAATTACAATTACAACATCAGTGAGGTATTAATGGTTGGAGTGTTACAATCCCCTCCCCATAAAGGAAAATTGTCCTTGATGTTCACACGAATTTGAGTGTCATCATTAACAACATTTACCATTTCAAGTGTTTTTTGTTCATTGCAACAATATGTAGATTACTCCTTTTCAACTAAATCAACATTAGTACTATTGCATATCAACATCATTCTTCGTGTCCTTTTCCTTTCCCACTACTTCAACAATGGTATTTGTCCTCACAATATAATCACCTTCAGACTTATTGCATCCCATTAAATGGCTACATCATAAAACAAACAACACATGTGTTATGACCATTTTCACATACAACAACTTTAATTTTATCCATAAGAGATCTTAATTTCCACAAGGAAGCATGCACTTCAACAAATGAAATTTCAATTAAATCCTTATCTGTGTGGTTATCCTTCACTTCTTCAAGCTTCCATAGGTAACAAGTTCAACTCACAACTTGCATTATACACACCCTTTAACACTCATGATCCCTATGAGCATCTGACACAAGCTTTTCATAGCTAGTTCATTTAAGTCTCCTCTTCTTTGTAGTTACTCACCATTTTGGGTTTAGGAAATCCCTTTCCTTAGGAAATATATCCAATCGAGGTTAACATGCATAGGAATATTAAATATATTGTTATATTAAGCAAAGTATTTCGGTAGAAATCACATAAGATTGAATGCAGATATTGTTATATTATTATATCCAAGGCATCCCATTGGCTTGCTTTAACATAATTTGCTTGTCATGGGGTTCAATGTCACTATATTTTCCTTGTTCCTGGGCTCTCTAATTCAAAACATTTATCTATCCTTCTTAAATAGATTCATCATCTCACCTATTTCACATGATGCATATGGTTCCTGTGAGATTAATCATAAAATTTTCAATCAAAAATTTCTATTTCTCAAATTTTCTTCATACAGAATCTATGTCTCACAAAAATGAGACTCTTCTCATAAGATTGAGTTCCTTGTAAGTGGTAATATTTTCAACCTTCATTGATGGATTGAACTCCATGCCATACCCAAGGCATTCTACCTACATTCTTCATTTTTACTCTACCAAACAATGTTAGTTTCTCATGCATAGAATCCTTTCAGCATAATATCATAACAACCCTTAAATTGGTCTTTAAGAACATTCACATAGTCAGTCATTTAATCATGTTTAGCTTCATACTATACAAATAAAAAGGAAACAAATTTATTTACATAATGATTCAGTATGATCACACTCATTCCAAAGAATACATAAGGCAATCAAAATTTTTATGCTAGAAAATCAAATTACTCAAGGCTAATAGTTTCATATTCACTATATCCACTGAGATATCCATCTCATAATTTATTAGCAACCAATTTTTCCACTTTACTTCCTATAGGAGTAAGGGATTTACACCACTCTCTTCAACAATCAATAAGTCTCTTAAAAATATTAACTATAATTATTTCACTACATTGCTAAACATAATTTTTCATTAACTTATATAACAACCCTTGGTTGATTTCCTACATAATTAAATAAAAAATAATAACCAAGGTCATGGAACACATATTCTAAGTTGAATGTTGGGTAAAATATAATGATGATCACTGGTGATTAATTAATGGTTATGGAAATTGGTAAAGACATTGGCAAAGGCAAAGAGGCATTAATTGGCATTTACTTATGAAAATAATTGAAAATACGAGAAAAGGGAGATGAAAGGTCACAAACTTGCATGTGAGGAAAATTGAAGGAAAACTAGAGGAAAATGAAGAAAAAAGAGGCCTCAATGATAAAAAGGCTTCTGAGAATTAGTTCACAGCTTTTTTTAGTTGAAGCTTTTGTCAGTTCAATCTTTGGCTCTCTTCTATCCTCTCTCTCTCTATCACTCTTGCACACTTCGAGAAATATTAGAGCATGCTTGGAGCACTCTAGTTTTAATTGGATTTGGGGAAAGAAGGAAAGGAAAAGTAGGAAAGCGCAAGGGGTCGGTGGGATCAACAACTACAATGGGATTTCCTTGCAAGTATCGAGTTGCATGTATGATTTCCTTTCTAGTTTTGGAATATATGGTATATGCATGTGGTCATTTGGTTATGATCTGACATTGGCATGGAGGATTTCCTGGATTGACAGTGGTTTTTTCTACACTTTCCATTTCGTAGATAACCATGGTGTTATGGGTTTTCCACTTGATGTTTCTAACTGGTGCTCAGGTTCCTTATGGCTATGGGTTGAGTTATTAGTTCTTGGTTCCATTGGTTGGAACAAACACTTTGGAGCCCTAGAAAAACTTGGGTTGAGTTACTAGTCCTGGAGCCTTGGCTGGAAAAAAGCTCTAGAGCCCTTAGTGGGTTGAGTTACTAGTCCTCAAGCCTTGGTTGGACAAATGCTTTGGAGCCCTCGAAGGTTGTGGGTTGAGTTACTAGTTCCTGGATCCATGGTTGGTAAAAACGCTCTAGAGCCCTAGACAACTTAGGTAGAGACCGATCTATTGGTGTTAGTGATGTCCGACCATGAGGTGGAATCACTAGTTGAGAGTTCAGGTGGTTTGACCTCTAGAAGCCTTGGTTTTATTTATTTTTTATTATTCCATGAGATCCCACATTCGTGCTTGGAATATGGCATGGGGGTGATTGGTTGAAAGATAGATTTGGTTTAGCCCAATCTATGGTCGGGTGGTACATGGAAGTCCCCGACTTGGTTGGATTTGCATATGCTAATAAGAGATATCTTCCTCTTGTATCTCATGAGTAATTGTACTTGTTATTGTGTGGCTTTGATGGCTGATTTATCATGGTTTATATGGTGTTCCTTTACTGGTTATATGATGCATATTGGCTATGGCTCTCAATGTGTTTTGATTTGTTGATGAATTTTTAATGAATGCATGAGATAATAGATGTTATTTCATATATTATGAGAGGGTATTAGACCTTATTAATGATTCTTAGATAAGTACCATGTACCTACGTTTAAATATGCATTCATGACATGTAGATTACATGTTCACCATGTGTTTGGTGAAATGAATGTCATGGTTAGGCTTGGTTAGGTCAATTCCTTGATCAAATTTTATATAGATAGCTTTGTCCTTATGTAATAACTGATTATGGAAGGTCTCACTGAGTTCTAGGTAGTGGTTTGGAGGATGGCCTGGAAATTAGGCTCAGAATTCGGGGCCACCTGCAACCACTGGGAAGCATGCTTGTGGGAGCGGTTGGAGGCTTACAATCACATGGATTCCTTGCTTTTAGAGTGGTTGAGGGCCCATATAAGAAAAAAAGGCATCCATATCAGGTCTTGGCCACTTGGGCTGGTTACTCAGCCTCTGCGTGACCTATAGCCCATGTAGGATGCACTGAGTTATCAGTTTGTTTTCTACAATCAGGACACTTCCTTAATGGAACCTAGGAGTTCGGGTTATGTCATGGTATATCCTCCTCTCATGTTTATCCTAGTAAGCAAGTGAAACTGGGTAGATATGTGAGGGGTGGTTACAGAATGGTATTAGAGCTCTCAGGTTCAACACTTGGATTGGATGGGTGGAATGTGTTTTTCATGCATGCATGTCAGTGTCTATATGTTTTTTATGCATGTATTGTTATGGTTATGACTCTCGTGCATGAGGTCATGGTATGTAGTTGGCGTTGTCATGCATAAAGTCATAATATTGATATGATTATGTATATATACATGTATCATGCTAATCTAGATTGATTTTGTAGACGAGAGAGCCTCCCCTAAACTTCACTGAGGTATGTTGATTATGTTATATTTGGTTATCTGATATGGTATGCTTGCGTGAAGTAGAGGATCAATGATGATAGAAAAAATGGTGGACTATAGTTCACGTGATTCTCCCTACAGATCATGAGTAGCATGGTGATGAGTACTCCCCTGACATAGTAGATAAACTGAGAAGTTTGAAAGTGAAGATTAGGAGTTGTAAAGCAGATAATGACATGATCATTCAGTCACAAGATAGACTTTCTAGGGCACATGAGAAACAACCAAAGGGTAATGTCGTCATCCTTCAGAGTCTATCAGATTTGTAGAGGCAGGGACCACTTAAGATAAACCATGAACAAGTGGAAAGGACAAATGGGGCTTATGGAAGCATGTCTCAGTGAAGATACAAGTTTGATAGGGATGATATAGTTAGAGATGGTAGGTTCTTGGATACACCCGATAAGAGGGGTAACAACCATGGGTTCTATTCTAGTTCTATTTCAGAGAGACAACATCATCATCACCATCACCATCTATATAGGAGGAGTGAGAAGCAGTACTTGCCATATGAGTTCAAGAAATAAAATCCCTCTACATTTGATGGAGAAATGAAGAAGTCACAGGATGAAAAATCTTGGTTACTTGGGATGAATAAGTTTTTTAGATTGCGTGATTACTCAGGGAATATGAAAGTTAGAATAGCTACCTTTAGTCTTAAAGGGAAAGAAAACATTTGGTTGGAAGATGATGTGAAGAACATCAGAAGAATTCAGGAAGAGGAGTTAACTTGGAGTGAGTTATAGAGACTTTTTAGGAAGAAGCATCTATTTGAGAGATACTGTGATGACAAGGCAAAGGAATTCTATGAGTTGAAGATGGGTTCTATGACCGATAAGAAGTATGCTAGTAGATTATTGGAGTTGTTGAGATATGTGCCTTATCTTAAGGAGGAGAAAGTGAAGATTCATAGATTCATCAGTGGGTTGTTGGTTTCATTAAAATATAGGATTCAGTCTGATGAACCTAGATCGCTAGAGGAAGCCATCAGGAAGGTGAAACATTGTTATGAGAAATCAAAGTGTAGGTCTGAGACTAAGCAGGATTAGAAGAGTAACGAGATGAGTAAGGGAAAGTGGGTCAAGAAGAGAGGAAAACCACAAGATAAAAATGACAAGGAGAACGCAACACCACACAAGAGGTTCAATGAAGCTGAGAAAGGACATGGATTTCATTCTGAGGAGCATAACAAGGGTGATGGCAGGAAGCCTTTGCAGTGTTGGACTTGTGGCAAGGATCACCACAAGAGATATTTTCCACAACATCAGGGTGGCAGATCGTATATCTATAGAGCTCAGGAGGAATAGACAGTTGGGGATGTTGGACAAAGTATTCCTCGGATTTATGCAGCTTTGGATAATAGGTAGGATAATCATCAAACATTTATTATCGATATGGAAGGTAAGATTTGTGATCAAGTTGTTTATATTTTGATTGACCTTGGATCTAACTATAGTTATATCAGTCCTGACCTAGTGGATAAGTTTGGTTTGAATAAATAAGTGCATGCAGAGTCTTGGTTAGTGCAGTTGGATACATGTACTAAGAAAATAGTTCATCATTGGGTAAGATCTTGTGCATTTGAGTTGAACGGTATCTCTACATCAGTGCATCTGAATGTGCTTCCGTTGGGATCATACAATATGCTATTGGGTATGGGTTGGTCGTATATTGACAGGACTAAGGTGGATTGTTATGAAAAGGATATCGAGTGGTTGGATGAAAATGGAGAACAAAGAATCTTGCAGGATAATAAGAAGGTGACATCAGTCAAAATGGTTACAAATATGCGGGAAAAGAGTAGTCACAAGAAAGGATGTGTATTATTTATAGTTCATAATTCCAATGCTAATGTAAGGATTATGAGGATGCTAAGGTCTTGAAGAGGTATTCGATTTTGCAGTAGTTTCAGGATGTATTCCAAACATAGATCTCAGAGTGATTGCTTCACAGGGAAGTGGAATTTTCTATTGAGTTGATGGTGGGAGCAACATCGGCATTAAAGGAACTATACAAGATGAGCACTCTAGAATTGGTGGAACTGAAGTTGAAGTTGAAGGAAATGATTGACAAGGGATACATTAGGCCAAGTGTGTCACCTTGGGGTTTACCAATATTGTTTGTGAAGAAGAATGATGTTACGCTCAGGTTGTGTATTGGCTATAGGTAGTTGAACAAGGTGACGATTAAGAGTAGGTACCATTTTCCGTTGATTGATGACTTGTTTGACCAACTAATGGGAGAAACAATGTTCTCAAAGATTGATTTGGGATAAGGATATCATCAGGTACGCATCAAAGAAGAATAGGACATCTACAATACTGCTTTCCACACTAGGTATGGGCATTATGAGTTTGTTGTGGTTCCTTTTATTTTGAATAATGATCCAACTACTTTCATGTGTTTGATCAATAGTGTGTTGTGTCCTTATCTGGACAAGTTTGTTATTGTCTTCATTGATGACATATTGATATATTCTAAGAATGAGGAATTGCATGCAAAACATTTGGCATCAATGTTGAAATTATTGGGAAAGCGTCAGTTGTATGCCAAACTTAGTAAGTGTAGTTTCTTTTAGATAGAGGTTCATTATTTGGGGCATGTGGTTCTAAGGAAGGTATGGTAATGGATCCAGAAAAGATCAGATCTATCATGGAATATGAAACTCCTTGGAATATGGATGAGGTCAAATCATTCATGGGACTAGCAGGTTATTACAGACGGTTCATCAAGAACTTCTCACGGTTTTCCTATCCTATTTTACATCATTGTAGAGGAAAGGAAATAAATTTGAATGGACAGAGGGATGTGCAGCCAATTTTGAGCAATTGAAATAGTTGCTTACAAATGCTCCAATTCTAAAGATTGTAGATCCAAACAAAGAATTTGCAGTATGTACAAATGCTTACAAGAGAGGACTTAGTGGAGTCTTGATGCAAGAAGGACAGGCAGTGTGCTATGAGTCAAGGAAATTGAATGTGCATGAGAAAAATTATGTGACACATGATCTTGATTTGGTAGCAACCATCCATGCATTGAAGATGTGGAGACACTATCTTCTTGGCATGAGGTTAATTTTACTGAGTGATCACAGTGGGCTGAGCTATTTTTTTGACCAACCTAATCTGAATGTCAGACAATCTAGGTGGTTGGATATTCTTAGTGAGTTTGAATTTGAGATCTGGTACATTAAGGGTAAAGAGAACAGGGTTGCAGATGCTCTTAGGAGAAGAGTACATGTAAATCACATAGTAGTTATGAGATCATATGGGACAGATTTACATGAACGGATCTTGCAGGCATAACGACAGGATGACAGGTACACGGAGCTTAAGCACATGTTACAACAACAGGGTACAAGTGAATAGGATGTGGACTATCATCTCATGGCAGATGGTTTGGTCAGATTTAGGGACATGATCTAAGTGTAGGACAATAATGAGCTAAAGAATATTATCTTGGGGGAACTTCATGTCAAGCCATATTCACTCGAGATATCATAAGACATTGACAACAATTAACAATTTTTACCATTGGTCGAACTTGAAGAAAGAGGTGGCAGAGTTTGTTGTGAGATTTTTGGATTGTAAATAGGTAAAATCAAAGTGTAAGCATCTAGGTGGGTTATTGCAGCCAATTCCAATTCTAGGGTAGAAATGGGAGGTCATTTCCATGGATTTCATTACAGGTTTTCCGAAGACATCTAGACAACATGACTCTGTTGTGGTTGTGGTTGACAGGTTAGCTAAGGTAGTTCATTTCATTCCAGTGGAGTCTATGAATTCAACTAGTGAGGTAGCACTAGTCTTCATTAGGGAGATAGTGAGGTTACATGGTATTCCTAGGAAGATTGTGTCATCCAGAGATGCCAAGTTCACTTACAGGTTTGGGAAAGAGTTATTTGCAGGTTTGGTGATAGAGTTGGGCTTCAACACAACTTATCATCTACAAACAGATGGATAGATAGAGATGTCAACAAGATTCTAGAGGACATGTTGAGGGAGTTGTTGAGGATGAGTCCATTTGAGGCACTTTATGGGCAGATTTTTAACACTCCTATCAAGTAGAGTGATCCAATGAACATGGTATTGATTGGACCAGACATGTTGGCAGAGATGGAACTGGAAATGCAGGAAATTAATAAGAATTTAAAGGTGGCACAGGATAGGTAGAAGAGCTATGCATATCATCACAGGGTGTTTAAGGAGTTTCAAGTTAGGCAACATGTGTACTTGCGCATCAAGGTCAAGAAGAGATCCTTGAGGATTGGATCATGTGCCAAGCTCGCACCTCGGTATTACGAGCCTTTCAATATTCTTGAGAGGATTGGACCAGTAGCCTATTGACTTACACTGCCTCCAACAATGAAAATCCATGATGTTTTCCATTTGTCATTTCTTAAGAAGTTTGTGAAAGATGTTGATCATGTGATTGACTAGTCTATATTGCAGGTCGAGCTAAAAGGAGAATTCTAGCTGGAACCTCAGTTCACTTTATGGCGAAAGATGCTCATGCTTCGGAATTGAGTAATCAAGCAAGTTAAAGTGTACTGGTAGCACTTTGGGCCCACTAAAGATACATGGAAGATGACTGATTAGATGCAGGATATGTATCCTTCTTTATTAGTTGGTTGAGCAGATGTATTTTGGTATCTATTTTGATTTTGTGTTTTGATTATGTCTATACATGCATATGTATGTAAATACTTCAACGAGTTGTGTTATAAATTTCCAATAAGTGGTATGGTTTTCATTATATGTTGTTTATGTCTTCAGCAGTATGATATGATGCAAATGTTGCAACGAGATGTGTTATAAAGCTCCATAGGAAGCATGTGTTTTTCTAGCTTATAAGTGTCATTGAACACTGAGAATGGTGTTCCCCCAAGGGGGAGGGGTTTATAATAGCCCTTGGTTGATTTCCTATGTAAATAAATAAAAATAATAACCAAGGTCATGGGACACGTATTCCAAGCTAAATGTTGGGTAAAAAATAGTGATGGGAACCAATGGTGATTAATTAATTGCTATGGAAATTGGCAAAGGCAAAGAGGCATTAATTGACATTTATTCACGAAAATAAAGGAAAACAGGAGAAAAGGGAGATGAAAGGTCACAAAATTGCATGTGAGGAAAATTGAAGGAAAAAAAGAGAAAAGTGAAGAAAATAGCGGCCTCGATGATAAAAGGGCTTCTTAGGATCAGTTCACAACTTTTTTAGTTAAAGCATTTGTCAGTTAAAGCTTTTGTTAGTTAAGTCTTTGACTCTCTTCTATCATCTCTCTCTCTCTCTCACTCTTTCACACTTAGAGAAATCTTGGAGCATTGTTGGAGCACTCTACTTTTCATTGGATTTGGAGAAAGAAGGAAAAGGAAAAGAAGGAAAGTGCAAGGGGATAGTGGGATCAACAACAACAACGAGATTTCCTTGCAAGTATCGAGTTGCATGTATGATTTCCTTGCTAATTTTGGCATGCATGATATATGCATGTGGTCATTTGGTTATGATCTGTCATTGGCATGGAGAATTGTCTGGACTGATAGTGGTTTTTCCTAGCCTTTCCATTTCCTAGATACCCATGGTGTTCTGGGTTTTTCCACTTGTTGTTTCTAATTGGTGCTTAGGTTCCTTATGGCTTTGGGTTGACTTATTAGTTCCTCAAGTTGTTGGTTGGAATAAATGCTCTGGAGCCCTGGAACAACTTGGGTTGAGTTACTAGTCCTGGAGCCTTGGTTGGACAAATGCTCGGATCCCTTGGTGGGTTGAGTTACTAATCTTGGAGCCTTAGTTGGACAAACTCTTTAGAGCCCTATAGTGAGCATCAGTATTGCAACAATAATGTTGCAACTCCTGGGGCTTCCTACTTTACTTTTATGAACCCGGTAGTTCGTAACAAACTTGGAAGTGACGGTGCTATATGCACAAGTACTAGCTCTTACTGCAGGCTGTCACTTGGTCAGCTGGCGCAAGATCACTAGGAGCTCGAGCCAACTTCTATGAGTTTCCAGAATAATCTTTTAACTGTGATGAAAGAAAGCTAACTCTACAAAGACTATTCTACTTGCAGAAAGAGAAAGAAGACTGGAGTGTAAAACAAACCATAGCAAACCTTAATTTTTCCAACTAACCCTACTTTTGTAGAAAAAGAGATGAAAACTAATGAAATGAGTGCCATTGACTACTGAAAAGGTAAATTACGTCTATTCAATCTATTCCTAGAAGAAAATGAGAAATGAACATCTTTTTGCGTTTTTATGTGTTTTATGTGAAATTGTTATGCATGTGATTTTCTCTGTTTGTGACTGTGGCAGAGGTTTGGTGGCGATGGAGGGAGGATTTGGTTTTTGAAAAGGTGTAAGAAGGTGTGGAGGGATCCTAAGAAGCCTCTGGTAACATTCTAAAGACTTCCCCTACAATCGGACTTCGAAAAATCACTCACAGGAAATTCTACAGGAGGCTGCAGGGGATATACAGGAGGATGCCGAGAGCTATTTTTATAGGTTTTAAGAGTGGAAAAATGGTGGGGAAGGGTAGATGAAGACTAGAGGGATGTGTTGAGGTGTCTGGGGCTTAACAAGGAGAATCGGGAAAGAAAATTGTGGTTGGATTTGTTCAAAGGACGAGAGGAAAGCTTATGAAAAAAATGCAGAAATTAAGGTAGATTTGTGAAGGACTGTGAATGAGTTGTGAAACCTGTGAGAAATGAGATGATGTTGGATGCTTTATTGATGTATTGTGAGCTGAGGTGTGTTGTAAGATATCTGCACATCTAACTACCGAAACTAAGCAAGAAAAGGACTAGCTGCACCAAGAAAATAGAACCATATCTCTTGTTAACCTAATTTCTGACCTAGAAACATGAAGTGTTGAACAGTACCCTATGAATAGAAAAGCTTGCAAAGAGATTTATTACAGAAACAGGAAATAATCTTGGCAAAATGAATCTAAAGCAACCCTTTAACTTTTCAAATCAAATCATCACACTAGAAATTGCATGGAAGAAGCAAAATTGTGTTTTTGGTGGCAGCAATGGTGCCTTGACCTCAAATCATGGTCTCGGGAAGGGAGAAAGGAGATCAGGGCCTGTTGTTGGCCTTTTTGAATCTTAGCCTATCACTGTATTAACCTACTTCAGCAACTAAAACAAAAAGCAGCTATGCAAACCATCAAAAGCAACCTATTCTAAACAAGGTAAAATGAATCTATGTAACAGAAATTAACTCATGAATTGAAGCAAAAACATATAAGTACAAAGCAAGAGGTGTTGGGTAGCTTGGGTTGGGCCCTAACCCAAGAGCTTCAGCCCTCTAAAATAAATCAGTGCTGGCTCAGAAAATATGTCATCTCCATTATCAAAATAAAAGTCACATTACATAAACTGTTCACAAAAGTAAGCTTGAAAATGAGCTAAACAAGAGCTGCACAAAAGTGCGAAAATTGTACTAATAACTGGCTAAACTACTAAGCACCTAAGCCGTCCTATTTATACAACTATAGCCTCCAACAGCTCTCCTAAAATCAAGGAGGCTCGGCTCCCAAGACTAGAGATAGACAACAGTTCTTCTTCACTTGCTCGACTGCCCCTTTGATGCATTGATGTGGCTGCTTGTGCTCCGAGATTTTTGAAGGAGGATTTGAGGTAGGGGGTCATAAATGAGGGTGACACCCTCCTACAAATATCTCCCTTGTTTTCCTCGAATATTGGCTGCCAAATGCTCATTAAACCTTTGATTTTGTCTCAAAATTGACCAAAAATCTGCATAAAGCACACATTAGACTTTTTAGCATAATGACTAACCCAATTCACTCTATTAGCATAAATATAATAAAAAAACATTCAATAAACTAATGATAATAGTGGATTAAGCTAAGTTAGGAGGCCAAATGAGCCCAGATAATAACCCATTTATGGGGTTTATCACCCTCGAAGGTTGTCGGTTGAGTTACTAGTTCCTGGAGCCACGGTTGGGACAAATGCTCTGGAGTCCTAGACAACTTAGGTAGAGGTTGATATGGTTGGTGTTAATGATGTCCAATGATGAGGTGGAATCACTGGTTGAGGGTTGAGGTGGCTTTCCCTATAGAAGCCATGGTTTGATTTTGTTTGGATTATTCCATGAGATCCCACATTCATGCTTGGCATATGGTATGGGGGTGATTAGCTGAAAGAGAGATTTGGTTTATCCCAATATATGGTCGAGTGGTACATGGAAGTCCTTGACTTGGTTGGATTTGCATATGTTAATAAGATCTCTCTTTTTCTTGTATCTCATGATTAATTGTACTTATTATTATGTGGATTTGATGGTTGGTTTATCATGGTGTATATGTTCTTCATTTACTAGTTATATGTTGTTTATATGATGTATATTGGCTATGGCTTTCAATGCATTTTGATTTATTGATGAATGGTTAATGAATGCATGAGATAATAGATGTTATTGCAACTATTATGAGATGACATTAGACCTTCTTGACGATTCTTAGATAAGTACCATACCCATATGTTTAAATATGCATTCATGACCTATAGATTACATGTTCGCCTTGTGTTTGACGAAATGACTATCATGGTTAGGTCTGGTTAGGTCAATTCATTAATCAAATTTTGTATGGATAGATTTGTCCTGATGTCATTATTGACTCTGGAAAGTCTCACTCAGTTCTGGGCAATGTTCTACAGGCTAACCTGGAAATTAAGCTAAGAATTCAGGATTGCATGCTCTGAACTGAACATTTTGAGCTGCAATTGTTGGGAAGTAGGCTTGTGGGAGTGGTTGGAGGCTTCCAACTACATGGATGCCTTTTTGTGCGAGCAGTTGAGGGCTCACATTAGAAAAAAGGGTGTCCAACTCAGGTTTTGGCCACCTAGGTTGGTTACTTAGCCTTTGAGTGACCTCTAGCCCTTATAGGATGTGTTGAGTTGTCAGTTTGTTTTCCGTAGTCGACCCACTTCCTTAATGGAACCTAGGAGGTTGGGTCATGTCATAATAGATCCTCCTCTCATGTTTACCCTAACAGGCTTTTGAAACTGGGTAGATATTGGAGGGGTGGTTACAACTTGTGACTGTATCACTCAATTCTCTAATTGTTATTCATTAGGACATCTCACATAAATTTTTTATATTTTACTAAATCTTATGTGCTAGCTGCATTTTGCGTTAACCATACCCTATTGGTCATTCATGCAATACATGCATTCAATTAAAATTATTTCAAAATAAAAATTCAACCTAAAGGAATTCTTACCTAATTCCTTCAACTTTACAACTATTGTAGTATGGTTAATTTCCATACTTATATGTCTGCTATCACCATACATATTCAATTGATGATTTCTCAAGGAGTTCATTTGGCTCCTTCTTTAATCTTGCATTCTCTTTTTTGTATGATGGAAGGCACTTCCTTGCCCCAGATCCTACTTCAAATAAGTGGTATTTAATATCTAATTTCTAAGAACAACTTTGCACCTCTTCTTGATTCACAATTTCATTTACACATCAACTATTGTCCAAATCAATTAAAACATGTGCCACCACATTTCGTAACTTAGTCACAAATTCATTTCACTCATTATTCAATATGTTTTGGGAATCAACAACCAATCGAGCATTCTCAAGATTATATAACTTATACACTTCAACTCTTTCATCCCTATAAAACATCAGTAGGGGAACATAGTCAAGAGTTTTCTCCTTCTGATTCCTTTGCATAACTTAGAATTTACAACAATCTACTCCATTTCTTTTTATCAATGCTTGCTAATCGGGCTTGTCATTTCCTTATGGAATCATCCCATTGTTCTAAATGACATAGAAATTTCAAAAGACCAAATTAGTACCATGCATATCAATCCTATGCAATAACCAGTAAATCAATTAGGGGATTTTTGAGGTCTAAAATGGTCCTCCTAAGGAAATTATAAAATAATAGTGCAAATAATAAAATAAGATTAGATGATATCATCAAATTTTAGATGGAAAAAAGAAAAAACTATTTTTTCAACTCATATTTTCAACTTATCTCCCAATGGGTTTACTCAAATTTCGAGTGGAAACACTCGTTGGATGCATAATTTGATTCCTCATCTAAGGAGTCCCCATGTTGCATACTTTCGATGGACCTTGCTACACTAAAACTGAGAAATACATGAAAAACATGATTGCAATCACGTTTTTTCATGTATTTATCATTTTTCGTGTAGCTGGGTCCATCAAAAGCATGCAACATGAGTACTCGTTGGATGAGGAATTAATTTTTGCATCCAACAAGTACTCCCACTCAAAATTTGAGTAAAACCTTAGGGAGATAAGTTGAAAATACGAGTTGAAAAAGTAGTTTTATTATTTTTTAAACTTTTTACCTTTTAATCCAAAAATGGTGAATCATCCCCCATGGTTGACATCATCATCTTGAATCTTATTGGTTCTTATAAAGTTTATTTTAGTTGTACATTTTTCTTAGGAGGCCCATTTTAGACCTCAAAAGTCCCCTAATTTGCAAATCTAATCTAACATTGTCATAATACTTAGTTATTGACTTCATAATTTTGTAACTCTACTTCATCAGTCATAGATTTCTTGTAGTCCATTCATATGTGACTACATGATCATGCAACTTTCCATAGTTGCAACATCTAGCAACCCCTGAGATGATATTTATTTCATGATTTAGTATCGACTCTATCATTTTAACGGCTTATGTATCCATTTCATGTGCATATTCATAAAATGTGCATTCACATTATGCATTCAAACAATACCTCAATCTTGCATGTTAACAAGCTTGTTCATTCTGTATACTTTTTCTCATAATTCATGTTCATTTGTGAAAACCAATAACAACCTACCTTATGAGAGATTGTAGTCATTAAATGACATGTCTCATAGTTATAACATAGCATGTTTCCCTCTTTCATATGGCAACAAACAAAGAAATAACATTAGTATCAACTGTTGGTTTAGTTTCCATTCATGCATTCATATCATTATTGATATTAACTTTTTCATGGAGGAAATTATTATCTAGTTCTCCCTCAATATTGTCTACATTCTAAAACATACTTGCATGGTTGTTAGTAGTTATTGGATGCTACTTGATTAGTTGGTATCTTTGGGAGGGTTCTTGCATTCCTATTTATCAACATATTTGATCATCACTTTATTATCCATAGCCTTATCTCCACAAAACTATATGCAACATTCTCATTCGCTTCTCTATCCATGCAATTAACCTATTCTTGGTTACATGTTCATAATTAACCATGGTTAACAATCATGAGCACTGTAAGAAAACATACCACTTTCTATCTCCCTTCATGTTGTATGTATGCTCATTTATTATTGTGTGCATCCAACATGCTTATATGTACCTAACATATCATTGTTCTAACGCCTACCAATGCATATGCATTTTTTAGCTATTCAATCTCTTGCAATTATGCTTATGCTCTTTATTTATTATTATATAACAACGTTTTCAAAACTTTAGGAAAACATTCAAAAAGGAAAGAGATAATTTGAGAGGTTCCCCTCATAATTACCATTGCATCACTTGGCCATGTGCTTTTGCCATTGTCATTCTATGAAAGATGTCACAGAAATCTAGATGTATCTTGCACAATTTTGGCAATCAACATTCCACTGAAATTATTTCTTCACAACCTCTTCAATATTCCTAGCTCAAACTCGTATCAAAGATTCATTACACGTGTCATGAAGCCTATGACATTCGTCCACTCAACCATTCTATTCATATTGCCATTATGTTTTACCCAATAGTCATGGTTCCCATGTTGTAAGACCTGACTACTTCCCATGTACAAACTCACTACTGCACTCTTTGCTATGGAAACTTCAATATGTGATTTAGCTCTAATCCATTACTCTACTAGTTATATATCTATGGTGTATCTATATAACTTCAGGGCTCATGTTTGAACCACAAATTTAACAATTTTATTTTGCGATCTATTTCCTTGGTCTATCCAAGTTTAATGTTTAAACTCTGCTTTTATACCATTTGTATTAGAATTCCAAATTTATTTATGTGTCTCTAGACCTATTTTTAAACCACATCTCTAATACTATTTGTAACATATTAAGCGCCTTAACGCATGATCAAAGCTGTAGGGTATCTAGACCCCACCTCGTACATCACCTTAAGCAAATGGGATTGTCCAAATTTACTCTTCCTTTAAACACCTTAAAAATCATTGACGACATTGTACAGTGATGTGTGGTTTGATGGTAAGTCACTTGGGCTATGCTCAGGCAGACCGAAGTTCAAATCTCATTGAGTACATTGACCTGCTGTGGTGGTGGCTAGAGGGGCGGATTCCCCTTTCCCGTGAGTCTACTCTTGCTAAAATCATAGAGACTTAGTATACCCGACTTGCAGGTGGTTGGTTATGCTCTTGGTGCTCTTGCTAAAATCATAGAGACTTTGTGGTGGTGGCTAGAGGGGCGGATTCCCCTTTCCCGTGAGTCTACTCTTGCTAAAATCATAGAGACTTAGTATACCCGACTTGCAGGTGGTTGGTTATGCTCTTGGTGCTCTTGCTAAAATCATAGAGACTTAGTATACCCGACTTGCAGGTGGTTGGTTATGCTCTTGGTGTTATAGTGGCAGCGTTGAGGTTTGATCCTGGGTCTCCCTTAGATTAGGCCAGGCAGTTACCGATTCACCATGTTGTAAAAATAAAAAAATCATTGACGACATTGTCAATGTCTTCTCCTCATCAAGAAATCTCTTCTCATCGAGAAATCTCCAATAATTACGCCGAAAAGCGTTTTCTCTGTGGAGTCGGGATGAGCAGACACTGTTCACCCTAGCGAATCGCATGGCGTTATTTTCCTCGTCCTTGGTCCAGTTAAATCTTGACACGTGGACCTCTGAACTACACCTCCATTGGCCTCAGACCCTCGTAGTTAGCAGCACTTTGAAGCAGAACTCAACAACCATGACAGGTTTCACAGCACTACCACGTGGCACTCCTTGGTTGATGGGCTCTTTAATCCGACCGAGGAACAGGTATCCGTTGTTGTGGAGGTAACCCAGGTCTCCCGTGCGAAACCACCCAATTTTATTGGCTTCTGGATTGTACCATTAGTAGCATTCAAACCCGGTATACAGACCTCACTCCCCCCAATTAAACAACGCAATGGTTAATTCCCGCCCTACCGCAGGCTGGTGGTTCCAGACATGTGAAGAAAGAGTGCTTTTTCAGTCTTGATGCCAAAAGTGAGTATGAAATGATTTAGAACTGCAAAGTGCTTCAAGATGTTCGTTCTCAACAAACTCAAGATATCAAAGCATATTGAAGTGAATGAATTTGTCAAAGGGAGACCTGTTGATAATCTGAAGTTCATGCAATGGATGAAATGATATTGTGATTCGTTCAATGACGGGATTATGAACAATTATAACGCATTAGAAAGGAGAGAAGTCTGTCAAGGGGGAAAGCAAGCGAACCAGAAAGCAACTCTCGTTGCCACTACCAAGTGACATGATCCTCCTGTTGTAAAAATGCAGGGCATAAAAGGGCAAGATCTGTAGTCCCAAACAATAGTGCAGGGAGCACTGGTTCTGTACAAAATTCTGCCACAACAGCTACAGTTACTCGCTCAGTCTCGTTTGACAGTGTTCCATATGTTGCTCCAACCCAAATTCAGTCGCTCAACATGCAGATCACCCACTTAAGATTGTCAGTGGATAGCCTGGAGAAGGAAAGGGACTTCTACTTTTCAAAGTTGAGAGACATAGAAATACTCTGTCAAAACCTAGATGTGGAGCATTTGGTTGTAGTTGATGCAGTTCAAATCATTCTGTATGCTACAGAAGATTGTCTCGCAGTAATCGCTGATGCCAAAGAAGCAATAGGCCAACAGACCTCGAGCCTGTCGAAGTCCCATGATATATCCAAGAGGGAGGCTCAGAAGTGAAAATTCGTAATGACACCTGAAATGGAAGATGTCACAAATGCCACACTTTTCCCAAGGCAACGAAGAGAACCACTTCGAGATTTCAACCTTTAAGATGTTACTCTGGTACTCTTTGGTTCACCTACGAAACTTTGTTGAGCAGCTCCGTATCTTATTGATAGTGAAATTCAATGGTCCAAATGTCGACCACATCTTGTTGCACCCATTGGACCCTGCCCAACAAGATTTCTGCAGACTTTGATGTTGGGGAAACACCGAACCATAATTTTTCATTAGTGAAAACTAGAGTGGAGGATTACGAGTCCGTGCATGTTTCCCCCTGAGCTTAAGTCTCGCTGATTCCCCGAATATTGCCCATGTCCGTCCGATTCCCTCGGGGAATCAGCAATCGACATAAAGATGCCTTGTTTTTTCTGCTCATGTTTTGAATATTTTTATTGAAGAAACATGAATATATGAGGATATTTTTTCGCAGCTAAACTATTTCTATAATTTCGACAAAAAACTATAAATTTCAATACATTATGCTATAAGCTTTCAGAAATTCAGCAACAAAGTTGCTTCATATGCTTCTATATTTTGTTAGAAATTGTAATTACTTCAACATGAGGAGTTGGCTAAAATTAGAGAGTGAGATAATTAAGTCAAGTGTAGTGATGGATGAAGAGTTAAGTGCAGTCCATATTTAGAGTGTTGAGGGTTGAGTAAAGTCTAGTGATGGATGAAGAGTTAAGTCCAGCCCATATTTAGAGTTTGAAGAGTGTGAGTTAACTGAATTAAGTGTGTGCATGAAAAAGGTTAAATACCCTTCACCTTCATTGTAAGAATCAAGTTTTGTGTAATCAATAGAAGAGCAACAACTCTGTGTTTTGTATGAATTTGTGTTTTGTCTCTTCCGCCTTTCCAATAAATTACATTTTCCTGCAATAAATAATCGATGCAATAAATAAACGACCCTACATGACTAGCAACCACCCAAATAAATTTCAATTTTTTCCTCTAAATATGATTATCTGTTTTCATTTTGCAAATCCATAGAATTATATGATTATCTGTTTTCATTTTGCAAATCCATAGAATTACAGTCAGTAAGAAAGACACACTGATTCCATGACTATGTAGTAGCAAAAGAAGAATTTTCTAAGTACAAGAGCTTAATGAAATTTTGTGCATTTTAGTATATGCAAAGTTATAACAGATTCAATCTGTACGGTTATTGCAAAAAACTTACAAAAACGGTCGTTTACCTTAATCTGCGGAGCTTATGGAGTGTAAACAATTTCAATATTGGAGTAAATGGAGTGGAAACTATTTCAATACTGGAGTTCCCTGTTACTGCTCATTCTCTTATGGAGTGGAAATAATTTCCATGTTAGAGTTCCCTCTTACTGTGTGTTCATTCTCTTACCCTTATCATTTCCATTTGAGCATTGCAGCACTTGCTTCCATCTCTGCATAATCGCCTTTCTTTTCTTTGTACGCTGCCAAGGAGAGAGTAGGTATGAGCGTCCAGTGGAAACGCCAGGTGGGCCTCATGCAAGGGCCTCCCTTGCATGATTAAGATGCATGTTATTTATTTTATTTGTTGACCTGTGAATTCATTAGGAAATTGTTAGGAAGTCAGATATGAAGCTATCAACGAGACTGTTGAAAGTATTGAAAGGGATTATGAAGGCAATTCAAACTCTTTCGATGTGTGTGAGGTTCATATATTTCCGATGGAGCAACCAAATGCACGAGCTCAACATATTTGCTTGACATACTTTCTCACTGTTTCAATGTGCCGCCATTTATTGTTTCAGTCTTACAATCAGAAGAGCTTAGAGCAGTTGGAAACGAGAGGGAGAGAGACCTTCAACCTTGCAATGGTTGATTATTCTGTTTTTTTAAATATCACACACAACACAGAATTTTAACTCTAAATTTACATGCTAGCTAGGATAATTCCAGCTTTAAGATCAGATACCTCTCTCAACCAGAAACCAGCAACTTTCAGAAATACCTTTATCAACAAAATATCAAGTTGATGTGAAGTCTCTACCTGGATTTCTTATACAGGTCGTGGTGTTTTTGCTATCGCCCCTTCTTTAATTAATTAAATTGGTGACGAACTCCCTTTTCGAAATCTTTTAGTATAAAGTAAAAACAAAAAGCAAAAAAAATCTTAATCTTGAAATGTAATTGATATAAAAAAAACTAATTAAAAGTGTAAAATATAAATTTATTATGTGTTTATATAAAGGTTGATTTCTCTTAAAAATATTTTGGTTGATTAATTCCTTTTTATTTAAAAAAAAGTTGATATAAAAAACCTCTTCTTTAATTAATTAAATTGGTGACCAACTCCTCTTTGAATCTTTTAGTATAAAGTAAAAACAAAAAGCAAAAAAAAATCTTAATCTTGAAATGTAATTGATATTAAAAAACTAATTAAAAGTGTAAAATATAAATTTATTATGTGTTTATATAAAGGTTGATTTCTCTTAAAACTATTTTGGGTTACTAATTCCCTTTCCCTTTTATTAAAAAAAGAAATGATATAAAAAACCCCTTCTTTAATTAATTAAATTGGTGACCAACTCCCTCTTCAAATCTTTTAGTATAAAGTAAAAACAAAAAGCAAAAAAAAATCTTAATCTTGAAATGTAATTGATATAAAAAAACTAATTAAAAGTGTAAAATATAAATTTATTATGTGTTTATATAAAGGTTGATTTCTCTTAAAAATATTTTGGTTTACTAATTCCCTTTTATTAAAAAAAAAAATTGATATAAAAAACCCCTTCTTTAATTAATTAAATTGGTGACCAACTCCCTCTTCGAATCTTTTAGTATAAAGTAAAAACAAAAAGCAAAAAAAAATCTTAATCTTGAAATATAATTGATATAAAAAAACTAATTAAAATTGTAAAATATAAATTTATTATGTGTTTATATAAAGGTTGATTTCTCTTAAAAATATTTTGGTTGACTAATTCCTTTTTATTAAAAAAAAAATTGATATAAAAAACCTCTTCTTTAATTAATTAAATTGGTGACCAACTCCCTCTTCGAATCTTTTAGTATAAAGTAAAAACAAAAAGCAAAAAAAAATCTTAATCTTGAAATGTAATTGATATAAAAAAACTTATTAAAAGTGTAAAATATAAATTTATTATGTGTTTATATAAAGGTTGATTTCTCTTAAAAATATTTTGGTTGACTAATTCCCTTTTATTAAAAAAAAAAAATTGATATAAAAAACCCCTTCTTTAATTAATTAAATTGGTGAACCAACTCCCTCTTCGAATCTTTTAGTATAAAGCAAAAACAAAAAGCAAAAAAAAAAATCTTAATCTTGAAATGTAATTGATATAAAAAAACTAATTAAAAGTGCAAAATATAAATTTATTATGTGTTTATATAAAGGTTGATTTCTCTTAAAAATATTTTGGTTGACTAATTCCCTCTTATTAAAAAAAAATTGATATAAAAAATAATTAAAAGTATAAAATATAAATTTAGTATGTGTTTATATAATGGTTGATTTCTCTTAAAACTATTTTGGTTGACCAATTCCTTTTTATGATGCATTTATATTTAATATTGAGAGTGTAATATCTTGTAATGTGTGTTTTTAGGAATGTTGTATGTTTTTAAAAAAAACATCTTACTTTTTTTACTATAATAAGAATAAAAAAATGAATATACATATTTGTTTAATTTTAGTTAGAAGCATTATAAGAAATCTCACTTTCACTTTGCTAGCTTGGTTTATTGTTAAACATTTTACAATTTAATATGAGGGATATGTTTAATTCCATTACTAACACGTCTCTTTTTACTCACTGATATTACAACCCAATATGAAAAGAGGTTTAAAAATATTTCACTCTCACCCTTAGTCATAAATAAAATATTTCAATATTCATATTATGTAACATAATTTTTATTTGATGTTGTAATGTAATATCCATTTAGCATTTATACATGGTCAAATTACAAAATAAAATAAAATAAAATAAAATAATTAAGAATTATAATTATCAATAAACATCTGGACTTGGTCAAATTATATTTAGATCCATCTTAACTTCGTATCTACGAAGAGCCAAGAGGGATCAAATCTCTTAAGATGCAAACCTTTTTTAGAGTGAACAAAAAAAATTCAGCTCTCTATACTTAATAGATCTAAAATAGATAAATCTAAACTAGTTCATATTTAATTATACTCTTATCCTTGTAAAACAAAGATTTATAAATTCACTATAATTAAATATTTTATAATTACATATTTTGTATTTGATAATATAAAATACAAACACAGATTTGTATGGATTATGACAGGAAAACGTTTTTTTTTTAACGATCCATGTATAAAGGGTAAGATCAAACGATACACAAAAAAAATTGGATTAACATTTTGTATTTATAAAAATCTTAAAACAAAAATTAGATTAACATTTCGTATTTATAAAAATCTTAACAAATACTGACAATTCTGCTTTATATTCAACTTTTTCCTACGAATTATGACATGGAAATTTTATTTTTATTTTATTTTTAACGATCCACGTATAAAGGGTATAAGAATTGAATTAACATTTTGTATTTATAAATAATCTTAACAAATACTAACAATTAACATTTTGTATTTATAAATAATCTTAACAAATACTAACAATTTTGCTTCATATTAAATCTTTTCTTATGGATTATGACATGAAAAAATTGTTTTTTTTTAAATATCCCTATAAAGGGGTTGGATTAAATTATACAAAACAAAAATATGAAAAAGATTAACATTTTTTATTTATAAATAATCTTAACAAATATTAAAAATTCTACTTTAAGTTGAACCTTTTTGTTATTAAAACAATTCGATATTCCAATACTTCATCAAATTTAAGCTAGGTACGATTTTCCATTTCAATACTTTATAAAATTTAAGCTAGGTGTGATTTTCCTTTCTTTACATTTATTGATTTCCTAACTTATTTAATTAATTTTAATTATTTTACAAATATATTATTAATTATGTTAATAGAAATATATCTCTAATTATGATAATAGGTTTGTTTATTTTAAAATAGAGTTTTTATAATTTTATTTTAATTATATAATGTGTGATAGGGATTTAATTTTTATAAAATATTCTAGAATATTTTTAATACTATAAAAAATCAAAGGTTGAAATCTTCAAAGTAGTTATGTTTTTTTTTTAATTAAATTAATTAATAAAAAAATTATTATATGACTAAGTGTGATATTAAGTGAGTTGTGGTTTTTTGGGTATGTGGTATTGATAAGCCATAGTATTGTAACAAAGTCTATTTACAAATTAAGTATCTCTATGGTAAAATGAGGATAAATTTCAATGATTAAGAATCATGTTCCAAGTTTTTTTAAATCTATATATTTCAACTTATATGTTAATTCTTTTTATAATTATAATTAAGTCGATATACATGCCTATTTTGAAATATGGCTTGCAGAATTTACTGTAATTAGCAATAATTATTAGGTAGATGGTAGGGAGTTAACCTCCATAGTATATTTGAGAATATTCTTAGTAGTATACACAAATCAAAGGATGAAATTTAATTCCAGAGTAGTTATGTGATATTGATCAACCATGACATTATAAAAAAACCTATTTACAAAGTAAGAATCTCCATGATAAAATAGAGATGAACATACATGATTAAAAATCTTATTTCATGTTTTTATTTTTTTAAATCTATTCCACTGTAACTTATATATTAATTGTTTTTATAATTATAATTACAATCATTATGTGCCTTAACAGTGCACCCATTCACCGTCAATCCAAAGCCCTGTGGGCTTGTTATTAGTTATTATTAATATAATAAAGTTTAAATTATTATTATTATTATTGATAAAAATGTTTAATTATTTTAAATAAAGTTATATTTTAGTTCATTCTTGTGGTTTTTCTAATTTTAGCAACTTGACATGTACGATGAAGTATGAAGTGTTTTGATGCTTATTATGGATGGGTGTGTATAGACATTTACCAACCATTTCATTATATAGCTACACTAGTAATAATAATAATTTAAACTAACTTTATAATTTACTAGATTTTATGATTTTTTTTAATATTAGCAACCTAAAATGTATTGCGAAGTAAGTGTTTTGACACTTACTATGAATTTATGTCTATTGGCATTTGCTAGTCATTTAATTTATATCGTGACACTAGTTATTATTTCATCACTCATAACATATTTAAACATGTTTATTATTTTCCGTACTCTATTTTATTAACTATTTTGTATAGTATTTTTTTCAATGTTGATAAATATCTTTCTATATTTTATAGAATGTTGGTTGTTGTTTTTTATTTGTAACTCAATAACAATGTTATTGGAAGCATATAATAATGATTCATCCAATTATTCTAATTAGTGATATGAAAGTTAAACTAAAATTAAAATTGAGAGATATAAGATGATGAAATTTTCCTAATCACTTGAACTAAGCCCAACTGACATATTTTATTAGTATACTAGCTTAGATTCATCTTAATTCCAGACCTACCAAGTGTCGAGAAGGATCAATTTTTTTTTTCAATCTAAAAGAGGTTTGCACTTTAAGAGATTCGATCTCTCTCGACTCATACTATATCCAAAGTTAAAGATGGATCTAAGTTCATTTAATAATTAATATTTATAATTAATAATTTTATTTTATTTCATTTGTTGACACCTAATCATCAGGATTGGGTGAATAAGTGTAACTGATGTAAATAAATAATAAGAAATATGAATAGTCATCGGGAGATGAAGTGAACAGTCTCTCCCTCATGTATATAATAAAGACCAACCTGAATGAATATGAATGAATTGTTTTTGAGGAGTTACTGCCTGGTCTGACATGGTATCAGAGCCAGTGCCATTTTTGGCTTCTAACTGCCATTGTAACTCCCTTCTGCCATTTTTCAGAAATCTGGGTCTGCCCTCTATGTGATAATCAGGGTCTGCCCTCTGCGTGATAATCTGGGTAACGCTTGAGCGAGGAAGCCATAAACGTTGTTGAATACTCCATACGCTATTTCTCTCTCCACGCTGGTATAACAACGCTCCATTGCCAGACCTGCTCCATCTGCTATTTACCATTATTCTCTGCTCCGTTGATCGACTTTGTTTTTTACGCTGCTCCTACAAAACGCTCACCAAAAGATGGTTAGGTTTGGGTAACCATATTCAGTGAATAGGCCCTAATTGACATTCATTCTTTGCCCGCTCGAGAGAAGGAGGCCCTGCTCCCATCACTTTGGGTGAAAGCTTACCAAACGGGTGAAACCCTTCATCTTCCAAACTTGTACAAACATTCTTCTACTTACCAAATTGATGTTTCAATTGTCTCTTGCTCGGAGGTTCTATAAGATACTTACCTGAGTTCTTTTTACTGTCGCGCGGAAAAAGGAGAAGTTATATACACCTATAGGGTTTTATCTCCTGGAGCTTTGGCACGCATGACTGAAACCGTATATTCATGCTATGTCTATCATTCAAACCTTAGTTCTCCAGGTTCTAGGTTCCTTATGCTGCTCTCTCCACGCTGATGGCCAACGTTCCATTGATATTCTATATGGATAGAATATAGTTCTGCTCCAGGCACACATTAGTTCTGCTCTTTCGCTCGCTAGTCTGAAAAAGAAGCACCTACCTCTTGATTTGCGTCCCCAGAAGAATTGAAGACTGAGAGACAGAAAAAGAAAGAGATGTATTTTCCAATGAAAAAGTATGCAGTCAAGGTGTAAAGCATAGGATTTGAGCTTTCATGCAAGTTATGGTATCTTGGTACTCGCGGGATGATATTGCCTATTATATTTCCGTCCAAGTTTTTGGAAAATTCTGATTTGCATCAGAATTCCAATTCACTTTTGAGCAGTTGATATTGTTTATCTTTTATTTCTCTTGAATTGCAACCATATTATAATGCAAAAAAAAAATAGTGATATTCTATATGGATAGAATATAGTTTTGCTCTTTGTATATTAAATCAATTTCTTACCTAATCAAGAAGGAAGAATAAGGCTATATTATTTTGAAGCACATTTTGCCAGCAGAAGTATTTTTTTACAGTACACAGATTTTTTTGCCAGCAGAAGTATTTTTTTTACAGTATGCATTCAATCATATCTATTGTGGGAATAGTTCTCACTGGCAAGGAGAACTATCCTGAGTGGTCCCAAATGATAAACACACCCTCATTTTCAATGACTTGTGGAAAGGGGTGTGTATTGGAGATGGAGACAAAGAGCCAAAACAACCTACCTTAGACAAAGAGTTCGCCATTTGGGAAAATAAGAACAGCAAAGCCTATGCATTAATTGCAACATCTGTAAGTGAAGAGGTGAGTCGCCATATTTCGCCATTTTCAACTGCTTTCGAAGCCTTACAAAAGTTGAAAGAACTCTATGACTCACATTCTACACTTGAAGTTGTTCAACTCATGATTAAGCTCTTCACTCTTGAGTTACAAAATAATGATCCTCTTGCTCTTGCATTTGAAGTAAAATTTATAATGCATGATATCAAAGCCACTAAGGTTGAATTGGATATTCCTCTTATCGCTTTTCTCAAGGCACTTTATCCTACTTACTCCAGTTATCTTGAGTCATTGCAAGCAAATGGAAATCTCAAAGATATTACCTTTGACTCTCTTGTGAAAAAATTTGCTGAAAGAGAGAAAGCTTTTGGAAAGAAGACAACGCCTGAATCTTCTGAAGACACTGTGTGTGTTACACAACAATTTGTCACCGTCCCTGCTACCCCTCTCCCGCATCTTGGAGGACTCATTCCGGGACCTATGAGAAGTGACATGGCCTACAAACACTTGCATTGCATTCCTCTGAACATGAGCTTTATTTGCCCTGAAGACATCTCCTGCTAAAAAACCCTAAAAATAGCCCTTTTTCCATTGGCGCGGTTCCATAGTGTAGCCCTTGCGCCAATGGGGAAATCCTCCAAAGAGGGCGCGCCAGTTGGCGCTCTGTCACAGAGTCGCACCCGCGCCAACCATAATCAGTGGTGTTTTTTAACAAACAAACGGTGGAAGTTTCATCCTAACAAATTCCTGGACTGAATCTATCTTGAGTTGGGTGGGTTGGCTACGGATTTCCATAGAGAGGAAGTGGTTTGCCACCTCTCATGGAAGCTTCCTTGATGATATGGCCAATCCCATGATTATTGGTGATGATCCCAACTCCCCTTCCTCCATTTATAAAAGCTTGCCCATTTCCTTTGGAAGCTAATTTTTGGAGTTGGATAGTTAGAGAGTTGGATAGTTTTAGTTTCCAGAGATTCAGAATTCCAAATTCCCAAGAGCTTCATGCTACAAGAGCTTTCTTGATTCCCTTAAGGCCAAATCCAAGAAAGGAGATTATTGTCCAAGATCCAAAGAGAGAGAGGCTTGTCCTTATTCCCGATAGGCTTTGCGAGACATGTGCTGCTGACCCGCCAAAGGAGAATCCAGCGTCAGAACTTTGGTTGTATTCTTCTTTGATTGATTATTAATGAACGACTATTGGTTATGGTTCCACTCTTGTTATTATTTGTGATGATGATGACGTATGTCCTTTCTGACTGACATATAGTTGCATATGCTGGATTTTATGCTTGTGTTTGTGTTGTTCTTTGCATGTGCAGGTGTCTATTCACGGAGATCGTGAGGATTGTGATCTGCCGGAGCAAAGGAACGGGAGCACTACCTCTTCTACAAGCACTAGCGTTGGAATCCAGGTAGGCCTTTATCACTGGTCTATTAATTTTCAATTAGGAACTTGCGCTGTAGCATTGCATGATTGTTGCTAGACCCGGTCTGGGCTAGTAGGGATCGCCTCTGTCCGCAGAGGGGATTTACCTCCTCAACAATTTGGCATTCTTTTCATGTTTAAAGAGTCAGAAAAGAGCAGAAAGATGACTCCATAATGACTTTTTCGTATATTTACCGAGTTCAAAAAAGTATAAAATACAACTCGTTTCACCGTCTAAGTCGCATAAAAACCTGTCGCTGCACAAAAACAAGTGTAAAATCCATTTTCGACAAAAATATATTAAAATATTCTTAAAAAATGACTTTTAAAAACCTATTTTGAGTTAAAAAAGCCATAAATATGTAAAAATGGTAAAAATCAAATTTACTTTTTACTTTTACCTCATTGGAGAGCGGTAGTAGTGCTTTCGGTGTGCGATCTTCGGGTGACGATTGCGACAAATCCGTGCGACCATTCGGAGCGCCTTCAGTTCCAGGTAAGAGGAACCTTCTCATACTTCATTTTAGTCCATTTTTTAGTCATTTTTGCTTGCTCCATCGACCTCTGTGGAGGGAAATTGAAAAACTAGGGCTGCGCCCATTAGCGCGGGTATCGGGCACGGACCCGCGCCAATGGGACTTTTCACTCCAAAGGCCCGTGCCAATGGGTGCGACTGTTTTAAAAACAGTCGCGCCAACGGTCGAGCGTATTTGTTTTTCAAATTTCAACATTTTTAAATGTTTTAAATGCATTTCCTAGCCTACCAGAGATCTAATCAAGGTTGTTTTGATCATGTGGATGCAGACAACCAGCCAAAATGGTGATGGTAAATAACACCGCCTTGAGTGTTAGATCCTCAATGGTGGCAATATCCACCTTTGGACTCCCAGATCCGAAGTGTGCCCCTGGGCACACCCGTTCCATCACCTCACCCATCTCCTCACCAGATGGTCTGCTCCCTGTTAATATGGGCACCGGCCCCCTGCATGACAATCCTGTGATGAAATAGATGTCAGAAACATCCAGTTCCAACACTTGATCTCGTATACGGAACACTTGTTCGTTTTCGTCCCACAGATTGATCAAGTACTGCAAGAGCTCAGGTAAATTGTTGAGGAGGTAAATCCCCTCTACGGACAGAGGCGATCCCTACTAGCCCAGACCGGGTCTAGCAACAATCATGCAACGCTACAGCGCAAGTTCCTAATTGCAAATTAATAGATCAGTGATAAAGGCCTACCTGGATTCCAACGCTAGTGCTTGTAGAAGAGGTAGTGCTCTCGTTCCTTTGCTCCGGCAAATCACAATCCTCACGATCTCCGTGAATAGACACCTGCACATGCAAAGAACGACACAAACACAAGCATAAAATCCAGCATATGCAACTATATGTCAGTCAGAAAGGACATAACTCATCATCATCACAAATAATAACAAGAGTGAAACCATAACCAATAGTCATTCATTAATAATCAATCAAAGAAGAATACAACCAAAGTTCGGACGTTGGATTCTCCTTTGGCGGGTCAGCAGCACATGTCTCGCAAAGCCTGTCGGGAATAAGGACAAGCCTCTCTCTCTTTGGATCTTGGACATTAATCTCCTTTCTTGGATTTGGCCTTAAGGGAATCAAGAAAGCTCTTGCAGCATGAAGCTCTTGGGAATTTGGAATTCTGAATCTCTGGAAACTAAAACTATCCAACTCTCTAACTATCCAACTCCAAAAACTAGCTTCCAAAGGAAATGGGCAAGCTTTTATAAATGGAGGAAGGGGAGTTGGGATCATCACCAATAATCATGGGATTGGCCATATCATCAAGGAAGCTTCCATGAGAGGTGGCAAACCACTTCCTCTCTATGGAAATCCGTAGCCAACCCACCCAACTCAAGATAGATTCAGTCCAGGAATTTGTTAGGATGAAACTTCCGTCGTTTGTTTGTTAAAAAACACCATTGATTATGGTTGGCGCGGGTGCGACTCTGTGACAGAGTGCCAACTGGCGCGCCCTCTTTGGAGGATTTCCCCATTGGCGCGAGGGCTACACTATGGAACCGCGCCAATGGAAAAGGGCTATTTTTAGGGTTTTTTAGCAGGAGATGTCTTCAGGGCAAATAAAGCTCATGTTCAGAGGAATGCAATGCAAGTGTTTGTAGGCCATGTCACTTCTCATAGGTCCCGGAATGAGTCCTCCAAGATGTGGGAGAGGGGTAGCAGGGACGGTGACAAATTGCTGTGTAACAGATGCCCCCTAAAGCATGAGGCCCGAGAGAGAGAGGGGTGAAATGCTTTATGAGAACATGTCCAACCGAAAAAACTGCCGCCAGAAAACCTGCGTGGAGAAGTAAAACTGATATTTCAAATACATGATATGTGTGGTATGGGCGCAGCCATCCATAGCAGAGTACATAATAACCCAGATCCAAGGTATGGGCGCAGCCATCCAGCGAGGATCAATGAATAGACTCAGGCATGGTCGCAGCCATCTAGTGAATGAGTCATGTAATAATCATAATAATCCACAAAATCGCAGCCTGGACCCCAACAGACAAAATCCAGGGTCTTGCGCTCCATCTCGACCCGAACAAAGTACAAGTTCAAGCATGCGAATATAGGAGTCGAAGTCGAACATGCAGGAACATCATCTGATTACCAGCCAATGGTGAAAGTTGTTAACAGATGCAAGAGGTACCACCAATAATGACAATGGCCCTCAAGGTACTATAGGTACAATCTACGGTGTGCGAATCAGTGAGCCAGCGTCGAACACCCGTAGAATCATTCGATCGGAGGCCAATGATGAAAACCTCGCGTTGAACGCGAAGAACCTGCCATTGAGGCATGCAGGCTCCAAGGCACCAGAAGGGAGTCTCTAGATCAACTTCCTGGATAATGAGCTGAAGTCGATAGGAAGTGACCTTGATCGAAGGTGGGCCATAGTGTTTCCCACATCATCGACGCGAGACAGAGGAAGATAATGTTTTTGTGAATCAGGATCATATGAGTTATCAGAGGGAGGTTGATATTTTGCAGAGGTCAACTTCTCTTGAACATATCAGTGGCACAACAGTGGACTTGGTAGTATTTGACATCAATCGATCAGAGGTCATGGCGACAAGGAAAAGAGCAGATGAGAGGTCAAACAGGATCACCCAAACCCATGGAGGCAAGTGAAAAACAAGATGAGATGTCCCCACCCAGACACGAATGCAGACAAGTGCCATGTTCAAGAGCGACATACTGCCGACACGACAACGATTGTGGTTCCATTTTCCCCACCATTTCTGGCGAGTACCCCAGTTATTTTTATCAACAAGCTTGACGGGGATAGCATATGCTTGTAAGCGTCATTTCGATGGAATCCAATGTCATCAAGTTTTAACGAGCCTGACAAAGGAAGAACTCGGCGTCTTTTCATGTTTAGAGAGTTTGAAAAGACAACAGAAAAGTAAACTTTGGGGGTGTCCTTTTTCGTAAAGTTGTGTCTTTCGAGCCCGAAAAAGTATAAAACGATGCTCGAAAGAACCGCCCGACCATTATGATCGAGGAGTACTTTTCATGATTAGTGACTTCGACCTGAAAAAGTAAAAAAGTGACCGAAATCACGTCGTTTCGTAACCGTTAACGAGCCTGAAACGACAAGGGCCCGACGATCTTTTCGTCTTTACACGGTCGGAAAAGAGTTTAAAGATGACTGCCTCTCATTTACGTTTAGCGAGTCGAGAGGAATAACTCGGCATTCTTTTCATGTTTAGAGAGTCAGAAAAGAGCAGAAAGATGACTCCATAATGACTTTTTCGTATATTTACCGAGTTCGAAAAAGTATAAAATACAACTCGTTTCACCGTCTAAGTCGCATAAAAACCTGTCGCTGCACAAAAACAAGTGTAAAATCCATTTTCGACAAAAATATATTAAAATATTCTTAAAAAATGACTTTTAAAAACCTATTTTGAGTTTAAAAAGCCATAAATATGTCAAAATGGTAAAAATCAAATTTACTTTTTACTTTTACCTCATTGGAGAGCGACAGTAGTGCTTTTGGTGTGCGATCTTCGGGTGACGATTGCGACAAATCCGTGCGACCATTCGGAGCGCCGTCAGTTCCAGGTAAGAGGCACCTTCTCATACTTCATTTTAGTCCATTTTTTAGTCGTTTTTGCTTGCTCCATCGACCTCTGTGGAGGGAATTTGAAAAACTAGGGCTGCACCCATTGGCGCGGGTATCGGGCACGGACCCACGCCAATGGGACTTTTCACTCCAAAGGCCCGCGCCAACGGCCGAGCGTATTTGTTTTTCAAATTTCAACATTTTTAAATGTTTTAAATGCATTTCCTAGCCTACCAGAGATCTAATCAAGGTTGTTTTGATCATGTGGATGCAGACAACCAGGCAAAATGGTGGTTAAATGGAAAGAGAGGGAGCATGATAGAGTGGATGAATTGGCCATGGAGGATGAAGCCTGCATGGATGCCCTCAGGAATTGCGGGCTGAAAAAATTCTTCTTGACCTCTTACTTATGAGCTCAACCTGAGCTCTTGTAGTACTTGATCAATCTGTGGGACGAAAACGAGCAAGTGTTTCGTATACGAGATCAAGTGTTGGAACTGGATGTTTCTGACATCTATTTCATCACGGGATTGTCACGCAGGGGGCTGGTGCCCATATTAACAGGGAGCGGACCATCTGGTGAGAATATGGGTGAGGTGATGGAACGGGTGTGCCTAGGGGCACAATTCGGATCCGGGAGTGCAAAGGTGGATATTACCACCATTGAGGATCTAACACTCAAGGCGGTGTTATTTACCATCACACGGGCTGCGGGGGCGCAGGCACCCCACGAGGCAACAAAAAACCAACTCATACTGGCCACAGAGTGTCTGAATCCCACTATTTTTTATTGGGCCACAGCAGTGACTGCAAACATGAAAAGACAGCTTACGAAATGTAAGCGAGGCAAACTGAAACAGTTTGGCTACGATTCTATCCTGGTATCGTTCATTCTAGAACGATTACCAGTCTTCCAAGGCCAAGGGGCCGTAGTAGCTGATCCAGTACCACGGGAGCCAAGAATGGCTCGCTGGACAACATTGATGCCCAGAGGGGGAGGAGGCCAACAGATGTCTTGGAGGCCAGAGTTCTTTGGGTGGCTCCGTCGCCAGCTGATCGTGGTCGAGGATTGGCCGTATGCAAGGACTGACTTCACAGGTGACCCGGATCTCCCACTGCCAGAGGGAGATGAGTGGGATGAGGAGCTGGGTATGACCTCTTTTTGATTTTATTTGTTATGATTTTTTTTGTTAATACATGTTCGTTCTAACAACAGTTATATGTGTATGCAGATGTTGGCCCAGAGAGACCAGCCGGCATGTCCCCTATTTCGCGGAGAAACCAGCCTGCAGCTGACCCTCAGGAAGAGGGTGCCGAGGGAGGGGAGCTGATCCAGAACCTCGAGGGAATTGCTCGGGGGATTCTGGATTATGCCCGGCTGGCGGATGTCCCACTAGCATATCAGAGGCATACAGTGGGAGTGCCCAGTCGCATCCACCGTCTCTTGAGACGCCTAGTGCGTGCGGTGACGTGCTATCATGAGCACCACAGGGATTAGACACCTAGGTTTATTTTTATGCATATTTTTTGAGAGACATGTCGTCTCCGAATGTATTAAGATGAACATGTATTATTTTTTGATCTATGTGATGCACGTTGTGCAAACATTTCGACACACATATATATATACATATGCCTATTTTGGATGGATCTTTTACATGTGATGATGTTTTTTATATGCCATGCAGATGTCTAACACAAATGTAATCTAATGTATCAGTTGCATAACAAACAACCCAATGCGAAATGTATTTAATCACATATTTTATTTTTACGCAAGCTTAAAAGCACACATGACAACACATATGCAAACTATTCTTGGAAATGGATTTTATTTTTAAGCAAGCTTAAAAGCACACACATGCAAACTATGCTTGAAAACAAGGGAAAATGGGCGTGCGCCCCAGCGTGATGTCTCAATTCGAGGTACATGACCCCCAAGCTTTAGTCCATTGAAAATGGAGTGAAGGTTGACAATAGTTTGATCGCACTCGAATTGAACGAGCTGATGTTTCATTATTTTAACGAGGTTGACACATTTAAAAGAACTATCCTCGTGACACCTAGTTTCATTTGTTAAGGAGCTTGACATAGGAAAGGAACTATGCTCCAACCAGACCCAGTTTCATTTTTTAAGGAGCTTGACGTAGGAAAGGAACTATGCTTCGACCAGACCTAGTTTCATTTTTTAAGGAGCTTGACATAGGAAACGAACTATGCTCCGAACGAACTTCATCATAATGAACAGGAAGTCGTTGCTTCCAAGAGTGTCACTCCCGGTGGAAGAAAAACATCTTGAAAGTCAGGACCCAATGCCCCCAGGACATCATGCACGACAGCATCATCACTGGATACAGGCACGGGATAAGTAGCCACGTAGTTGACCTGCGGTGGGGTAGATACAACCGGTGGATAAAAACCAGGAGGGGATGGCAACTGCGCAGGAGGCACTGAGGGACTAAAGAACGATAATTGATCGATAGTCACGATTCTTCCGTCGTGTGGAAAGAAAACCACATAGAAAAGCAAAGAGACAAGGGCCCCCATGGCATAAACATAGTCACAGCCAAGGAGAAGACTGAAATCTAAAGCACCTTGGGTAACCAGTACGTCTATATAGAAGGTTTTGCCTCCCAAAGTAACAGGAAACTTCGGGAGGATCCCTAACGGTTGACTGGTTCCTCCGTCAAATTCCAACAGATTCTGTGCGACCGGCACAAGCTGTGGGGAGCCCAAAGCTTGCCAAGTAGTGAAAGGCATAAGACTGACAGATGCACCCTCATCCAAGACAGTGCCAGGTACTACCTTATCATAGGCATGTACTGTAATCTGGAAAGGCACATGGGGTGGAAGGTGAAATGTAGTCAAATGACTCCAGTCGAAGGAAACGACTGAACTACTTGGTGGGGGAATCGTATGATTACCCCCCTGCTCTACAGGAGCCGAAGGAGGACCCCCTTGATCAGCTAAGACAGGAGAGTCGTTTTCAAACTCTGGAGGATCTGATGAGACGAGAAGAACATGAGCAGTAGAATCATGATGCTCGTCCGGAACAGAGTAATCAACAGGTGGTGAACCCAAGTCGACACTCTCTCCGATCAATGGTTGGTCTGGAGCAGGCTTGGCATAGCCAGGTTCGGAAGGAGGAGGACAGACAAGAGAAGAATCTAAGTCGATCTCTTTGTCCACAGGGAGGGGGTCAGAAGAGAGCCTCTGATAACCAATAGGAAGTTGGGGTGAAGAAGCTGTAAGACTTTCCAAAACAGCGGAAGCTTTATCCATGAGTGGACAAAGGTGAAGGGGATGGTTGCCTTCACATAGTCTACAGGGGATTCGAATCTTCCCTTTCTTCTGAATGTTGTCAGTTGATAGGGTGGCATCGCCATGAGCTTTAGAGGATGATGAGGGACGAGCCGGATCGCGAGACCATACTTCTAGGATCCTGGGAATACCAGGACAATCATGAAGAAGATGGTCACCCTTGCACAACTTACAAGGAAACTTAACCTTCCGCGGGGGGGCGGAAGGTGTTTCAACCTGGGATGGATTTGGAGCAGTAGCTGCACTTTTAGCCTCTCGCTTATGAGACTTCTTCTTCTTCGTCTTCTTCTTCTTCTTCTTAGCCACCTGGTTACTTGAATCCAGACTTTCACCAGGCGAAGTAGAAGATGAGGACGCAGAAACAGGCAAAGAAGGGGAGAGGTCCACCTTGGAATCAACATGATGTTGTTCAGGTGGAGGAACTGATTGACCAGTAGTTGAGACATTAGAGACCACAGAGGTTGAGAACAACCAAACAGGCAACCCGATGGTTAACCCAGGCAAGGACAAAGTTGCCATATACGGAGCACCGACATTTCCAAAAGAAGGAAATGGACTAGGGTTTCCATCTGGGGGAAAACCTTGGCTGGTAGACTCGGGGAAGGTTTCCATTGAAAACAAGAAAGAACCCTACTCAAGCTAACGCAAACAAGATCTAACAGGGTAGATGTGAACGTAGTCGAATAAATTTTAAGACACAAGGACATAACTTGACCTTTTCATCTTTAAAGAGTCGAGAAAAGGACAAAAAGATGACTCTAGTCACCTTCGAATGTTTAATGAGCCTGAAGTGACAAGTGCTCAAATGGACCTTTTCTTTTAGGGAGTCCGAAAAGGAACGAAAGTGACTACTCTGGAGAAACTAGGCAAAAGGTTTACCAGACAACCCGTAAAACTGCATATACACCTTGGCAATCATATGAAAACCAAGGACTTTCCGTATGGCAGTCAATCTTCCCGAATGTTGTGTTCGGTGCGTTACGGCTTGTAAGGCGGCAGACACGGCTTCCTATGGATAAAGGATGATAACCTAGTGGGGTCTCCCCATATACTCGACGGTACGTGGGAGCTCAAATCCGTGCTAGACCACTATTGAGTCACGGAAGGAGGAATCACCCACAAAAGTGACTAGGTTTAACGACGCCGGAGCACGTCTCTAGCCTAGACCTCTAAATGTGTGTGTTATGTTCCAATGCGTTGTTAGATTCATTCAGTTCATTTTAAAGTTGATCTTGGATTATGTTTCAGTTTTCAGGCCTTACCGTATGTAATGTCTCAAAATTTCCTAAATGCAAACTATATGCCACAATATATCATTTCATTCGATGAATGCTAGCTACGAGAGAGTTGAGAGCTTTCACACAAACAAAATGATCATAGAACAATCAACAATATCTCTAATGCAGCTAATGGAAATTAACAAACTTTTCTTCAAAGTCACTAATCACTAATAACAACGAAAAGCTCTAATTCACATTAACTAATCAAGAGCAAAAGAGATTTGTTTTTTTTCTTTAAAAATTGATGGCAAGATGCACTAAACAAACTTTGAGAAATGATAACAAAAGAGTAAAAACACAAATTTCACTCAATGCAAACACAATCAGATCCCTAAATGCCAAAGCAGTCCTTCAAAAACGAGAAAAGTCCCAAAGACACAAATGAGCCGTGTAATCTAGGCCCAAAACGAAACAAAGCGGAGTTCAAGTGAAAAAGAGGTAGGTCACTCAAACAATGCAATGAAACGATTAACAACCACTAAACGAGTGCAAGGGAGCGATCAGAAAGTCGACTGGACCAATAGAAGACCAAAACTCCTAAGGAAGGCTCGACACACAAAGCCACTAGATGCCCTAGGGCTAGAAACGTGAAATCGATAGAAAATGGCAAACACCCAAAGGGTAAAGGTTAAAGCCAGTCAAACAAGACTCCAACACACTCAAGCAGTCGAAAAAAGGTACCCAGAACAAAAACCAAGCTCAGGAGGCTCAAAAACAAGCAAACTTCAAAAGTTCCCAGGCCTGGCGCGACTGTCAGGCTGCAACTAGCGCCTTTTAATGATTGGCACGGGTTGTATATGAGCAACTAGCGCCAATTGGCGCGACTGTTACGCTATAAAAGCGCGCCAGTAAAGTTTGCTATGCCAAAATAAAAAATAAGCGATCCAAAGCTAGGCCAACAATAACCAGGTAAACCAAGAGGCGAGAAACAGCAAAAGAACTCAACCCAGAAGGCTAACCAAGTAGGTAAAAACCAGGAAACAACCAAAAAGCAAGACAAGCTCCCTAGTGGAGTCGCCAAATTGTTGAGGAGGTAAATCCCCTCTACGGACAGATGCAATCCCTACTAGCCCAGACCGGGTCTAGCAACAATCATGCAACGCTACAGTGCAAGTTCCTGATTGCAAATTAATAGACCAGTGATAAAGGCCTACCTGGATTCCAACGTTAGTGCTTGTAGAAGAGGTAGTGCTCCCGTTCCTTTGCTCCGGCAGATCACAATCCTCACGATCTTCGTGAATAGACACCTGCACATGCAAAGAACGACACAAACACAAGCACAAAATCCAGCATATGCAACTATATGTCAGTCAGAAAGGACATAACTCATCATCATCACAAATAATAACAAGAGTGGAACCATAACCAATAGTCGTTCATTAATAATCAATCAAAGAAGAATACAACCAAAGTTCTGATGTTGGATTCTCCTTTGGCGGGTCAGCAGCACATGTCTCACAAAGCCTGTCAGGAATAAGGACAAGCCTCTCTCTCTTTGGATCTTGGACAATAATCTCCCTGCTTGGATTTGGCCTTAAGGGAATCAAGAAAGCTCTTGCAGCATGAAGCTCTTGGGAATTTGGAATTCTGAATCTCTGGAAACTAAAACTATCCAACTCTCTAACTATCCAACTCCAAAAACTAGCTTCCAAAGGAAATGGGCAAGCTTTTATAAATGGAGGAAGGGGAGTTGGGATCATCACCAATAATCATGGGATTCGCCATATCATCAAGGAAGCTTCCATGAGAGGTGGCAAACCACTTCCTCTCTATGGAAATCCGTAGCCAACCCACCCAAATCAAGATAGATTCAGTCCAGGAATTTGTTAGGATGAAACTTCCATCGTTTGTTTGTTAAAAAACACCACTAATTATGGTTGGCACGGGTGTGACTCTATGACAGAGCGCCAACTGGCGTGCCCTCTTTGGAGGATTTCCCCATTGGCGCGAGGGATACACTATGGAAGCGCACCAATGGAAAAAGGGCTATTTTTAGGGTTTTTTAGCAGGAGATGTCTTCAGGGAAAATAAAGCTCATGTTCAGAGGAATGCAATGCAAGTGTTTGTAGGCCATGTCACTTCTCATAGGTCCCGGAATGAGTCCTCCAAGATGCGGGAGAGGGGTAGCAGGGACGGTGACAAATTGCTATGTAACTGTGTGCCTTGCTCATAAAGAAAAGAATATTAGCCAAGATTATTCCAGAGGAAGAGGTGGTTGAAGAGGAAGAGGAAGATATTTCAGAGGCAGGGGGGGCAGACACTCTTAAGGAAAAGAGTCAGATTTGCATTGCATACGCTACAAAAGAAATGGATCACATGATGCCTCTACCTGCAAGTTACCTTGGGACAAATTTAAGTAGCAAAGAAATCAACCCAAAGGTAAAACTAATGACATAGATAAAGGTAAAGCACCTGAATCCACTCATTATGTTGTGGCACAATGTAATATTAGAGTAAATGAAGACTTATTTAATGCTTCACTTGCTTCTTGGAAAAATGATTGGTTGCTTGATTCAGAAGCAACTTGCCACATGACTCATAGAAAATATTTTTTCAAGAATTTACTGACAATGTTAATGGAGTAGTATACTTTGCAGACCAATCAAAAATCAAGCCATCAGGGCTTGGCACAATCAAGCTTAAATTGCCTGGTCTTCCAGACTTCCTTTTGCATCATATTCTATATCTCCCACAGCTGAAGAGAAACTTGTTGTCCTTGGTCCACATCCGCCAGCAAGGTCACTCCATTCATATGTTTGATGGCAAGCTTGAGGTGAGAAAAGCATCTGACCACTCACTTGTCATGAGGGGAATAGAAGAAAAAAGGCTTCTCAAGCTGCAAGGTACCTCTGCTCGTGCACAAAATTTCTCATACAATTCTCATATGAAGAAGGTACACTTCCATCAAGCTTATTATGTCATGCTAGATTTGGACATTTGAACTATGACAGGCTCCACTTGTTGAAGAAAAATGGTGTTGCTGGTTTGCCTACAATTCCTAGGAAACTTAAGCAATGTGATGCTTGCATTCTAGGAAAGCATAGCAAACAGTCTTTTCATGATTCACATTCAAGAGCACATAGAAAACTTGAACTCATTCATTTAGATTTATGTGGTCTAATGCTTGTTCCTTTTGTAAATGGAAATAAATATATGATGACATTTATTGATGACTACACCAGAATGTGTTGGGTTTATTTATTGAATAACAAATTTGATGCTTTTCAAACATTCAAGAACTTTCATAAATGGATTGAAAATGATGCACAATCTCATATTGGTTCTATTCGCACTGATAATGGAAAAGAATACACTTCAAATGAATTTGAAAACTATCTTCGCCAACAGGGGATCAAATATCAAACAACTGTGCCTTATAATCCCCAATAGAACGGTGTAGCTGAAAGAATGAATAAGACAATCTTAAATATGGTGCGCTCCATGATGTTTTTCAAAAATGTAAAGTTGATGTTTTGGGCTGATGCAGTTCTATGTGTTGTATATATAAAGAATAGATGTCCATCTAATGCTATTAGAAACAAGACTCCATATGAAATGTGATATGGGCACATTCCTTCGGTAAAGCATCTTAGGGTCTTTGGTTCCACCTGTTATGCCTTGATACCAAAGGTACATAGAAACAAAATTGGTGCAAGAAGTCGTAAGTGTATCTTCCTAGGGTATTCAAACACCTCCAAAGAATACCATCTCTATGATGAAGTCAATCAAAATTTTGTTGTATCTAGAGATGTAATCTTTCTTGAATTATCCAAAACTGACAATGTTGTTGAGCGGCAACTTGATCGCTTGGATAGATTCGCAAATGAAAAATAATTTCAAGAATTTGATAATCAGATTCCATGTCTTAAAGGGGGGATTCCTATACTAGATCAACATGTGGAATCTTCTTCTGAAGAACTCTCTCCCCCGCATGAAACTCCAACAACGGATGATGCTTTAAGTGATGTGATTAATAGAATTGGGAGACTCAATCTTGATTCAGTCCCAACTCAATCAATGGAGCAGCCTGGACCATCTGAGAAAGGTCCCCCAAAGTGGCTGATAAAGACACTTGAAAGTGTTCATCCTGATGAGGTTGGAAAGACAGGAACTAGAAATTCAAACAGGAAAAATGGAGGTGACGTAGATGACTTTGATTCACTTGTTGATATGGATGTTTCTTATGATTGTGAATTGAATTTGTCTACAGATTTCGAACCAACTTCCTTCAAAGAAGTTGCTTATGATGAATGGAAAGAAGCAATGCAAAAGGAGTATGATGGCCTGATAAAGAATGGCACTTGGAAGTTGGTTGATCCTCCATTAGGAACCAAACCAATTGGCTGCAAGTGAGTCTACAAGAACAAGTATAAAGTTGATGGCTCACTTGACAAGCACAAAGCCAGGCTTGTGTCAAAAGGTTTTGCATAGAAGGAAAGGGTCGATTATGAGGAGACTTTTTCCTCCACAGTAAAATGGGCTACCATCTGGACACCCTTTTCCCTAACAGCTCAGAATGATTGGAAAGTCCATCAAATGGATGTAAAAAACTGCTTTCTTGAATGGAGATCTAAACGAGAATGTTTTTATGTCCCAGCCTAAAGGATTTATTGTGAAAGGACATGAGCATAAAGTATGCAAACTTGTGAAATCCTTGTATGGCCTCAAACAATCACCGCGAGCCTGGTACGAAAAACTAATCTGAGCATCTTCTGAAACTCAATTTCAAACATTATGATCTTAATGATGCAACTTTATTTGTCAAGAAAGTTGGAAAAACAGTTGTATATCTTGTGGTATATGTAGATGATCTTTTGATGACAGGGAACAACGAAAGCTACATTGCATCCATAAAGAAAATTGAAGAAAGGTTTTGAAATGACTGATTTGGGCTATGTTCATTACTATCTTGGTATTGAAGTAACTCAACATCCTAAGTCCACATTCCTTTCCCAAAAGAAGTACATTGGAGATCTGTTGAACAAGTTTGGCATGATAGAATGCAATCCTCTTACTACTCCAATGGAACTGTTAGCTCTACTATAAGATTAAGCTTTTGATGGGTAAAAAGCAGGTTTGGCAGTGCAAGTTGTGCTTTCAGGAGGTTCGCAGAAGTTGGTTTCATCTCCCCCTTCATTCTCCTTCATTTTCCTTTAAACCCCTTTATCTCTGTTTTTCTCTCAAAACCCCGTTTAAGCTACCCTCCACCTCGTTCATCCTCATTTCTTCTTTTTCCCGCAGGTCATTCATTTAAAATCACATGCAAAGGTTTTTTGTTTTAGCCCGAGCGTAGAGTTAAAATGGTCATATGATCATTTCCTCATAACACTAAGCTTTAATAAAACCCCGGCCCGCAGCTTTACCTGTCACATCACATCCACTAAACATATGATTGGATCCCGCCGTCTGATCACGCCCGCCTTATCATCTGACGCTTTTCGCTAGCCCTCTCACCGCAAGCCGCGCACGCGATAGCCCATCAAGAAAGCAATTTCCTGCCGGACCTACCTGCCACGCGTCGCAACCTGACTGGATCGCTCCTCCATGTACCAAAACCACCACAGCTCCCGTGAGCGGTGCGGGGAAACCGCTTACCGCCCACATGTATGACTCCCGCCCGTTAACCATCCCGCAGCTTCCGCGCCCGTCCACCGTCCGATCGTCCATCTTGCGATCCGACGGTCCTCGATCTCCCTGCTCCCCTGTCTTCCGATAGCTTCCGTAATCCAATCTCCGCCGTCCGATTTTCCAGATCTAACGGCTAGTATTCCATCATGCTTCCATTTTTCCCCAACGCTGCCCACCAACAGATCTCGGTCGTCCGTCTGATCTATCCAATGGCTAGCATTCTTTCTCAACTCCTAGTTCATTTTCAATGCAATTTTCGTGTTTTTTGGCGGTCCTGTGCACCCGAAGGAGGAAGGAGACCGTGATCCAGCAATCTGCACATTAATTCCTCAGCTGCCACATTCAAAGAATAGCACAGCCATGGACGAGAAGGACGATCCTCGAGCAGTTCAATGACTGCAGCAGTTATTGACATTCATTCAAATAATACTTCACCTGTTCAGGAAGGACAACAAAGTACCAGTAAATGTCAAATTGATCCATTAAAACAATCAAATTGTATCAAAGACCATACCTGATAGTAAATGTGGTTGGTGATCAGTTATGACCCCTCCATGCATAGGTTATGCAGAGAAATTTTGTAATCAACCTCCATATATACCCACAGATAGAATGTAAGAGGGTTGATGAATGTTATCTTGATGTAAGCTTCAACTTCTAGAGACTGTAACTACTGTGATACCTGCAGCTTCTGGTCTTCATTTTCAGCTAATGCAAGCTTCTTTTTCTGTTAATTGCTCACTTTCCACTTCTTCTTCTTTGTTCCGGGTTGTTCTTGTATGCATTTTTCATTTGCTCTTGATGTCTAGCAGTAGAGGGGCTGTCATCCCACCTCTTGTTAGAATCTGGTTGGTATTATTGAATATGTATGTAGTTTTCTGTTGTTTTAATGCCAAAGAGCTGTCATCCTGTCTGTGCATTAGGGAATAGATTTACAGACCTTTTAACTAGTTGCAGCTGGCCATCACAGGGTCCTATGCATCTGCTGGTGTGGTCAGCATTCTCCATCTTCACCTGTTCCTCAAATTGTGAGTAATTGGCGGTCTAAAGCCTTGTAGTCTGGGGGTGTTCACCCATGTCTGGGGTTAAGCATAGTAGAAGTGGTTATCTGGCTTGAATATGCATCATTCCTTCCATTCATCCACCATTTTCCAGCATTTTTGTTGAGTTTGTAATGTTCCTGAGCATCTCTAAGATACAACCTAGGAGAGTTTCTTGGGGTGATAACATTAATTGGTGTCGTTGCTGGGGAGAGAAGAATTGAAGCTTAGCTTCCCTAGGAGAACAACACAGTTTCAAGCTTTAATGATAGACAAGGTTTGAACACAGTTTCTGGTTGTAATCATCTATCTGGCGACTCCATTAGAGGAAGACCAACCTTTGGTGACTCCACATTGAAGTTCTGGCTCAGTTTGTGAGACATACTCGAAGAAATCCTCAGAAATCACCAGTTGAACCAGTGCCTGACCCTAAGAGGACTGTCAAATCGAAGAAAGCATCACAGAAAGGGGCATCAAGATCAGGTAAGCCTAAGAAATCTCATGCATCTCTGAAAGATAAAGTTATTGCTGAAGATATACAGTTTGAAGATTTAGAACTCAGCACTGTTAATAAGGAAATCCCTTCAGAGATTAATACAACCCCTTTGTCTGTTAGTTCCCCTTTGAATCTCAGCCCAAAGAAAACTTCCCATTCAGTCCAAAACATCGCTTTGTCTTTGCCATCCATCACATTATTTTACCATTCAATCTGCTAGTATTCTTCCACATATTCCAATTATGGCAGGACAGCAAGCACCCACGAAGATTGAGAGAATTGTTGCTGCTAGATATGGACCTTTAGTCTTGCCTGTTCCTTTAAATCCTATGCCTGTGGGAGAATATAAAAAATATATGCCTAAATGCACTGGAACAGAGGGAGTAACAACATAAGAGCACCTAGAAGCTTTTTACAGTTATACTGATAATTTAGATATAAGTGCAAATGATGTGTGGATGAGAGTTTTTGTCCAGAGCCTTGATGGAGAGGCTAGGAAGTGGTTCAGAGAATTACCCCAGAGATCTATAACTGATATTGAAGCATTAGATGATGCATTTTTGAAGCACTGGGGAGATAAAAAAGACTTGTTGTATTACCATACTGAGTTTGGTAATCTGAAGAGGGAAAATGGTGAATCTTTGCCTGAATTTAATAAAATATTTAATCGTATGTATAGTAAGATACCAGCTGAGGTAAAGCCTACTCCTACCTCTGCCAAACTCACTTATGCCAATGCTTTTGACTTTGATTTCTGCCTGTTATTGAGAGAAAGAAGATGTGCTACACTGGCAGACATGCAGGATGCAGCTCTAGAAGTAGAATCTAATATCATGGCTGCAAAAAAGCTCAAAAATCAAGCTAACAGAAGGAGGCAGAGAGGTCAGGCTTCTACTTCTTTTGCATCATATTCAAAGCCTAAATTAGACAAAATGACTAAGATGATAGAGTCATTGGCTACTGAAATTTCTAAGCTAAAGGTTGAGCAGAATTCAGGAAAAACAAGGCAGCATAACACATTTTCCCCAAGAAATCAGAATCCATTCAGAAGAGCAAATGAGCAGTTACAAATTATGCAGAGGGGTGAAGAATCAAAGGAGGAACAGAAAGTTAAAGCTCCCTTCCAAAATGTAGTCATGGAGGAGGAACAATTTGAAGAAGATGAGGATGAAATTCATTGCATGGAAGATAAAGGCAGCGCTGCATTTTTTACTTTGGCTACTTATGAAAAATCATTGCTGCAAGAACAAGACAGTCAGCAGTGGGATGGAGAAGTTGTCCTACAAACTGGTGAATAGAAAAGATATAATCTGAGATCAAATGCAAAAATTGTCAAAGAGAATCCTGCCCAAAGAGCTGTTGTCCAAACAGAGTCATAGAATACTAGGCAAAGAAGACCAGCAGCTAATCCAGTCATCCTCAAAGCTCCAGTTCAAGAGGTAAAAGGTTCTGATAAGTTATCATCTTCTTTCAGCTTTGAGTCAGAAGTTTAGAAATTGAAAATATCTGTGCCTCTGGTAGAGTTGGTGAAGAGTGAAGTATTTAGAAAGCCTATCCTTGAAGCTCTTGAGCTGGAAACTACACAAACCTCCACTGACTCTGTCAATTTGCAAGATGACAAGCCTGCCATTGTGCTTAGTCCCATGATTGAACCTACTGATAATAATTCTCCATCTTTTTATGTCTCCTTGACCATTCATGACAAAATCCTCCATAACTGCCTACTAGACACAGGGGCCAACCACAATTTAATGCCTAAAGCTGTCATGAAGAGTCAGGCCTTGACATCACCAGACCATACCATGATCTATTCTCTTTTGATTCAAGGAAAGTGAAATGCCTAGGATTAATCAAAGACCTGGCTATTACCTTAACTCAGCTGCCCATGAAGAGTATGATGATGGATATTGTGGTAGCAGATGTCCCTCCTAAGTTTGGCATGTTGTTGTCCAGAGGGTGGATTAAGAGACTAGGTGGGACATTACATAATGATCTATCTTATGCTACTGTCCCAGTGTTTGGAGGAGAAAGCAGGAGATTGTACAGAGAAGCACAGTTGGCATACATCATCAGTGATGAAAAGAATCCTACAAATCATCCCATATATGCAGTGGACACTGATTTTGGAGCATGTATTCTCCAAATAGAAGAATCTCAGAAGGCCTCAACACAGATCAGGAAACCAATAGTTCAGGCCAAAGAAGAGCAAGGAAGTCAGGTTTGGGAAATGTTCTTTGGTGGATTTCCAGGGAGACTGCAGGAGCAGGGGTGGTGCTAGTATCTCCACAACAAGAAACCATTCAGCTGTCTTTTAAGCTGGCTTTTCAAGTCACAAACAACATAGCAAAATATGAAGCTCTGTTGTTGGGCCTTAATGCAACAAAAGACAGAGGAATTGGAAGTATAAAGGTATTTGGAGATGCTGATTTGATCATTCAGCAAGTAAATAAAACATTTCAAGCAAAGAACCCAAGGCTGAAAGCATACAGAGATGAGGTATGGAGAATCAAATATTCTTTTGATTATTTTTGTATTTCATACATTCTTAGAGCCCAAAATCAGCTTGCTGATTCCCTTGCTGTTTCTACTAGTCTATTCAGCCCTCTAATGCCTCCCAGACTAGTTTATGAAGTCCAAATGAAGTATAGACCATCCTTGCCTGATAATGTCTACCATTGGAAAGTTTTTGATGATGATGATGAGATAAATAGGTTCCTTCAAGTCATTGATGAGTTTTCCGAAATGCAAATTGACCAAGAGAATGAATCCTTGTTAGAAAACCCCCAATCCCAGCCTAGAAATAAAATTGGTAAAGACAATATTGTCCAGCTTCCTAGCAACCATATTCCAAAGGGTCTAATCCCTCTTGAAAGACTGTTTGACCAGAATGATGTGCCTTACAACGCTGCCCAAAAAGAAGACCAATCTGCAGTTTGTAAGCATGATATAGGAAGCCCAGGTAAGCCAAGATACATACATTTGTCCACCCATTTGTCTGCTGATCAAAGTGTCGAATACTACAATTTAATGAAGCAGTTCGTTGATGTGTTTGCCTGGGAGTATAGTGATTTGAAAACATATGATAAGAAGATCATTCAGCATAAATTTCCTCTGGAGAAAGACACCATTCCTTTCAAACAGAAGCTGAGACCAATAAATCCGATGCTTCTTCCTCTAATTGAGAAAGAAATTAAAAAATTGTTGGCTGCCAAGATCATAGTCCCTCTCAGATATTCAAAATGGGTAGCTAATCTAGTGGTGGTGAGGAAGAAGAGTGGAGAAATCAGACTGTGTGTTGATTTCAGAAATTTGAACAAATTCTCTAAGAAAGATAACTATCCTTTACCCAAGATGGAGCATTTGCTGCAAAAGGTCTCAGGAGCCAAAGTAATGTCTTTCTTGGATGGTTTTTCAGGCTTTAATCAGATTGCTGTGAATCCAGATGATCAAGAGAAGACTGCATTTACCACTCCTTGGGGCACTTTTATGTATGCCAAGATGCCTTTTGGGTTGATGAATGCTGGAGCCACGTTTCAAAGAGCTATGGATATAGCATTTGTGGGAGAGAATAATAAATTTGTCCTCATCTACCTTGATGATATAACAGTTTACTCCGGCAGCCATCAAAATCATTTGCAGCATTTAAGAAAAGTGTTTCTAAAGTGCAGGAGGTTTGGAATTTCAGTCAATCCCAAAAAATCACAATTTTCTTTAGAAGAAGGCAAGCTGTTAGGACATGTTGTGTCTGTTGTAGGTGTCCGAATTGACCCAGAAAGAGTTAAAGAAATATAGACCTTGTCTATTCTTAGACCAAAGAAGGATATCCAATCCTTTCTGGGAAAAATTAATTTTGTGAGGAGGTTTATACCAAATTTTGATGAATATGTGAAGCATATTACCTCCATGTTAAAGAAAGGGGTAGAAATCAAGTGGACTGATATAGCAAGAAAATCATTTGAGTCTATCAAGAAAACCATTATGGAAGCTCCCACACTAAGCAACCCAGATTACAGCAAGGAGTTCCATATTTTCTCATTTGCCTCTAACGACACCATTGCAGTTGTTTTATTGCAGGCAGATGAAGAAGGTTCAGAACATCCAGTAGCGTTTTTCAGCAAGAACTTGAGGGATGCTGAACTGAGGTATGATATTATTGAAGGGCTTAACACAACCTGATGCTGATGGAAGAAGGCTAAATGGATTGCAAAGATGATAGAATTTAATATAGAGCTGAAGCCCACCAAGCTGGTCAGAGGTCAGGGGCTTGCCAAGTTATTGGCTGAAGAAAATTCCAGATCTTTAGACATTGATTTCTTGTGCACAATTGCAGAAAATGGTCAGGCAGAAGAAGAAAAAGTAGCTGAACCACAGAGAAGGCAGTTAGTGGCCGAGAATCTAGCTTCTTGTAATTGGTATGCCGAAATAATTAATTTCTTGCTGAAGCTAGAAATCCCTTCAGGATTTACTCAAAGTCAAGCTAGAACTTTAAAACTTAGAGCAGCTAAATATTGCATCAATGAAAATCTGCTCTACTGGAGGGATCCATCTGGAATATTTTTAAGGTGTCTGGACAAGGAACAGTCAAAAGAAGTTATGCAGCAGTTTCATTCTAGCATGTGTGGAGGACACCATTATTGGAAGACCACAGCCCATAAAATCCTGAGAGCTGGGTACTATTGGCCCACTTTATTTTCTGATGTATTTTCTTTTGTTAAATCTTGTGACAGGTGCCAAAGATTTGAAGGAAAACAACAGTTGAAGTCCCTACCCCTAAAACCAATTCAAGCAAAAGGACCTTTTCAGCAGTGGGGTTTGGATTTCATTGGAGAAATCAATCCACATTCTAGTGGCCAGTACAGATGGATATTAGTAGCTACTGATTATTTCACTAAGTGGATTGAAGCAGTCCCTACTAGGAAGGCTGATCATAATGTGGTCATGAAGTTTTTGATGGAGAATATCTTCAGCAAATTTGGTTGTCCACATAAATTAGTCACAGACAATGCAGCAGCCTTCAGGGCAAAAGAGCTGGTGGAAATGTGTGATTCAATGGGCATTAAACTTGTTCATTCCACCTCATATTATCCTCAAGGAAATGGTCTGGCAGAATCCTCTAATAAAAGTCTGATCATGATAATTAAAAAGCTGTTAGAGGAAAATAAAAAGAATTGGGATTCCAAGCTCAAGTATGCATTGTGGGCTGACAGAGTGACCATTAAGAAATCCACAGGGAATTCTCCTTTCAAGCTGGTGTATGGCACTGAAGTTGTATTCCCAATTCAACTAACTCTCCCTGTGGAAAAATTCCTTCAAGAAGAGCAGAATGAGGAAGAAGAAATGGCAAAGAGAATCACTGATTTGGCAGAGTTACATCATATTAGAGAACAGTTGGTTGAAAATGCTGCAGCACATCAAAGAAAGACCAAGGAAGCCTTTGACAAGAAGGCAAAAACAGATAATTTTCAGGTTGGTGACTTGGTTTTGAAGTGGGATGCACTAAAGGAAAAGAAAGGCAATCATGGGAAATTTGATGCTTTCTGGACAGGGCCTTTCATCATTTCACAGATTCAAGGGAACAACACCTTCATACTGAAAAGTATGGGAGGAGAAGCAGTTTTTGATGGCCCAGTTAATGGGCGGTTTTTGAAAGTTTATGTGATTTAAGGTCTTTGGCCTTAAAGGTTGTAAATATTGTGTTTTTATCAGTTTTAGTATAGGTGCAGTAGACTCCATGCCCAATGGAACACTAGGAATTTTGGCTAATTTGTTTTCAGCTGGAAGGCATTGATCTGTAGGTTCTTGAGACCTCACAGGGAGGCTCTCATCCCCAGAAGGAGCCAGTGTTAGCTCTGCTATAAGATTAAGCTTTTGATGGGTAAAAAGCAGGTTTGGCAGTGCAGGTTGTGCTTTCAGGAGGTTTGCAGAAGTTGGTTTCATCTCCCCCTTCATTCTCCTTCATTTTCCTTTAAACCCCTTTATCTCTGTTTTTCTCTCAAAACCCCGTTTAAGCCACCCTCCACCTCGTTCATCCTCATTTCTTCTTTTTCCCACGGGTCATTCATTTAAAATCACATGCAAAGGTTTTTTGTTTTAGCCCGAGTGCAGAGTTAAAATGGTCATGTGACCATTTCCTCATAACCCTAAGCTTTAATAAAACCCTGGGCCCACGGCTTTACCTATCACATCATATCCGCTAAACGTATGATTGGATCCCGTCGTCCGATCACGCCCGCCTTATCATCCGACGCTTTTTGCTAGCCCTCTCCCTGCAAGCCGCACACGCGATAGCCCGCGGGGAAGGCAGTTTCCCGCTGGACCTGCCTGCCACGCGTCGCAACCTGACTGGATTTCTCCTCCATGTACCAAAACCACCACAGCTCCCGTGACCGGTGCGGGGAAACCGCTTACCGCCCACATGTACGACTCCCGCCCATTAACCATCCCGTAGCTTCCACCCCCGTCCACCGTCCGATCGTCCATCTTGCGATCCGATGGTCCTCGATCTCCCTGCTCCCCTGTCTTCCGATAACTTCCGTAATCCAATCTCCGCCGTCTGATTTGCCAGATCTAACAGCTAGTATTCCATCGTGCTTCTGTTTTTCCCCAACGCTGCCCACCAACAGATCTCAGTCGTCCATCTGATCTATCCAATGGCTAGCATTCTTTCTCAGCTCCTAGTTCATTTTCAATGCAATTTTCGTGTTTTTGGGCGGTCCTGTGCACCCGAAGGAGGAAGGAGACCGCGATCCAGCAATCTACACATTGCTCAGCTGCCACATTCAAAGAATAGCACGGCCAAGGACGAGAAGGACGATCCTCGAGCAGTTCAATGACTGCAGCAGTTATTGAAATTCATTCAAATAATACTTCACCTGTTCAGGAAGGACAACAAAGTACCAGTAACTATCAAATTGATCCATTAAAACAATCAAATTGTATTAAAAACCATACCTGATAGTAAATGTGGTTGGTGATCAGTTACGACCCCTCCACGCATAGGTTATGCAGAGCAATTTTGTAATCAACCTCCATATATACCCAGAGACAGAATGTAAGAGGGTTAATGAATGTTATCTTGATGTAAGATTCAACTTCTGGAGACTGTAACTACTGTGATACCTGCAGCTTCTGGTCTTCATTTTCAGCGAATGCAAGCTTCTTTTGCTGTTAATTGATCACTTTCCACTTCTTCTTCTTTGTTCCAGGTTGTGCTTGTATGCATTTTTCATTTGCTCTTGATGTCTAGCAGTAGAGGGGCTGTCATCCCACCTCTCTATTAGAATCTAGTTAGTATTATTGAATATGTATGCAGGTTTCTATTGTTTTAATGCTAGAGAGTTGTCATCCTGTCTGTGCATTAGGGAATAGATTTACAGACCTTTTAACTGGTTGCAGCTGGCCATCACAAGGTCCTGTGCATCTGCTAGTGTGGTCAGTATTCTCCATCTTCACCTGTTCCTCAAACTGTGAGTGATTGGTGGTCTAAAGCCTTGTAGTCTGGGGGTGTTCACCCAGGTCTGGGGTTAAGCATAGTAGAAGTGGTTATCTGGCTTGAATATGCATCATTCCTTCCATTCATCCACCATTTTCCAACATTTTTGTTGAGTTTGTAATGTTCCCGAGCATCTCTGAGATACAACCTAGGAGAGTTTCTTAGGGTGATAAAAAGAACAAAACTTAAAGCTCACATCCATTGAAGGAAAAGAATTTGAGGATGCAACAAAGTATAGATAGCTTGTAGGAAGTCTCAACTACCTAAATACTACCAGACCAGACATTTCGTTTGCTGTTGGAATCCTCTCCAGGTTTATGCAAAAGCCTCGTGAGGGACATTGGTTTGCTGCAAAAAGAGTTCTAAGGTACTTGAAGGGAACTCAAGACTTTTGAATCAAGTATACACAGGTGGACGGCTTCAACTTGATTGAATACTCTGATTCAGACTTTGATGGAGACAAAGAAACTGGGGTATCTACTTTAGGTTATGCTATGAGTCTTGGATCAGGAGTTGTCTCCTGGAGATCATGCAAACAATCAGTTCCAGCAGATTCCACAACAGAAGCAGAATATGTGGCAGCAGTTGAGGCAACAAAAGAAATTGTGTGTCTCAGGAAAATTCTTGAAGCTTTGCAGGTAAAACAAGAACAATCGACTCCACTCAAGATTGACAATACCTCGGCAATAAAGTTGGCCAAGAACCCAAATTTCCATGATTGAACAAAGCACATCAATACTAAATATCATTTGATTCGACATCATGTTGAGGCCAAAACAATCCATCTCCGCCATTGTTCCACTAATGAGAAAATTGTAGACATCTTCACCAAAGCGCTTGGAAGAGAAAAGCTTGAACGATTCAGAATGATGCTTGGACTCACTAACATCCCTTCAGATTAAGGGGGAATGTTGACACCTAATCATCAAGATTGGGTGAATAAGTGTAACTGATGTAAATAAATAATAAGAAATGTGAATAGTCACCGGGAGATGAAGTGAACAGTCTCTCCCTCATGTATATAATAAAGACCAACCTGAATGAATATGAATGAATTGTTTTTGAGGAGTTACTGCCTGGTCTGACATAACTTGACCAAGTCAAAATTTTTAGATAACATAACAAGATATTACAACATCTCTTCCATATTGGGCTGGAGTGCACCTCTCGATGCAATTATGTACATATTTATATAAATAAAAGATTTAAAATTAATTAAATAAAATAAATTTATAATATAGTTAGAGATATTTTAATTTTATATAATTATGGTGTAGTTTAATGAAGTAAATTGTGAGATTTTTTTTTATCAAAAATTAGATAAATAATATAAATATTATAATTTTAAATTATTAAATTTATATAATTTGAATAATTTAAAAAAAAAAAAATTATCAAGTAAAATATGGAACAAGTTCTACATACTCCTACGGTGGCTAGGGTTTTTCCCTAGTCGACCGTCCCTTTCATTTGAGTGAACCTCTTGCAGACTCCTATAGTATGGTTTCCACAACCCTATGAACAATGGTGAACTTTTGTGATTCAATGGAGAAGTTAATCTCTCTTGAATGAATGATAGTTGATATTGCAAATTCTTCCTCTCGGGTAGTGCAAGCCAAGGTTTCATACAGTGCCATGTTGAAATCCAAATCAATTCTTCCAATAGTTCAAGAAGGTCCTACTATTAATGTTCCCTTGGAAGAGGAATCCTTTAGCTGTGATTTTATTTATTTATTTATTTCAGAAAAAGGTTTGGTTTGCATATTTAATGGGTTTTGGTTGTGGTTAAGTGATCTCCACAAGTGGATTTCTCACTTGTGGAAACCCCTATGTCTGATGATATGAATATTTATCCTCTGGCCTAGGGTTTTTTAGTTTTTTTTTTTTTTATAATATTGAGGATAAGAAGTGTTGGCAGCATGGTGTTGGCATTGATGTCAACCTAAGATGTTTACCTAAGGAGTCAACCATGGAGTCAATTGTGTTGGCATTGATGTCAATAAGCTTGGATGATTTCTCATGATGATCAAAGGCTTGATGATATGTCATTGAGGTGTGAAAAATGTTTTCTAAGGTGTGGATAGGCTTTGGAGGTGTTAGATAAGATGGTGTAGAAATGTGGCAGAATTTTGGGTAGAGAAAGTTTAATTTTCCCCAATTTAGAGACACTTCATTGTGTTGATAACTAGCATAGAACGAGGATATCATAAACCGGTTTGGGTGTCCAAACTATCCTCTAAATGATCATATTTGGGAGTCATTTCTATCCCAGCAATGATGTATTGTAGGGAAATTTTTGAGTTCCTGCACATAAAATACCATGAGCATTTCTTAGAGTATTTTCCCAAGGTTTTTCATGGTATAGAGTTGACTTGAGTTAGTATTCATTCTAGAAGGTGATCAAGTCAAATATAAGCCTATTCTTGAATGAAGATGATGGAGGATCAAGTCAAGGTGAAAAATATCGAAGTATGAACATGAGTGTTTGGCTCTCCATATTTGTGTGTGATTATTGCTTGATCACTTCAGATATTTTATTTATAGGAGGAAGCTTCATGTTGGAGAGGTTGGTTCCTTTGTGAGAGTAAGTAATTGTAGAGCATTGAGAACATTGAGAGCCATGTGAGAGGAGAGACATAACTATAGTAGATCGCTAAAGGAAATCAATTTTATTGTAGAATGTTATGTGCACGCTTCAACAAGTGTTCTATGTAGGTCTATGAAGGCTTTTGATTAAGAATATTGCTACTACAATGGAGAATAGGATGTTAGCATATTTTCTACAACACCTTTATATTGATAACATTGTGTATGTAGGGGATCATAGCTGAGAAGATCATGCTTTATTATTTAGAGAGATTTTATATGGTTTTGGCTCTATTGTATGTATTATGTGTGGTTGTTATTGTTGAGACATGGTTGAGTTTTGATGATAATAATGTGTATATTTTTTACAGTGTTTTGTTGAGAGTGTGTATGTTAGAGGTTTGATGTTTAGTATATTGTATATCAAATTTGTTGTGTTATTGTAGATTTATATGTATGTTGTTGATTGTGTTGAGGTGATGTATTGATTGTGGTTGAGACTATGTTGGAGGGCATGCATTCAATGTTTGAGCTTATTATCAGTGTGGGCCTAGTATGAAAATGGACAAAACGAGACTCAAAATTGTTTGTATTAAGTTGTAGTGGGCTGCAGTTTGAAAATAGATGAAATCAAGTCCATGAGGGCTTGAAGGTTGGGGCCTTCAGTGTTGCAACTAGAGGCTTATAGGAAAGTGGTGGCTTTCCAAGGGAGTTGTGGCTTCCTTCTAGTGGTTTCCTGAGAAATTTCTCAAGGAATATAGGCTTCCTTCTAGTGGTGGCTTCCAAGTGAGTGGTGGATCACATTTCTTGCAAGTAGAGGCTTGCACACTAGTGGTGGCCAATGCATGCATATGTAAAGAAGAATGTTATTAATAATAAAGAAGTAGAAGAATACAACAATGGCGGTGGTTTTTCCTTGTTGGGTTTTCCGCCTAACATTGGGTGTCCCCTTATGCAATGATTTTTATGTGTTGATCATTAATGCTCTCATGGTTTACATTTTTATATGCTACTAATGGTTATATGTTGATTTGTATTGTTGCGCATATGTTTGACATGCTTATGGTGTTTGTTGGCATGGTGTTCTGCTAATAAAAGGAGGTTAAAAAGTGATTCATTCCTACACTACTGATTCAACCCCCCCACCCCCCTCTCTCAGTAATGTTATTTGTCCAAAATTTGGTACAAGAGAAAGGATTTCAAGACCAATTTAAATGCTAGAAAGCAAATCCAAGTGAAAATTCGAAGAAAAAAAACAAAATGAATCCTAAAAGTGTATCTGTCTTCACTGCTGCAAAGTTCAAGGTATGGCAATAAAAGGTTAAATATCTATTATTATCTCATGGATCTGACATTTGGAGGCTTGTTTGTGAAGGATGTGGAGAGAATTCTAGGTTAGCAAAGGTGATGCAAAAGGATGCTCAAGAAATATGTACAATTTATGAAAAGCTCCACAATACAGATCTAGAGAAGATAACAAATCTAAAATTTCCTAAAGAGATTTGGCATAGAATGGATGTCTTGTTTGGAGGTATAGTAGCAACAACAATGGAGAGGTAGATAATATCAACAAAAGGAAAAGAAGGAAGAATGGACAGAAGAAGGAAGAAACTCAGCCTAAAGAAATAAACCCCCCTAGTGAGAATAGTGCAACAGACCATAAAGACAAATTAGAAAATGTAGCCTCAGCCGAACTAGTTGTGCTACAAGAGAACATATATGGAGGTAAAATTATGGATGACTTACTTTTGAGTTATGATTTTGATGGATATGATGAATTACATAGTGAAGAAGAGAATGATATTATGCTTCTTAAGGAAAAACATGAATCAACAATGATAGTAATTGAAAAATGATTTGTTGAGGTCAGTAGGATAACAACTCCATGCAGGGATCATGAAGAGATTTTGTAAATAGTTGACGAGAAGGAAAATGGGCTTAGAGAAGATATCCTTAGCCTAAAGATCCAGTTGCAGGAGGCCAAAAGAATAGAGGATGTGTTGATCAATCAACAAAAGGAGAAAGAATGCTGAATTAAAGAGTTGGAGGTGAAGTAGTCTCCATGAGGAAATAGTTAGAGGATAAGAATGATCAATTGAAGCAAATAAAGAGAACTAAGCTCTTGGAGAGTATGCTCAAGAACCAAAGATCTCCTATGATCATATCTGGTCTTAGGTTCCACAAGGGAGAATCTAACACCCAAGAAGGAAAAAGACACAATGAAGTACCCAAAAATCGTACAGCTAAATATGTGATCTAGGTGGATATTGTGGCCATCTGCCTATTCCACCTAGACCTCCAATCGGTTTCATCTGTTCCTTGTTTATTTCAACATTTACTATTTTTAGCAGTTTTTTGGGTCTTGAACTTTCGAAGCAGTTTTGACCCCCTAAACGACGTTTTCTTGAGGTCTACTATGGGCTTGTGGGCTACGAGCTTGCTATTATTCTCTTGACCTGCGAAAAATTCTATAATACCAAATATGTGAAGAAATACAACCCAGAACACAGAATAAGATGAGAAAAACAACAAGTATTTTATTATTCAGAGATGAAAGCAATGTTCACTTACCTCTTCGAGGGGGAAACCTCCAGCAGAGTCGAGCTCGATTATAAAATAAGACTCCATATATCTAAATTGGGAATCTCTAGCCTCTATAAAGGATTGATACATACAATACCACGGGTCATTACCATGGTTCTTTCAATACCATATATCTAATACCATGGTCCATTTGCAACTAACTATGGTCCCTTTCTTAAATGAGGGTCAACTACTTACAATTATTAATACGAGCTTTATTGACTCTTTAACTAACTATGACTATGACTCAACCCTATTGGGTTTATTACATAAATAAAGGGGTTAGGGTTGGACACTAACATGCCCTCCCCCATCAAAAGCAGCCTCATCCTCAAGGCTGAAGTTGCGGAAACTGCTGAAGAATAGTGGCGGGTTCCCATGTTGCATCTTCTGGATAGGTGTCTTTCCACTTGACGAGGACTTCCTTGATCATGTGGTCGCGCAGATGTATTTCATGAATATCGAGGACCTATTCAGGTTGGAGCCAGAGTGAACCTTCCTCATCCAATTCGGGTAGACTGGTTTGAATTCTAAAATTGTTCCCCCACCACTTTCTTGAGGCATGATACATGGAAGACTGGATGGATTTTTGAAGTTGGTGCCAAAGCCAACTTGTAAGCTACTGCTCCAATGCGCTGAATTATTTGATAAGGTTCGTAGAATTTGGGGGCTAATTTTTGGGAGCCCTTTTTTTTTAGCGATGTTTGCTTATATGGTTGTATCCGTAGGAATACCTGATCCCCTTCTTGAAATGTGTGCTCTAAATGATGTTGGTCTGCCTGTTGCTTCATTCGATTTTGAGCTTGATGGAGATTATCTTTGAGACAAGTTGTCACGGCGGCATGGTTTCGTAGGAGTTGATCAACTGCTTGCACCTTAGAACATCCAGGGATATAATAAATAGGTGAAGGTGGGAGTTGGCCATATACTTCTTCATATGGAGTCATCTTGGTGGCTTCATGATAGTTAGTATTATACAACCATTCAACTAAAGGTAGTCAATGTGCCCATTGATGCTGCTTTTCTGAAGTGAAGCACCTTAGGTATGTCTCCAAACATTTGTTGACTACTTCAATTTGACCATCAGTTTGGGGATGATATGCAGTACTTAGTTGGAGTTGGGTGCCCTGTAGCTTGAAAATTTCTTGCCAAAATTTGTGGGTGTAAGTCGAGTCACGATCAGACACAATGGAAGTTGGCATGCCATGTAGTTTGAAGATCTAGTCCATGAAAGATTAAGCCACCAAAGTGGGGGTAAATGGGTGGGGTAGAGCGCAAAAATGAGCATATTTAGAAAGTCTATCCACAACCACCATGATGATTGATTTGTTGCCCGAATTTGGTAGACCAGTAATGAAATCCATAGAAACATTCGTCTAGATGAAGGCAGGGATTGGCAATGGTTGTAAGGTTCCTGGTGACTTGACTGTTTCTCCTTTGTGGCGTTGACACACATCACATTTAGCTACAAAGGTAAGAATGTAATTCTTCATGCCCGTCCAAAAGAAAGAATGAAGAGTGTGAGCATAAGTCTTCTGAAAGCCTACATGCCTGGTAGTGGGAGATGAGTGCAATTCTACCAAAATGCGAGTTTTGAGGGTGGATGTCGGCGATATCACTACTCGATCCTTGTAGCAAAGAATCTCATCCTTCCAAGAGTATCCAACTGAGGAATTAGGATCTTCTCTCAAGTTATTAATGAGTTGGGAGAGAGAGGGGTGTGAAAACCATTCCTTGTGGGCTTCTTCAATCCAATCTGGTATGGGAAGAGAGATTGATAGCAAGGTGCTTTCATCCTCAAATTGGCGCGATAAAGCGTCTGCTACTACATTTTCATGCACTTTCTTGTAAATTATCTCATAATTATATCAAAACATTTTGGCTAGCCATTTTTTTTGTTGTGGCGATGATAGATGTCGCTCCAAAAAGTATTTGAGGCTTTGATGGTCTGTGCGAATTTGGAAACGTCGTCCCAATAAGTATGGTCGCCAGGTATCTACTGCATGTAAGATGGTCATCATCTATTTCCCATAGGGATATTGTCCCAGATGTTTCCCACTTAGTTGTTGGCTGGTGAAAGCCAAGGGTCGACCTTCCTGCATTAATACAACACCAATACTAGTACATGAAGCATCACATTCAATCACAAAAGATTTGATGAAGTCGGGCAGTGCCAATATTGGAGTGGAACACATGGCTTGTTTGAGAGCCACAAATGCTTGTTGTGCTGCATCAGTCCAGAGGAATGAATTTTTCTTGAGAAGGTTAGTAAGGGTTCTAGCAATGCGACCATAATTGTGAACAAATTTGCGATAGTAGCCATTGAAACCCAAGAATCCCCTTAGCCTCTTCAAGTTTTTTTGTTGGGGCCAATCTTGCATTGCCTGTATATTTTTAGGATCAACCCTGACACCTTCACAACCCACAATGTGTCCCAAATACTCAATTTTTTCCACGCCAAAAGAGCACTTGGACAATTTGGCAAATAATTTGTGATTCCAGAGCAGTTGCAAGATCAAGTCTACATGATGGAGACGTTTTTACCAGGTTAGGTTGTAGATGAGAATGTCATCAAAGAACATGAGGACAAATTTTCGTAGATATGGTTTCAATAGGTGATTCATGAGGCTTTGAAAAGTGGATGGAGAATTACAGAGACCAAATGGCATGAGCAAGAATTCGTAATGGACTTCATGAGTGCAGAAAATAGTCTTCGGAATGTCTACTTCCTTCATGAGGATTTGGTGATAGCTAGAGCGAAGATCTAGCTTGGTAAAGAATTAGGCACCATGTAGTTCATCAAGTAGATCATCAACAACCAGGATAGGGAATTTTTCTTTGACAGTGAGCTTGTTGAGGGCCTGAAATTCTAGGCACATGCGCCATTCCCCATCTTTCTTGAGCACCATGACCACTGGTGATGAATAAGGGTTGATGCTAGGACGAATAACACCTACTTCAAGGAGTTCCTTTGATGATTTTTTCAATTTCATTCTTTTGGGAGAAACGATATTGATATGGGGTCACATTAGGTGGTTGGGCCCGTGGGACCAAAGTGATGCTATGATCATGTTACCCTCTAGAGGGTGGAAACTCTTTAGGTTTGTCAAATACCGGCTGGTGGCGGTTTAAGACTTGTTGCATCTCAGGATGAATATGAAGAGTAATGGGTTCTATGGCCTGCATGGCATTAAACTAAGTGATAAATCCATGATGGCCCTTTTTCAAAAAAAATTCCATTTGATGCGAGTTGATGATAGAAGGAGCACCTGCTTGGAGTCCACGAAGGGTATGCATGTGGTCATTCTACTTAAAGCTCATATATAACTCCTGGAAATCCATTGTGATTGGGCCTAGTGTGCGAAGCCATTCAGCACCTAAGACAATGTCACAACCACCCATGTTAATCACAAACATGTGGGTCTTTAGGTGGTAGTCTCCCATTTGAAGTTTAATATTTTCACAGCAGCCCTCACATTTCATTGTCCCCCCATCAACAATCAGGACTTGGAAATTAGAGACTGCCCTTACAAAACAATGAACAGCTTCGTCGACTTGTTGATGGATAAAATTACGAGTGTTGCCACTATCAATCAATACTACTATAGGGTGATGTTTAATAAAGCCTCTCATTTTGAGAGTTTGGGGCGCAGAAATGCCCGCAAAATCATGTAGCTAGATAACTGGTTCCTCTGGTGTAGTTGTGAGCTCATTGTCCTGCTGGGTTTCCTCAACTTTGTCGTCTAGTCCCCTAAGGGGTGGGGCTTCCTCAAATGAGCTGTGATTAGTAACATCAATTTGAAAGAATTTTGGTTCCTTGCATTTATGCCTCGGGGAGTATTTGTCATCACAGTAGTAGCACAATCCTTGTTTTCTTCTTTCAGCCATTTCTGCTAGAGACACCTTTTGAAACTTAAGTGTTTGGGTAGGGCCCTGAGCCTGGGTGGGGCATCCCTTGGCTATGAAATTTGGACGAGGAGACTGGGTAGCTAAAGCACGTTCCACTTCAATAGCCTTTGTGCAAGCGTCTATCCATGTAGGTGGGTGGTGCATCCGGACATGTGCTTGGATGGCTTCTTTGAGACCACTTATAAAACATTCCAAGTAGAATTCATCTTCTAGACCTTCTGTGCGGATGGCCAATGTCTCAAATGTTGCAATGTAGTCTTTTACTATGCCTGTCTATCGGATCTTAGTAAGACGACCCAAAAAATTAGATTCTCTATCAAAGCGGTCATAAAGAGATTTTGAGAACACCTACCAAGTTATGTTCCCGGGAGAGCATTTCTGATGCCACTGCCACCATTTCCATCTCTCTTGGTCCAAGTAAAGGGCTCCCACATGTAGTTTAGTTTTATCATCTCAGATATCATTCAAAATGAAATATTGTTCCATTTTTGCTACCCATACTATCAGATTAGAGCCATCAAATTTATACATGTCCAGCTTGGGTGGTCGAGGGTGGGAATGTTGGTGATTTCCATGGAAGTGAATATGATGGCTAGATTCTCCTTCAAGGTCTTCATTAATACCACGTGCCTTCGGATGCAACCCTGACGTGCTCATATTGAATTGTGCCGTGAATTTCTGCATCTGTTCCTCGAAAGAAGCCAACTTTTGTTCAAGGTGTTCAATCTTCTCGTTGGCCATGACTTGAGATTTGGTTTCTACCATACACAGATCTTGGTCACTTGACGTCACTTTGAAAAAAATTGGGACCCGAAAATTGAAGCTAACAAGTGAATGGTACCACTGTGATCAGCTCATCATCCTAAATCTTATGGGCTAAGTCTCTTATAAGTGTCCCGGGAAAGCCTCAGAACTTTTTTTTTACTTCGAACGGAGTTTTACTCCCCGTTGATCAATACTGCTGTGGCCAAATTCCAGAAAACTTGATCCTGCCCAATGTCCTGCGAAAATCAAGCCTAGACTATAGGAGCCACAAGCCTCACTGCACAAATAGTCAGATCTGCCTACGAAACCCCAACGACTGAATGTGAGTTGGACTATGGCGGTGACAGAACCCGAACTGCTAGATCTGAATGGTATTGTGGTAGTATAACCTCAACTGGTGGATCAGATTGTTGCGACAGCGACAGAACCCCAACTGCTAGATCTGAGTCGTACTGCAGTGGTAGAACCCCAACTGGTGGATCTGATCTAGAAAATAAGTTAATGGGCGATCTTCATAGAGTTGAGGGAACTATGGTCTCAAAGGAGTATTAGGTGCTACAGATTGCAATATAAATAAGGGTCCAACAATAGTACTTGGCCCAATATTTTAGGGCACTAACTAAGGACGATCAACCGTACACTTAGCCATACTACTCAGCCACCCCATCATATGCACAAGTAATCTTCCCGAGTGCTGTTCTCAGTGTACTGTAGCAGAAATATGGCCGACGACTTATCTAAGGTGAGGTTTCAGGTGATCCTCGGGGGCTTTGGATATACCCAGAGGGTAAGTGGAAGGTAGTCTATGCACAGTTCTGTTTACTATGCTACTACTTGAAGGGGTAGCCACAGGGGTTACAAGAGAGTCCAACAAGCATGTCCACCTCTTGTATTTCCTGTGTGCATGCCTCCCCAAATCCGCAGGTTTATGTGCTCAACGACAGATCCCATGGTTTAAAGACACTGGAACACGTCTCTAGCCTAAAAAACGTTCTGCCAAAAAAGGAGGTACCACCGGCCCTAGAAAGTGCTCTAATACCACTTGTTATTCTCTTGACTTGCGAGAAATTCCAGAATACCAAATATGCGAAGAAATACAACCCAGAACACAAAATAAAATGAGAAAAACAACAAGTATTTTATTATTTAGAGATGAAAGCAATGTTCACTTGCCTCTTCGAGGGGGCAACCTCCAACAGAGTCGAGCTCGATTACAAAATAAGACTCCATATATCTCAATGGGGAGTCTCTAGCCTCTATATAGGATTCATACATACAATATCATGGGTCATTACCATGGTTCTCTCAATACCATATATCTAATACCATGGCCTGTTTGAAACTAACTGTGGTCCCTTTCTTAAATGTGGGTCAACCACTTATAATTTTTAATACGGGCTTTATTGACTCTTTAACTAACTATGACTATGAATCAACCCTATTGGGTTTATTACATAAATAAAGGGGTTAGGGTTGGACCCTAACACCTGTTGCAAACCCTGTAGTACTTATAGAAACCTTTCCAACAAGGTATGGTATGTGACAAAAAGAGATAATATGACCAAGTTACGACCTTGGGAATTTGGATGCTCAACTAACCCCATCGGGGCCCACAAATTCTTGGCGTCACATCTCCTGGGGTTAGGGTTTTGGTTGTTTAGGGTTTTGTCTTGTTATTCAATAATAAATAGGCCCTTGAGCCTCATTGTAACAAAGTTTAGAGGCATGTAGTTGCCACATCTCTTCTTAGAGATAAGCTACCATCGCCTGAGTTAGTTTATTTCCTTTCTATTTGTAAGCATATTTTAGTATTATGATATTAATGAAATGAAGTGTTATTTATGCTACATCTCTATATTTATGCTTATATTTGTAATTTGTTATGTTCTTCTTTGAGTTTGAATCAGTGGTATCAGAGCAGACTACTATTTCTCTATTTTTATTTGCATGTCCCCAACGAGGTCAAGGTATAACGAGTTAGGGATCGATCTGGTTGAATCTTTGAAAGACCATCCTTGCAGACCCCGACGACCTCCCATGGTGGAAGAAAATAAATACAAGGGGGCAGGAGATCCTATAAAAATATTGCTCGAGGAACCCCTCGAGTGACAAAGGAACGCAATGATGGATAACTTTGCCTAGATCCTTCAATGACTACCCACATGTGATGCATATTCATCTAGCAGCCACTCTGGAGGCACCACTCCTTTTAAGGTGCAATTTGACTTTGACATTCCCATATTTGAGGGCCAGATAGATGCAGATGCCGTAAATAAATGGTTAAAGATATTGGAAGGATATTTTTCAGTTCATAACTTTTCCAATCGGGAAAAGATTACTTTTGCACTTCTCAAAGTCATCCCACATGTCAAGGACTGGTGGGAAACCTACTATGAACAAAAGGACGAGAGGGAATCCTCACTTTTTTCAGGTGCACCCACTTGGGATTCTTTCTTAGGTGCCATCAAGGAACAATCTTACCTTGTTGGGGGCTATGAAGATAAATACATAAAGTGGACCATGCTATGATAGGGAAGGGACCAAGATGTGTCAGTGTTCACAAATATTTTCCATACCCTCCCCACAAAATTGGGTATCAAGGATTCTGAGCGCCATTTGGTACTCAAGTACTGTGGCTACCTACACAAGTATATCCAGGACGAGATGGAGTTCCTGGAAATATCCTCGCTCAGCACAACATACCGATACAATGTCAATATTGAGCAGAAGTTTAAACCGAAGAAGAGATATTTTGGATCTGCAAATCTGAAGCAAGGAAAAGGCGCCCCCAAACCACAGAGCAAAGGCTAGAGCCAAGGCGGGGTGACCCAGGACAACTCGTCAAAGCCACAAGAAAAGAACAACACCACGAAGATAAAGAAGGACATGAGAAAATGGTGTGAGTTCCATAAGAGCTCCAATCACAACACAAATGATTGTCGAGCCAAGAAGTCCCTAGTGGCTGAGCTGAAGGCGTCAGATTCAAATGCATGTTCTGACTCTGACTCAGAACCCAACAAGGGGAACTAAAAAGGGAAGCAGATCGTTGACGCGGAGCCCACTGCCACCATGGAGACCACTAAGATATAAAACAATGAGCCTGAAGATCCAGAGGAGGGGGAGCGCCTCTTCCACTCACAAACGTGGGTGAAGGGTTCTCTGCTGCAGTTCATTTTCGACAGCGGGAGCCAAAAGAACCTCATTTCAGCAGAGGTTGTGAAGCGGATGGGCCTATAGATGACAACACATCCACAGTTGTACACAATCGGGTGGCTTCACCAAGGACGAGATCTCTGCGTTAGCCAATAGTGTCGCATTCCCTACAACATCAATCCCTTGACCGATGAGGTATTATGTGATGTTGCTCCTCTTGAAGTTTGTGATGTATTATTAGGACAACCATGCTTGTGGAAGCAACATATTGTATATGAGTACAGACCTCACTCTGTGATTATTATTTTTGGAAATAAGTTCTACATGATACCAGAGATAGCCCAGCCTACTGCCATCTATTTTATCACTACAAAGAAATGTAGTAAGATCATTTCCCAGACTAGGAATTTTTTTTTTCCTTATGATTCGCCCTCAGGGAAAGAAGAAGTTTGTGCCCACGGCTTCTAGACAAGGCTCCTTGGCATACCAGCAGCAGGTGGACAAGGTCGTGGAGGAGTATTGGGACTTTTTCGCCTCACTTAAAGGGGTACCTTTGCACTATCAGGTCAAGCGCTCCATTGACTTGACCCCAGGTGCGCCACTACCCAATGGATCGATCTATCGACATTTTGTTCTAGAGAACATTGAGATCAAGAGGAAGATTCAGGAGTTGTTGCATAAAGGCTACATCAGGCCAAGCTCATCACCCCATGGGAGCCCAATTTTATTGGTACAAAAGAAGGATGGGACCTAGAGACTCTGTATTGCCTATTGAATGCTGAACAAGATCATTGTTCCGAATAGGTACCCAATCCCACAGATTCATGACCTTTTGGACCATCTCAATGGGGCCAAATATTTCAGAAATATTGACTTGAAGTCTGGTTATCACTAGGTGCCTATCGAACCCTCCGATGTGTGGAAGACTACCTTCAAATCCAAGGAGGGCCTTTTCGAATGGTTGGTCATGCCTTTTGAGTTGAAGAATTCCCTCGCAACCTTCATGAGATTGATGGAAAAAATATTGTGAACCTTCACCAATGCATTCGTGGTGGTGTATTTAAATGAAATCTTGATATTCAACTAAAGTTGGGAAGAGCACCTCCACCATATTCGACAAGTCCTTCAAACCCTGCGACAACACAAGTTGTGTGCCAATTTGGATAAATGCACTTTTGGCATGACCGAGGTTCAATACCTAGGGTACATCATTGATGAGTAGGGTGTGCATGTGGACCTAGCCAAGGTACAAGTCATTTGAGATTGGCCAGCCCCAACCACTCTAACAGATCTCTGCAACTTTTTGGGTCTTGCTAATTTCTACCACAGGTTCGTGTTGGGGTTCTCACATGTCACTTGGCCTTTAAGTCAAGTCACCAAGGGCGGAGCGAAAGAAAAAAAAAAATGGTCCAAAACCCAATAGAAGATGTTTGACGAGTTGAAGCATCGCCTCTGCTTTGCACCAGTGCTCACATTACCAGACCTACAACAACCATTTGAGATTGAGACAAAAGCCTCCAACTATGTTATTGGTGCAGTTCTTACTCAGTAGGGGCATCCAATGGCTTACCAAAGTGAGACACTTTTAGACACAGCCTAAAGTATCCCATTCACGACAAAGAAATGTATTCCATTGTGTAGGGTTGTCGTCAATGGAAGCATTACATTTTGGTGAAGGAAACGATCATCCACACAGACCACCAACCCATGCAGTTCATACAGACACAAGGGAAGTTGTAGAATGATTTCCATCAGAAATGGTCCACCTACCTGCAATAGTTCCATTTGAACATTAAGTACAAGAAGGGCAAAACCAATAATGTTGCAAACTGCCTCAGCTGACCGCCAGTCATGGCGCTGATCGCTATGCTCGACTCCTGTGGGCTCAACACTTCGGGGTGGCCGCATCTTTACCAGAGCAATCCAGAATTCAACAACACATACCAGACACTCATGGAAGGGAAGCAAGTTCCAAATTTTCACCTTAAGGATGCACTGTTATGCCACCTGGGACACATCTGTGTTCCTTCAAGCGAGTGTACCAAGATGATTTGGGAGACGCACTAAATTCGGGTCATTGGACATTTCAAAGTAGAGAAAACAGTGGCGTTATTGCAAAAGTATTTTTATTGGCTAAAATTTCGTCAGGATGTTGGGCAGTACATTAGATCCTAAACAGCCTACGCCATTGCCAAAATAACCATCAAGAAGCAAGGACTATATACTCCTCTACCTACTCCTAGTTGACCTTGGGAATATATCTCCATGGATTACATCTCGGGCCTTCCTTCTACTAAGCATGGAAATGACTTTGTTTTCGTGGTCGTCAACAAATTCTCTAAGATGGCCATCATGGCGGTCTGTAAGAAGAGTATCACAACATAGGCCAACACTAATATCTTCTTTGAATGAGTGCGAGTACACTTTGGGATCCCACTGCCCATTTTCTCAGATTGGGACAATAGATTCTTGAGTGCATTGTGGTCAAGTCTCTAGTCGATGTTGGATATAAAACTTACTAAGTCCATGACATTCCATCCTCAAACTGATGGCCAAACAAAGGTTGTCAACAGGATGATTATACACATTATGCACATGTACAACTTGAAGAATCCATCCACATGGGATGAAAGCCTCCCCTATGTACATAACAACTACAATATATCTCTCTACAACTCAACGAGCAACAGCCCCTTTCAGGTAGGGTTGGGATTTCAACCATTATGTCCCATTAACGTGGCCATACCATTTGCAACCACTCAGGCAGATTCGACTCATGCCTAGTCCAAATTTGACAAGGCTAACAACATCATTGAGTGCATTAAACACATCTGCCAGTAGGTCCATGACATATTGGACAGATTCAATGATAAGTACAAGTAGCACCATGATTAGTATCGAGTGTCGCACAAGTTCTAGGTGGGCGAAAAAGTTTGGCTACATTTGCAGAAGGAGCACCTCATTGGACCCCACCGCAAGATTTACCCGCTCCAATATGGGCCATACACCATCACTAAGGTTGTCGATGACAATGCCTTCAAGCTCAACATCTCACCATTCCTTGGTCTTCACCCAGTGTTCAATGTAGACCACCTTCGTCCATACTTTCCACCATTGTTGGATACATCCGACATTGCAAAACAACTCATGCCAACAAAGCTCAACCCGTACTACATGGAACAAGCCACAACTGATCATCGAATGGAAACACATATCAATAACACTTGCCAACAGAGGATCCATCTACATCGAGTTGTCAAAGCAGGTCAAATCCTTCACCGGGGCAAGTGGTTCACCAGTGACCAAGTTCAACAAAAATTTCCTCACCTCATGGAAGCTTTGCACACAATGGGGACCATTGCTTCCTAAGGGGGGAGGAATGATCCAGGTGGATATTGGTGGCCACCCACCTATTCCACCTATACCTCTAGCCTGTTTTATTTGTTTCCTTGTTTATTTCAGCATTTACTATTTTTAGCAGTTTTTTTGGGTCCTGAACTTCTGGAGCAGTTTTGACCCCATAAACGACATTTTTTTGAGGTCCATTGTAGTCCCATAGCCATAGGTAGGAGCCTTCCACAAATCATGTAGTACTTAAAGATAGCTTTCCAACAAGGTATCATACGCGCCAAACAAAGATAATATGACCAAGTTACAACCCTGAGAAGTTCGCTGCCCAACTAACCCTAATAGGGCCCACAAACTCTTGGTGTTACATCTCCTGGAGTTAGGATTTTTGATGTTTAGGGTTTTACATTGTTTTTCAATAATAAATAGGCCCTTGAGCCTCATTGTAACACAGTTTAGAGGCATGTAGCCACCACATATCTTCTCAAAGATAAGCTACCATCTCCCGAGCTAGTTTATTTTCATTATGTTTGTAAGCATATTTCATTATTCTGATATTAATGCAACGAAGTGTTATTTTTGATACATATATGTATTTATGGTTATATCTGTAATTTGTTGTGTTATTGTTTAAGTTCGGATCACTATGGTACCAACAATAGCAACAAACGAGAAATAAATCAACAGATCCACTAGCAGCTAATAAGAGAATCAAGAGGAGCATTTACATCTAGAAAACCTAACAGATTTCAAAGGAGAAACCATAACTCCTTTTCCTCCTTGATGGATGAGATCGAGTGCTTTACTTGCCATAATTTTGGACATGTGGTAGCCAACTGAAAAAGTAAAATTTTCACATTCTAGCTGACGGAATGTGCAACAGTTTGAACATCCAAGAAGAGGACTCGCCTTTGGGTATACAAGTTCATTTAATGGTTATTGTTATACTTTTAACTTGTTTGGCCATAATACCATTGATTGCAGATCCAGCATGAGTGGAGGGAAAATAAATCCAAGGTAGATATTTGACATGACAAATAAAATATCATATCCCTTGGCCCCATATTTTAGTCATGTGAGGTGTTATGTGTGCCACAATTTTGGGCATATGGCCAAATATTGTAAATGACAAATAAAATATCATATCCCTTGGCCCCATATCTTAGTCATGTGAGGTGTTATGTGTGCCACAATTTTGGGCATATGGCCAAATATTGTAAACTTTCCAAATTATTTAGGCCATCTAGTCAAAAGGATTAGGAGATTTAGAATAGACCTGAAAGAAGATGGAGTAGAGTGTCTATGCGAAGAAGCGACCTACTACAATGTGGAAGAAGTAGGAGAAACAAGTAAAGTATGGGATCACTCTATGCACATTTGATCATGATGATCGATGGTATATAGATAGTGGATGTTCCCATCACATGTCAGGGGACAAGAGTGGTTTTCTCTCTTTGAGGAAGACCAAAGATGGCCATGTCATTCTTGGAGGAAATACACCTACTAAGGTGTTGGGTAAAGGAAAGGCTAGTCTTGGTGATGAGAAGTTCAATGCAGCTGATGTGCTACTAGTTGAGGGGTTGAAGCACAATATTCTAAGCATGAGTCAGATGGTAGATGGAGGAAAGGAAGTGATCTTCAACTCCAAAGGATGTTGCATCAGGAAGGAGAAGTCCAAGAGAGTGATTTCCAAAGGAACTAGGACACTATATAATGTGTATGTATTGAAGGGGAGAGTGAGAAGAAGCAAGAAATCAAGAACATATTCTTCCTCTTCATATTATGAGTAGAGGATCTAGCCCCACTATAGTCTGTTGATATATGCATATTCATACAAGACTATAGAATAGTTATGAGAGGCATGCACAGTCTCAGGGGGAGCATATGGTAGCAGTGTGGCATCATGGTGAAGACTTGAGTACAAGTTGCAACAACATGTTTGATCAAGAGTCTCATGCACATTCAGGTCCATTAGATCAACCTACTCATTAGAGATATAATGAGCTAGGGGGAGTTATGCATGGTATGCGGATTTCATGGATTATTTGTTATTTCTTTCATTTCCTTCACTCAGTTGCTTGTAGAAAAATCACATATGCTTCCTTGAGTGAATGGAGTACTTTTTCAACCATATATGTATTTGTTTATCATTGAAAAATTCATTGCAAATCTTTTGTACTGGCCATGCCTAGAGGAGCATCATTGGTTCAGCCATGTACTTGCATTGTATATCATTGTCTCAGTTATGCATAGAAGAAGAGATTCATGAGTCTTGGCATGCATTTATTTCAACCATGTACTATTGTGAGAAATCGTTGTAATGCTACTGTTTTATCATTTGGCTATTGATGGAGTGGTCCTAGAGTCATGAGTCCTGGTGATAGCTATGCATGAGAGAGAATCACATTTTAGCCATATATGGGCTCTTTGATATCATTGTAGCAATAATTTTATTTCATTTATGTAGCTACGCATTAGGCTTATGAAGCCCTGTAATCATTGTCAAATCATTTGGTCATGTATGTATTGATTCCTTGGTCCATGAGGAGTAGCCTCTTGTATGTGACAAGGAGGCATTGGAAACAATTGATAGCATGTACAACAACATGGAGAAGATGGTTGCAACCCCATTACATATTCAGGGGGAGCATGTTCATGTGGGAGAAGGCATGGTGATGGCATAGAAGCATGTGGATTGAAGAAGGCAACAATTTCTTTGGTTTTCCAAGATTATTTTTAGGTGCTTGTAGCTAATCATATTTCATCCGCATATTATTTAGTATCATCAATGTTCAGCTGGTGTTTTAGCCAGACTTGTCCACCCTTTTCAATTGATGTCAAATGGGGAGAGTGACACAACCCCACAAACAGAATCAGATCACACAATTTGAGGATTTTATGTAGATCATCTTCGTGTTGTGGTTGCAGGTTGAAATCAACGACAAAGTGGTAGAAAGTTGGTTGCATGGTGTTGGCATTGATGTCAACCTAGGATGTCTACCTAAGGAGTCAACCATGGAGTCAATTGTGTTGGCAATGATGTCAAAAATCTTGGAGGATTTGTCATGGTGATCAGAGGCTTGATGATATGCTACTAGGGTGTGTAAGAGGTTTTCTGAGGTGTGAACATGCCCTGGAGGTGATGGACAAGATGGTGTAGAAGTGTGGAAAAGTTATGGGCAGAGAAAGTTTGATTTTCCCCAAGTTAGAGCAACTTCGTTGGGATGATAACTCACATAGAGAGAGAGGATATAATAGACCTTTCTAGGTTTCCACACTATCCCCATGTTGATCATACTTGGGAGTCATTTCTATCCTAGTGATGATGTCTTGTAGGTGAATTTTTGAGTTCATGTGCGTGCACATAAAATACCATGAGAATTTCCTAGAGTATTTTCCCAAGTCTTTTCATGGTATAGAGTCGACTTGAGTTATTCTTCATTATATAAGGTAATCAAGTAAAAGATAAGTCTATCATTGAATGAATATGATGGGGGATCAGTCAAGGTGCAAAATGTTGGAGTATGAACAAGAGTGTTTGGCTCTTTGTATTTGTGTGTGATTAGTGCTTGATCACTTCAAATATTTTATTTATAGGAGGAAACTTCATGTTGGAGAGGTTGGTTCCTTTGTGTAAAGAATTGATAACATTGAGAGCCATGTTAGAGGAGAGACATAGCGGTTGCAGATCACTAAAGGAAATCAATTTTATTACAGAATTTTATGTGCATGCTTCAACAAGTGTTTTATGTAGGTATATGAATGCTTTTGATTGAGAAGATTGTTGCTACAATGGAGAATAGGATGTTAGCATGTTTTCTACGACACCTTTGTATTGCTAACATTGTGTATGCAGGAGATCATAGTTGGCAGATCATGCTTTATTATTGGAGATATTATATATAGTTGTAGCTCAATTGTATGTATTGTATGTGGTTGTTATTGTTGAGACATAGCTAAGTTTTGATGATCATAATATGTATGTTGTTGATGGATTTGTGTTGAGAGTGTGTATGTTGGAGGTTTGATGTTTGGTATATTATATATAAGATTTTTCATGGTATTGTAGATTTATATGTATGTTGTTGATTTTGTTGAGGTGATGTATTGATTGTGGCTAAGATTTTGTTGGAGGGCATGTATTCAGTGTTCGAGTTTATTGTCAGTGTGGATCCAACATGAAAATGGATGAAACGAGACTCACAAGTGTTTGTATTAAGTTGCAGTAGGTCGTAGTTGGAAAATAGATGAAATCAAGTCCACAAGGGTTTGAAGGTTGGGGACTTCAATGTTGTAGGTAGAGTCTTGTAGACAAGTGGTGGCTTGCCAAGGGAGTTGTGGCTTCCTTTCGGTGGTCATTGGAGAACTTTCTAAGTGAGTAGAGGCTCCCTTCCAATGGTGGTTGAAAAACTAGTGAAGGTGGTGGCCTTCAGCAGGTGGTGGTCTGCATAGTTTTGGGAGTGGTGGTTCACATTGCTTGCAACCAGAGACTTGCACACTAGTGGTGGAAAGTGCATGCATATGTAAAGATAAATCACTATTAATAACAAAGAAGCAAAAGAAGACAACAACAACGATGGTTTTTCCAATTTAGGTTTTCCACCTAACATATGGTGTCCCCTTGTGTGATGATTTTTATGTGTTGATCATTGATGCTCTCATGGTTGTAGAAATATGGTGATAGAATTTCAACTGCTCAAGAAATTTAATCTTAAATCAATAGACACAATTATACTCTACTGTTCTACGGAGATTAATTCACAATTTGGAACAACATTCAAAAACATGCATTAATCACATAAACAACCACACATATTTATCTAGGGGAAACCAATTTGTAAAAACCCCTTCAGCCAGCTTGCTTTAATCAAATTAATAGAGAATGTATTACAATTGCTTGCACGCTCTGAGCACAACTTTCAAGTGAATAACCTATCTCTCTACTCAATGAGAAGCTATGACCCAAACTTAGTTAATTTATGCCTCTTCTTGAGCCCCTATTTCCTTGCATAAATCCTGAGGAATTAGGCCCCTATTTTTTAGGAATTTTCCTCCAATTGATTGCACAATTCCCAAGGTTGATCCTTTGACTGCATGCAACAAACATACACTCAAGACTAGTCTACAACTAATGTTACATTGCCTTGGAATCTCCACCACAACTGGGGAACTCGAATTCTCTGCATGCACTAGCTATTTTTGGTTGATTGATCAATTAACTGGATGATCATTGAGTTAGACTACTGTCCCACTGCACAACTGACCTCCAACTAGTTCTATCAACAATTAGAACTAGTTTAACTGAATACAACTAGAAATAACTGAACTAGATTGCTACAAATTAGAAATCACACATGTATAACTGAACTCCAAGCCCTCTAACTTGAATTTACTGAGCTAACTAAGTGACAAGAGCCATGGCACCTCAGATAAATATCTCCAAGTTGTCTGCTGATGTGGAAATTCTAATTTTCTCAATTTGACCAAGGCAAAGTCAAATTGAGACTTTCTTGCTACACTTCTCAACAATGGTTTACATGTTTATGTGTTGCTCATGGTTATGTGTTGATTTGTATTATTTAACATAATTTTTACATGCTTATGTTATGTGTTGGCATAATGTTCTACTAATGGATGAATGATTTTCTATCATGAAAGAGAAGTAAAAAGAGGCGCCCCCCCCCCCCCCCCCCCCCTTCTCAGTAGTGTCAATTGTCCAACAAGAAGATTCTTTGTGATTCTAGGCCTTAGTTTTGGGGTGGTGCTAGTCTCTTCATGCAACCCTTGTCTCCTACTTTTGATCCGTTTACAACATCAATCTCCACATCTCTAGCTTGGGTAAGGCTCTTGAACCTTCCCTTGCATCTTTAGAATCTCTCATCATTAACTACCATTGGAAATGCAATAGGGAAATTTTATTATTTTAGTTTAGAAATTGAGAATTTTTTGAAGGCAACTTATGCTCAAATATGCGTAGAGATTGATTTTAATAAGGGTTTTCATGCTGAGATAAATCTAATGGTTCCAAACTATGGATTCAAAAGCTTGATTATGAAAATGTTTCATTTCGATGTTGAGAGTGTTATGAAGCAAGGCATGTAATTAAAAGTTACCCCAAGCGATTGTAGAGTCCAGAAAAGTAATTGGAGGCCCAAATGTTGGGAAGGAGTTCAAGAGAAAGCATTATATGCTATACAAGGAAGAAGAGACCTAGGATAAGGAAGAAGCAAAAGACAATCAGGAAGAAGTTCTTGTCAAAGAGGAATCACTCAAGGAAACATAAATCAGTTAGGAAGAAGTTCATCTCAAAGAGGATCCTTCAGATTTAGTGACAGAGGAAGCCCATATTTAGTAAACCCTTAAGAACATTGGATCCCCTCTGAATCTTCAGGAAATAATGTTGGAAAAACAATTTCTTGGGTTGATCAAGCAGATGCGGAAGAACCTACTAAAAGAGATAAAGACAACAAAGACCAATCCCAAATGGGTGACCCCTTAGATTTAGTTGAAAATATGGGTTGGATCCAAGTTGGTAAAAAGGCTCAAAATATATCGCAAGGAAAACGACAAGTTAGTCAAAGTCAAATTTACAAGGAGTGAGTAATGGAATATAAATGTACTTGGATTTTGGGAGTATTTTGGAAAATCTTTAGCTAGAAAGGGAATACAATTTGTGTATTATGGTGTTCCCACTTGAGGGTTTGGATTGAGCCATCGTGCTAAATCTCAAACCCACATGGGATATTGGCAACACCAAAGAAATGTAACAGTTCTGCGTCGAATCCTAGCTTTATTTTTTAATATAAACCTTCATACCCATACCTATTTCTTTAAGAAAAAAATTAAAATTAAAACTTTTTAATAATATTAAATTTATTTTATTGTTTATAGATGTCATATTTATTAAACATTGGTCAAATATTTTGTTTCGACTAAACCTTTATTGTATAGTTATAAATGAAAGATATTGGCATATTGGTGCCATCTCTACATCAAGTGATAAAATTTCAAATATTAACTACCTTACATCTCTAAATCCATATTTACCTTTTCCAAATTTATGCAATACCATTATTATTAACCACATTTATTAATATAATTCAAAACATTATTATTTTAAAAAAAATTAAAAATACAAATAATAAAACTAAAAAATAATCTCAATATTTCAACACAGATATATCATAGTAATAAAACCATCATAATTTTAATTAAATATATATCCATATATATAATGTCATCAGAAAACATATACCAATCCCATTCTAATTTAATTGATTTAATCATTTTGAAAGTAAAATTCAAATAACAAAAAAAACATTACTATCTTTTAAAAAATAAAAGAAGCAAATGACAAAACCGAAAAGTAATCTCAATATCTAAAGTTTTTAGGAACTCAGAAAAAAAGGGAGGAGCAATGCAAACGACAAAACCATCCATACCTATGGTAACACAACGGATTTTTGTGGAGAGTATGGTACGAGTGAGGGTGTGTTGACTAACATAGGAGTTGCATTTTATCGTAGTACCCATGATGTGGATTGACACATGCAATTTATTGTAATCCTTAGAGGATTTTTTTTAGCAAATCTGAATTACATATGCAATTTATTGTAATCTGTCTGTTTGAATCATACTTGTTGGTTCGAAATATCTAGATTAAAAATTTCTCTTATGTGATTTTTACCAAAAGACTTTTCTTAATACTATAAAGTAATTTAAATCTATTTTAATACACTTGTTGGTTCGAAATATCTAGGTCAAAAATTTATCTTATGTGATTTTTTCCAAAAGACTTTTCTTAATACTATAAAGTAATATAAATTTATTTTAATGCATAATTTATCAAATATAGAGAGGAATCAAGTCCCTTTTCATTCTAAATGAGGTTTGCATATTAAAAAGTTTAATGCCTCTGGAGCATTTAGTAGATTTGGAGTTAAAATAGATTTACGCTGGATTAATTATTAATTAATTATAATTATAATTATTAATCTTATATTTTTATATTTTATTTTATTTTTATTTTTACTTTTACTTTTAGAATCAAAATATATTTTATAAATATAGTTATTAAAATTTTTTAATTTAATTTAATAATTTTTATTTTATTTTATTTTGACAAAGTCAAAATGTTTACAAGACATTATATTATATTACATCTCTATCATATTGGGCTAAAGAGTGTCTCTTGGCATAATTATCACGCCTTATACTCCATAATAGAGAAAGACATCTTGAATTTCTATGTTAAACTTGGCCTCGACTTAGGAGTAGAAACAATTTTTTTTTAATATTGTGTACTATATTACAATGTTCTTTTTTTAATTATTGAAAATGATATTTTTTATTTTTATTTTTGTAAGTTTGGCAGGTCCTTTCTATTCCATTTCAAAAAGAAGACAAGGTATACATACACATCCAACAAGTGTTAGATGACCTCAACCCACCCACTAGGAAATCAAATCTGTTACCCATCTAACTGCATGATAAGCTATCCAGAATTTAAATGTTTTCAAATTGTCTAGCAGTGTAATATACATAAAACATAATGATGCTAGCCTTAGCCGCTTAACCCACATTATGAAAATAAAATTGCATGTCACTGGTCCTAGGCCTTAATCACCTGATCCATGGTGGAAACCTTCACAAATAAAGGCTTAAGGCTTCTTAATTTAAATCTTATGCAGAAACATTATATTTGACTATCCATAGTCTTAAACTTTAATAAAGCTTTCTAGCGGAATCTTATACACCCTCGTAAACTTTGGTTACTTATATACCCCGCGCATACTAACCAAACCCCACTCTTTAACTTTGGTTATATTCAAACTTAACCCATAAAACCTTTATCCGCTTTATTTCTATTATAATTTTCATATAATAGAAATACTCCACAAAGCACACGTAAACCTTACCTTTCTGCCAATCCACTACCTTGGCACATTTATCGATACTCACTTTATCGCGTTCAACATCCACCGTTGATCTTACCATTCAATCTGACGGTTGTTGGCTCCCCCGATCAACAAAACTAATCAGTGATCCTCCACCGTTGATCAAAGCACACTTGATCCAACGGTTAATAGCGATATCGGATGGGAATCTTGCGCGACATTTACCTGCCCGATAAAGTGGTTTCCTCTCTCCAGCGGCGTGCTACGTGTCGAATGATAATTGGAATCGGGTGACCACCCTGAATTACCACTTACCACTTACAGCCCACGCGATAAACCATTTCCTATTATGAAACTACTTTTCTTGTGCATTAACGCTCATGCATTTTACTCACGCGATGACCATAGATCTATGGATCTGTCAATTGGACGATCCAGATCTATTCCGTTGCCATTCTTCTTCCACCAACACTTAAGTTTAATCTCTGCCGTTCATTTCTTTTACTTTATGCTATGCGACTTAATCTTGATCGCCCATCACCTTCAGCCTTGTTTGTTGATCTTATAGATCCAACGACTCCTGTGCATCGTCACCTCATTTCTTCGTCCTTCCCTTTACTTCATTTTTAGGTCATTTCTTAGTTTTTTCTGTGGTTTTAGGTTTACTTCAGGGTTTCGGGTCTTTAGTTGTTGTGCAATACAACTCCCTCTTGGCTTAACTCCATGTACTCTTAATCACTATCATCCCTGAACTTCACTTGGATCCTTTGATCAGATTCATCGATCAAACCCTGATCCTACATACTCCCCTTCTTCTATGTGTTCTACTCGAACCTCACCTGCATACATATACTATGCAGAATTACACTAATTACATAAAATTCATAATTCCATACACACCATACAATTCAGAAATCGAATTCTCTGTATTGATAAATAAATATTTACACAGTTTCTTCTCTCAGGCCTGATTTCCAATATCAGTGGCCTTTGTTTCACAATCTGCCCGTAGGCTTACAGTCAACCTCTTCACCCTCTAACTCCCTAACTAACTAACTCTTTCTATGCCTTTTAGGCTTACATTTATACAAAAGGCTCTGTGAACCAATTCTGGTTCAGATCCTTAATAATTTCAACTAAAACCTAAGAATCCTCTCAATCCTATAAATCATGAACTAATTCCTAATTCAAGATCTACAATTAATTTCCAAAGCTATCAATCCCTATGAACTCTTAACTATCATGATTCTCTCATGTTCCCCTTCATTCGAGAACATTTACAGTATGCTTCACAATACTCAGTTAATTCCTATTCTCATTAAAGTCACTCAAAATCCTAACTAATTACATTAATTTAACACTTAGGAAACCAACTTCCTTAAAATACAAGACCCCCCATGTCTACTAAAGTATAATGATAATTCTGAGCTGAATGCTCCTGCATCACATATCCACGCTAATCCACCAATTACTCATGAAGAGAGTCAATAGGCGTTGAATCTTTGGTGCTAGAACTCGACAACTCTATCTATGGAAGACAAGGGATGTGCTTCTTAATGCAGTTGAGTCAAACATTTTGGAGTTGTATTTGACATTGGATAAATTAAAATTCCCTGTGAATTTCCTAGAGATCATAATTTGGTTTAGATGGCCCAGCTGAACTGGACTTAATTGCTTTGGCCACAATGTTCTTCATTAGCCAATAAAGATAAACCGTCTGTTGGAATTGGGTGTACCTTCCACGAGACTGACCAAGATCTTGGACTAAGGATTGTCATTCTTCCAAGTCCAAATCATTTTCTCAGGGTGTTGTTTAAGCTCTGATTCCCAACCCGATATCATTTGATGAACAGGAGGGGGTGTGTTACAGTGGTAAGCCTGAGTGGCTTCCCATGTCTTCCCTACAATGCCACGACGTCCTCTACCCCTGGTTGGCAGAGGTTGAGCTTGCCCTTCACCACGCCCACAACCTCTGTTGTGTCCCTAAGCCCGACCTAAATTCCTTTTATGCGAGGCAAGTCAAATGACTACACCATCTCTCACCCTGATTAGGGAATTATTGAAAATGATATTTTATAATATAAAAATAACATATATTTATAAAACTTTGTGATAAAGAATTGAAAATTTATAAATATTTTGGTAATTTTAATTCATAAGTATTATTAATAAGGGTGCAACTTTTTAGAAAAGTATACAGTATGTAATATATATATATATATATATATATATATATATATCTTGGACTTGTTTAGGGTTAATGACACAAGAATGCTAAAAGCATATGGAGGAGGATAGGATTACAATGTCCCCAAGGCTTGGCCTTATGCCATAACAAGAGTGAACTTTTTGGTGGCTCCACCACCATGAATATGTGTTTGAAATGCAATCGAGACCAAGTCTCGGCCACAATTAAGAAATCATTGTGACTTGATACTAATAGTTGCAAGTCCATAAGATTTTATATGTTTGGGGTTTAAATATTTATATAATATGTTAGGTCATTCTTAGATGGTGGGAACTTGGTGCCCTCTAAAGAGCCATTGAGAGTTTTTATTTGATGACATCTTTCAAGTAACACATTGGATTGATGGGTTTTAAGAGGATTTCAATGATGCCTTAATGTTTTGGCATGATTGCTGAGACTACTATGGTAGTAGGGATTATAGGTCAAGTCTTTTATGAACTACTTGTTATGTATGCGTTTGTCAAAATGTTTAACTATAGGGGGTTTGTAAAACTCTCAATCTACTAAATACTTTTTAGATTATGGTGAAGTGTATCCATGGGACTACCATACTATTTCGAGTGAATTCCACTAATTATATGCTTGATGTCAAGTAGAATTTGGAATTATCACAAGGTATTTATATTGCACATCAACATTTACACTATTGGGGTAAAGAACTTGAGGACTTTATTCATTTGTTTGGATACAACATAGTTAACTTAGGCTTAATATTTATTTGGTTGATGCATTTGTAAGGAGGAGTGGTAGGCACTTGGATGCCTTTAACTTCAAAATCTATGTCTTTAATGATGCAATAAGAAACAAATCTACCTTTCCAAAGGCTTCACAATCATCTTCTCTTCCAAGTGCCTACATAGTGTAACACACTAATGAGGCACTAGTGGTGGATATTATAGTGTCGAAGGTCACACATCTACATTTAGAGTTAAAAAGATATTCTTATTTGTCAATTTAATGGGTATTTGACCCTTACTTTAGCTTTACATTAGTAGATCCACTTAACTTAGACAAAGAATTGTAAGATCTCTATTTGCTCCATTGGTTTTATAATTGTTCAATTCTTATGTTTGAGGAGGGTCCTTGGATTTGCGAAACATAAGATTTTTGATGACTCCTTAGTTCCCATAATGTCATCCTAACTCTATGTCAATTATTAGAATGTCACTTTAGGTTTACCTCTCCAATTTGCGATCACATTTATGGTATTTATTAGTTTTTGAGAATATTGAGAATTCTTTTGGCACCTAATAAAACCATAATAGTAAAAGAGCTTTAACATGATTATTCATATGCATTTTATATCATAGTAAAAAAGCTTTAACATGATTATGCATCTGCATTTTATATTATTATTTGAGAACTTCAAAATAATTTCCTATTATGCATATATTCTTTTATATGTAATATGTATTTGTATTTTTTTTAATATTATGATTTGAGTATCTCAAAAATTATAAATTCTCTTAATATAATAGAAATTGCCATTTTTCTAAGTGTATTTTTTTTTTCCTAAGGAAAGAAAATATGAGGGTTAGAGTGAGGATTCTCACAAATATACTCGCTTAAGAGTTTACAAGGCTAGAAGGAAATATAACAATTTTCATAAGCACTAAGCCACTACAACAATATCTATCAAGACATTACAACTCATCATTTCAGGATTTGAATTTATGTGGGGAAGATAACAACCATTCCACTTGAACACTAGAGATAATCTCAATTGAATGTAAACATATACAAATATATATTTTCATTTTTCTAAACAAAATTTAACTCTTTTAAAATATGTACATTTTTACATTTTAAATACAAATTAAAAAATATCTATTTATATAATTTCCTTATTTTATATATATTTAAAATTGGATTACAAATCACATTTCTTTAACTTTAATTTAAGAAATATTATTACCCCTACGGCACACATAGACATGGTAGGTATTAGGCATTAATTTTGTTTGCACTCGAATTATGCAGATTAAACAATTTAAAATCAAGTTTTTAAAGATCTTTGTCAAATAATTAATTTCCCACCAGTCCATAGAAGAAATGACTTTTTTCACGACAATTTTTCTCATTAATTTTAATCAAAATGCGAATTTTTTGATAAAAACTTGAGTTTAAATTGTTTAATATGCATAACCCATTTATGCATTCAAAAATGTATTCTAAATAACAATAAAAATCTTGAAATTATATTGCGAAATTTTAATAAATTCCTATAAAAAAAAACTGTTTTATTTGTAACTTAAATTACACATATCTATATATAATCCCATTATAGTTTTTATTTATAACTTAAATTACACATATCTCTATATATAATCCCACTGTATTTTATTAGAGTTGCCTGATTATTAATTCCAATAAAAACAAAGGAAAAAGTGGTACGAAAACCTTCCATGAGTAAAATCTGTACGTTAGACAAGCGTGAGTGGTCTCATACAAGGCCATCAAAATCTACAACGTTTACTGTGATATTCTTGTATTTTGGCCGTTGAGCATCAAATTTTGAACATTTATTCCCACCTGGCATCCATTAAATAGAGTATGATCACGGAGTCGCAAAAATCCATCGATTTTTTTCATGAAATAGCGATGTGAGTAAACAGAGATTGCGCCAATAAATGTAATGAGGGCGAACATATATTGGGTAAGCAGGGTTGGTGAAGTTATATTTAATGGAATAACAAACCAGAGCAAAGCAAGGTTGGTGAAGTTATATTTAATGGAATAACAAACCAGAGCAGAAAGTTAGGTCGAGAGGCCTCGTCAAGAACTACCTTTTTCAAGATGGTAGATTCCAGTCATGGGAGAATTCAGCTTTGAATTTATGACTCTCCCGCCTAACTCAAGTGATGTTTTTTTGGCTAATAAGTCCCTGGTATAGACAATATATCTCTGTCTGATTATTTGTCATAACTAAAGTCCCAAGTGGAGATCAGATATTTGTGGTTGATTATTTGTCATATGACTAAAACCCCATGAGCACCTAAACACTTTGTGCCCAGAGACTATAGAGTAGCCCTCACCCTGTTGCTACCCCTCTTTTAATAACTCAAAATTACAATATAAATAAGTTCAGATTTTATATCTAAAACTAATTTGATTGTAAATATATTGGACATAAGGAAATCAATTGTTTGACTTTTCTCTTATCCATCATATTCTCAAAATATTCTTAAATTTAAGATTAACTTAAAAAGAGTTGTTCGCATTATTTTAACTACTTCAAACAAACTGAATTTTCAAATTCATTTCACGAAATGACCTACCTCATTTAATTCCAAAAAGTACCCATAAAAAAAGTACTTTTCATTATGATTTTGATAGATATCCTAATCAGGGGTTAAATTTGACGCTCGTATGCCCATTTTTTGGTTTTTTACACGTAAAATACGTTCTAATTTCAAATATCCGCGTCAGGGGTAACTTGCTATTAATTTTTAATAACGTCAATATGACGGGCATGTTTGAAAATGAAAAGTTTTAAGTTTTTTTTAATAATTGTTATATATATTTAACATTGCAACTTCCGTTACCCAGAGTCCCTCGTCATAAGCTGACCTGGAAAACCTCGCTTGTACGCACGCTGAACAATTATGTGCCATCTGGTTTGTGCATTAATTGACAGTCCGGTTCTCTGCCAGAGGACTGAGGTTTTTAATGCCGGATGCTGCTTCATCGTCGGATCTGCAGTGGTGAATCCAACGGTTCACACTCTGGCGGATAACCCTAAACGCCTCTACGCTTATCAGTGTAGTTTCCTTCTCATTTGCATTAGGTGGTCCTGAGTATGTGATGCACTTTGCAACTGGGTCAGACTCGGCACTTGGCTGCGGTGATTACAGTTGACAGTTTGATTCATGGTGTATTTCCGTGGTCGTATTGAATGTCCTCGATTCGTCCTTGCTGGGCAATTGCGCGGTAACTCGTTAATCTCCTTCCCGAGGTAAGGTTTCAGATCTAAAACTGAACATCCGAGTGATTGAAGGTGGGTTGAGTGGCATTTAATTGTTATTTGGCATTTCAGGCAAGGGATAAGAGCATATAAGGCTTTTCCCATAAGGGTTTCTTAATTGCAAGGTTAAATTTGATTGCCCAGACTCTAATTTCTTATCATGGTCCTGCAGGTATGCCTCGTGACTGGCAGTCTTTCGAGGACGCTATTAAAAACAAGCTTCCTAACAGAGTTTTCATACCTCTTGTTCTAGGTTGGTGTCCTGAGTCCTTATTGTGATTGAAAGAATGGAAGAGTTTAACATTTTGCTCTTTGACAAAAAAGACAATTAGGGTTTAAGCTGAGATTATTAAGGGTTATGTTTATTAAATTATTTGAGGGTTTGTTATTAAGTTATTAAGGGTTTGCCTCCTTCAGTGAACACTCGCCCAATTCTCGTCAAATGTATCCATCTAGTTTCACCATTACTGCTATTGTATTTTTATGATTACTGTGTCTGGTTAAGAGCCAGTTTACCATGTCTGCACTTTGTATATATATATATATATATATATATATATATATATATATATATATAAAGCTACTCACTGAGAGTTTATTTTAGTTTTCTTTTTTGGTTAGAGATAGTAAGGGTCTAAAATTTCGTTTGAATGTTATTAACAATGTCTGCGCTTTGTATATATATATATATATATATAGATATATATAGATATATATAAAGCTACTCAGTGAGAGTTTATTTTAGTTTTCGTTTTTAGTTAGAGATAGTAAGGGTTTAAAATTTCGTTTGAATGTTATTACATTGAATGCGATGGGGATTCGATTTTGGGTACTATCTATTAAAGTTTCATTTACATATATGTATAAAATCTTAGAGTTCTTTCTCCTTTATCGCTCTGTCGATCTGATTTATTACTTGCAGAACTTCACTGATTTTTAACTAAGAAATGAATTCTTTATGAATAGAGAATCTTTACTGAGTCTATGGTTAATATTAGAAATCTTTATTATTTAGACTCATGGAATATCGTCGAGTTCATTTGCTGAGTTAGAAGGCAAAATTATATATTTCGTTAGTTGAAGGAGTAAAATATACTTGTCACTTAGCTGTAGCTTTTTATGAATTTTATATATTTATTTCTTGCGAGTCTCAACAGAAACGATCTGTAAGCATTTGTCAATATATTTGTCCTCTCTAAAAACATTGGAACAATAATATGCTATATATGCTACGATTCTTGGAATAATTAGTTATACATAATATAAAATTACAGAGTCATATAATTTAGGAAGATAGATGATATCCTCTATGCTCTTAACCGAAATACATAATTCTTGTTTAAATGATAGAAGATATTTATTGTTTCCATTCTTAGAGCATACTTAAATATTTAACTTATCATAAAGCCTTTTGGAAATTAAATGCTAAATCAAAATAGTCACTTATCTGTATTTAATTGAATTTAGATTTGCATATAAGATACTTGAATTTCCTTGCAGGTCTCAAAACAAAGTGTAGCAATGAGACTTGAGCCGAATTGTACAACAAAAAATGAAAAATTTGAACAATTATGAGTACAATTTGAAATTAGATGAAACTTGTACAAATAAATTTTAAAAGTCATATGATGGGCAGTTTAAAAATAAAAACGTCATAAAAAAATTCCTTGACGGGTAGGGTCACCCGTCAAATTTAACCCCTGATCCTAATCCTGTCTACATCCAAAAACAACTTTAACATTAAAACAATTTGGTATTATCCCCAAAACATTTAATACAATTTTGATTTACTCTTTCATTACTTCATTGTCTTGTAAACTTGTATTCCAAAAAATAAGTAACCTGTCAATGAGCATTAAATGCGCCAAAACATATATACTCATCGTTAAATTTTGGTAAATCAATTATTTAACAGTAAAGCTATACAACTTTGTTCATTTAATACCCATAAACAAACTAGTTCAATTGGAATTTTAATTTGAACAGTGTTGTTATTACGGACGAATACTGACATTATTAATGAGGGACTCTAGGCAAAACCAGATTGTGGCGTATAATGACCGGCAACCTTAAAAGTGATCAATGTTGTGATCAAATTAAACTTAATATGGTTCGCTTTTTGCATTTATAATGGGCGCGGCGAGATTTAGAATTCTGCCAGAAAGTACTTTAACATTAAAACAATTGGTATATCTACAAGTCACTTTATAATTTTTAATTTTTTTATTGGAGTAGTGTAATCTGATAATTTTATTTATTTAGAATTTTATATTTATTAAGATCACAAATTTAATAGATAATTTTTTTATAGTTAATGTTATAAATGTTTGAGAGTGTTAAATTTATATATAATTCAAAAAATCGTTTTATATAAATTTATTTATTTTTAATTAAATTTTCATAAAAATATAAAAAACCCACAAAAACTCTAAAAATAATATTTCAAAACAACTGTTTTTTAATATATAAATAAATTATATTAAAATTATTATTATTTTATTTTATAAATTAAATTAAACATCTTTTCTTATTAAAAGAAATTTAAACAAAATTTAAAAAAAATACCCAAAAATAAAAAACTTCCGATGATTAAGTGTTTCGTTGCCTCAAAATGGACTCAGATTATTTGATTGGAATTTTAAGCTGGAAAAATGTCTACATTCCAGGCGTTTATCCTCGGAGGTGTTGTAAGCATGCTTTAACATGTGACCTTTATTTTGTTAGGTTAAAACAGGTAGTTTTTCATCTTGTATGGTTAGTAACTTTTTCAATTTTTTGTTTTATTCTGAGTGTGAGGTTTATTTTGGTTTTTTCTCTATTATATCTAGGTTTTTGCTCCGACTTTTCTATCTATCCATTAATAATAGTTAGGGTGGCAACATTATTGGCTCTTATAGTTCAAAGAAGTGAAATTGCTTTCTGGTTTTCTAGCTCTCGGTGAGGGCCTTAGTTGCCTTGCTCTTTGACCTAGTGAGGTTCTAGTTGTGGAGGTGAAAGTCTTAGTATCCTTGCTCTTTGACCTAGTGAGGCTCTAGTGGTGGAGGTGAATGCCATAGTTTCCCTTCTCTTTGACCCAGTGGGGCTCTAGAAATGTAATTGGTTGTTCTCTTGAAGCTAGTGGATGGTACTGTGGAGGTCACTGAAATGTTTGACTTGCATGGCACTAGCTCCAATTTTATTATCATAAAAGATGACTCATGTCAAAAGCTTTCTAGCAAAGTTAAAGGGCCGAAGATGTCATCTAACCTTGCCCCGTTTAAACCCACTCCTCCATTATGTTACTACTTGTCAATCTTATTGCGTTTTAATTGTTAACTTGCCATACTTCTTGTCGTAGTTTACTATATATTTGGAACTAGTTTGCTATAATGCAAACATAATTTATATGCCTGATATAGACCATTTAAGAAAGTATTTGCAAAATTGGTGGAGGTCCAATTTTCATTTTTAACTAACCCTTAACAATGATGAATGTACCTTTTTATATGATATTTGAAAAAAAAAAGTGTGGATGTTAAGTTTAATTTTCTATAAAAAGTTAATATATTGAATAGATTTTGAGTTCTATATATATATAGTATTTATAAATTTTAGCCTTGGTTTTATCTTAATGAGTCATAATTGTTATTCTCCTAACTTAGATTCAATTTTAGTAAATAATAAATGAAGGAAAACAAAGGGAAAAAAATTATAAACATTGCTTTTAAATGAAAAAAGTAAGCTCTTTTTTAAAGCAAGCTAAGATCTTTGTATTACCAAAATTGATTTACATAAAATACAAGCAGAGATGAATTGGTAAAGTTTGTGTTTAGAGGAGGAAATATCTACAAAATACATATCCAACCCTGAAGAAAACTTAAGAGAGACCATTTTCCCATGAGAGGGAAACCAAATGAACCCTCGGAAAGTTCAGATAATAGTTCGAAACAATTCAGAACTATGACAAACTAGAAATTGTAGATACTATGATGACCGAGGTAACTAAAAAGGTTGTGAAAATTGGGAGAAGGCACAGGCAGCGTGAGACTTTCCTATAAGAGGTTAAGATGCTTGGTGAGTTTGAACCTTGACTTGATCATGCTAGGGCTAGTTGCTTGGAGCTTGATCCTTTTGAAGTTGGTTGTGCTTGGCCTTATCCTTCCTTGCTTGGTCCTATAGGTCTAGTTATTCGAATGGGTTTTCATATCCTTCAGGAAGCCATGGAGGGAGATCCCATTCAATCACAGCTCTATAGGGGCTTGCCTCCTGTCGAGAGGTTTTACTTTTAGTGTTATGAGGAATGCAGGTCTGGATGACGTGCTTAGGCTCTTGGTTCTTACGTATTGGGGAGCCTCCATGGTCCTTAGGCCCCTGTTTCTTTTCTTAAGTCACTGGAGGAATAGGGTTAGGAAGATTGGCAGTCTGGAGAGATGAATCCACAAATTCAGAGTTTTTTGAAGAGTTGGTGGACGATGGAGTTGGCGGGAGGGGAGGAAACAAAATCCCCATCGATCAAGAGAGATTTCTCAAAGCAATATTGTTGAATTTTGTAACTATGGTTGGTCTTCATAATGTATATTTGGCCCTTGATGTATTTATATTGATTATTGTAAAGCATATTTTAAATGCTAGAGTCAAAAGAAAAATATATTTTGAGTCAAGTCCCATTTGGACTTTTAAAAGAAGAAAATTTGAATTTTTGAAATTGAAATTTTTGGCTCCTAGTTTGTCAAGTCAACCTTGGTAGAGTCACAAACATTTGACCCACCCAATTCATTATATAAAGATAACTTGACCTTCTCCTCATGACACCAATTCACACTCTCTCAAGCATGACAGTTTTTGGGCATCCTAGTGAAGGACAAGGAGGACAGAAAGAAGGACAAAAAATCACATATTTCTCTCTCTCTTCTTTAGCTCACGTGTTTGGAAGGACTCTCTCTATAGTTCACATTTTTTGGGGCAATTTTTATTGCAAGGGTCGAAATTTTTGGGCAATTGGAAGGGGCCAAAATTTTGGATTCTGGCAATTGCAGGAGGGTTGAAATTCTGGGGTAGATCAGTAGAGGCAAAGTGCTGGTTCAAATTGGGAAACTTGACTTGGAGGGTTTGACCGTATATTTGATGAAGGTCAATTTGACCTAGTTGATGACTAGAAGGTCTAGGTGTGTCTCTTGTTGAACAAAATAATTTCTCTATTGAAAAGGTTGTTGGGTTTTTCCCCTTAGTGGGTTTTCTCAGGGTAAATCTTGTGCTCTTTTTGTGCATTGTTATCTCTATTGTTCTATTGTTCTTGTATGGTTGAATTTCTGAAGTATAATTGCTTAATGATATACTATAATATTTAAAATAAGATCAACAACATTAGAATTAATTATCAGCTTTCAGAAATATTGTGCTAGTGTATCTATTACACTTGAAAAATCAACATGGTATCAAAACTTTGGTGAAGGAAGGAACATTGAGATCACCTTTGAAGAAAACCTACAATGAGATCACTATTGTTGAATTCCTTCTTGTTGATTTACATCCATGGCTTCTTCTATGAAATCAGAGAACAATTTAGAAGGGGCCTCAAACTTCAGAGCTTGGAAGACTAGGATTGATCTTATTCTTGCAAAGAACAAAGTCTTGGATATTGTGACAGGAAAATTTGTTGAACCAACAAATAATGCAGGGAAGGAAAAGTTCAAGGAAGATGACATCACTTCCATGAGTCTTATTGTGGATTCCATTAGAGATCATCTAATCCCCTATATTGTGAAGCTTGATACTTCTAAGAAGATGTATGATGCCCTAACTAGTCGATTTACTATCAAGAACGTTGCTCAAGCCATGAGCTTGAAGAACGACCTTTGTGATATAAATATGACAAATGATGAAACTTTAGCTTCATATTTTGTAAGAATTTCCTAATTAAGGGACTGAATTCAAGCAATTGACAAAACTATCTCTGAAAATGAACTTGTGACTACAATACTCAATGGTTTACCTAGGTCATGGGATGCATTTGTAGAAGGTATAAGTTGTTTGAAGGAAGATCCTTTGTTTGAAGAACTATGGACCTCTTGTGCTAAAGAAGAATCAAGGATTATATCAAGAGATAGAAAGGAAGAACCTTCTTAAGCGTTTGAAACTCGTTTCAAGAAGAAGGCCAGAGGATAGAAGAAGTTTGGCTTTCAAAACAAGAAGTCAGGAAGAAGTTCACCTCCTCCCCAAACGAAGAAGGATATGTTAAAAGTTCAATGTTATGGTTGTAACAAATTTGGACATTGTAAAAGGGATTGTCCTAAAGTGGTTAATAACAAAAAGAGAAAAAGAATACACCATTCTTCCACAACCAATATTGATGATGAACATCCAAAGAAGTCGAAAGGTGGCAAATATTTATTTTACTTTTCTGCTCTAATAGATTCTATTGCAAATGATGATGATATGTGTAACAACCCTGGTCAAAAATCCATGTAAAATTTAATAAAGGCAAAAATAAGACCAAGATCATGGGACACATATTCCAAGCTGAATGTTGGGCAAATATATCCTAGTGGGCATAACTGGATGTGTTTATGGCTAAGGGAAATTGTCAAAGGAAAAGACATTAAAAATGTATTTTGGCACATTTATTTATGAAAATAAAGGAAAATAGGAGAAAAGGAAGGTGAAAGGTCACAGGTTGCATGTGAGGAGGAAATTGATGGAAAATAATGGAAAATGAAGAAAATAGAGGCCTCGTTGATAAAAAGGCTTCTGAGGATCAGTTGGAAAGCTTTTGGCTCATCTTTGGAAGAAGGAAAGGAAAAGAAAGCAAAGGAAGGACAAGGAAAAGAAAGGAAATCAAAGCAAAGATCAAGCAAGGATTAACAGGATCAAGCAACTTAACCAAGAATACTTGCAGGTAACATATTGCATGTGTGATTTCCTAGATGGTTTGGACATGCATGGCTTTGCATGTTGGTATATGGTTATCTTGTTGTCGGCATCATGGTTTTTTCGGGTTAAGAAAGTGGTTTTCAGCCTAGCCTTACCTTTTTCCAGATAGCCATGGTGTGATGAGATTGTTTCTCGGTTTTAAGATTTGGAATTATCGGATGGTTTTGGAATTCGGGGTAGAGGTGGTCTAAGGAAAAACCCAAAGGCCTAGGAGTTCCTTAACTACTTTTGGCGGGATACACGGTAAAGCCTGAGAGTGGTGTCTCAGTTTAAGGCCTAGTGATCTGGTGTGGATTGTGGTAAATACTAAGAGACTGGTGTCTTGGTTTAGGGCCTAGTGATCAGGTGTAGATTGCGGTAAAGCTTGAGAGACAAGGAGACGGAAAATTCGTCAAGGATAGTGATGGAGTCTGGAGGCATTCCAAGCTAGGTTAGGTTTTGTGATCTATGCGCCAGTTTTGGCGAGATCAAGGTTTGGTGAGGGTGGAGGTAGTTTAACCTTCGGATTCCCTTGGTTTTTTTTGGATTGGTTTATCCATGATATCCCACATTCATGCTTGGAATATGGCATGGGGCTGATTGGCTGGAAGAAAGATTTGGTTTAGCCATGTCTATGGTCGAGTGGTACGTGGAAGTCCCGAACCTAGTCATCTTTTCCTATGTTTAATGAAAGCTAAGTTCTATTTCTTTTGTACTTGTTAATATGTGGCTTTAATGGTCGTTGTCTCATTGTTATTTTCATTGTTTAATATTGATTATAAGCATGGTTATATGACTGGTTATTGTCATGGTTATTTCATTTATTTAATTGCAACTGAAAGGATAATGGATGCAATACCTAATTGATGTCAAAATATTTCAGGGAAGAGGGTGGTGATCATTCTTGTTAGGTCTCATATGAGTTATCAATAATTTATGCTCTGTCTTGTATTCATTTCCTGTAGAGTGCACTGATGCCAAGTGTTGGACAGAATGTCAGACCTGGTTGGGGATGGTTAGGCCTAGTCCCGAAGTCAGTTTTTATTTGTAAGTCTTGTCATTATGTAAATTATGGATTATGAAAGTGTCATTGAGTTATGGGCAATGAACTGGGCTCTGGGCCTAAAAAAGTGGCTCAAATCTCAAAGATGCAGGTGCAACACTGGGAAGAAAAGTCCCTAAACGCATCCATACCCATGCTATGGGAGCGTCTGGAGCCTTTTGGATGCATGCTTGTCCATATCAAGGGATTTTTCGAGGGTTTAATGGTATAAAAACTCAGTGGGACCTAGGGGATGGTTACTTGAGTGGTTGGGATGGTTCCTGGGAGTCCTATTGCTGATGTGGAAGGTATGTATGGTGTGTTTCCATCGGTTCCACTTCCTTAAGGTGACTTAGGAGGTCGAATCATATCATAGTAACTTCTCGTCACATGTTTACCCTGGTTGGTCGGTTACTTGGGTAGATGTGGGAAGAGGGTATTACAATATGTGGCTGGTAGATAGTGGTGCTTTAAGACATATTACAAGAAATCATGGAAATATTACTAACATAATGGAAAGAAGACTATCTCAAAGGGTAGAGCTTGAAGACAACCACAACTATGCATTCAAAGGAGTTGGAAAGGCATCCATTGAGCTGGAATCTAGTAACAATGTTCATCTCAACAATGTTCTATATGTGTTAGGTTTGAAAAATAACTTAGTCTCTATTTCATGTTTGGAAGATAAAGGAGATAGAGTAGCATTTGTGGATGGAAAAGTACTTGTATGGTCCAAGGGCTCTAGTATAGATGATGCTAGGGTTATTGGGATTCGTGAAGGGAGATTGTATAGGCTCGTGGGTCAACCAACTCAAGCTCTAGTGCATGATGAAATTAATCCAAGTGAACTATGGCATAAGAGATATGGTCACCTTCATTATAGAGCATTGCCCAAGTTGAATAAAGTATTTTCAGGTGTTCCTGAATTGCATATAGATCATAAAGGTGTATGTAAAGGTTGTGCACTTGGAAAGAATATTAAGAAGCCATTTCCAAGTAGTGACAATAGATCTAAAGAAGTTTTGGATTTGATTCACTTTGATGTATGTGGTCCTATGCCTATGAGATCACTTGGTGGTTCGCTATACTATGTGACATTTATTTATGAATTCTCTCATAAGATGTGGATCTATCTTAGGAAGACCAATGATGAAGTCTTCACCAAAATTCGGGAGTTCAAAGCTAAAGTGGAAAACTTGGCAAGGAAGAAGATCAATATTTTGAGATTTGACAATGGAGGAGAATACACCTTGAAAAAACTTGTGGCTTTGTGTGAGAAAGTTGGGATTAAGAGGGAGTTGGTTATTCTCTATAATTCTAAACAAAATGGTGTGGTAGAAAGGAAGAATAGGTTCATTAAATAATCTATCAAGGCTATGATGCATGATCAGAATTTTCTGATGTTCTTATGGGGAGAAGCATCATTGAAAGATATATACATTTAGAATAGAAGTCATCATCAAATTCTAGAATATACGACCATTAAAGAAGTGTTCTCTAGACAAAAGCCAAAGGTTTTGCATATGATAATCTTATGTTGTCTTGTTTACATCCAGGTGTTGTAGGGAAAAGTATCCGACTCGGATGACCCTATCCCACTCTAAGGGTGACAGTTCCTTAGCAACAACTGTAAAACAAACTACTTAAGGTTTACTTCTTTATGAAAGCAAAAGAGAATGGAGAAAGCACTAACCGTTGCCTTGCGCTTAATGTCGAATCCAAACTCTTCTCTTTGGCCGCTTGCTCCTAGCTCTTTGTTCTTCTGCTCGCCCAGCTACGATGAGATCCTGCAAAATAACAAAGAAGGAAACTACAAGAGGCATGCAATCATAACTGGTTCATGGATTAGTGTAAACCAAACATGCAATCATCACAATATATAATTGAAACAAGAGCACATAGAAGAACCTCAATAGCTTTTATTAATGAAGAAATAAAGGTTCTGAGAGTATTACAACCATTGAAGGCTCCAACCCAGCAACACCTCCCAGCAGAAAGAATTGCTCTTCTTCACCTCTCTCAAACAATCACCCAATAACTCAATAGTGAAACCAACAACATATCATTACTTTGCACAAAATTCCAGCCTCCTGAGCTCATAGGAGAGAGCTCAATATATAGATGAATTGAGAAAGGATGAGTCAGCTTGCAACTGATGTGTAGCTGCCTTGTGTCCTCTCTCTCTTCAGTTAATCTTTAGTTGATCTTCAGTTCTTGAGTCCACTTGGAGAACTTTGCTTCCACTTGGAGAAACAGAGCCTCTGACTCATCACAAGGCGAAATACCTGATCCAAGTGTCATTTTTGGAAGATTCCAAAGCAATGACTCACTGTGCCACTTGTCCCTTCTCGCTCAGCGCAGGTGGCCTTTGTCCCACTTGCTTTGCAACGCAGGTACACCATGGAGCAACTGAGTTTCAGCGCAGAAACCTAGTGGAGCACCTGCTTTGATTTCAGGATTGCTTGTTTTTGAGTGTTTTCCGGTGGAGAACTGATCTGAGAGCTGTTGGTTTGCTGACCTTGTTCCTCTAGGGGTAGGAACATCATGTTTAGGGAACTTTGGATCCCTTGGATTATTGACAATTCATGCTTGTTGCTATAAGGCACAAAATTGTCTATAACACCAGGTTCCTATGGATAAAAGGAACAAGCTAGAACCTTCAGGAGAGAAAGGTATATTTATTGGTTACAGTGAATAATCAAAGGCCTACATAATCAACATTCCAGAGAAGCAATAGATTGAGGTTAGTCAGAATGTCACCTTTGATGAGAAGGTTGAATATTGGAAGTCTAAGGAAGTTGGCATAGACACCTACGATTAAGTAAAGCATGATGGTTCTAAGGAAGAATATTCAAGTTCTACAGAATGTACGAAAGATCTAGAAGGGCCTTGTGAACCTATAGAACCATTTATTGTTATCGAGATTATGAAAATACCAACATGGCTTAGATCTACATTGGAAGAAGCAGAAGGTCACACTGCTCCAGATGACACATCCAGATAAAACAAGAAACCTAGAAGTTTTTCCAGTTATAAAACCCTTATGACTAACCTTATTGGTGAAAAAACTTCCACTTATGAAGAAGCAACTAGCCAACAAGTATGGAAGGAGGCCATGAATGAAGAATACCAATCCATCATGAAGAATGATGGCTGGGATATTGTGCTGAGACCAAAAGGGAAGTCAGTGGTGACTTCCAAGTGGATATACAAGATCAAGCAGGTTGCAGATGAAAGTATCGACAAATACAAGGAATGATTTGTGGCTAGAGGGTTCTCCCAAAAAGAGGGATAAAATTATGATGAGACCTTCACTTTAGTTGCCAGGTAGACCTCCATTATATCGATTATTTCTCTTGATGCTTCGTTGGGATGGAATTTACATTAGATAGATGTGACGATTGCCTACCTCAATGGTGTAATTGAGGAAGATGTGTACATAGAGAAGCCTTAAGGTTTTGGAGTGCATGGAAAGGAACCTCACATTTGTAGGTTGAAAAAGGCCTTGTATGGACTCAAGCAAGCTCTAAGAGATTGGTATGCTTGAATTGATAGCTACCTGACGAGACTTGGATTTACCAAGAGAGATGTTGATCTAAAACTCTATTTCAAGGTTATGAAGAATACACATGTGATTCTATTTCTATATGTTGATTATTTGTTTTTAATAAGTGTTGAGCCTCTCATCATTTAGTGTAAGAGGTAGTTGGCTTCTGAGTTTGATATGAAGGATCTTGGCTCGATGCATTATTATCTGGGACTATAAGTATGGCAAAAGACTGGAAAAGTCTTCCTTGGTCAGGGAGAGTATGTTATTGAGATCCTTCAGAAATTTGGCATGATGGACTATAAATCAATGGCAACTCCCATGATAACTAAATTAAATAAGTTGAGAGGATTTGAATCCAGATTGGTAGATCCATCTATGTATCAATGGTTAATTATCTTGTTGATGTATTTGGTTAATACTAGGTTGGACATTTTCTTTGCAGTGAACACATCGAGCCGGTTCCAGGTGGAATCGAGACATGAGCATTAGATTGCAGCAAAGCACATTTTTAAATATCTACGTGGTGCTATGAACTATGGTTTGAGATGTGTCATAAATAATGATGTACAACTTCAAGGATATACAGATGATGATTGGGCAGGGAGTGATGATGATAGGAATAATACTTTAGGGGTATGCTTTAGCTTGGGCTGCGCTCTGATATCTTGTATGAGTAGGAAGCATAGATCTTTCATACTCAACATTGCAAAAGAAAAATATATTGCAGCCAATGAAGCATGTACCGAAGCAGTGTGGCTTCAAAAATTGTTTACAGGATTGTGTTGAGGTGATGTATTGATTGTGGTTGAGACTATGTTGGAGGGCATGCATTCAATGTTTGAGCTTATTATTAGTGTGGGCCTAGTATGAAAATGGACGAAACGAGACTCAAAAGTGTTTGTATTAAGTTGTAGTGGGCTGCAGTTTGAAAATAGATGAAATCAAGTCCATGAGGGCTTGAAGGTTGGGGCCTTCAGTGTTGCAAGTAGAGGCTTATAGGAAAGTGGTGGCTTTCCAAGGGAGTTGTGGCTTCCTTCTAGTGGTTTCCTGAGAAATTTCTCAAGGAATATAGGCTTCCTTCTAGTGGTGGCTTCCAAGTGAGTGGTGGATCACATTGCTTGCAAGTGGAGGCTTGCACACTAGTAGTGGCCAATGCATGCATATGTAAAGAAGAACGTTATTAATAATAAAGAAGTAGAAGAATACAACAATAGCGGTGGTTTTTCCTTGTTGGATTTTCTGCCTAACATATGGTGTCCCCTTATGCAATGATTTTTATGTGTTGATCATTAATGCTCTCATGGTTTACATTTTTATATGCTACTAATGGTTATATGTTGATTTGTATTATTGCACATATGTTTGACATGCTTATGGTGTTTGTTGGCATGGTGTTCTGCGAATAAAAAGAGGTTAAAAAGTGATTCATTCCTACACTACTGATTCAACCCCCCCGCCCCCCTCTCTTAGTAGTGTTATTTGTCCAAAATTTTGTACAAGAGCAAGGATTTTAGGACCAATTTAAACGCTAGAAAGAAAATCTAGGTGAAAATTCGAAGAAAAAAAACAAAATGAATCCTAAAAGTGTATCTGTCTTCACTGCTGCAAAGTTCAAGGTATGGCAATAAAAGGTTAAATATCTATTATTATCTCATGGATCTTACATTTGGAGGCTTGTTTGTGAAGGATGTGGAGAGAATTCTAGGTTAGCAAAGGTGATGCAAAAGAATGCTCAAGAAATATGTACAATGTATGAAAAGCTCCACAATACAGATCTAGAGAAGATAACAAATCTAAAATTTCCTAAAGAGATTTGGCACAGAATGGATGTCTTGTTTGGAGGTATAGTAGCAACAACAACGGAGAGGTAGATAATATCAACAAAAGGAAAATAAGGAAGAATGGACAGAAGAAGGAAGAAACTCAGCCTAAAGAAATAAACCCCCCTAGTGAGAATGGTGCAACAGACCATAAAGACAAATTAGAAAATGAAGCCTCAGCCGAACTAGTTGTGCTACAAGAGAACAAATATGAAGGTAAAAATATGGATGACTTACTTTTGAGTTATGATTTTGATGGATTTGATGAATTACATAGTGAAGAAGAGAATGATATCATGCTTCTTAAGGTAGAATATGAATCAACAATGATAGTAATTGAAAAATTATTTGTTGAAGTGAGTAGGATAACAACTCCATGCAGGGATCATGAAGAGATTTTGTAAATAGTTGACAAGAAGGAAAATGGGCTTAGAGAAGAGATCCTTAGCCTAAAGATCCAGTTGCAGGAGGCCAAAAGAATAGAGGATGTGTTGACCAATCAACAAAAGGAGAAAGAAGGTCGAATTAAAGAGTTGGAGGTGAAGTGGTCTCCATGAGGAAATAGTTAGAGGAGAAGAATGATCAATTGAAGAAAATAAAGAGAACTAAGCTCTTGGATAGTATGCTCAAGAGCCAGAGATCTCCTATGATCATATCTGGTCTTAGGTTCCACAAGGGAGAATCTAACACCCAAGAAGGAAAAAGCAACAATGAAGTACCCAAAAATCGTACAGCTAAATATGTGATCTAGGTGGATATTGGTGGCCATCTGCCTATTCCACCTAGACCTCCAGTTGGTTTCATCTGTTTCCTTGTTTATTTCAACATTTACTATTTTTAGCAGTTTTTCGGGTCTTGAACTTTCGAAGCAGTTTTGACCCCCTAAACAACGTTTTCTTGAGGTCTACTGCGAGCTTGTGGGCTATGAGCCTGCTGTTATTCTCTTGACCTGCGAAAAATTCTAGAATGCCAAATATGTGAAGAAAGACAACCCAAAACACAAAATAAAATGAGAAAAACAACAAGTATTTTATTATTCAGAGATGAAAACAATGTTCACTTGCCTCTTCGAGGGGGAAACCTCTAGCAGAGTCGAGCTCGATTATAAAATAAGACTCCATAAATCTCAATTGGGAGTCTCTAGCCTCTATAAAGGATTGATACATACAATACCACGGGTCATTACCATGGTTCTTTCAATACCATATATCTAATACCATGGTCCGTTTGCAACTAACTATGGTCCCTTTCTTAAATGCGGGTCAACCACTTACACTTATTAATACGGGCTTTATTGACTCTTTAACTAACTATGACTATGACTCAACCCTATTGGGTTTATTACATAAATAAAGGGGTTAGGGTTGGACACTAACATGCCCCCCCCATCAAAAGCAACCTCATCCTCAAGGCTGAAGTTGTGGAAACTGTTGAAGAATAGTGGCGGGTTCCCAAGTCGCATCTTCTGGATAGGTGTCTTTCCACTTGACGAGGACTTCCTTGATCATGCGGCCGCGCAGATGTATTTCATGAATATCGAGGACCTGTTCAGGTTGGAGCCAGAGTGAACCTTCCTCATCCAATTCGAGTAGACTGGTTTGAATTCTGAAATTGTTCCCCCACCAATTTCTTGAGGCATGATACATGGAAGACTGGATGGATTTTTGAAGTTGGTGCCAAAGCCAACTTGTAGGCTACTGCTCCAATGTGCTGAATTATTTGATAAGGTCTATAGAATTCAGGGGCTAATCTTTGGGAGCCCTTTTCTTTGAGCGATGTTTGCTTATATGGTTGTATTCGTAGGAATATCTGATCCCATTCTTGAAATGTGTGCTCTAAATGATGTTGGTCTGCCTGTTGCTTCATTCGATTTTGAGCTTGATCGAGATTATCTTTGAGACAAGCTGTCACAGGGGAACGGTTTCCTAGGAGTTGATCAATTGCTTGCACCTTAGAACATCCAAGGATATAATAAATAGGTGAAGGTGGGAGTTGGCCATACACTGCTTCATATGGAGTCACCTTGGTGGCTTCATGATAGTTAGTATTATACAACCATTCAGCTAAAGGTAGTCATTGTACCCATTGATGCTGCTTTTCTAATGTGAAGCACCTTAGGTATGTCTCCAAACATTTGTTGACTACTTCAATTTGACCATCAGTTTGGGGATGATATGCAGTACTTAGTTGGAGTTGGGTGCCCTGTAGCTTGAAAAGTTCTTGCCAAAATTTGCGGGTGAAAGTCGGGTCACGATCAAACACAATGGAAGTTGGCATGCCATGTGGTTTGAAGATCTGGTCCATGAAAGATTGAGCCACCAAAGTGGGGGTAAATGGGTGGGGTAGAGTGCAAAAATGAGCATATTTAGAAAGTCTATCCACAACCACCATGATGATTGATTTGTTGCCCGACTTTGGTAGACTAGTAATGAAATCCATAGAAACATTCGTCTAGATGAAGGCAGGGATTGGCAATGGTTGTAAGGTTCCTGGTGACTTGACTGTTTCTCCTTTGTGGCGTTGACACACATCACATTTAGCTACAAAGGTAAGAATGTCATTCTTCATGCCCGTCCAAAAGAAAGAATGACGAGTGTGAGCATAAGTCTTCTGAAAGCCTACATGCCCGGTAGTGGGAGATGAGTGCAACTCTGCCAAAATGCGAGTTTTGAGGGTGGATGTCAGCGATATCACTACTCGATCCTTGTAGCAAAGAATCTCATCCTTCCAAGAGTAGCCAACTGAGGAATTAGGATCTTCTCTCAAGTTATTAATGAGTTGGGAGAGAGAGGGGTGTGAAAACCATTCCTTGTGGGCTTCTTCAATCCAATCTGGTATGGGAAGAGAGATTGATAAAGCGTCTGCTACTACATTGGCATGCACTTTCTTGTAAATTATCTCATAATTATATCAAAACATTTTGGCTAGCCATTTGTTTTGCTGTGGCGATGATAGATGTCGCTCCAAAAAGTATTTGAGGCTTTAATGGTCTGTGCGAATTTGGAAACGTCGTCCCAATAAGTATGGTCGCTAGGTATCTACTGCATGTAAGATGGTCATTATCTATTTCCCATAGGGATATTGTCCCAGATGTTTCCCACTCAATTGTTGGCTGGTGAAATCCAAGGGTCGACCTTCCTGCATTAATACAACACCAATACTAGTACCTGAACCATCACATTCAATCACAAAAGATTTGATGAAGTCGGGCAGTGCCAATATTGGAGTGGAACACATGGCCTGTTTGAGAGCCACAAATGCTTGTTGTGCTGCATCAGTCCAGAGGAATGAATTTTTCTTGAGAATGTTAGTAAGGGGTCTAGCAATGTGACCATAATTGCGGACAAATTTGCGATAGTAGCCAGTGAAACCCAAGAATCCCCTCAGCCTCTTCAAGTTTTTTTGTTGGGGTCACTCTTGCATTGCATGTATATTTTTAGGATCAACCCTGACACCTTCACGACCCACAATGTGTCCCAAACACTCAAATTTTTCCACGCCAAAAGAGCACTTGGACAATTTGACAAATAATTTGTGATTCCAAAGCAGTTGCAAGATCAAGTCTACATGATGGAGACGTTTTTACCAGGTTAGGTTGTAGATGAGAATGTCATCAAAGAACACGAGGACAAATTTTTGTAGATATGGTTTCAGCAGGTGATTCCTGAGGCTTTGAAAAGTGAATGGAGCATTACAGAGACCAAATGGCATGAGCAAGAATTCGTAATGGATTTCATGAGTGTGGAAAATAGTCTTCGGAATGTCTACTTCCTTCATGAGGATTTGGTGATAGCTAGAGCGAAGATCTAGCTTGGTAAAGAATTGAGCACCATTTAGTTCATCAAGTAGATCATCAACAACCAGGATAGGGAATTTTTCTTTGACAGTGAGCTTGTTGAGGGCCCGAAATTCCAGGCACATGCGCCATTCCTCATATTTCTTGAGCACCATGACCACTGGTGATGAATAAGGGTTGATGCTAGGATGAATAACACCTGCTTCAAGGAGTTCCTTTGATGATTTTTTCAATTTCATTCTTTTGGGAGAAAGGATATTGATATGGGGGCACATTAGGTGGTTGGGCCCGTCGGACCAAAGTGATGCTATGATCATGTTACCCTCTATAGGGTGGAAGCTCTTTAGGTTTGTCAAATACCGGCTGGTGGCGGTTTAAGACCTGTTGCATCTCAGGATGAATATGAAGAGTAATGGGTTCTATGGCTTGCATGGAATTAAACTAAGTGGTAACTCCATGATGGCCCTTTTTCAAAAATAATTCCATTTGATGCGAGTTGATGATAGAAGGAGCACCAGATTGGAGTCCACGAAGGGTATGCATGTGGTCATTCTACTTAAAGCTCATATATAACTCCTGGAAATCCATTGTGATTGGGCCTAGTGTGTGAAGCCATTCAGCACCTAAGACAATGTCACAACCACCCATGTTAATCACAAACATGTGGGTCTTTAGGTGGTAGTCTCCCATTTGAAGTTTAATATTTTCAAAGCAGCCCTCACATTTCATTGTCCCCCCATCAACAATCAGGACCTGGAAATTAGAGACTGCCCTTACAAAACAATGAACAGCTTCGTCGACTTGTTGATGGATAAAATTACGAGTGCTGCCACTATCAATCAATACTACTATAGGGTGATGTTTAATAAAGCCTCTCATTTTGAGAGTTTGGGGCGCATAAATGCCCGCCAAATCATGTAGCTAGATAACTGGTTCCTCTGGCGTAGTTGTGAGCTCATTGTCCTGCTGGGTTTCCTCAACTTTGTCATCTAGTCCCCTAAGGGGTGGGGCTTCCTCAAATGAGCTGTGATCAGTAACATCAATTTGAAAGAATTTTGGTTCCTTGCATTTATGCCTCGGGGTGTATTTGTCATCACAGTAGTAGAACAATCCTTGTTTTCTTCTTTTAGCCATTTCTGCTAGAGACACCTTTTGAAACTTAAGTGTTTGGGTAGGGCCCTGAGCCTAGGTGGGGCGTCCCTTGGCTATGAAATTTTGACGAGAAGACTGGGTAGCTAAAGCACGTTCCAATTCAATAGCCTTTATGCAAGCGTTTATCCATGTAGATGTGTGGTGCATCCAGACATGTGCTTGGATGGCTTCTTTGAGACCACTTATAAAACATTCCAAGTAGAATTCATCTCCTAGACCTTCTGTGCAGATGGCCAATGTCTCAAATGTTGCAATGTAGTCTTTTACTATGCATGTCTATTGGATCTTAGTAAGACGACCCAAAAAATTAGATTCTCTATCAGAGTAGTCATAAAGAGATTTTGAGAACACCTATCAAGTTATGATCCCGGGAGAGCATTTCTGATGCCACTGCCACCATTGCCATCTCTCTTGGTCCAAGTAAAGGGCTCCCACATGTAGTTTAGTTTGATCATCTCAGATATCATTCAGAATGAAATATTGTTCCATTTTTTCTACCCATACTATCGGATTAGAGCCATCAAATTTATACATGTCCAGCTTGGGTGGTCGAGGGTGGGAATGTTGGTGATTTCCATGGAAGTGAATATGATGGCTAGATTCTCCTTCAAGGTCTTCATTAATACCATGTGCCTCCGGATGCAACCCTGACGTGCTCATATTGAATTGTGCCATGAATTTCTGCAACTGTTCCTCGAAAGAAGCCAACTTTTGTTCAAGGTGCTCAATCTTCTCGTTGGCCATGACTTGATATTTGGTTTCTACCCTACACAGATCTTGGACACTTGACGTCACTTTGAAAAAGATTGGGACCCAAAAATTGAAGCTAACAAGTGAATGGTACCACTGTGATCAGCTCATCATCCTGAATGTTATGTGCTAAGTCTCTTATAAGTGTCTCGGGAAAGCCTCAGAATTTTATTTTTTTTTACTTCGAATGGAGTTTTACTCCCTGTTGATCAATACTGCAGTGGCCAAATTCCAGAAAACTTGATCCTGCCCAATGTCCTGCGAAAATCAAGCCCAGACTATAGGAGCCACAAGCCTCACTGCGCAAATGGTCAGATCTGCCTACGAAACCCCAACGACTGAATGTGAGTTGGACTGTGGCGGCGACAGAACCCCAACTGCTAGATCTGAATGGTATTGTGGTAGTAGAACCTCAACTGGTGGATCTGATTATTGCGGCGGCGACAGAACCCCAACTGCTAGATCTGAGTCATACTGCAGTGGTAGAACCCCAACTGGTGGATCTGATCTAGAAAATAAGATAATGGGCGATCTTCAGAGAGTTGAGGGAACTATGGTCTCAAAGGAGTGTTAGGTGCTACAGATTGCAATATACATAAGGGTCCAACAATAGTACTCGGCCCAATATTTTAGGGCACTAACTAAGGAGGATCAACCATACCCTTAGTCGTACTACTCGACTACCCTATCGTACGCGCAAGTAATCTCCCCGAGTGCTGTTCTCAGTGTACTGTAGCAGCAAGATGGCCGACGACTTATCTAAGGCGAGGTTTCAGGTGATCCTAGGGGGCTTCTGATATACCCAGAGGGTAAGTGGAAGGTAGTCCGTGTGCGGTTTTGTTTAATGTGCTACTACTCGAAGGGGTAGCCACAGGGGTTACAAGAGAGTCCAACAAGCATGTCCACCTCTTTTATTTCCTGCATGCATGCCTCCCCAAATCCGCAGGTTTATGCACTCAACGACAGATCCCATGGTTTAAAGATGCTGGAACACGTCTCTAGCCTAAAAAAGTTCTGCCAAAAAAGGAGGTATCACCGGCCCTGGAAAGTGCTCTGATACCACTTGTTATTCTCTTGACCTGCGAGAAATTCCAAAATACCAAATATGCGAAGAAATACAACCCAAAACACAAAATAAAATGAGAAAAACAAGAAGTATTTTATTATTCATAGATGAAAGCAATTTTCACTTGCCTCTTCGAGGGGGCAACCTCCAACAGAGCCGAGCTCGATTACAAAATAAGACTCCATATATCTCAATGGGGAGTCTCTAGCCTCTATATAGGATTCATACATACAATAGCATGGGTCATTACCATGGTTCTCTCAATACCATATATCTAATACCATGGCCTATTTGAAACTAACTGTGGTCCCTTTCTTAAATGTGGGTCAACCACTTATAATTATTAATACGGGCTTTATTGACTCTTTAACTAACTATGACTATGAATCGACCCTATTGGGTTTATTACATAAATAAAGGGGTTAGGGTTGGACCCCAACACCTGTTGCAAATCCTGTACTACTTATAGAAACCTTTCCAACAATGTATGGTATGTGCCAAAAAGAGATAATATGACCAAGTTATGACCCCGGGAATTTGGATGCTCAACTAACCCCATCGAGGCCCACAAATTCTTGGCGTTACATCTCTTGGGGTTAGGGTTTTGGTTGTTTAGGGTTTTCTCTTGTTATTCAATAATAAATAGGCCCTTGAGCCTCATTGTAACAAAGTTCAGAGGCATGTAGTTGCCACATCTCTTCTTAGAGATAAGCTACCATCGCCTGAGTTAGTTTATTTCCTTTCTATTTGTAAGCATATTTTAGTATTATGATATTAATGAAATGAAGTGTTATTTATGCTACATCTCTATATTTATGCTTATATTTGTAATTTGTTATGTTCTTGTTTGAGTTTGAATCAGTGGTATCAGAGAAGACTACTATTTCTCTATTTTTATTTGCATGTCCCCAACGAGGTCAGGGTATAACGAGTTAGGGATCGATCTGGTTGAATCTTTGAAAGACCAGCCTTACAGACCCCGATGACCTCCCATGTTGGAAGAAAAGAAATACAAGGGGGCAGGAGATCCTATAAAAATATTGCTCGAGGAACCCCTCGAGTGACAAAGGAACACAATGATGGATAACTTTGCCTAGATCCTTCGATGACTACCCACATGCGACGCATCTTCATCCAACAGCCACTCTGGAGGCACCACTCCTTTTAAGGTGCAAGTTGACTTTGACATTCCCATATTTGAGGGCTAGATAGATGCAGATGCTGTAAATAAATGGTTAAAGCTATTGGAAGGATATTTTTTAGTTCATGACTTTTCCAATCGGGAAAAGATTACTTTTGCACTTCTCAAAGTCGTCCCACATGTCAAGGACTGGTGGGAAACCTACTATGAACAAAAGGACGAGAGGGAATCCTCACTTTTTTCGGGTGCACCGACTTGGGATTCTTTCTGAGGTGCCATCAAGGAACAACATTACCTTGTTGGGGGCTATGAAGATAAATACATAAAGTGGACCATGCTATGATAGGGAAGGGACCAAGATGTGTCAGTGTTCACAAATATTTTCCATACCCTCCCCACAAAATTGGGTATCAAGGATTCTGAGCGCCATTTGGTAATCAAGTACTGTGGCTGCCTACACAAGTATATCCAGGATGAGATGGAGTTCCTGGAAATATCCTCGCTCGACACAACATACCGATTGAGCAGAAGTTTAGACCGAAGAAAAGATATTTTGGATCTGCAAATCCGAAGCAAGGAAAAGGCGCCCCCAAACCACAGAGCAAAGGCTAGAGCCAAGGTGGGGTGACCCAGGACAACTCGTCAAAGCCACAAGAAAAGAACAACCCCACGAAGACAAAGAGCTCCAATCACGACACAAATGATTGTCGGGCCAAGCAGTCCCTAGTGGCTAAGCTGAAGGCTTCAAATTCAAATGCATGTTCTGACTTTGACTCAGAACCCAAAAAGGGGAACTAAAAAGGGAAGTAGATATTGACGCGGAGCCCACTGCCACCATGGACACCACTAAGATATAAAATAATGAGCCTGAAGATCCAGAGGAGGGGGAGCGCCTCTTCCACTCACAGATGTGGGTGAAGGGTTCTCCGTTACAATTCATTTTCGACAACGGGAGCCAAAAGAACCTCATTTCAGCAGAGGTTGTGAAGCGGATGGGCCTATAGATGACAACACATCCACAACTGTACACAATCGGGTGGCTTCACCAAGGATGAGATCTTTGTGTTAGCCAATATTGTTGCATTCCCTACAACATCAATCCCTTGACCGATGAGGTATTGTGTGATGTTGCTCCTCTTGATGTTTGTGATGTATTATTAGGACAACCATGCTTGTGGAAGCAACATGTTGTATATGAGTAGAGACCTTGCTCTGTGATTATTATTTTGGGAAATAAGTCCTACATGATACCATAGATAGCCCAACCTACCACCATCTATTTTATCACTACAAAGAAATGCAGTAAGATCATTTCCCATACTAGGAATTTTTTTTTCCTTATGATTCGCCCTCAGGGAAAGAAGAAGTTTGTGCCCACGGCTTCTAGACAAGGCTCCTTGGCATACCAGCAGCAGATGGACAAGGTCGTGGAGGAGTATTGGGACTTTTTCGCCTCACCTACAGGGGTACCTTTGCATTGTCAGGTCAAGCGCTCCATTGACTTGACCCCAGGTGCGCCACTACCCAATGGATCGATCTATCGACATTCTGTTCTAGAGAACATTGAGATCAAGAGGAAGATTCAGGAGTTGTTGCATAAAGGCCACATCAGGCCAAGCTCATCACCTCGTGGGAGCCTGATTTTATTGGTACAAATGAAGGATGGCACCTAGAGACTCTGTATTGCCTATCGAATGCTGAATAAGATCATTGTTCGGAATAGGTACCTAATCCCATAGATTCATGACCTTCTGGACCATCTCAATGGGGCCAAATATTTCAAAAAGATTGACTTGAAGTCTGGTTATCACTAGGTGCCTATGAAACCCTTCGATGTGTGGAAGACTACCTTCAAATCCAAGGAGGGACTTTTCGAATGGTTGGTCATGCCTTTTGAGTTGAAGAATTCCCCCGCAACCTTCATGAGATTGATGGAAAAAATATTGTGAACCTTCACTAATGCATTCATGGTGGTGTATTTAAATGAAATCTTGATATTCAACTAAAGTTGGGAAGAGCACCTCCACCATATTTGACAATTCCTTCAAACCCTGCGACAACACAAGTTGTGTGCCAATTTGGATAAATGCACTTTTGGCATGATCGAGGTTCAATACCTAGGGTACATCATTGATGGGAAGGGTTTGCATGTGGACCTATCCAAGGTACAAGTCATTCGAGATTAGCCAGCCCCAACCACTCTAACAGATCTCTTCAACTTTTTGGGTCTTGCCAATTTCTACTACAAATTCGTGTTGGGGTTCTCACATATCACTTGGCCTTTAAGTCAAGTCACCAAGGGCGGAGCGAAAGAAAAGTCTTTTTGGTCCAAAACCCAATAGAAGGTGTTTGTTGAGTTGAAGCATCGCCTTTGCTTTGCACCAGTGCTCACATTACCAGACCTACAACAATCATTTGAGATTGAGACAAAAGCCTCCGACTATGTTATTGGTGCAGTTCTTACTCAGTGGGGGCATCCAATGGCTTACCAAAATGAGACACTTTTAGACACAACCTAAAGTATCCCATTCACGACAAAGAAATGTATTCCATTTTGCAGGGCTACCGTCAATGGAAGCATTACATTTTGGTGAAGGAAACGATCATCCACACAGACCACCGACCCATGCAATTCATACAGACACAAGGGAAGTTGCAGAACGATTGCCATCAGAAATGGTCCACCTACCTGCAATAGTTCCATTTGAACATTAAGTACAAGAAGGGCAGAACCAATAATGTTGCAGACTGCCTTAGTTGACCGCCAGTCATGGCGCTGATCACTATGCTCGAATCCTGTGGGCACAACACTTCGGGGTGGCCGCATCTTTACCAGAGCAATCCAGAATTCAACAACACATACCAGACACTCCTGGAAGGGAAGCAAGTTCCAAATTTTCACCTTCGGGATGCACTGTTATGCCACCTGGGACACATCTGTGTTCCTTCAAGCAAGTGTACCAAGATGATTTGGGAGGCGCACTAATTTCGGGTCGTTGGACATTTCAGAGTAGAGAAAACAATGGCGTTATTGCAAAAGTATTTTTATTGGCTAAAATTTCGTCAGGATGTTGGGCAGTACATTAGATCCTAAATAGCCTACGCCATTTCCAAAATAACCATCAAGAAGCAAGGACTATATACTCCTCTACCTACTCCTAGTCGACCTTGGGAATATATCTCCATGGATTACATCTCGGGCCTTCCTTCTACTAAGAATGGAAATGAATTCGTTTTCGTGGTCGTCAACAAATTCTCTAAGATGGCCATCATGGCGGTCTGCAAGAAGAGTATCACAACATAGGCCAACACTAATATCTTCTTTGAATGAGTGCGAGTAAACTTTGGGATCCCACAATCCATTTTCTTAGATTGGGACAATAGATTCTTGAGTGCATTGTGGTCAAGTCTCTGGTCAATGTTGGATACAAAACTTACTAAGTCCACGACATTCCATCCTCAAACTGATGGCCAAACAAAGGTTGTCAACAGGATGATTATACACGTTATGCACATGTACAACTTGAAGAATCCATGCACATGGGATGAAAGCCTCCCCTATGTACATAACAACTACAATAGATCTCTCCACAACTCAACAAGTGACAGCCCCTTTCAGGTAGGGTTGGGATTTCAACCATTATGTCCCATTAATGTGGCCATACCATTTGCAACCACTCAGGCAGATTCAGCGCATGCCTAGTCCAAATTTGATAAGGCTGACAGCTTCATTGAGTGCATTCAACACATCTTCCAGTAGGTCCATGACATATTGGACAGATTCAATGATAAGTACAAGTAGCACCATGATCAGTATCGAGTGTCACACAAGTTCTGGGTGGGCGACAAAGTTTGGCTACATTTGCAAAAGGAGCACCTCGTTGGACCCCACCACAAGATTTACTCGTTCCGATATGGGCCATACACCATCATAAAGGTTGTCGATGACAATGCCTTCAAGCTCAACATCTCACCATTCCTTGGTCTTAACCAAGTGTTCAATGTAGACCACCTTCGTCCATACTTTCCACCATTGTTGGATACATCCGACATTGCAAAACAACTCATGCCAACAAAGCTCAACCCGAACTACATGGAACAAGCCACAACTGATCATAGAATGGACACACAGATCAAGAAAACTCGCCAACAGAGGATCCATCTACATCGAGTTGTCAAAGCAGGTCAAATCCTTCACGAGGGCAAGTGGTTCACCAGTGACCAAGTTCAACAAAAATTTCCTCACCTCATGGAAGCTTTGCACACAATGGGGACCATTGCTTCCTAAGGGGGGAGGAACGATCCAGGTGGATATTGGTGGCCACCCACCTATTCCACCTATACCTCTAGCCGGTTTTATTTGTTTCCTTGTTTATTTCAGCATTTACTATTTTTAGTAGTTTTTTGGGTCCTGAACTTTCGGACTAGTTTTGACCCCCTAAACGATGTTTTTTTAAGGTCCATTGTAGTCCCATAGCCATAGATAGGAGCCTTCCACAAATCATGTAGTACTTAAAGATACCTTTCTAACAATGTATCATACGCGCCAAACAAAGATAATATGACCAAGTTACAACCCTGAGAAGTTGGCTGCCCAACTAACCCCAACAGGGCCCACAAACTCTTAGTGTTACATCTCCTGGAGTTAGGATTTTTGTTGTTTAGGGTTTTACATTGTTTTTCAATAATAAATAGGCCCTTGAGCCTCATTGTAACACAGTTTAGAGGCATGTAGCCGCCACATCTCTTCTCAAAGATAAGCTACCATCTCCCGAGCTAGTTTATTTCCATTCTATTTGTAAGCATATTTCATTGTTCTGATATTAATGAAATGAAGTGTTATTTTTGCTACATATATGTATTTATGGTTATATCTGTAATTTGTTGCATTATTGTTTAAGTTCGGATCAATATGGTACCAACAATAGCAACAAACGAGAAAGAAATCAACAGATCCATTAGCAGCTAATAAGAGAATCAAGAGGAGCATTTACATCCAGAAAACCTAGCAGATTTCAAAGGAGAAACCATAACTCCTTTTCCCCCTTGATGGATGAGATCGAGTGCTTTACTTGCCATAATTTTGGACATGTGGTAGCCAACTGAAAAACCAAAATTTTCACATTCTAGCCGACAGAATGTGCAATAGTTTGAACATCCAAGAAGAGGACTCGCCTTTAGGTATACAAGTTCAAAAAAATGGTTATTGTTATACTTTTAACTTGTTTGGCCATAAGGCCATTGATTGCAGATCTAGCACGAGTGGAGGAAAAATAAATCCAAGGTAGATATTTGACATGACAAATAAAATATCATATCCCTTGGCCCCATATCTTAGTCATGTGAGGTGTTATGTGTGCCACAATTTTGGGCATATGGCCAAATATTGTAAACTTTCCAAATTATTTAGGCCATCCAGTCAAAAGGATTAGGAGATTTAGAATAGACCTAAAAGAAGATGGAGGAGAGTGTCTATGCGAAGAAGCGACCTACTACAATGTGGAAGAAGGAGGAGCAACAAGTAAAGTATGGGATTACTCTATGCACATTTGATCATGACGATCGATGGTATATAGATAGGGGATGTTCCCATCGCATGTCATGGGACAAGAGTGGTTTTCTCTCTTTGAAGAAGGCCGAAGATGTCCATGTCATTTTTGGAGGAAATACAAGACTATAGAATAGTTATGAGAGGCATGCACAGTCTTAGGGGGATCATATGGTAGCAGTGTGGCATCATGGTGAAGACTTGAGTACAAGTTGCAACAACATGTTTGATCAAGACTCTCATGCACATTCAGGTCCATTGGATCAACCTACCTCATTAGAGATATAATGAGCTAGGGGGAGTTATGCATGGTATGCGGATTTCATGGATTATTTGTTACTTCTTTCATTTCCTTCACTCAGTTTCTTGTAGAAAAATCACATATGCTTCCTTGAGTGAATGGAGTACTTTTTCAACCATATATGTATTTGTTTATCATTGAAAAATTCATTGCAAATCTCTTGTACTGGCCATGCCTAGAGGAGCATCATTGGTTCAGCCATGTACTTGCATTGTATATCATTGTCTCAGTCATGCATAGAAGAAGAGATTCATGAGTCTTGGCATGCATCTATTTCAACCATGTACTATCATGAGAAGTCATTGTAATGCTATTGTTTTATCATTTGGCTATTGATGGAGTGGTCCTAGAGTCATGAGTCCTGGTGATAGCTATGCATGACAGAGAATCACATTTTAGCCATATATGGGCTCTTTGATATCATTGTAGCAATAATTTTATTTCATTTATGTAGCTACGCATTAGGCTTATGAAGCCTTGTAATCATTGTCAAATCATTTGGTCATGTATGTATTGATTACTTGGTCCATGAGGAGTAGCCTCTTGTATGTGACAAGGAGGCATTGGAAACAATTGATAGCATGTACAACAACATGGAGAAGATGGTTGCAACCCCATTACATATTTAGGGGGAGCATGTTCATTTGGGAGAAGGCATGGTGATGGCATAGAAGCATGTGGATTGAAGAAGGCAACAATTTCTTTGGTTTTCCAAGATTATTTTTAGGTGCTTGTAGCTAATCATATTTCATTAGCATATTATTTAGTATCATCAATGTTCAACTGGTGTTTTAGCCAGACTTGTCCACCCTTTTCAATTGATGTCAAATGGGGAGAGTGACACAACCCGACAAATAGAATCAGATCATACAATTTGAGGATTTTATGTAGATCATCTTTGTGTTGTGGTTGCAGGTTGAAATCAACGACAAAGTGGGAGAAATTTGGTTGCATGGTGTTGGCATTGATGTCAACCTAGGATGTCTACCTAAGGAGTCAACCATGGAGTCAATTGTGTTGGCATTGATGTCAAAAATCTTGGAGGATTTTTCATGATGATCAGAGGCTTGATGATATGCTACTAGGCTGCGCAAGAGGTTTTCTGAGGTGTGAACATGCCCTGGAGGTGATGGACAAGATGGTGTAGAAGTGTGGAAAAGTTATGGGCAGAGGAAGTTTGATTTTCCCCAAGTTAGAGCAACTTCGTTGGGATGATAACTCGCATAGAGAGAGAGGATATAATAGACCTTTCTAGGTTTCCACACTATCCCCATATTGATCATACTTCGGAGTCATTTCTGTCCCAGTGATGACGTCTTGTACGTGAATTTTTGAGTTCATGTGCATACACATAAAATACCATGAGAATTTCCTAAAGTATTTTCCCAAGTCTTTTCATGGTATAGAGTCGACTTGAGTTATAATAATTATAGAAGGTAATCAAGTAAAAGATAAGTCTATCATTGAATGAATATGATGGGGGATCAGTCAAGGTGCAAATGTTGGAGTATGAACAAGAGTGTTTGGCTCTTTGTATTTGTGTGTGATTAGTGCTTGATCACTTTAGATATTTTATTTATAGGAGGAAACTTCATGTTGGAGAGGTTGGCTCCTTTGTGTGAGTAAGTACTTGTAAAGAATTGATAACATTGAGAGCCATGTTAGAGGAGAGACATAGCGGTTGCAGATCACTGAAGGAAATCAATTTTATTATAGAATTTTATGTGCATGCTTCAACAAGTGTTTTATGTAGGTATATGAATGCTTTTGATTGAGAAGATTGTTGCTACAATGGAGAAAAGGATGTTAGCATGTTTTCTACGACACCTTTGTATTGCTAACATTGTGTATGCAGGAGATCATAGTTGGCAGATCATGCTTTATTATTGGAGATATTATATATAGTTGTAGCTCAATTGTATGTATTGTATGTGGTTGTTATTGTTGAGACATAGCTAAGTTTTGATGATCAGAATATGTATGTTGTTGATGGATTTGTGTTGAGAGTGTGTATGTTGGAGGTTTGATGTTTGGTATATTGTATATCAGATTTGTCATGGTATTGTAGATTTATATGTATGTTGTTGATTGTGTTGAGGTGATGTATTGATTGTGGCTAAGATTGTGTTGGAGGGCATGTATTCAGTGTTTGAGTTTATTGTCAATGTGGATCCAACATGAAAATGGATGAAACGAGACTCACAAGTGTTTGTATTAAGTTGCAGTAGGTCGTAGTCGGAAAATAGATGAAATCAGGTCCACGAGGGTTTGAAGGTTGGGGACTTCAATGTTGCAAGTAGAGTCTTGTAGACAAGTGGTGGCTTGCCAAGGGAGTTGTGGCTTCCTTTCGGTGGTCGTTGGAGAACTTGCTAAGTGAGTAGAGGCTCCCTTCGAATGGTGGTTGAAAAACTAGTGAAGGTGGTGGCCTTCAGCAGGTGGTGGTCTGCATAGTTTTGGGAGTGGTGGTTCACATTGCTTGCAATCAGAGACTTGCACACTAGTGGTGGAAAGTACATGCATATGTAAAGATAAATCACTATTAATAACAAAGAAGCAAAAGAAGACAACAACAACGATGGTTTTTCCCATTTAGGTTTTCCACCTAACATATGGTGTCCCCTTGTGTGATGATTTTTATGTGTTGATCATTGATGCTCTCATGGTTGTAGAAATATGGTGATAGAATTTCAACTGCTCAAGAAATTTAATCTTAAATCAATAGACACAATTCTACTCTACTATTCTACGGAGATTAATTCACAATTTAGAACAACATTAAAAAACATGCATTAATCACATAAACAACCACACATATTTATCTAGGGGAAACCAATTGGTAAAAACCCCTTAAGCCAACTTGCTTTAATCAAATTAATAGAGAATGTATTACAATTGCTTGCACACTCTGAGCATAACTTTCAAGTGAATAACCTATCTCTCTACTCAATGAGAAGCTATGACCCAAACTTAGTTAATTTATGCCTCTTCTTGAGCCCCTATTTCCTTGCATAAATCCTAAGGAATTAGGCCCCTATTTTTTAGGAATTTTCCTCCAATTTATTGCACAATTCCCAAGGTTGATCCTTTGACTGCATGCAACAAACATACACTCAAGACTAGTCTACAACTAATGGTACATTGCCTTGGAATCTCCACCACAACTAGGGAACTCGAATTCTCTGCATGCACTAGCTATTTTTGGTTGATTGATCAATTAACTGGATGATCATTGAGTTAGACTACTGTCCCACTGCACAACTGACCTCCAACTAGTTCTATCAACAATTAGAACTAGTTTAACTGAATACAACTAGAAATAACTGAACTAGATTGCTACAAATTAGAAATCACACATGCATAACTGAACTCCAAGCCCTCTAACTTGAATTTACTGAGCTAACTGAGTGACAAGAGCCATGTCACCTCAGTTAAATACCTCCAAGTTGTCTGCTGATGTGGAAATTCAAATTTTCTCAATTTGACCAAGGCAAAGTCAAATTGAGACTTTCTTGCTACACTTCTCAACAATGGTTTACATGTTTATGTGTTGCTCATGGTTATGTGTTGATTTGTATTATTTAACATAATTTTTACATGCTTATGGTATGTGTTGGCATAATGTTCTACTAATGGATGAATGATTTTCTATCATGAAAGAGAAGTAAAAAGAGGCGCCCCCCCTTCTCAGTAGTGTCAATTGTCCAACAAGAAGATTCTTTGTGATTCTAGGCCTTAGTTTTGGGGTGGTGCTAGTCTCTTCATGCAACCCTTGTCTCCTACTTTTGATCTATTTACAACATCAATCTCCACATCTCTAGCTTGGGTAAGGCTCTTGAACCTTCCCTTGCATCTTTAGAATCTCTCATCGTTAACTACCATTGGAAATGCAATAGGGTTTTCCTGCTGAGATAAATCTAATGGTTCCAAACTATGGATTCAAAAGCTTGATTATGAAAATGTTTCATTTCGATGTTGAGAGCGTTATGAAGCAAGGCATGTAATTAAAAGTTACCCCAAGCGATTGTAGAGTCCAGAAAAGTAGTTGGAGGCCCAATTGGTGGGAAGGAGTTCAAGAGAAAGCGTTGTATGCTATACAAGGAAGAACAGACCTAGGATAAGGAAGAAGCAAAAGATAATCAGGAAGAAGTTCTTGTCAAAGAGGAATCACTCAAGGAAACATAAATCAGTTAGGAAGAAGTTCATCTCAAAGAGGATCCTTCAGATTTAGTGACAGAGGAAGCCCATATTCAGTAAACCCTTAAGAACATTGGATCCCCTCTGAATCTTCAAGAAATAAGGTTGGAAAAACAATTTCTTGGGTTGATCAAGCAGATGCGGAAGAACCTACTAAAAGAGATAAAGACAACAAAGACCAATCCCAAATGGGTGACCCCTTAGATTTAGTTGAAAATATGGGTTGGATCCAAGTTGGTAAAAAGGCTCAAAATATATTGCAAGGAAAACGACAAGTTAGTCAAAGTCAAATTTACAAGGAGTGAGTAATGGAATATAAATGTACTTGGATTTTGGGAGTATTTTGGAAAATCTTTAGCTAGAAAGGGAATACAATTTGTGTATTATGGTGTTCCCACTTGAGGGTTTGGATTGAGCCATCGTGCTAAATCTCAAACCCACATGGGATATTGGCAACACTAAAGAAATGTAACAGTTCTGCATTAGATCCTAGCTTTATTTTTTAATAAAACCTTCATACCCATACCTATTTCTTTAAGAAAAAAATTAAAATTAAGACTTTTTAATAATATTAAATTTATTTTATTGTTTATAGATGTCATTTTTATTAAACATTGGTCAAATATTTTGTTTCAACTAAATCTTTATTTTATGGTTATAAATGAAAATATCGTTGCCATCTCTACATCAAGTGATAAAATTTCAAATATTAACTACCTTACATCTCTAAATCCATATTTACCTTTTCCAAATTTATGCAATACCATTATTATTAACCACATTTATTAATATAATTCAAAACATTATTATTTAAAAAAAAAATAAAAAATACATATAATAAAACTAAAAAATAATCTCAATATTACAACACAGATATATCATAGTAAAAAACCATCATAATTTTTAATTAATTATATTTATATATATATATATATACCAATCCCATTCTAATTTAATTGATTTAATCATTTTGAAAGTAAAATTCAAATAACAAAAAAAACATTACTATCTTTTAACAAGGACAGCTGCGAGGCAGCGAGTCCCTGCATCAAGTTAACATAAAACGAACAGTTTATAACATAACACACATCGACCAAATGAGGCTAGACAGAATGTCAGCCAGAACCCAAGTAGGCAAACTAAAGCCATGTGTGAGATCAAGTCCACCACTCGGTTGCTGCAGAAGCAATGTCAAGCTTATTAGTCCATATCATTAACAAAACAAATCTCACACTGAAAATGCCAAATGCCTTGGCATCTACTAACAGATTACACGTGTTTCACAAATGTAGAACTCAAGGCTATACCAGCCTTAGCATCAAAGATACTCGACCTGTAAAGGAAAACTTGAAAATTTAGCCGTTTATCTAAAATAAAAAACCAAAATTCCACTAAGCTATTTCATGCAAGTTCTTACCTTGCATCGCCTACAAAATCATTCGAAACGACATCTTCATCAGTGTATCCAAGGATGCCTTTTAGCGACCCTTCAGATGCGGCCCTGACCATGTATACAACACATTATAATACTAATCAAGGCTTTAAAATATGATACTAAGAGTGATCAGAGAAGAAGCATAGCTAAGGCTCCAAGATGATTAAGAGTAAAAATATGACACTAAGAGTTATCAGAGCAGAAACCATAAGCCATAATCAAAGCTTAATTAAAGATGACACTAAGAGCACTCAAAGCAGAAACTATTTTGGAACAATATAATGTTTTATCGTGGCAAGGTAAAAGGACAATACTTCATTGCTGCTTTTATATCATCGTAAGATGCTGGTTTCTCAAGGCGACATGTCAGATCCACAACTGAGACATTGGGTGTTGGTACACGGAAAGCCATTCCAGTTAGCTTTCCATTCAACTCTGGAAGGATCTTCCCAACTGCCTGTAAAATATAATGTCGAAAAGTCACCATAGATGTCCTATAATCTCCATCATTATTCATTGCAAGCCTTACAATCATTATTCATTGCAAGCTTTACAAACAGCAAATTCCACTTAGTTCAACAGATATAAAGGCAATAAAACTAAATGAGAGAGAGAGTCGAAACAGGGGAATTAGAAAACAACTCTTCCCAAGTGCTAGCTTTTGAGTTTGAAGAAAGATCCTGGCTAAAGGATCTTATATGACTCTTTGATTCTGACAGAGGAGATCAAGTCCACCACTCGGTTGCTGCAGCAGCAATGTCAAGCTTATTAGTCCATATCATTAACAAAACAAATCTCACACTGAAAATGCCAAATGCCTTGGCATCTACTAACAGATTACACGTGTTTCGCAAATGTAGAACTCAAGGCTATACCAGCCTTAGCATTAAAGATACTCGACCTGTAAAGGAAAACTTGAAAATTCAGCCATTTATCTAAAATACAAAACCAAAATTCCACTAAGCTATTTCAAGCAAGTTCTTACCTTGCATCGCCTACAAAATCATTCGAAACGACATCTTCATCAGTGTATCCAAGGATGCCTTTTAGCGACCCTTCAGATGCGGCCCTGACCATGTATACAACACATTATAATACTAATCAAGGCTTTAAAATATGATACTAAGAGTGATCAGAGAAGAAGCATAGTTAAGGCTCCAAGATGATTAAGAGTAAAAAGATGACACTAAGAGTTATCAGAGCAGAAACCATAAGCCATAATCAAAGCTTAATTAAAGATGACACTAAGAGCACTCAAAGCAGAAACTATTTTGGAACAATATAATGTTTTATCGTGGCAAGGTAAAAGGACAATACTTCATTGCTGCTTTTATATCATCGTAAGATGCTGGTTTCTCAAGGTGACATGTCAGATCCACAACTGAGACATTGGGTGTTGGTACACGGAAAGCCATTCCAGTTAGCTTTCCATTCAACTCTGGAAGGACCTTCCCAACTGCCTGTAGCTATTTATAGAAATTTCATTTCTTTGTCAGATATATACATTTAACAAAAAACAAATTACAGGTACAAGAACTGAATACACATCAGATAATAACATAAGAAATTCATAACAACTTTATTATCATTTTAAATTCAGGACTTAAAACAAAGAGGCCCATGCCTACCTGTTGTTGCATGAACAGTGGTCATGAGGGCCTCAACAATACCAAATTCTTCATTCACCACCTGTAGCCAGTCCATGAGTATTCGTTTCAGTTTTTACGGTGAGCTAATTTTGACACATAGTTATGACTCAATGACAATGTTTGCAGGAAGTACATTTGTCGATGGAAAAATATAGATGCAACAATCTTAAGTACATTTGTCGATGGAAAACTATAGATGCAAACAGAAAAAATACAAAAATTACCACAAAAAATATACCTTAAGATGTGCAGAAGCCTTCTCGGTTGTTGTAAAAGCTCCAGATGATTCTACAACATACTCAGCTCCATAGTTACCCCAGGGAATCTCTGAAGGATCCCTGTAGCAGTGGTTTCCAAGAGATCATAGCATCATTATTCTCTAAATCATAATTATCAGTGTTTATTTACACATTGGTTAATGTTAAGGGGCATACCTTTTAGAATTGACAGTAATACTGTGACCATCAATTTCAAGAGTCGTATCATCAACAATATTCAAGCTCCCTTTGTATACCCCATGAGTTGAATCATACTTAAACATGTAAGCCTGCCAGCCACAACCGCAAAACAGAAGTTTAGTCAAATTTCGGTCAATAGGAATGCTACAGTAATGCTTTAAAAGAAAATTCAGAACGGTATAAGGCACAAGAACAAATTCCATCAAGTTAAAGTTCAAAGTATGCACTAAAATTAACCCAAGGAACTTGCTCAACGTAGAGAAATTATCCTACAGCAATTGCTTGCATGCTAAGTAACAAATTGCTAGAGTCAAGCACACCTTACAATCCAGAGAAATAAAGTCACTTAAACAAAAACATCGTCATGCAAAAGCAGCCTCCCAATACGACCAAATCCTGTACACAGAACAGTTTTGATCTTACTTGTTTGATCGTGAATATTCTCAGTGTGGGTTACATATCACAATCTGATTAGAATATTTACACATAGGAAACAATAAGTAAAGGTACTCACCATTTATTCCTATCTTGGTCCTCTCCTTTCCCGAGGATCCTGCAAAAATAATGAATGATTAAATTTTTTTAGTAATTACTGAATCCAAATGCAAGACATTGCCCACGACAAAATCTGTCAATCTGATTTATTTCCTGTTCTAGTTCTAAAGAAGACAACACAGAGAATGGGCTTGCTAGTACTTACTTTGAACTCTAGGAGGGGCCTCTGTTGCAGTAGCTCTAACTGGCTGCAAAGTCCTAGCACTCTGACATCTGTTAAGAGAACATGAAAACACATTACCTACCCGTAAAGCGTTGTGAGAATATTGCTCCCTTTAAGGTGAAGATGCCAGTCTTAACATTAAAGAGCAAATTTAACACCGTAAAACTATCACTGGATCTTCAGAACCCACTGCAGCATTAAGCGCCGCACCCGAGATTCCGTAATACCAATAGCATAGTTCCAACTTAAACGTAAGGATACAAACACGCAATCTTTACTGTTTCAGCAACAACTCAATGTATGCTTACAACTCAGCCCATGGCAATCAACCTCCCGAGATGGATTCAGCAGATCTGCTCAAAAGAATCAATGAGGGTGTGTTTTACACACCCATGGCAAGAAACCGAGAGTCTAACGAGAGATGGTCGGATCAAGACTGGGCAAATACGGACGTGGTAATAAACAGGCTAGTAATAAAAAGAAAAAAAGAATAATTAAAAGTTATATAAAAGATTATTAAATAAAATAATATGACAATTAGAATATATAAATATGTAAAAGTCGCCACAGCTGGACCGCTGGACTTCATGCTACCGCATGGATACCAAGTGTTGCGTTACCTGCACCCTAAGATCGCCATGATCGAGCGACGAAGCTGGAATTGCCGGCTCCCGCTCAGAAAGGCCTTGCCCTGTTTAATTTAATCGTCTTCTTATGGGCTTAGATGTGACAGAGAATTCTATATTTTAGGGGTGCCCTGTGTTCGATTTTGCGATGGCAATGGAGAAACAGAAAGAGACAGAGAAGGAATATCCAGGCCCTGGATTTATTTCAAGCTGCAAGGGAGCTAAATTTTTCATGAAGACGATTATAATTATGGGTTTTTTGCTTATAGCAGGCCACTATTTTCTATTTGGAAGACAAGATTTCTCCTCCTGTAAATCTCTGGCACAAGCATTTCTCCAGGGAGATTCGAACCCTGGTGCATACAGTGTCGAAATCAAAAAAACAGAGCTGAAGGATATGATCATGGCAAGTAAAATGCATAATACTGGTATTGTCATGAACAACACCAACAAAATCACTGAGTTAATTCATGTGAAAGAAGATCCGAACAAGAGGGTGTTTCGTCCTTATGGGAGCGCTGCATACTTGTTTATCCAAATGGGCGCTTACAGAGGAGGTCCAGCCACGTTTGCTGTAGTTGGGCTCGCTTCCAAGCCTCTCCATGTTTATGGAAAGCCACGATTTGAATGTGAATGCATCCCCAAGAATTCGTCTTCTGGAAGATTTCGATTTTGCGATGGCAATGGAGAAACAGAAAGAGACAGAGAAGGAATATCCAGGCCCTGGATTTATTTCAAGCTGCAAGGGAGCTAAATTTTTCATGAAGACGATTATAATTATGGGTTTTTTGCTTATAGCAGGCCACTATTTTCTATTTGGAAGACAAGATTTCTCCTCCTGTAAATCTCTGGCACAAGCATTTCTCCAGGGAGATTCGAACCCTGGTGCATATAGTGTCGAAATCAGAAAAACAGAGCTGAAGGATATGATCATGGCAAGTAAAATGCATAATACTGGTATTGTCATGAACAGCACCAGCAGAATCACTGAGTTAATTCATGTGAAAGAAGATCCGAACAAGAGGGTGTTTCGTCCTTATGGGAGCGCTGCATACTTGTTTATCCAAATGGGCGCTTACAGAGGAGGTCCAACCACGTTTGTTGTAGTTGGGCTCGCTTCCAAGCCTCTCCATGTTTATGGAAAGCCACAATTTGAATGTGAATGCATCCCCAAGAATTCGTCTTCTGGAAGATTAATAAAGGGCAAGGCCTACAAAATGCTAGAGCGTGGGCACCGATGACAATGGTGGAGAGCTCATTCTTCACGCAATCCATGGCGACGAGTTTGGAAAACCAGAGAGGATCGTTGCTCTCGAGGAAGAAAAAGGTAGCTACAATGGCTCTGTTTATAGCCAGGCTCCTCCCTATGATTATCTCTACTGTGGTTCCTCCCTGTATGGTGACCTGAGTGCTCAGAGAATGAGGGAGTGGATGGCTTATCATGCCAAATTATTTGGGCCTAGGTCGCACTTTGTTTTTCACGATGCAGGTGGAGTGCATCCCCAGGTTAGAAAGGTGTTGGAGCCATGGATCAGGGCAGGTCGAGTGACATTGTAGGATGTAACAGAGCAGGAACAATATGATGGGTATTACCATAATCAGTTCCTTATTGTGAACGATTGTTTGCACAGGTACAAATTCATGGCGAATTGGACTTTCTTCTTCGATGTAGATGAGTATTTGTATATTCCCCGTAGGAAAACACTGAAATATGTTTTGAAGGAGCTCTCTGGTTATACTCAGTTCACTATTGAGCAATATTCCATGTCCAATAAGCTTTGCTTGCAGAATAAACTGGACAGCAGCTCGGCCAACAGTACTTATAACAGGTAAGACCCATTATATTTTCAATTAATTAGTAGTAAAGATTCGATTATGGTTTTTGGATTTGAAATTCAATGTGATAATTCTGTTGTGCAGGGAATGGGGATTTGAGAACTTACAGTTTGTCATGGATTCGATACAACAGGTCACAGGTTCGAAGCCCCGCAACCGACGTTTTCGCGAACCAGACATTTGAGGGCCTCACGACCTGCCAGGCCATGCGAGAGCAGAATCCAAGGTACGGCATTAACGATTTAACGCCTGGAATTAAACTCGTTGCGCCCCTTCGCTGCGCGTGCCCGACTTCTAAACAGGTCGCCAAAGGCATCAAGCTTATTCTCTCCTACATCGTAGATCCGGCGACAATGACGATATAATCACAGAAAAGTTCAATATAGTTCATGCAGATTTCATCTCACAGTTGTTGAACCATGGTGCATCATGGCATGCACCAGCTGCCAATGCAGGACATTGTAACAGGGAACATGGAGCTTTATTAAACCTTCGCATACCCGGGCGGAAGTAATGCTAACATTAAAACCAGACACCCGTGAACACCCGTGACGGTTAGCGAAAATGCACCGCGCTTATAGCTTTTAAGCTATGGTCGAGCCTCTTCCGCCTCGGGAAGAGGCCAAATAAGATGGCCAAGCTAAGGTGCGAATGAAACTTAGGCATATCCCCGCTCTAACCGCCATATAACAGAGAAGTAAAGCGCTGAACTAATGCTAAGTCGGGTCATAACGATTACTATAGTCCCTGCCGGATGCCAGATGGCAGGGACTAAAAAATAAAAGAAGCAAATGACAAAACCGAAAAGTAATCTCAATACCTAAAGTTTTATAGGAACTCCAAAAAAAAAGGAGGAGCAATGCAAACGACAAAACCATCCATAAAACGCAATGGATTTTTGTGGAGAGTATGGTACGAGTGAGGGTGTGTTGACTAACATAGGAGTTGCATTTTATCGTAGTACCCAGGATGTGGATTGACACATGCAATTTATTATAATCCTTACTCTTTAGGATTTTTAGAGGATTTTTTTAGCCAGGATGTGAATTACATATGCAATTTATTGTAATCTTTATTTTATAGGATTTTTTAGTTTTTATAATTTGTCTGTTTGAATCATACTTGTTGGTTCGAAATATCTAGGTTAAAAATTTCTCTTATGTGATTTTTACCAAAAGATTTTTCTTAATACTATAAAGTAATTTAAATCTATTTTAATACACTTGTTGGTTCGAAATATCTAGGTCAAAAATTTCTCTTATGTGATTTTTACCAAAAGACTTTTCTTAATACTATAAAGTAATTTAAATTTATTTTAATGCATAATTTATCAAATATTGAGAGGAATCAAATCTCTTTTCATTCTAAATGAGGTTTGCATATTAAGAAGTTTAATGCCTCTGGAACATTTAGTAGATTTGGAGTTAGAATAGATTTACGCTGGATTAAGTATTAATTAATTATAATTATAATTATTAATCTTATATTTTTATATTTTATTTTATTTTTATTTTTATTTTTACTTTTAGAATCAAAATATATTTTATAATTATAGTTATTAAATTTTTTTAATTTAATTTAATAATTTTTATTTTATTTTATTTTGACAAAGTCAAAATGTTTACAAGACATTATATTATATTACATCTCTATCATATTGGGCTAGAGAGTGTCTCTTGGCACAATTATCACGCCTTATACTCCATAATAAAGAAAGACATCTTGAATTTCTATGTTAAACTTGACCTTGACTTAGGAGTAGAAACAAATCTTTTTAAATATTGTGTACTATATTACAATGTTCTTTTTTTAATTATTGAAAATGATATTTTTTATTTTTATTTTTGTAAGTTTGGCAGGTCCTTTCTATTCCATTTCAAAAAGCAGACAAGGTATACATACACATCCAACAAGTGTTAGATGACCTCAACCCGCCCACTAGCAAACCGAATCTGTTAGCCATCTAACTGCATGATAAGCTATTCAAAATTTAAATGTTTTAAAATTGTCTAGCAGTGTAATATACATAAAACATAATGATGCTAGCCTTAGCTGCTTAACCCACATTATGAAAATAAAATTGCATGTCACTGGTCCTAGGCCTTAATCACCTGATCCATGGTGAAAACCTTCACAAATAAAGGCTTAAGGCTTCTTAATTTAAATCTTATGCAGAAACATTATATTTGACTATCCATAGTCTTAAACTTTAATAAATCTTTCTAGCGGAATCTTATACACCCTCGTAAACTTTGGTTAATTCTATACCTCGCACATATTAACCAAACCCCACTCTTTAACTTTGGTTATATTCAAACTTAACCCATAAAACCTTTATCTGCTTTATTTCGATTATAATTTTCATATAATAGAAATACTCCACAAAGCACACGTAAACCTTACCTTTCTGCCAATCCACTACCTTGGCACATTTATCGATACTCACTTTATCGCGTTCAACATCCACCGTTGATCTTACCATTCAATCTGACGATTGTTGGCTCCCCCGATCAACAAAACTAATTGGTGATCCTCCACCGTTGATCAAAGCACACTTGATCCAACGGTTAATAGCGATATCGGATGGGAATCTTGCACGACGTTTACCTGCCCGATAAAGTGGTTTCCTCTCTCCAGCGGCGTGCTACGTGTCGACTGATAAATGGAATCGGGTGACCACCCTGAATTACCACTTACCACTTAGAGCCCGCGCGATAAACCATTTCCTATTATGAAACTACTTTTCTCGTGCATTAATGCTCACGCATTTTACCCACGCGATGACCGTAGATCTATGGATCTGTCAGTTGGAAGATCCAGATCTATTCCGCTGCCATTCTTCTTCCACCAAGACTTAAGTTTAATCTCTGCCGTTCATTTCTTTTACTTTATGCTATGTGACTTAATCTTGATCACCCATCACCTTCAGCCTTGTTTGTTGATCTTATAGAGCCAATGACTCGTGTTCATCGTCACCTCATTTCTTCGTCCTTCCCTTTACTTCATTTTTAGGTCATTTCTCAGTTTTTTCTGTGGTTTTAGGTTTACTTCAGGGTTTCGGGTCTTTAGTTGTTGTGCAATACAACTCCCTCTTGGTTTAACTCCATGTACTCTTAATCACTATCATCCCTGAACTTCACTTGGATCCTTTGATCAGATTCATCGATCAAACCCTGATCCTACATACTCCTCTTCTTCTATGGGTTCTACTCGAACCTCACCTGCATACATATACTATGCAGAATTACACTAATTACATAAAATTCATAAATCCATACACACCATACAATTCAGAAATCGATTTCTTTGTATTGATAAATAAATATTTACACGGTTTCTTCTCTCAAGCCTGATTTCCAATATCAGTGGCCTCTGTTTCACAATCTGCCCGTAGGCTTACAGTCAAACTCTCCACCCTCTAACTCCCTAACTAACTAACTCTTTCTATGCCTTTTAGGCTTACATTTATACAAAAGGCTCTGTGAACCAATTCTGGTTCAAATCCTTAATAATTTCAACTAAAACCTAAGAATCCTATCAATCTTATAAATCAAGAACTAATTCCTAATTCAAGATCTACAATTAATTTCCAAAGCTATCAATCCCTATGAACTCTTAACTATCCTGATTCTCTCATGTTCCCCTTCATTCGAGAACATTTACAATATGCTTCAAAATACTTAATTAATTCATGTTCTCATTAAAATCACTCAAAATCCTAACTAATTACATTAATTTAACACTTAGGAAACCAACTTCCTTAAAATACAAGACCCCCCATGTCTACTAAAGTATAATGATAATTCTGAGCTGAATGCTCCTGCATCACATAACCATGCTAATCCACCAATTACTCATCAAGAGAGTTAATAGGCGCTGAATCTTTGGTGCTAGAACTCGACAACTCTATCTATGGAAGACAAGGGATGTGCTTCTTAATCCGGTTGAGTCAAACATTTTGGAGTTGTATTTGACATTGGATAAATTAAAATTCCCTGTGAATTTCCTGGACATCGGAATTTGGTTTAGATGGCCCAGCTGAACTGGACTTAATTGCTTTGGCCACATCGTTCTTCATTAGCCAGCAAAGATAAACAGTCTATTGGAATTGGGTGTATCTTCCACGAGACTGACCAAGATCTTGGACTAAGGATTGTCATTCTTCCAAGTCCAAATCATTTTTTCAGGGTGTTGTTTAAGCTTCGATTCCCAACCCGATATCATTTGATGAATAGGAGGGGGCGTGTTACAGTGGTAAGCCTGAGTGGCTTCCCATGTCTTACCTACAATGCCACGACGTCCTCTACCCCTGGTTGGCAGAGGTTGAGCTTGCCCTTCACCACGCCCACAACCTTTGTTGTGTCCCTAAGCCCGACCTAAATTCCTTTTATGCGAGGCGAGTCAAATGACTACACCATCTCTCACCCCGATTGGGGAATTATTGAAAATGATATTTTATAATATAAAAATAACAAATATTTATAAAACTTTGTGATAAAGAATTGAAAATTTATAAATATTTTGGTAATTTTAATTCATAAGTATTATTAATAAGGGTGCAACTTTTTAGAAAAGTATACAGTATGTATAATATATATATGTATATGTATATGTATATGTATATGTATATGTATATATATATATATATATATATATATATATATATATATATATATATATATTGTATAGATTTATGTATTTTGTATCTTGGACTTGTTTAGGGTTAATGACACAAGAATGCTAAAATCATATGGAGGAGGATAGGGATTACAATGTCCCCAAGGCTTGGTCTTATGCCGTAACAAGAGTGAACTTTTTGGTGGCTCCACCACCATGAATATGTGTTTGAAATGCTATCGAGACCAAGTCTCGGCCACAATTAAGAAATCATTGTGACTTGATACTAATAGTTGCAAGTCCATAAGATTTTATATGTTTGGGGTTTAAATATTTATATAATATGTTAGGTCATTCTTAGATGGTGGGAATTTGGTGTCCTCTAAAGAGCCATTGAGAGTTTTTATTTGATGACATCTTTGGATTGATGGGTTTTAAGAGGATTTCAATGATGCGTTAATGTTTTGGCATGATTGCTCAGACTACTATGGTAGTAGGGATTATAGGTCAAGTCTTTTATGAACTACTTGTGATGTAAGTGTTTGTCAAAATTTTTAACTATAGGGGGTTTGTAAAACTCTCAATCTACTAAATACTTTTTAGATTATGGTGAAGTGTATCCATGGGACTACCATACTATTTTGAGTGAATTCCACTAATTATATGCTTGATGTCAAGTAGAATTTGGAATTATCACAAGGTATTTATATTGCACATCAACATTTACACTATGGGGGTAAAGAACTTGAGGACTTTATTCATTTTTTTGGATACAACATAGTTAACTTAGGCTTAATATTTATTTGGTTGATGCGTTTGTAAGGAGGAGTGGTAGGCACTTGGATGCCTTTAACTTCAAAATCTATGTCTTTAATAATGCAATAAGAAACAAATCTACCTTTCCAAAGGCTTCACAATCATCTTCTCTTCCAAGTGCCTACATAGTGTAACACACTAATGAGGCACTAGTGGTGGATATTATAGTGTTGAAGGTCACACATCTACATTTAGAGTTAAAAAGATATTCTTATTTGTCAATTTAATGGGTATTTGACCTTTACTTTAGCTTTACATTAGTAGATCCACTTAAGTTAGACAAAGAATTGTGAGATCTCTATTTGCTCTATTGGTCCTATAATTGTTCAATTCTTATGTTTGAGAAGGGTCCTTGGATTTGGGAAACATAAGACTTTTGATCACTCCTTAGTTCCCATAATGTCATCCTAACTCTATGTCAATTATTAGAATGTCACTTTAGGTTTGCCTCTCCAATTTGCGATCACATTTATGGTATTTATTAGTTTTTGAGAATATTGAGAATTCTTTTGGCACCTAATAAAACCATAATAGTAAAAGAGCTTTAACATGATTATTCATATGCATTTTATATAGTAGTAAAAAAGCTTTAACATGATTATGCATCTGCATTCTATATTATTATTTGAGCACTTCAAAATAATTTCCTATTATGCATATATTCTTGTATATGCAATATGTATTTGTATTTTTTTTAATATTATGATTTGAGTATCTCAAAAATAATAAATTCTCTTAATATAATAGAAATTGCAATTTTTCTAAGTGTATTTTTTTTCCTAAGGAAAGAAAATATGAGGGTTAGAGTGAGGTTTCTCACAAATATACTCACTTAAGAGTTTACAAGGCTAGAAGGAAATATAACAATTTTCATAAGCACTAAGCCATTACAACAATATCTATCAAGACATTACAACTCATCATTTCAGGATTTGAATTTAAGTGGGGAAGATAACAACCATTCCACCTGAACACTAGAGATAATCTCAATTCACATTTTTAAAATGTAAACATATACAAATATATATTTTCATTTTTCTAAACAAAATTTAACTCTTTTAAAATATGTACATTTTTACATTTTAAATACAAATTAAAAAATATCTATTTATATAATTTCCTTTTTTATATATATTTAAAATTGGATTACAAATCACATTTCTATAACCTTAATTTAAGAAATATTATTACACCTACGGCACAAACAGATATGGTAGGTATTAGGCATTAATTTTGTTTGCACTCGAATTATGCAGATTAAACAATTTAAAATTAAGTTTTTAAAGATTTTTGTCAAATAATTGATTTCCCACCAGTCCATAGAAGAAATGACCTTTTTTCACGACAATTTTTCTAGTTAATTTTAATCAAAATGTGAATTTTTTTATAAAAACACTAGTTTAAATTGTTTAATCTGCATAATCCATTTATACATTCAAAAATATATTCTAAATAACAATAAAAATCTTGAAATTATATTACGAAATTTTAATAAATTCCTATGAAAAAACTATTCTATTTATAACTTGAATTACACCTATCTATATATAATCCCATTGTAGTTTTTATTTATAACTTAAGTTACATATATATATAATCCCACTGGTACGAAAACCTTCCATGAGTAAAATCTGTACGTTAGACCAGCGTGACTGGTCTCATACAAGGCCATCAAAACCTACAACGTTTACTGTGATGTTCATGTATTCAAATTTTGAACATTTATTCCCACCAGGCATCCATTAAATAGAGTTTGAACACGGAGTCGCAAAAATCCATCGAATTTTTTCATGAAATAGCCATGTGAGTAAACAGAGATTGCGCCAATAAATGTAATGAGGGCGAACATATATTGGGTAAGCAGGGTTGGTGAAGTTATATTTAATGGAATAACAAACCAGAGCTAAGCAAGGTTGGTGAAGTTATATTTAATGGAATAACAAACCAGAGCAGAAAGTTAGGTCGAGAGTTCTCGTCAAGAACTACCTTTTTCAAGATGGTAGATTTCAGTCATGCGAGAATTCAGCTTTGAATTTATGACTCTCTCACTTAACTGAGTGATGTTTTTTGGCTAACATAAGTCCCTGGTATAGACAATATATCTCTGTCTGATTATTTGTCATAACTAAAGTCCCAAGTGGAGATCAGATATTTGTGGTTGATTATTTGTCATATGACTAAAACCCCAAGAACACCTAAACACTTTGTGCCCAAAGACTATAGAGTAACCCTCGCCTTGTTGCTACCCCTCTTTTAGTAACTCAAAATTACAATATAAATAAGTTCAGATTTTATATCTAAAACTAATTTGATTGTAAATATATTGGACATAAGGAAATCAATTGTTTGACTTTACTCTTATCCATCATATTCTCAAAATATTCTTAAATTTAAGATTAACTTAAAAAGAGTTGTTGACATTATTTTAACTACTTCAAACAAACTGAATTTTCAAATTCATTTCACGAAATGACCTACCTCATTTAATTCGAAAAAGTACCAATAAAAAAAAGTACTTTTCATTATGATTTTCATAGATATCCTAATCCTGTCTACATCCAAAAACAACTTTAACATTAAAACAATTCAGTATTATCCCCAAAATATTTAATACAATTTTGATTTACTCTTTCATTGCCTGGTTGTCTTGTGAACTTGTATTCCAGAAAATAAATAACCTATCAATAGGCATTAAATGAGCCGAAACATATATACTCGTCGTTAGATTTTGGCAAATCAATTATTTAATAGTAAACATGTACAACTTTGTTCATTTAATACCCATAAACAAACTAGTTCAATTGGAATTTTAATTTGAACACTGTTGTTATTACGGACGAATACTGACATTATTAATGAGGGACTCTAGGCAAAACCAGATTGTGGCGTATAATGACCGGCAACCTTAAAAGTGATCAATGTTGTTATTTGTGTGGTAACGTAGGATCAAATTAAACTTAATATGGTTCGCTTTTTGCATTTATAATGGGCACAGCGAGATTTAGAATTCTGCCAGAAAGTACTTTAACATTAAAACAATTGGTATATTTACAGGCGCTAACCAGCCTGCCATAGGGCAGTAAATGTTTGGGGAGATGCAGGCTGGATAGCCCGATAACACATGAATTCCTATTTCTTATTTAGTGCCCAGTTTCCGAATTCGCGTGTTATCGGGCTATCCAGCCTGCATCTCCCTGGGCATTTAATGCCCTATGGCAGGCTGGTTAGCCGCTGCCATATCTACAAGTCACTTTATAATTTTTAATTTTTTATTGGAGTAGTGTAATCTGATAATTTTATTTATTTAGAATTTTACATTTATTGAGACAAATTTAATAGACAAATTTTTTTATAATCAAAATGTTACAAATTTTTGAGAGTGTTAAATCTATATATAATTAAAAAAATTGTTCTATACAAATTTATTTATTTTTAATTAAATTTTCCTAAAAATATAAAAAACCTAAAAAACTCTAAAAATAATAGTTCAAAACAATTGTTTTTTTAATATATAAATAAATTATATTAAAATTATTATTATTTTAATATATAAATTAAATTAAACATCTTTTCTTATTAAAAGAAATTTAAACAAAATTTTAAAAAAATACCCAAAAATAAAAAACGACCGATGATTAAGTGTTTCGTTGCCTCAAAATGGACTCAGATTATTTGATTGGGATTTTAAGCTGAAAAAATGTCTAAATTCCAGGCGTTTATCCTCGGAGGTGTTGTAAGCATGCTTTTAACATGTGACCTTTCATCGAAAGGGATAATAAATTGCTGTGAATCAACTAAACACCGCATTATAATATTCCCATAATAAAAAGTAAAATAACTTTCAATGTCATGGTGTAGGATGAGGAAGGACACATTCGGTTTATAATGGAAAAAAATAATTAATGATAGGTTCTCTAATGAGGATAGTTATTTTTGGTTGCTATTTAGGGCTGCAAGTTGATTTATTATTTTTATTCAAGGAAAACCACATCACCTGCGTTGGTAATCCATAAAGGAGTAGCTTTTCACTTGTGCCAGATACCTCTAGGTCTTACAGGGTTACCCTGATACCTCTATAAAGGAGTAGCTTTTCACTTGTGCCAGATACCTCTAGGTCTTAGAGGGTTACCCTGATGCCTCTAGGTCTTAGAGGGTTACCCTGTTTCCTTACATATGAAGAAAATAATCCTTTAGCCAAACAAACACAATTTTAAAGCATATTCCAGACCCATAATTCTCTCTAATTACAAGTGTTTCTTATATATATATATATATATATATATATATATATATATATATATAATCTATTTTGTTAGGTTAAAAGGGGTAGTTTTTCATCTTGAATGGTTAGTAATTTTTTCAATTTTTTGTTTTATTCTGAGTGTGAGTTTATTTTGGTTTTTTCTCTATTATATCTGGATTTTTGCTCCGACTTTTATATCTATTCATTAATAATAGTTAGGGTGGCAACATTATTGGCTCTTATAGTTCAAACAAGTGAAATTGCTTTTTGGTTTTCTAGCTCTGGATGAGGGCCTTAGTTGCATTGCTCTTTGGGCCTTAGTTGTGGAGGTGAAAGTCTTAGTATCCTTGCTCTTTGACCTAGTGAGGCTCTAGTGGTGGAGGTGAATGTCATAGTTTCCCTTCTCTTTGACCCAGTGGGGCTCTAGAAATGTCGTTGGTTGTTCTCTTGAAGCTAGTGGATGGTACTGTGGAGGTCACTGAAATGTTTGACTTGCATGGCACTAGCTCCAATTTTATTATCATAAAAGATGACTCATGTCAAAAGCTTTCTAGCAAAGTTAAAGGGCCGAAGATGTCATCTAACCTTGCCCCGTTTAAACCCACTCCTCCATTATGTTACTACTTGTCAATCTTATTGTGTTTCTAATTGTTAACTTGCCATACTTCTTGTCGTAGTTTACTATATATTTGGAATTAGTTTGTTATAATGCAAACATAATTTATATCCCTGATATAGACCATTTAAGAAAGTATTTGCAAAATTGGTGGAGGTCCAATTTTCATTTTTGACTAACCCTTAATGATGATGAATGTACCTTTTTTATATGATATTTGAAAAAAAAGAAGTGTGGATGTTAAGTTTAATTTTCTATAAAAAGTTAATATATTGAATAGATTTTGAGTTATATATATATATATATATATATATATATATAGTATTTATAAATTTTAGCCTTGGTTTTATCTTAATGAGTCATGATTGTTATTCTCCTAACTTATATTCAATTTTAGTAAATAATAAATGAAGGAAAACAAAGGGAAAAAAATTATAAACATTGCTTTTACATGAAAAAAGTAAGCTCCTTTTTTAAAGCAAGCTAAGATCTTTGTATTACCAAAATTGATTTACATAAAATACAAGCAGAGAGGAAATTGTAAAGTTTGTGTTTAGAGGAGGAAATATCTACAAAATACATATCCAACCCTGAAGAAAACTTAAGAGAGACCATTTTCCCATGAGAAGGAAACCAAATGATCCCTAAAAAAGTTTAGATAATAGTTTGAAACAATTCAGAACTATGACAAACTAGAAATTGTAGATACTATGATGACCGAGGTAACTAAAAAAGTTGTGAAAATTGGGAGAAGGCACAGGCAGCGTGAGACTTTCCTATAGGAGGTTAAGATGCTTGGTGAGCTTTAACCTTGACTTGATCATGCTAGGGCTAGTAGCTTGGAGCTTGATCCTTTTGAAGTTGGTTGTCCTTGGCCTTATCCTTCCTTGCTTGGTCCTATAGGTATAGTTATTCGAATGGGTTGTCATATCCTTCAGGAAGCCATGGAGGGAGATCCCATTCAATCACAGCTCTATAGGGGCCTGCCTCCCGTCGAGAGGTTTTACTTTTAGTGTTATGAGAAATGCAGGTCTGGATGACGTGCTTAGGCTCTTGGTTCTTACGTATTGGGGAGCCTCCATGGTCCTTAGGCCCCTGTTTCTTTTCTTAAGTCACTGAAGGAATAGGGTTAGGAAGATTGGCAGTCTGGAGAGATGAATCCACAACTTCAGAGATTTTTGAAGAGTTGGTGGACGATGGAGTTGGCGGGAGGGGAGGAAACAAAATCCCCATCGATCAAGAGAGATTTCTCAAAGCAATATTGTTGAATTTTGTAACTATGGTTGGTATTCATAATGTATATTTGTCCCTTGATGTATTTATATTGATTATAGTAAAGCATATTTTAATTGCTTGAGTCAAAAGCAAAATATATTTTGAGTCAAGTCCCATTTGGACTTTTAAAAGAAGAAAATTTGGATTTTTGAAATTGAAATTTTTGGCTCCTAGTTTGTCAAGTCGGCCTTGGTAGAGTCACAAACATTTGACCCACCCAATTCACTATATAAAGATAACTTGACCTTCTCCTCATGACACCAATTCACACTCTCTCAAGCATGACAATTTTTGGGCATCCTAGTGAAGGACAAAGAGGCCAGAAAGAAGGACAAAAAATCATATATTTCTCTCTCTCTTCTTTAGCTCACGTGTTTGGAAGGACTCTCTCTCTATAGTTCACATTTTTTGGGTCAATTTTTATTGCAGGGGTTGAAATTTTTGGGCAATTGGAAGGGGCCAAAATTTTGGATTTAGGCAGTTGCAGGAGGGTTGAAATTCTGGGGCAGATCAGTAGAGGCAAAGTGCTAGTTCAAATTGGGAAACTTGACTTGGAGGGTTTGACCGTATATTTTATGAAGGTCAATTTTACCTAGTTGATGACTAGAAGGTCTAGATGTGTCTCTTGTTGAACAAAATAATTTCTCTATTGAAAAGGTTGTTGGGTTTTTCCCCTTAGTGTGTTCTCTCAGGGTAAATCTTGTGCTCTTTTTGTGCATTGTTACCTCTATTGTTCTAATGTTCTTGTATGGTTGAATTTCTGAAGTATAATTGCTTAATGATATACTATAATATTTAAAAGAAGATCAACAAAATTAGAATTAATTATTAGCTTTCAGAAATATTGTGCTAGTGTATCTATTGCACTTGAAAAATCAACATGGTATCAAAACTTTGGTGAAGGAAGGAACACTGAGATCACCTTTGAAGAAAACCTACATTGAGATCACTATTGTTGAATTCCTTCTAGTTGATTAACATCCATTGCTTCTTCTATGAAATCAGAGAACAATTTAGAAGGGGCCTCAAACTTCAGAGCTTGGAAGACTAGGATTGATGTTATTCTTGCAAAGAACAGAGTCTTGGATATAGTGACAGGAAAATTTGTTAAACCAACAGATAATGCAGGGAAGGAAAAGTTCAAGGAATATGACATCACTTCCATGAGTCTTATCGTGGATTCCATTAGAGATCATCTAATCCCCTATATCGTGAAGCTTGATACTTCCAGGAAGATGTATGATGCCCTAACTAGTCTATTTACTATCAAGAACGTTGCTCAAGCCATGAGCTTGAAGAACAATCTTTATGATATAAATATGACAAATGATGAAACTTTAGCTTCATATTTTGTAAGGATGTCTTAATTAAGGGACTGAATTCAAGCAATTGACGAAACTATCTCTGAAAATGAACTTGTGACTACAATACTCAATGGTTTACCTAGGTCATGGGATGCATTTGTAGAAGGTATAAGTAGTTTGAAGGAAGATCCTTTGTTTGAAGAACTATGGACCTCTTGTGCTAAAGAAGAATCAAGGATTATATCAAGAGATAGAAAGGAAGAACCTTCTTAAGCGTTTGAAACTCGTTTCAAGAAGAAGGCCAGAGGATAGAAGAAGTTTGGCTTTCAAAACAAGAAGTCAGGAAGAAGTTCACCTCCTCCCCAAAGGAAGAAGGATATGTTAAAAGTTCAATGTTATGGTTGTAACAAATTTGGACATTGTAAAAGGGATTGTCCTAAAGTGGTTAATAACAAAAAGAGAAGGAAAACAACATTCTTCCACAACCGATATTGATGATGAACATCCAAAGAAGTCGAAAGGTGGCAAATATTTATTTTAACTGCTCTAATATATTCTATTGCAGATGATGATGATATGTGTAACAACCCTGGTCAAAAATCCATGTAAAATTTAATAAAGGCAAAAATAAGACCAAGATCATGGGACACATATTCCAAGCTGAATGTTGGGCAAATATATCCTAGTGGGCATAACTAGATGTGTTTATGGCTAAGGGAAACTGTTAAAGGAAAAGACATTAAAAAGGTATTTTGGCACATTTATTTATGAAAATAAAGGATAATAGGAGAAAAGGAAGGTGAAAGGTCACAGGTTGCATGTGAGGAGGAAATTGAAGGAAAATAATGGAAAATGAAGAAAATAGAGGCCTCGTTGATAAAAAGGCTTTTGAGGATCAGTTGGAAAGCTTTTGGCTCATCTTTGGAAGAAGGAAAGGAAGGATGAGGAAAAGAAATGAAATCAAAGCAAAGATCAAGCAAGGATTAACAGGATCAAGCAACTTAACCAAGAATACTTGCAGGTAACATATTGCATATGTGATTTCCTAACTGGTTTGGACATGCATGGCATTGCATGTTGGTATATGGTTGTCTTGTTGTCAGCGTTATGGTTTTGTCGGGTTATGAAAGTGGTTTTCAGCCTAGCCTTACCTTTTTCTAGATAGCCCTGGTGTGATGAGATTGTTTCTCGGTTTTAAGATTTGGAATTATCGGATGGTTTTGGAATCCAAGGTAGAAGTGGTCTAAGGAAAAACACAAAGGCCTAGGAGTTCCTTAACTACTTTTGGCGGGATACACGGTAAAGCCTGAGAGTGGTGTCTCGGTTTAGGGCCTAGTGATTTGGTGTCGATTGTGGTAAATACTAAGAGACTTGTGTCTTGGTTTAGGGCCTAGTGATCAGGTGTAGATTGCGGTAAAGCCTGAGAGACAAGGAGACGGAAAATTCCTTATGGATAGTGATGGAGTCTGGAGGCATTCCAAGCTAGGTTAGGTTTTGTGATCTATGTGCCAGTTTTGGCGAGATCAAGGTTTGGTGAGGGTGGAGGTAGTTTAACCTTTGGATTCCCTTGGTTGTTTTTTGGATTGGTTTATCCATGATATCCCACATTCATGCTTGGAATATGGCATGGGGGTGATTGGCTGGAAGAAAGATTTGGTTTAGCCATGTCTATGGTCGCCGTATTAGAATAATTTTTTTCTAGGAAATGGGATGATCATTCACACTAATCACAAGCCACTACAATTCAAGCAAATATAGGGAAAGTCAAAGAATGATCACCATCAAATGTCAATATTGTTGGAACAATTCCACTTAAAGATGAAGTACAAGAAGGGAAACACAAATCATGTTGCAGACTACCTCAATTGGCCCTATTTGTGTCACCAACCATACTTCTTAACTCATGTGGACATAAGACCTCTGAGTGGCCTCAATTATACAATAGTGACACTAACTTTGCTGCAATATATCAAGCATTGGGAACAATTAAACAAGTTCCAAACTTTTACCTCAAGGATGCAATTTTGTGCTACCTAGTCCATCTTGTTATTCCTTCAAGTGAGCATGCAACACTAATTTTAGAGGCACATTATTGTTGGGTGGTAAGGAACCTATGTCTGGAGAAGACAATATTTGTACTTTAGAAGTGTTTCTACTAGTCAAATTTCTAACAAGATTTCAACTCATATATTAGATCATGCATTTTCTATGCCATTGCTAAACCTACTATTAAGGAGCATGGGTTGTACACTATACCTACCCTAGACAATCCTTGGGAGTTAATCTCCATGGATAACACGTATTCTTTACTGTCCAATGACCATGGTAATGATTATGTCTTTGTGGTTTTCGATTAGTTTTTTAAGATGGCCATTTTGGCACCATGTAGGAAGAGTATCACAACTAAATTCATTTCTACTATTTTCTTTGAGCATGTTTGGGTTCATTTTGGCTACCACATATGTTGAACCTCAGAATTACCCTCTCCTTGACAACTTTTCTCACTTCTTTCCCTTGTTTTTCCATAAGCATATAGATCTCCATCAATGATAAATGATAGATTTTGTCTTAAGGAGGACATTAAATGATTGACATGTTATACTTTTTTTTTTTGCTATTTGAATAAGTTTTTGCAAATTAGCTACAGAACGCAGCCTATTTTGCAGCTAACTGTGTGTTCCGTAGCTACTTCCCTGGTTTGGCAGGTTATATGTGTCAAACGAAGAAAGCGGCCACATGGGCATCTCTGGAATCGTCTCGACATGGATTCTATCCTAGTCACCCAGCCTAGATCGATAAAAAAGCCAGCTCAAGACCACAGTCAAAGGTGGAGTCAAACATATGAAACCTGAAAGCAATAGGACTTTTTGTCTACTCTTTCATGGTTAATTAATAAATCCAACAGTTCTATTGCAGCATTAACTCGGATCAACCACCGGTGTTAACGGTTCTGTGCAACCATCTTGCTCGAATTCAAGTCACCTATAACTGAATACACATTCATGCAGTTCTGTTGTGATACGTGTAGACCACCTATAGCCAATTTTCCTCAAAAGACAGTTATGAATATTTTCTTTTAAATACCAGTTGTACAGAATCGAGGGGGTTCGAAGTTTTTGATGTATTAAGCTCAGACTTGCAGCTCTATAATTTTGAAATTTTGTTCCTGTTTATAATATAAAGCTGTGTGTTGACCAATGATCATTTGAAGGAGCATTTGAATTAGTTAGCAGCTCAACCCAGTCAGTTGCGGAGGGCCCTGAACTGAAGGAGGTTTTCTTTTCATTTGTTTTCTGTTCAATTTTAATTTCATCATTTGCTTTTAGCAGTGTTTGTAACTTAGGTTGATTTCTTGTAGTTTGATTTCTTTTAGTTCTGATCAATAGCATAATGTTAGAATTCAATTGTGCAGTCTTGTTTCTCCAATCCATTTCATAAAGGAAACGACTTTGTTTTTAAACAGAGTAAGGTTGAAAGTAATGAGGATGCATTGTTGATTAGTTTACTCACTGTTTTTGTTATTTATTTCCTAGTTCAGATTGCCAATACACTGTGTGAATGAATGTTTTTGATCACCATTTCAAGCTAATATCCATCCTAAACTAAATGGTTAAACATTCACTTTACACAAGGGTTGAAACCAATCAGTTACTTTCTGCATGTTTTATTTAGTTCTTTAGACCATAAAGTACAGAAAGTTGCTTGTATTCCATCTCAAGAAAGCTATCTTTCAAAATTGAAGGTTGGGTAACTAGAAGTACTTCAATTAATTTCATTCTCTGTATTTATTTCAACTTGCCTTACAAATTACCTTTTAATTTTAAAGAATTAGATTCATGACTTAGGATTAATGACAAGATAGGACAGATGCTCTGTTTTTCCTTCTTTTAACTTAGATTTTGACTAGTTTTAAGCTCTTGGTTCACCTTTAGGAAGTTTAGATTCAGCTTCTTATAAGTTCGGATTGTACATCATTAGGAATCAAAGAATAGAAACCCCCAAAAACAATATAAAATACAAAACAATGAAGTAATAAGGGTTAACTAAGAACATATAGTGCACTACACTTCATTAGCTTACGAACCTCAGTTGATAATTTATGCAAGCAATTTAGGACACTAAATTGACTAAACATTTTGGCGTCATTGCCGGGGAAGTGTAATTAGGAAACTTTATCTCTTACATTCAAAATAAAAATAAAAATGATATGCATAGAGAAAGAGACTCTAGGGGTAGATTTATAGCTAGAGGCAAGAGTTCAATTCCTACAACACCACCTACTCCACCAAGAACAAGAAGACATACACCTCCATCTCAAGCTCATACTCCCAGCCATAGAACTCCTGAAATTCTAAGGTCAGAAATACAATCAAAAGAATCTCCTACTTCATCTACCGAGGTAGTCCTAAAGGAGAAAAATCTTGGGTCTCCAACAACAGGAGTAGCCTTTTTCACCTCCACAGGGGAGCACATTTTAGTTGAAGAATTAGGAATACCTGGTGAGGAAGAAGAAGCAGAACCTCTCTCCCATATTCCATTAATAGAATAAACAAAGGAAGAGAAAGTAAACTTGCAGGTTAAACCTTATACTGACTTTGAATAAACTATAATGGCAGAAGAAGGAGAGGATGGAGAATTCACACTGTTTGGAGGAGGAGGTAGAGGAAGAGGTAGAGGAAATAATGGAGGAGTTAGAGGAAATAATGAAGGAGGCAGAGGAAATAGGGAAATAGATAATTCTTTTGGATTCCTTATAGTGGATGAAGAAACAAATGCTACAATGAAAAATATCTCACCTTTTGTCCTCCCAAATTTCCATGGGTTAAAAAGTGAGGATCCTGAAACATTTTTATTTGAGTTTGAAGTCTTGTGTAGAACCTATGATTACTTAGAATACTCTAAAAAACTTAAGTTGTTTCCTTCAACATTGAAAGGAGATTTATAGCTAGAGGCAAGAGTTCAATTCCTACAACACCACCTACTCCACCAAGAACAAGAAGAGATACACCTCCATCTCAAGCTCATACTCCCAGCCATAGAACTCCTGAAATTCTAAGGTCAGAAATCCAATCAAAAGAATCTCCTACTTCATCTACCGAGGTAGTCCTAAAGGAGAAAAATCTTGGGTCTCCAACAACAGGAGTAGCCTTTTTCACCTCCACAGGGGAGCACATTTTAGTTGAAGAATTAGGAATACCTGGTGAGGAAGAAGAAGCAGAACCTCTCTCCCATATTCCATTAATAGAATAAACAGAGGAAGAGAAAGTAAACTTGCAGGTTGAACCTTATACTGACTTTGAATAAACTATAATGGTAGAAGAAGGAGAGGATGGAGAATTCACACTGTTTGGAGGAGGAGGTAGAGGAAGAGGTAGGGGAAATAATGGAGGAGTTAGAGGAAATAATGAAGGAGGCAGAGGAAATAGGGAAATAGATAATTCTTTTGGATTCCTTATAGTGGATGAAGAAACAAATGCCACAATGAAAAATATCTCACCTTTTTTCCTCCCAAATTTCCATGGGTTAAAAAGTGAGGATCCTGAAACATTTTTATTTGAGTTTGAAGTCTTGTGTAGAACCTATGATTACTTAGAATACTCTAAAAAACTTAAGTTGTTTCCTTCAACATTGAAAGGAGCTTCTTTGAAGTGGTTAATGGGGTTAGTCACCCAGTCCATTAGAACATGGAATGACATGAAGAAAGTGTTTCTGGATAGGTATTTGGATTATTGCATGCCTACCAATCACAAGGATGAAGTGTTCAAAATGATACAAAGAGAGGATGAAAATTTGGAGGATTTAATTGAAAGATTCAACTATAACTTGAAAAGAGCAAAGATGGACAATTTAGATGAAGATACCTTAAAATCTCTTTTATTAAAAGCCATTAGAGATGAGTGGATAGATATCCTTAACATGATGGGGAAGGGAGATATCTCTCAACTCCCATTAAGTGACATAGGAGAATTATGTGTTCATCTCTCAAGAGGGAAATCCAAAACTGGGAAAGGTCCAAGAGATCCTTCTCTTGTTAGAGTGAATAAGTCTGCAACTAGATTAATGAGTAGGGCAGAAATTGGGAATATGCTTGATGAATTCAAAATAGATATTCTAGGGAGCCTTAGTGAGAAAATAGACACCCTTAAGTTGCAAAACAAGCAGAAAACCGAGTTTGATGCTTTAGCTATTTTTTGTCCCAAATACAGAAAAAAAACACGCTTTAAAAGAATGTCCTTTGGATGCAAAATTTATAGAGACTTGTATGATTTGCTCAAAAAACCGTGAGACCAAGGGTTGTCCTTCAATTCCAGGTCTTAAGGTTGTTTTTCAAGAAGAAACAGTTCCAAATTCAACAAATTCTCTTTGCTTTGCCTCTAGAAGACCTTGGTAGGGGCCACAAAATCAGGGATTTAACAATCAAATGTATCTTCAGCCCCCACCAAATTGGAATTCTTGGCAGAAATTTGGCCTCAACCTCAATCTCAATCTCAACCTTGGGCTCAAGGAGTACAAAATCCTTATGGGATATTTTCTCAATATTATCAATATCCTCCGTCATATTAGAATTATCCTTCCCCACACATTCCACAACAAAATCAGTAGCCACAACTTCAAAATCAGAACCCTCAACTTTCACTACCATTTCCATAACAAATTCCACAACAAAACCAAAATCCTCAACTCTTATTATCATTTCATCAGAGACCAAATTAGCTACCTACCCAACCATTACCAAACCCCAACAATAAAAATCCTCAGAATACCTACATGGTGGAAGGACAACAATTTCAAACTTATATGATCACTCCTCTAGATCTCAATGATGTTCAACTAAGATCTGGTAGGATATTAGAAAAGGAAAGGCCTTCTGTAGTTATTCAAGAATAAGACAATTTTGAGGAATATTCTCTAGAGCCCAATAAAAGTTTTGAAGGAACATCTCTCTAAAACCAAAATACTGAAAATGAAAAACAGAAAGAACCAGTGAACTCAACTCCTATCATTGAGCAACCAGTATCTACTTCTGCACCTCCTTTTCCTGAAAGGTTACAAGTTGATAAAGGAGTAGAAAAGCAGATTATGTTGCCTAATTATGATTTTTGAGGTGAATTGAAAAATGTCTGTATCAAAATCCCTTTGTTACAAGCCATTAAGGAGATTCCAATCCTAGCTAAAACAATAAAGGAGTTGAGCATAAAGAAACCAGGAAGAAAAACAAAAGAAACAAAAAGAATTCACCTGGTAGGAAAAATAGCAGATATAATGATGGGAAAAATTTCCATACAAAAATATGTAGATCCATGAAGTCCAATTGTGAAAACACATATCAATGGAGTTGAAATTCCAAATGCATTGATTGATTTAGTAGCAGCAATAAACATCATGAGCAAACAAACCATGGAACAACTCAAGCTTCCTAATCTTCTTTACACACCTACATCACTGCAATTAGTAGAAAGATATATAATCAAACCAGATGGTGTGTTAGAAGATATTTCAAAATCCTTAGATTCTTGGGAATATCCTGTTGATTTTATGATCTTAACCCCCAAGAAAAATCTAGGAGGACATCCACTCATATTAGGAAGACCTTGGCTGGCCACAGCTGATGCTTTCATTAGATGTAGATCTGGTGATATGCATATTCCTGATGGGAATTCAATAAAGAAATTCATTCTATATCCTCCAGCAAGAACAATCACAGAAATAGATGACAAAGAATGGATTGATGATGAAAATGACATTCAACCTCTCTTTACTATTTCAGACATTAGTGAAGATAGTCAAATCTTAAATACAATGGAAAATTTTGAATCATCTCCAGAATATGAACATGATCAATTTCAAGAAAAATCCAATATTGAATATTTGTCATCTAGGCAGATGTCTCTTTATTCTATGGAAGAATTTGGTAGCTCTACAATTGAAATCTTTCTAGGGAGAACATTGAACATAAACAATAACTTGGAGAAATTACAACAAGAAAAGCTAATCAAGACATTACAACAACATTCTGTTGCATATGCATGGGAATATACTGACATGAAAGGAATTAGTCCTAAGACTTGTATACATCACATCTACATTGAGGAAAATTGTAGACCTATCAGACAACCTCAAAGAAGGATGAATCCAAATCTTAGGGAAATTGTGAAAGAAGAGCTACAAAAACTGCTGAATGTAAACTTCATTTACCCAATTTTAGATAGCCAATGGGTTTTCCCTTTGGTGATTGTACCTAAAAAGAAAGGTAAATGGAGGGTGTGCATTGATTATCAAGAATTGAATAAAGCTACCCTTAAAGATCATTTTCCTTTTCCCTTTATAGATCAAGTGTTAGATACATTAGCAGGTAAGAAGTATTTCTCATTCTTGGATGGTTTTAGTGGTTATAATCAGATTCAGGTGGCACCTGAAGATCAAGATAAAACTGCATTTACTTGTCCATGAGGAACCTATGCCTACAGAGTACTTCCTTTTGGGTTATGTAATGCACCTGCAACATTCCAAAGAGCAGTACTAGGATTTTTTTTTGATCTAATACATGATTGTGTAGAGGTATATATGGATGACTTTACAGTCTGTGGGAATACATTTAAAGAAGCTTTGGAAAATTTGGAAAAAGTTCTTAAAAGATGTAAGGAAGTAAACCTTTCACTAAGCCAAGAAAAACATTTTTTTATGTTTACAGAAGGGATTGTTTTAGGGCTCACATTTCAGGAGATGGAATTAAAGTTGATAAATTTAAATTTGAAGTCATATCTAAATTATCAATTCCAAATTGCCAAAAGGATGTTAGAAGTTTTCTAGGATTTACAGGATACTATAGACGATTTATAGAAAATTTCACTAAAATAGCATCCCCACTCTTCAAATTACTCACCAAGGATTGTGAATTCAATTGGAATCCTGATTTCCAGTTAGCATTTGAGACATTAAAAACAATTTTTTTTGAAGCACCCATATTGTTTTGGGAAGTTTTAGTGTCTACGGATAAAAGCTTAAACCCCTAGACTAGTAGATAAGTCTAGAACAACAATTTAAAGAGTTCTCTACTTTTCCTATGATCAATAGATTAAATAAGAGGCAAAGACGCCTACCTGTAGCCTTCGCTTGCTCCTTATCTCCCTTGACTGATTCTGTCACTCCTCTCCGTACTTAATCCGCTTGAAGAGTACCTACACACAGACAAAATACAACAACCAATCAAAGCATATGATAATGATCTATTGATTAAACATAACATGGAATCAAGTACATGTTATACATATAAAAGAATAAATGAATAACACAAGCATATAGAAAAGGCTTTGAACACTTTATTAGTAAAAGGAAGAGTTACAACCCATTGCTCGATTCAGCTTCACTCCTCCAGTTCAATCCCATCCTCTCCTCATAACAAGAAAGACATTTTGACATCATTACAATACTTGAAATCAACTCAAGTCTCATACTAACAACATCTCCCTATAATTCAATAATTTCCAGCCCCTGATCACTTAGATGAGTGGCCTTTTTATAGGTGAATGAAGGAAGTTATGCCATAAATGGTGATAATTAATGCCCTCCCAAACATAGAATTTAGTTCCATGGAGGAAGGGATAAGGGATTGATGTTCCTTAACTCCCTTCCTCATCCAAATACGAGCTCAAAGGAGTAGATAGCTTTGAGAAACTTCTAGAGGCATCCAATGGATAAGGAATCTTTCAAACACTTATGGAAATTCACTCAAATTTGCCCAGTGTAGGCCAAAGAGGGACCAAGTGCACTGCATAGCACCCTGTCAGTGTATGGTTTGCATTGCAGTGCACCCTAATGAAGGCATACCTGCGCTAATCTTCTTAGAGGCAGTTTCTAGATGATTTTGGTCATGAAACTTCTTGGGAAGCTAGGCATTTTGATGGTTGACTTCTTTAGGGCATGTAACAATTGAATTAGGATTTGATGGGCCTTAATAGTACTGATCTGTAGGTTGGGGTTGATGTGCCCAAATGGATCTGTAACAGTTTCCCCCTAAAGCATGAAGTCATAATTATGTATGTCGAGTGAAATGCTTTATCATGTGGAGAGGAGGTTTCGAAGGGGAAGGTGGCCTACATCAATTACAATACATATATCATGATAATTTGTTTTTTTCTCATGAACTTGCCAAGGGAAGGCATAGCCATGCTCAGCTTATAAAATTTCATTACATGTACAAATATAGTCGTCTACAGATATAGACCCATGAAGAGATGACCATGAATTTTAGGCCATTGTACATTTGATTTAGTACTCCTGAAAATATCGTAGCCCAAATGGATGAAACTAGATCCGGGGTCTTCAATCTTGTTCAATCTTTTGCTCAAGTACAAGTCTAACCATGTGAATAGATGTTTTGAAGTCGAACATGGGAAGACATTGTCTGATTACCAGCCACTGCTGTAAGCCGTTAACAGATGTGAGAGGAATCACCGATAATGATAATGATACTCAAGGTACTATAGTACATTTCGCATGGTTTGAATAAATGATTTGATGTCGAACACCATACAAAGTCTTTCAGTCAAAGGCTAGTGATGTCAACCTATCGCCGGAAGTGAGAAACTTGCCATTGATGTATGCAAGCTTCAAGGTATTGAAGGGGTGTTTCTAAGTCAACTTCTTGGATAATGTGCTGATGTCGACAAGAAGCGACTCGTCGCAGGAGGGCCTTGATGTATCCCACATCAACGACACGAAACAAGGTAAATGATTTTGGAGATGAAAAATCGACTGACGACAGAAGGTTCAGGAATGGCGGTCATGAAAATGAAGGTTTACAGTATTGCAAAGGATGAAGTTTGAACTGAATGACTTCTCTTGAACATGTCAGCGACACTAAGATGAATTGGTAGCATTGACCCAAAACAAAGTAATGGATGGTATGATAGACCAACGGTGTGATAACCATCAAGTTGAATGACCCAACCCACATAGTCACGGTGATGAGGTGAAAGTGTCATGTTCAAGAGCGACTTGCTATCATAAAGTGTTTTCCCTTTTTCCAATTTTCCCCAGTCATTGATGACCAGTACCTCTTTATTTTTTATCAAGCTTGAGAAGGATAACATATGCTTGTCGTATAATTTCACCCTTCCGGTGAATCCATCACTATTTGATGCTTTAATGAGTCTAGCGAAGGTGAAACTCGGTCTTTTCTAGATGGACAAGTTTGTCGTTATTTGATGTTTTTAACGAGTTTAATGACAAAGATAACTCGGTACTTTTCATGTTTAGGGAGTTTGAAAAGGGACAAAAAGGAAACTCCAAAAGTTTTTTTTCATATATTAATCTCTCAAGTCCGAAAAGCGTAAAATAATACAAGAGCGATATCGTTTCCTATTCTTTAACGAGCTGGAAAAGACAAGCGCTCGGCAATCTTTTCATATTTAGAGAGTCTAAAAAGAGCTTAAAGAGGACTCCATTTTGAGGAACGAGTGGTGTCTAGGATAGCAACTGGTTCTGGTGATGTGGGAACTTCTCAAAACATGTTGATTTATGTGAAGAGGCTGGCTAATAGGACCACTCATTGCAACTGTTCCTCAAAAAGGTAAAACAACCAAGTGAAAGCGTATGATTGGCCAAAGGGATGGTGGCGATGGGATGAAAACAACCAAGGCTCATCTGAAAAAAGAGGTTGATAGAATGGAAATCATGAGGTTGATGGAAATGGGTTCATTTTTAGACAAGCTTGAACCATAGGGAACTATGCTTGGATTCAGTTTCATTTTTACACAAGCTTTAAACGAAAAACTATGCTTGATTTCAGTTTCATTTTTACACAAGCTTGAAATGAAGAAATATGCTTGAGATTGGTTTACATGCCCCCAACATGATGAAAGGGAGAGTCTCTTGCAACCATATGGAAGTTGCTGCAGTGAAGCAGGACGGTTATCCAACACATTTTTGTCTTCGTCCAGATAGGGACAAAGGTGAATGGGGTGATTCCCTTCACATAACCTACAGGGAAACTTAACTTTACCATTAGGTGCATGCCCCCCAAGCTTCATTACATTCACCGAAGTAGACTACTCGTGTCTATTAGGTGGATGGAGTGAAGGCTCATTTACGAGTTCAAGTGAAAGACTTGATTGGGATTTTACAAGATCTACTTAAAGACTCGACTTGGAAGTTGGGATCTTATTTCATTTTTTAATGAGCTTGATACAAGACAAGGAACTCTGCTCAGATTCCTTGTTTCATTTTTTAACGAGCTTGACACAAGACAAGGAACTATGCTCATATGGACATGTTTCATTTTTTAACGAGGTTAACACAGTAAAAGAACTATCCTCATATTCCTTGTTTCATTTTTTAATGAGGTTGAAACAAGACTAGGAACTATCCTCGTATCCTTGGTTTCATTTTTTAACAAGGTTGACACAAGACCAGGAACTATCCTCATATTCCTTGGTTTCATTTTTTAACGAGGTTGACACAAGACCAAGAACTATCCTCATAGGGCCTGTTTCATTTTTTAATGAGGCTGACACAGTAAAAGAACTATCCTTATATTCCTTGTTTCATTTTTTAATGAGGTTGACACAAGACAAAGAACTTTCCTCATAGACCTTTGATCACATCTCATAAGAGGCCATGAAAGAGAGATTTGGTTCCAATGCCCCCAGTACATGATGTAAAACATCACTGAATTGATCGTCAGTTGATGTAGGTATGGAACAGGTTGCCACATAATTGACCCGTGGCGGGGATGATACCATTGGTACAAAAGGACCATTTAGGGAAGATGGTTGACTGGGAGCCATATTTGGACTGGGAAAAGAAAGCTGGTCAATGGTGACAATTTTTCCTTCATGCGGGAAGTAAATCACTTGAAAGAGTGTTGAAACAATAGATCCCATGTCATAAACATAGTCGTGCCCCAGAAGTAAGTTGTAATCTAAAGGGCCTGGGACTACCATCACATTCAGATAAATGATTTTTCCTTCCAAAGTAATAGGTAACTGAGGGAGGATCCCTAATGGTTGACTGGTTCCTCTGTTAAAACCCAACAGATTCTGGGTAACAAGCACAAGCAGTGGTGAACCAAGCGCTTTCCAAGCAGTTGAGGAAAGGATACTCACGGATGCGCCTTCATCAATAATAGTGACAGATACAATCATATTACAAACCTGTACTATGATTTGGAAAGGCACATAAGAAGGAAGATGGAATCCTGCCAGTCGATTCCAATCAAAGGAAGTGACCAGACTACTTGGAGGGGGTACCGTAGAAATAGGAGAATTAACCCCTTGAGTTATGAGAGTGGAGGATTTTCCTCCTGTCTTGATGGAACAAGAGGATTGCCCCCAAGCTCATTAGAATCTAAAGAAACAAAAAGAACTTGAGTGGTATCATATTCACTCTCTTCGAGAAAGGTACAATTAGCTGAAGGTGAAATCAGGTCAACTCTTACCTCAACCTGTTGATTTGGGACGGGTATAGACTCATAGGATTCACTTTCAGAGAGAGTGGTTTCGACTGATGGTTGATTTTGGTCAGTCAATTCATCAACTAATGAAAGATTTAGGGATAGTTTCCTGTGACTAGATGGAAGTTGCTGTAGTGAAGCAGCATGGTTATCCAACACTTTTTTGGCTTCATCCAGATAGGGACAAAGGTGAATGGGATGATTCCCTTCACATAACCTACAAGAAAAGTTAACTTTACCCTTATTTCCTTGAACTTTACTACCACTAGTTGATGGTGTGTCACCAACATGATCTCCAGAAGTTGATGACACAAGATGATGTGATCAGGAAGACCATTCTTCTAAGAACTGAGGAATATCGAGACAATTTCGAAGAAGATGGTCTCCCGCACAAAGTTTGAATGGATATCGAACTTTGTGAGGCTTGATGGACGATTTCTCATCAGATGTTGCATTCAAAGCAATGGTTGCTTGGTTGCCACTTTGCTGAATTTGCTTCTTCTTTTTCTTCTTCCCTTTCTTCTTCTTCTTAGCCACCTGGTTACTAGTACCAATACTTTCACCAGGCGAAGAGGAATAAGGGGAGGAAGAAACAAACGAGGAAGAAGGCAAAGGGTCAACTTTAGGATCAACTGGAGGTTGATTTTGTCTAGTTGGAGGTGTACTCGATTGCGGAGAGATCACAACATTTTGAACCAAGGAGGTTGAAAAAACCCATACTGGCAAGCCAATGGTAAATCCCGGAAGGGACAATGTAGCCATATAAGGAGCACCAATATTTCCGAAAGGAGGAAAAGGACTAGGATACCCATCAAAAGGAATTCCTTGATCAGTGGACTCTGGATTTTCGCCATATGTTTCAACCTAAGATCAACTAAGGAGCGAGTGAGGAGAATGTTATTCGCGGTCAATTAATTTTATTTTAATCAAAGTAACAAAAAAAACAAAAGAGGGATAATCTAGGCAAAAAGGTTTACCAAGCAACTGTGAACTACAGAATACCTCCTGGTGAACCAAGAAGTACGGGCAAGCAATCTCCCCGAATGTTGTGTTCGGTGTATCACAATGTATAAGGCAGTTGACTCGGTTACCTAAGGATGGATAGGAACCTAGTGTTGCCCTCCCATATATACCCGAAAGTACGTGGATGCCGAATTTGTATAAGCGTTGTCTAATGAAAAACTGCACAGTGAGAGCATTCCCATATACTTTACATACTGTAACACCGCCCTATATACCCGAAGTTACGTGGACGAGCTACGATATACTCACGTACGTGGAATGAGGTATCTCACTCGGGATGTGTTGTAGACAAGTTAGTGATAGCTGCTTTGTTTTATGACGTTGGAACACATCTCTAGCCTAGAACCACTAAATGTTTGCGTTAATGACAATGCTCCATTAGGTAAATTGATGTTTATTTTAAGTTGATCTTGCTTAGGAATTTTCCTTTCAAGTTCACCACGTGATGTATTTTGAAATTCCTAGGAATGAAACTATCATGATAAGCATTCTTTCCATTCAATTTAACGATGAAAATCCTGGCTACTTAGGGATAGAGCAACTAGATTTCTTTTGATCAAAGAGAAAAGAGCACAATCTAAATGCAAATTCCCTACATTGTTCCTTATCAACACACACAAACTTTTTCAATGCAACATGCATGTATTTCTTTTCAATTTTCCTTAATGTGAATGAACAAAAAGGAAATATGCACAATCGATAAAAAATCTCTTTTCATAAAAAGGACAAGTTTGCGACAATTTCCTTTCAAGGAAAGGAAGAATTTACAACACTTTCATTTTCAAAGAAATGAGGAATTACGACACTTTCAACAAAAATAATAATCATTTGCACACATCAATCAATCGATCTTTCATGAATGAAGATTTGACGACAATTCAATTTTCGAAGGAAAGTATGATTTTAGGACACTTTCTTTCGCTAAAGACCAATTGATCAAAAAACTAACTTTCGACTATAGATTGAAAATGATAAAGTGAATACATAAGAAACATTTATCAATCCTAGTCTAATTAGGGCCAGGTAAGGATATGAAACACTATTTTCAGAAGCAAAACATCATTGACATTCAGAAATCATTCAAATAGGAGAAAATTGGCTCAAAAACTTCAGCTCCTAGATGGGAAACTAATCCTCAAGGGATTAGCGCAGGTAGAAGTGAGAGACAGTGCACTGAAGTGCATTGGGTCTATGCGAGAAGTGCATTGTAGCACACTGTGTCCTTCATTGGACTGCGTTGGTGACAGTAAGAAAACTTGAAGACAATTTAGCACAGTTTCGGCTCAATTTTCAATGACAGAAGACTGAAATCCAATGAACGACCACAAGTACAGTATGTAGAAATGTCTTAAGAGGCTGATAAGCTACTAGGATGGATGATCGATCCCCATTGGAGTCGCCAATTTGTTTTGGGAATTTTTAGTGTCTATGGATAAACGCTTAAACCCCTAGACTAGTAGCTAAGTCTAGAACAACAGTTTAAAGAGTTCTCTAATTTTCCTATGATCAGTAGACTAAAAAAGAGGCAAAGAAGCCTACTTGTAGCCTTCACTTGCTCCTTATCTCCCTTTACCGATTCTATCGCTCCTCTCTGTACTTAATTCGCTTGAAGAGTACTTGCACACAGACAGAAGACAAAAACCAATCAAAGCATATGATAATGATCTATTGATTAAACATAACATGGAATCAAGTACATGATATACATATGAAAGCATAAATGAATATCACAAGCATATGGAAAAGGATTTGAACACTTTATTAGTAAAAGGAAGAGTTACAACACATTGCTCGATTCAACATAACTCCTCCAGTTCAATCCCATCCTCTCCTCATAACAAGAAAGACATTTTGACATCATTACAATACTTGAAATCAACTCAAGTCTCATACTAACAACATCTCCCTATAATTCAATAATTTCCAGTGCCTGATCACTTAGATGAGTGGTCTTTTTATAGGTGAATGAAAGAAGTTATGCCATAAATGGTGACAATGAATGCCCTCCCAAACTTATAATTTAGTTCCATGGAGGAAGGGATAAGGGATTGATGTTCCTTAACTCCCTTCCTCATCCAAATACGAGCTCAAAGGAGTAGATAGCCTTGAGAAACTTCTAGAGGCATCCAATGGATAAGGAATCTTTCAAACCCTCATGGAAATGCACTCAAATTTGCCAAGCGTAGGCCAAAGAGGGATCAAGTGCGCTGCATAGCACCCTGTCAGTGTATGGTTTGCATTGCAGCGCGCCCTAATGAAGACCTACCTGCGCTGATCTTCTTAGAGGCAATTTCTAGATGATTTTGGTCATGAAACTTCTTGGGAAGCTAGAAATTCTGATGGTTGACTTCTTTAGGAAATGTAACAACTGAATTAGGGTTTGATGGGACCTAATAGTATTGATCTGTAAGTTGGGGTTGATGTGCCCAAATGGATCTGTAACACATCTTGAGAGGTCCAAATTGGAAACTACCTTTTCACGTTTCAACAGATGCTTCAGATACAACTCTAGGAGTTGTATTAGGACAAAAAGATTTTATTCCCTACGCCATCTATTATACAAGTAAGAATTTGACTCCCACTGAGTTGAATTATACTGTAACTAAAAAGGAATTTTTAGCTGTTGTTCATGCAATCAACAAGTTCAGACATTATATAATAGGCTATGAAACCATTGTTCATACAGATCACTCTGCAATTAGATACTGAATGAATAATTCTATTACTAATGGCAGAGTTACAAGATGGATTTTACTCTTGCAAGAATTTAATATTACTGTGTTAGATAGACTTGGAAAACAAAACACAGTTGCTGATTTCTTGTCCAGAATTCAAAATATCAAAGATGACACTCCAGTTGAAGATAAGTTTCCTGATGAATATCTTTTTCTAGTGACTACTCAAACCCCTTGGTTTGCAGATATTGCCAATTACTTAGTCACAGGGAAATTGCCTTCACATTTGTTTCCTAGAGAGAAAAGAAAAATCATTCATATAAGTGCAAGATACTCATGGATCACTAATGAATTATATAAAACAGGTCCATATCTCATGATCAGAAGATGTGTTAGGGAAGATGAAATGCCTGAGATTCTTAAGGCATGTCATGATGATTCGTGTGGTGGACACTTTGCTGACAGAGGACATCCTATGAAATCCTTTATTTAGGGTATTATTGAACATCCATCTTCAAAGATGCCAAAGAATATGTCAGGAGTGTGACAACTGCCAAAGGGTAGGGAAACCTGCTCCTTCAAATGAAATGCCACTACAGATTCAGGTACTCATTGAACATTTTGAAAAATGGGCCTTGGATTTTGTTGGACCAATTAATCCTCCATCTAAGCAAAAGAAGTATATATTGGTATGCACTGATTATGTCACTAAATGGGTAGAGTCCAAAGCATTACCCTTTGCTAATGAAAAATCTGTAGGTAATTTTCTTTTTGAGGACATCTTCATTCGTTTTGGTGTTCCAAGAGAAATTGTGATAGATCAGGGATCTCAATTTACATCTAAAATGGTGAAGGGTCTTGTGGAAGATTACAAGATCAAACATAGGAAATCTACTCCCTATCATCCACAAGAAAATGGTCAAGTTGAATCTACAAATAAGGTGATTGAAGGAATTATCATTAAGAATGTGCATCTACATAGAAGAGATTGGGCAGAAAGGCTTCCTGAAGCCTTATGGGCCTATAGAACTACATGGAGGAGCACAATGGGACATACACCCTATGAACTTGTTTATGGGAAACAAGTCCCATTCCCTATAGAGTTTCAAATAAAAACCTTCAATTTGGAAGTCCAATTGGGATTGGATTTATCAGAGGCACAAAACATAGATTGGAGCAACTCAATGAACTTGATGAAATCATGCAAGATGCAGTTCAAAGAACCAGTATAATCCAACAACAGAGGGCTAAATGGCATGATAAATATATTAAGGAGAAGAAGTTTCAAGAAGGAGATTGGGCACTGTTGTTCGATTCAAAGTTCAAAGATTTTCAAGGGAAGTTTCAAACTCATTGGCTTCGGCCATATGAGATTGAAGAACTCTTTAATAATGGAGCAATAAAGATAAGGACAATAGATGGACGCAAAATAACTCTTCTTGTGAATGGTCATCGGTTGAAGATATATTAGAAACTAATTTCAAGAGAGGAGTTCATTAAGATTTTCTAGAATAACTCTGAAATGAATCTAGTGAAGAAGAAATCTTCTTCTCCACTAACTTAGTCTTTATTTTTCCTAAAAAAAAATAAAAAAAATAAAAAAAAAATTGTATGAGGTTGAAAACCAATCATTGATTGGCATACTTATACAGAAAATACAGGGTGAAAATCAGAGATTTATGACATCCTATATTTTCCATTTCCTTTCTGTAATAAGTAGTGACAAAAAGCTACATTCATTTGCAGTTTAGAGTCTGCAAATTCATAGTCTCATTCCATCTCATTCTATTTTCATTTTATTTTACAGTTCCACTTCATCTCACTGTCATATTTCATTTACATTTTATTTTTTACAGTTTTACTCCATTTCACCCTATTTCTCATTTTATCTTACACCTCATTCCATCTCACTGTCATAACTCATTTCCATTTTATTTTTACACTCATATTCCATAGCCATATTTAACTTTTCCTTCTTTTCACATTCTGTAGTTGATTCCATTCCGCAGCTAATCTAATTCTGTAGCTACAACTTACTTATTAGCTCTGGCACAATTGTATAACTCACAAATAAATCATGAATGCATGGAAATTGAAGAATCAAGTTTTGGAGATCAACCATGCTCAAATTACCTATGAATCAGCACCAAAAGAATTATCAAGCAAAAGGTTAAGTTATAAAGATAAAATACAAAATTTATTTCAAACAACAAGTTACAAGCATAAGTCATGTATAATATGAATGATCGTATGTCTCCTTAATAAGTCATCATTTGATTTGACTGCCACTTCATGATACCACATCTCTGCCACATCTTCCACATTTGGTACCAAACGTTTTATAATAATTTCATCATACCACACCTCCACTACACTCTCCATACTCTGTACTTAAACGGTCCCTAATAACTCCATCTGTTAACGGTCAAAACTACGATGTGACCAACGTATTCACGTCTCTCCAAACCCTCACCGTCTACTTGTTCCATGAAAACCCATAGTTCTTTTTCACCATACCCGTAGTCAGTCCATTTCACAGACCAGGAGAGTAAATCTGAAGGTTAGAAAATTGTACAAAACAGAAGCCATGGGACTCATTGTCAGGACAGAGCCAGTAGGGGAAAAATATATGGAAGGATACCCACAACTCAAGGAGATGCTGCAGAAGGCTGGATGGCTCAATTTCATTGAAAATTTTGATGACTATCACAAAGAGATCACAAAATCTTTTGCTAGATCATTCGATGGCACATAAGTAGAAATTGGAGACATTAAGTTTGCAGTAACATAATCTTACATAGGAGAGGCTACAGAACTGCCAAGACTTGGTGAGAGATGGTTCAAAAATAAGGAATTTCACAGTGAATCATGGAAGGTAATCCTCAGGAACCCAGGTATGGATGTCTCTGTGTTTAGAAAAGGAATTCCTAGTTCAACACTTAAAAATAAATGGAGAAGCATGCTTTTGATATTACAAAAATTTATTATTTGTGCATGTATGTCTATCATATACGTTTATTGATGAACTTTCTAGAAAATGGAGACATCAACCTCCCTTTCTTCCTTCTAAATAGTTTAAGGAGGTTGGCTTCAAACGTACAGAAGAAAATAGAATTTATAGACACAACTATGTACCATCATGGGTTGGTAAAAATATTGGTTGAGTTTCATTTGAAAAGAATAGGAGATACTTGGGAAAACTTCCTGATAAGAAACTATTTCCAAGAGGCACCAGAATCACCTGAAGAGGGTAATGTCAGAAGGAGTAGGAGGAAAAAGACCAGTATGACCATTCAAAGCAAACTTGAGTCCTCCACACAGAAAAATGATGAAGAGCTAGTCTTTGAAAATTTGACAGAGATCAGGGAGCAGATCAAGCAAAAAGGGAAGATGAAAAGAAATCTGGTGGAATTACTAGAAACAAACCTGAATCTTCATTACAACAAGATGATGAACAATTAATCTTTGAAAAATTAACAGAGATTAGGAAACAAATCAAGAGAAAGGAAAATATAGGAAAGGAGAAAAAGGGTACAAAGGAGGAGAACATAAGCCCCCTACAACTTAGAAGGAGGTCTAGACTCCGAGGTATGGTAAAGAAGGTATCATCAAAGGGAACAGAGTTCATAAATCTAGAAGAAGAAACCCCAGTACCATCTCTTGATAATGTTCCATTTACACACAGTCCTCAAAACTCTCCTAAATAGTATTTCGAAGGCAGCCCCAACATAGGATCTTTAGGCATAGACACAATGCAACAACAAATTTATGATTATATAGAATCACCGGAGAAGAAAAATGCCTCAATGGATCCAGAACCCTCAGCCAATCTAGAATCCTCAGCCAATCCAGAACCCCCTATCAATCCACAAGAACCTCTAACTGACTCTCTCAAATAGGAAATCTATGAGTTAGGGATATTGAATAGGCATATCAAGAAAGAAAATGAAACCCTGAGGGAACAAATTAAATTAGATAAATCCATTCATGATAATACAATACTGCACCTAGGGCTATGGTACAAGAAGAATAGGAAGTTGAAGATGAAGAATAAAAACATGAACAGAATAGTCATCAACCTTAAATACAGACTTCTCATGAAGAAACCCAGGATGGTAGTCACTTCAAAGAGGAGCAAGAGAAGAAAATTAGATGTACTAGCAGAGGTGTCTGAGCAGATGCAATAGGAAAGAAGAATTCACATTTTTGGCAAAATTGCATGGGGATATGCAATGATTTTGCAGTGGGGGTATGTTGAACCTCAGAATTACCCTCTCCTTGACAACTTTTCTCACTTCTTTCCCTTGCTTTTCCATAATAATACAGATCCCCATCAATGATAAATGATAGATTTTGTCTTAAGGAGGACATTAAATGATTGACATGTTATACTTTTATGTTTTTGCTATTTGAATAAGTTTTTGCAAATTAGCTATAGAATGCAGCCTATTCTGTAGCTAACTGTGTGTTTTGTAGCTACTTCCGTGGTTTGGCAGGTTCCAGGTGTCAAACGAAGAAACCGGCCACATGGGCATCTCTGGAATCGTCTCGACATGGATTCTATCCTAGTCACCCAGCCCAGATCGATAAAAAAGCCAGCTCAAGACCACAGTCAAAGGTGGAGTCAAACATATGAAACCCAGAAGCAATAGGACTCTTTGTCTACTCTTTCGTGGTTAATTAATAAATCCAACAGTTTTGTTGCAACATTAACTCGGATCAGCCACCTGTGTTAACGGTTCTGTGCAACCATCTTGCTCGAATTCAAGTCACCTGTAGCTGATCAAACATTTACGCAGTTTTGTTGTGATACGTGTAGACCACCTGTAGCTAATTTTCCTCAAAAGATAGTTATGAATATTTTCTTTTAAATACCAGTTGTACAGAATCGAGGGGGCTTCGAAGTTTTTGATGTATTAAGCATAGACTTGTAGCTATGTAATTTTGAACTTTTGTTCCTGTTTATAATATAAAGTCGTGTGTTGACCAATGATCATTTGAAGGAGCATTTGAATTAGTTAGTAGCTCAACCCAGTCAGTTGCAGAGGGCCCCTGCACTGAAGGAGGTTTTCTTTTCATTTGTTTTCTATTCAGTTTTAATTTCATCATTTGCTTTTATCAGTGTTTGTAAATTAGGTTGATTTCTCGTAGTTTGATTTCTTTTAGTTCTGATCAGTAGCATAATGTTAGAATTCAATTGTGCAGTCTTGTTTCTCCAATCCATTTCATAAAGGAAACAACTTTGTTTTTAAACAAAGTAAGGTTGAAAGTAATGAGGATACATTGTTGATTAGTTTACTCACTGTTTTTGTTATTTACTTCCTAGTTCAGATTGCTAATACACTATGTGAATGAATGTTTTTGATCACCATTTCAAGCTGATATCCATCTTAAACTAAATAGTTAAACATTCACTTTACACAAGGGTTGAAACCAATCAGTTACTTTCTGCATGTTTTATTTAGTTCTTTAGACCATAAAGTACAGAAAGTTGCTTGTATGCCATCTCAAGAAAGTTATCTTTCAAAATTGAAGGTTGGGTAACTAGAAGTACTTCAGTTAATTTCATTCTCTGTATTTATTTCAACTTGCCTTACAACTTACCTTTTAATTTTAAAGAATTAGATTCATGACTTAGGATTAATGACAAGATAGGACAGATGCTCCGTTTTTCCTTCTTTTAACCTAGATTTTGACTAGTTTTAAGCTCTTGGTTCACCTTTAGGAAGTTTCGATTCAACTTCTCATAAGTTCAGATTGTACATCATTAGGAATCAAAGAACAGAAACCCCCAAAAACAATATAAAATACAAAACAACGAAGTAAGAAGGGTTAACTAAGCACATATAGTGCACTACACTTCATCAGCTTACGAACCTCAGTTGATAATTTATGCAAGCAATTTAGGAAACTAAATTGAATAAACAACATACCATTATTTTATATAAGGATAGTATGTCCCTCGATACCTTCTTGTCCAACCTGTGGTCTCTAATGAACACCAAATTTACCAAATAAACTACCTTCAACCCCTAAATAAATGGTCAAATAGAAGTGGTCAATAGTCGATGAGTGTACAAATTATGTACATGCATAACTCCAAGAATACATGTACATTGTATGATAGCCTCCAATATGTTCATCATAGCTAAAATAGAGCCATCCACAACTTAATTGGCCACAAACCTTTTCAAGTATGCTTGGCTTCCAACCATTGGAACCCCATTGATGTAGCTTTGCACATGACATATTCAAAGGAAGATTCCTCATGTGCTTAAACTAAGGCAGATAAATCATCCAATATTTTTGAATGGATCCATCACCTCTAATATCAGGGTCATGGTGTCCTATAAAAATCCAATACCTAATACAAGTAGAAACATGACTAGAATTGGGTTCCACACAAGTTTCAATATGGTGATAAGGTGTGATTGAATTTCCTAAAAGATCACCTCATGGATCCCCACAAGAAACTTAGGGTATTCCAACTTTCCTTAGCTTACACCTATTCATTAATCTGGAGTTTCTTCAACCATATTTCCCACCTTTACTAGACACCTTGAAGGTTATTAAGTATTTGGCCACTACATAACTCAAACTTGAATGCATTGAGAAAGTTATAGTGGATTGGATCATGGATACCAATAAAAAATTCACCATATAGGATAACATACAACTATATTTGGTTTTCAAACTAGGATAAGTTCTTTAACAAAGCAATTGGCTCACTAAAAGTCAAATTGAGTAGAAGTTTCCCCATCTAATGAGGGACCTTGATGCAATGGTGGTCATTACTTCCTAAGGGGGGAGGAGTGATCCAGGTGGAAAGCAATGGCCACCCATTTCTTCCATTAACTTGACATGGTTCTCCATCTTGAAGTTCCTTTTTATCTACAACTTTTTAGGTCCTAAATATCTAGGGAAATTTTGTGCCTTAAACAATTTTTTTGCCCATTTGGCGCTTGATGTTGCAATAGGCTTGCCAAAAATTATCCTTCTCATTTATATATTTCCAATGATCCATTATGCTCCCTAAATTGATATCGTATGTAAAGATTTATCCCTTGAGAAGTTTACATATCAAATAACCACCGCGGGATCAACATTCCTTTTGGCACTTTGTCTCCTATATTCATTGGGGTTTTTACCTCTTAGTGTTAGTAATTTATGTTAAAAGGCCATTTTTTGGCTTTTTGTAATGGAATCTATCAAATGGGCTTAGCCCACATCTCTCTCTTTAGAGATGAGCTACTACCATTTTAGCTACCTTGATTTTAAAACACTTTCCTATTTATTTTAATAATAAAATCTGGGTTGCATTATAGTATTATGTTTCTACAATATTTCTACGTGTGTGTTTCCATTCATAATCCCTCCTTTCACTTCATTCTATATACAAATCAAATCAGCTCCAATATAAATAATATATAGGAGTTACATAAAAATTCTTTAAACAATAGAATAACCTCCTCCAAATACCCTAATACATTCATACATACAACTCACATGTTCTCCATCAATGACTACATGATTTCCATATATATATTTCACACATTTCACATGTGGCCCCTTTATTAGGATAACCATTATTGCATATACATTTACCACATTACATACATATTTAAACACATATAACCATATATATGCTCCCATTACATAAGATAATTTTCTTATATTCCTACTTGCGTATTGCCACTGATGATGATATTCATCCAAACTCAATTCTTTTTAGTCTTAGTCCTTAATAGACAATTATTGCATTATTTTTTTTTTCCTTTGATTGCATGCATTGTTTTTGTGACTACTCTAATTTGTTATCATTGTCTATCTTTCACAATATCCTATCAAATAATGGATTTGGGATGCATTATTCCATGGATAATAATGACTCTATCTTCTTCCTTGGTAATGTTGATGTTGATATTCTTGTCTTTCTTGAAGAGTTTCTTAGTAATGAGGGTGTCGATAAGATTTCAGATGTGATATTTTTCCTTCACTCTATGCACATGTTTTATCTATTCATTTCAGATATAGTGACATCCTCTATCCTCTTTATTTGGTCTTTGATTACAATAAACTTGGAGATGATATCATATGTGACATGTACATCTTGAAAATGGAGTTCAACTTATTCAAGTATATTTTGGTGGCCTTCTTCATTCTTGTTAAATTTCTCCTTTTGAAGCTACAATGTGACCCCATCTATAAAATTCTTATGTCCTTCAATTCTAGTTTTCACTTCTGATTTTAACTCATTAGTATTTAGGGATTCTCGGACCTTCCTGCAATTTTCCTCTTTAAGTTTTTTGATAGTATCCTATTCAATTCTTGTGGTAATATCTTTATATTTTTTATTTGATTCAAACTCTTGTAAATGTATTTTCACATGGTTAACATCATTAAGAATTTATTGACTTCGCTTACATAACCTTTTTTTTCTTTGCCCTTCTTTTTCAATTCTTCCCTTGACTTATCCTTATCCAAATTTCCTTTTCTAATATTTTCTTTCTTTATCTTTTAACCTCCTTCATCAATGATTTATTATGGATTGCATCTCAATAAGTTCATTACCTTTCTTTATAATGTATTTTCATAACTCTTCATTAACCTTCAATGATTTGAATTTTTTCTCTTTTGATTCATCTAATTCAACTTGAATTGTATGTGTCTCCATTTTTGTATCCTTGATCCATTTATTTGAGAAGCGTTTTTCAAATTATTCCCATGTGGAGTGGCATATAGTATCTTCATCAAGGTTATTCCATCACTTAGAAACTTTCCCTTGAAAATAAAAGGCTACCCTAAAAGGACTCAAATTATTTTTCTTTATCATTCCCAATCATTCCATGGGATTTATTTCATTAGTATCTTCATCTCAACTAAATTTAGGTATTGTCGTTGATTCTTAATTTAGGTATAAAACAATCACTAAACTTACAATCTCAATATATTATAAAAAATGATATCAAATATTTATGAACCTTTTTGTATTGTATTCTCCTATGTCTTCTATTTCATTAGGCTTTTGGATCACCTCAATTAGACATCCTAATCCAAAGTTATGATGATTTTAAATTAACATAACTTTTTAAACCTTGAATTGGACATTGTCTTGCTAGCCAACCTTTCTCTTAATATATCTACAAAATTTAACACTTCTAATTGAAGAGAAGTCTTTTGGAATAAAATTGTGTCCAATTTTTTGAAATATCCAATGTTTCAAGTGGACACTCCACCCATCATAGGGACTAAAGCTTAATGGTGAAGAAAGAAGGGAGATGAGAAAATAATTGATGAGTAAGATTCCAAATATTAGGGGAAAATATAATTATATAAGGGAAAAAAACGAACAAGGAAAATAAACTAAATTAATTAAAAATAATTATTAATGATGGAAAACTTGTTTTATAAGAAAAAAGTAAAAGGGAGAGTAAAATTAGTTAATAATAAAAATAAATTTGAGATTTGGGAAGAATTTGGACAAGGGAGAGATGGAAAATAATAGATAAAGTAATAAAATATAAAAATAGAGAAAGAGGTTAATAAGGGAAATAATTAATTTAAATAAAAATTAAAAATTACTAGTTAAAAAGGGAATTAATTAGTTTAATTAAAGAAAATTAAAAAATAGAAATGATCTCGGAAAAGGTTAAGAAGGAAAATAATGAGATTAGAAAGAATATGAATTCATATCAAGATTTGATTAGAAGGGTGTGAAAAAGAAAAGGGAAAGGGAAGAAAGATTAAAAAAAAATAGAGAAATGATGAAACATATTGCCATTATTAAATCTCATTAAAAATAGGGGTGAGATAAAATAGAGGAACCCAATAATGAAAGCAAGGGGTCAAAATAAGGAAAGAATGCGGAGAGTTGGGGTGGGTGGAGGGGGGGGGAGGGTGAGTGGGGGGGGGGGGGTGTGGGGTTAATGGTTTAGGTGGCGAATAAGGGGTTTCCAAGAATGTCTTATTTTGTATCCATCCTCATGATTGAAATTATTATTTTGGTGCTTTTAATTTTCAATGGCTTTGTGAATAATGTGGGATGGGTAGTGGGAGGTATGCTTCTAAGTATCAATGGCTTCATGAATAATACGGGATGGGTAGGGGGAGGTATGCTTCTAAGTTTCAATGGCTTCATGAATAATGCAGGATGGGTAGTGGGAGGTATGCTTCTAAGTTTCAATGGATTCATGAATAATGCGGGATGGGTAGTGGGAGGTATGCTTCTAAGTTTCAATGGCTTCATGAATAATATAGGATGGGTTGTGGGAGGTATGCTTCTAAGTTTCAATGGCTTCATGAATAATGCAGATGGGTAGTGGGGGGTTGAGGATAATATTTTCATTGATCAAACTCAGTGAGATGTTTAGTATTAAAAGAATGCTCATTGCTAGAAAATTTGGCAATGTGATTGTGAGAAACGTCTATGTTTTTTGAGACGAGCTTTAAATGAACACCTATTTTGGCCATTGTAAGACTTACCATAGGAGAAAATAATTTGGTAGACCCCTAATCCTAATAGAGGGTCAGACTTTTCCTTATTGGGACAAGTTAATTGCTTAAGGGTTTTACAAGGTTTAAAGAGGGTTTTGATGTTTTTTTTGGATAAAGGTTTAGAGAGGGTTCTCCTTTATCTTCTTCTTTCTCACTTCACCATTAATATTTTATCCCTGATGTTGGGTGGAGTATCCACTCAAAACATTGGGCATTTCAAAACTTTAGAAATATTTCTATTCCAAAAGACTCCTTGCATAATAGATTTAATGATTCGTAGTCTACAATTTTGGTTTGTAATATCTTGATATGTTTTCTCTACAATGCTGCATATTTGACCAAATTTTCATGTGGCAAGATAAATTTATGATAACTTTCCAAAAACTTTTTAATTTTTTTCTTTTTCTCTAGAGTGATATTGTATAACATGCTACATGTGTCACCCCTTCCATGACCCCAAATTTTGTATTGTAATCAATTATATACAATTTTGAGCTTCTAGCAATGATGCAATGATGTAAAACTCTATTATATGATATAATGTTTATTTTTATTAATAAAATATGTTGGATTTGAAGAAAGGGGACATCCAATATATTATGATGCCTTGGGGAGGAAGAAAACTTGACTTAAGAGGAAAAGCATGCCTTGAATTCATAATTCCCTTAATGTGATGGTTGGGAAGATGAAGGGTGAAGGTGCATTTACAAAATGAAAGAGAAAATCCATTGAAGAGATTTTTCTTTTTTCCTTTTTTTTCTTAGCATTACTACATTTTTCTTCTCATACACTCATTGTTTATCTCTCTCACTCAAAACTTTGAATTGGCATAAGAATTGATGACAATTTCTTAACAGGAATTGAATGTGTTGTAGTGTTTTTTCCTTAGACTGGATGGATCTAAGGAATGAGAGTGTTCATGTTTGTGTGTAGCACAGAGAGCACTAAAGAAGAGAGAGTTGAGAGACTACATAAATCGAAGAAGGTCTCATTTTTTCTGTGTAGACTTGCATTGTCATTTGTGAATATCTATGGGCCCAGCCAAGGAATGGAAAGGTTGAACAATGAGATTATTTCTTGTGTGTGGAGGAGAGTGGTCTTCACATTTTGTGTTAAATCTCTTTTGAAACTATTTTCTAAATCCCTAAGTTTAGTTTTTTCCTCAAGGCATCAATATCTGACTTGGGGGTGGCCATCTATGAGAAATATTATATCATAGATGAGCCTGTGGTTGGGTGGAGAGTGGCTCACCCTTTTTTAGTTCTATATTGTAAAATATTTGAGTCAATATAAGTATCTCATATGCATGATTATTTAATTTATTTTTTCAACAAGTTTATGTGTACATGGATTTACCCTTCAACAAATTATCATGGTTGTAGTTATTATACTATTTTGTTGTAGCTTTTTATATGTATTTAATTTTGTAATGACATTGGTTGAGGAAGATAGGCTTTCTAAATTCGTCTTTAAACAAGTCATGTTGTCATTTCTACTATAAATTTTCCTATATGAGGTTTCAAAAGAAAAAACTTGGACCATAGTGAGGGGAAATACGACTAATTATTTGGTCCAATTTTCAAATCTTGGGTTGCGAAATTTCAGGAAATATGATTAGATGAAATTGGGCTTCCTAAATGCATCTTTAAATAGGACATGCTGGAAGTTCTACTATAACTTTTCTTTTGGGAGGTTCCAAAAGCTGCAACTTGGACAGTACTGAGGGGAAATTCTACTGATAATTTGGTCCAACTTTTATATCATGGGTCGCAATATTTTAAAATATATGATCAAAGGAAGTTGAGCTTCTTAGATGCTATGAAAATCATGCTTCAAACATGCCATGTTGAAATTTATGCTATAACCTTTTGTTTGGGAAGTTCTAGAGGTTGAAAATCGAACCATAGTGAGGGAAACTCCCACTAACTATCTAGTTCAGTTTTTAGAACTTGGACTACTATAATTTAGGAGATATGCCCTAAGGAAGTTTCTATATTAGTTTGCATGCAAAGTGTTTGAAGAAATGCCTAAATGGTTTAATGATTCATTGCATACAAATTGTTTGATGAAATTCCCTGATAAAAAGGTTGTTTTATGGATGGGGATAACGTTGTTTTATGTTAGCATTGTTGTATGATAGTACTATTGTAGTTGATATATGCCTATTTGCATGCAAAGAATTTAAAGAAATGTGTTAAAGGTGTTTTATTACAAATTGCATACGAACTATTCTATAAAATACCTTAAAAACATAAATAAAAAAATTGCATGATTGAGTGGTATATTTTAGTTAGTGTGTTACAAGTGGAATCAGAGCTATGTTTCTTACTTGATTTCATAAAAAATGTTTGAAAAAATGTCTACAAGAGAAATACTACTTAGCTGGTTGTATACAAAGTATTTGAAGAAAGGTTTACATGTGAAGCGTTTGAAAAAATGTATGAGAGATGAAAGTTAATTTCTTGCAAGTATGGTTAAGATAAATTTAGTAGAGGTATGTCAAAAAGTGGTATCATAGCTAAGTTTCAACAATAAACTTGGATGGGATCAATTATAGGAAATAATTTAAGTTTTAAATTAATATCTATACATGCATTTGTACTTTAGTGAAATTGTTTTGTTGTATATATGAATACACTAATGTTACTTGAACATTGAGTTAATTTTGATGTAGCAAGATAAACATGCAGTATGCTAACTAGATTCCCTAGAGTGACCTAATAGAAGTACAAAATTTTATGGCTGAGTGATGCAATGATAACTATGAGGGGGTGCACTACCTTGGATCGATTGGGATGAGGGGGAGATGAGACTATTGGTTGGAGCCCGCCAAAGTTGGTACCTTGACCTTGTTTGTGTTCAATATTGTTTATGTATCATACTTGGATCTTGGTAATCCAATTTCTTTTTCGAGTCATGGCCCAACTTGAGAATGACCTATTGTTGAACAAAATAAGAGTAATAAAGCCCATGGCTAAGAGAAAATAAGATGTTTGCTACTAGTTAGTGGTTTTCTCTAGTTAAGTGTTCTAAGAATGATTGATTATGACCCTTGAATTTTATGCACACTTAAAGCATTGTTTGAATGTCTGATTAAGTGCATTCTATAAGTATATGCTTGTGATATTGCATGAAGGAATGATCATTGTACTAATATAATATTTGTTGAGACAATTGATATGCATAGGAGTGAGGGGGGGGGGGGAGTCCATAGCTATTACAAGGAAGAAATTTGGAGTATCATTAGAGGGCATATTTGCATAAAGGATTAGTCAAGGAGGGCTTGACTGGGTCAATATTAAATAAATGGACAATGAAGTCACAACTATGAAAATGGATTAAGAAGAGAGTTTCCCTTGACAGAAAATTGTGCTTGGATAATATATTTTATTTATGAAAATAATACAAATGTGTGAATGGTAAACAAATAGAAACTCATACTTGCTGTGTTTTGGGTAAGACAGTAACATTAGCTAATGAATTTTCATATGTCAAGTTTGTAAGAGTGATGTCTTGTAGTTAACTATCACATGAAAGAAAGGAGTGTGCTTATGATTATCCTTACGAGACTTGTCATTATTGGCACTTATTTTGAATCTGACCCAGGTTAATACGAGAGATGCGACCAAAAAAACCCACTAGATACTAGCCCTTTTGACATCACATGTGAAACAAGAGAAGTCTCACCCGAGACATCTATGGGGGTTACAACAACCAAGTTTTTGTAGTAGTGAGGGCAATGTGACTCTGATATGTGCAAACATTCTATAGTATCCAACCTCTGTTCAAACAGTAACCTCGATTATTCATATTCATAGAACTTATGAAAATGTTACCAAACATAAATAAAATTTTAAAAGGGGTGCCTCAATTATGCATGTCACTTGGATCGATTCATCCATACATTATCACTTAAAAAAGAAACATAATTAAACACTATGTAATCATATTATAAAACAAAGGAAATGAAATTAAGCTAAATTCCAACCATCTTTTATTAATACCAATAAGGAACAACAAAGGCATCACATACAACCGTACAACAACATTTCTCCTCAACTCACCATCCTGAACACAACATGACAAAATCGTATTAATTAACCCAAATTACTTAGCCTATCGACCAAAAATCTAGATAACCAACAACTAAACAACTAATAGCCAACCCGAATCCCTTCGGCTTTTTCCTCTTTATACAAAAATACATAGAATTGAATACCATGGGAAATACCCAAGAATATAATTACCATGGACATGTATGCTCTACTTGCTAAACTAGACTAAATTAAGCAAGTTCAAAGATAGAATCAAACTTAGCCATTCTCTCCTTTATGCTTCGTGTGCTGCTCATTTCTATGCGGGTCTCCAATTTGTGCCTATTATGTGCACTTTGACAAAACTGCATGATGCTCCAGTGCGTTGTTTTTGCTCCATCGTTTTGTGCACACTACCAAAATTGCCTCAAAATGTCTTCAATTTTATCAACCCAAAACTGACCCCAATAGTCCCCTAAAAATGTGGCTTCTCCCGAGCCCCTTAGCTAATCGTTATTGGGGCTATTTTTCCCTTAACCATATCTTTTAGCAATCCAAAGGCATTGCACACATTTTCAACCTTCAACCGCATTTGAGCCCAATGTTCCTTGAATGTGCAAGATACCTTAAGTGGCATGGAAGAAGTAAGACATTACTTTGTTTCATCAACTATAGTCTTAATTTACAGTTGTATTGATCCAACGTCATTGGTAATGCACAAGGCTTCTTCCTTCAAATATTCTCTTTGCACGCCAGCTCTTATTGGGTGGCCCTCAATTGCTTAAGCTCCTTATTCAACTACAACTTCTCATCTAGAGTGATCTTCTTCTCTAGTATGGGAAATTAAGATGAGTAATAAAGTGTAATGAAACTATGCACCTATGTCTTGCACATCTTGTCAATCCACCAAAAACTAATTTTGAAATAATTTCACCTAATTCATCTTTACACCTAACACACATTTTAACGTTGCTATAATCACACCTGCCAACACCTTATCCTTTTTACACCTTTTGAGTATTTTAAAGGCCAACACTTGTGTGGCAAACTAGACAAATTTATCCTTTATCCTTGAAACCACAAATCACTATCTACCTCTTGTCGTACCATATTTTTGTTGGCACCAACAATGTTTGGTTGGAATTGATGTCAACCTCATAGCATGTGTTTGATTGGTTGAGAATATGTCTCATTGGTTGTAGGTGTTTGGCTATGATTGGTTGCATGTGTTTTTTTATGTAGTGTTGAGTGTGTTTGTTTGGTTGTTGGTATTTGGTTATACCAAAGATTTTTACCATGGTATTTGGTGTGAGAGCTTAATGGTTAATTAATTTTATTTTATATGATATGGTCATTATGAGGAATGGAAGGTAATTAATGTTTTCATTTGGTCCATTGTGATGAGTAGAAAATTATAAATGTAGTATGCTAGCATTGGAGGGTGTGTGTGTGAGAGAGAGAGCTACAGTGCATAATGATACCTCTTTTATACCTGTAGATTTGATTAGTAAAGTGTTAGAGATTGAATTGCATACTTGAGATGTTGTTTTTGTCTGCATGTTGAGTAGACCATTGGGCCTAGTATGAAAATTTTGACATGAGGTTTGCATAGAGGTTGAGGAGGTTAGGGCGTCTGGAAAGTGGTGGCTTTCCAAGATAGGAGTATGGATTCTTACTAGTAGTGACCAACAAAAAATTGACATAAATTTGCGGCTTTCTACCTAGTGGTGGCCAATAAATTGTAGTTTCGGTCATATGTCCTAGCTGGTAGTGGCCAACTGATATATGTAAAGATTTTCTTGACATATAATAGAAAATCAGAGCAACAAAATAGTATCTGGGTGGTTTTTCTCCCCATTGAGGGTTTCCACCAGAAAAAACTTGTGTCTCTTTATGCATATTTCTCTTATGGCATTTTATGTCTTAAATTTTAAGTTGAGTTTACATATTCAGATATGTTTTGATATGTTAGGCTATTGATCATTTAGCATTTTTGTAAAAAAGTTTTAAATTTTTATAAACCTATCGCTACTAATTCACCCCCACTTCCCAGTAGTGATCTGATTTCCAACAAGTGGTATCAGAGAAGGTTCTCTCTAGTGGAGCTTGATTGCTCGAGGGTAGATCAAAGTCCCATGGCCAAGAGAAAGAAGAAGATGTCTCAGAAAAAGAAGAGTTACAAACATACCATAAATGTTGCTGAAGACAGTCATGAAGGTAATACAATTTGTTTCAGTTATGAGCATAACTGTTGTCTTATTTCTAGTTTCTTATTTGCTCGCACATCTAGTGATGATGATGCTCTTGGGAATATTGAGGAAGAGGATGATAATCAATATTTTGAAATTTATTCTCCAAGAGAAAATAAGATAAATAGCATAGTACAATAGTGGCTGTTGAAGTTGAGATCAAAAGCCAAGAAAGGACGATAGAAAAGTTCTCAATGGAAAACAAATATTTAAAGAAACTTCTTCAATTACTAGAAGAAAGAGAGCATGCTTTCAAAGAATAAATTGTGGACCTAAAAACCCAGTTGGAGAAAGCAAGGAGATCTGAAGAGGAGATTGGAAGTTAGGTCAAAGATCAGATTGGCCATCGTGAAAAATTAGAAGTTGAGTTGGTTTCAGCAAGAGAAGAGTTTGAAAAGAGTAGATCCAACTCAATTGGAGATAATGAAGTAACAATAAAAAACACATAAGCTTGTAGAAGAAAGAATGTGAGCGAACATCAAAATTGGGAGCCAAAGAATGTGTCAAGAAAAAGTGTTAGATGTTTCAGCTGTCAAAAACATGGACACATTTTAGCTGATTACAGAGGTGAAAAGATCAAATATTCCAAGCAAAACAAGCAGTCCAATAAGGAGAATTTTCAAAGATCACTCTCATCAATTTTCAGTTATAAAAATTTCTTTTATGGATTTTGTTATTCTTGTAATGATTTTGGGCATAAAGTTGTTGATTGCAGGGTTGTTGCGAAGAAGATTAGAAGGAAAATAAACAAAATATTTGAGCCTTTTCCTCTATTTCTTGAGCACATAAGATGTTTCACATGTGACAATATTAGTCATATGGCCAAAGATTGCAAACTTCCCATGACTCCTAAGGAATATGGTCGAAAGAATAATTTTATTGAAAGAAGAATTTGGAGAAGAAAAGAAAATGTAGAAAGAGAGAAAACTGAAAAACAACATAACAAGGTTCCAAAGAAGAAGGAATATCAAGAAACCCCAAAGAAAAATTGAGGCCAACTCGACCTTAGTTGGAGCATGTGACAAAAGGTGTGCAAGCTTATGGGGAGATCCTCCAAGAAAAGAAAGTTCCTTTAGTGTAGCAGTAGTGAAAAAGTTTTGTTTTGGTCCTCGTTTGAATTTAATTATAGCATGCCCTTTTTTGATCCTGTGCATGAGTATGCAATTCCATGATTGAATGAATTATTATGGCCTAAAGACACTTGAAGACCTATGGAAATCCTTGATTAAATTATGCATCAACAACAAAGAGAAAGTTAAGTCACCACTCTAAAATTTGTAATTGCAGAAAAACAAATCTTTAAAACAAAAATGAAAGAGGCAAGTGATCATATGTTTTGCAGAATGGAGAACATTTGAATTTTTTATGGTGTTAAACTAGTTGTATTTTTTTTGATCCAAAATCTATCGACCAAATAATATTTGTTTTGGTCCAAAAACTAGTTGACGTGGGCTTCATGAAAGAGTTTGTGTAAGGTTCCCTAATTTACTCATACATGAATGTAAATCTCTAATTTATTCAACAAGAATGTAAGGTTTTGATTTACTCATACATTTTCCTTTAACAAAATATGGAAATGATTTTGTGAACTTAAACGAAATTTATAACATCAAAATTTCATTGATTCGTTGTTGAGTACTTACCTAGCTTATTGTGGTTGAAAATGCCTCAGAATTTTCTCCTGTTCCTGTTCCCTATCTTGTTACCAAAGGACCAAAACCATCGAGCCAAACTGGGTACAACCTAGGTACTCAGTCCCAAAGTGTAGCTCAATTGACGCAATCTGGTCCCTCGTGCCCAAAAACTTAAGAACAATTGAACTCTTCCTCTCGATAAGTAAGATTCTCAGAAATTTCCCTTTCTCAGCCTCCTCCCCTTCCTCAAGATTTTCTTCCTCCTTTTTTTTCTTTCCCACCGCCTTCTTCCCATCTTCATGTCATTATTTTTGTTACGTGTAACTTTTTATAAAAATCAAACCTCATTTGATTTTAAGGATTTTATTTTGAATACGTAGGATTTGATTTAATTAAAGTTTATAATCATTTTAATAAATTAATTTGATTTATTTAATTTATAATTTTAATTAATTTAATTTATAATTTTATTAATTTTAATTTTAAATATAATTTGTAAATTAAAATTAACATTTTCTTATATATATATATATATATATATATATATATATATATATATATATATATATATATATATATATATATATATATATATATATATATATATATATATATATATATATATATATATATATATATATATATATATATATATATATATATATATATATATTTAAGGTGGTATACATATTACCTATCTAATTTGATATATATGATATTTTTGTGAGGTATTAATTCATTACCTTAATTTATATCTCTTCCTGTAGTAACCAACCTATATATAGTGCGATACATGCGGGTCCACACATATGTAGCTATCGTATGGAGGTCTCGTATGTATCCTAATATTCATATTTTATTTATAGTTGTAGGTGGGTCATTACATACATGCCTCCTTCCAAAAACTTCGTCCTGAATTTAGGGTTTCCATAATATATTAGTGTTAGTGTGATCACAGAAGCCTTTGTATTTCAGGATTGAATTTGTTTGATATGGGTACTTAAAATTTGTTTTCCTGAATATTTTAAGATTTTACAACTATAATATTCATGTTCTACCCCTGTCGGGTTCCCAAGCTACTCTAGAATAATCCTATCCTTCCTAATATCTTCCACTCCTATCCTATACATCCTCTACCGGAGTATGCCATGCATGGGGGCTTCACTAAATGAACCTCTGACATATCGCCTGCGTTCATGGCATACTAAACAATACCCCTAATTTGACTACATATTGGAAAATACCTCTAAAAATCACATTATTTAACCCCCTACCAATATGAACCCAATACACCTCCCCAATTTAAAAAACCCCTTCTTTCACTAGATATTGTAGGCATCCATTTTTTCATTAACATTTTTTATACCCCTTTATATTTTTTCATTAACTTTGAGCTCCATTTTTTATACCCATCAATATAATAAACCTTTACCCCCTTTATATCCCCCAATATATTAACTCAAATTTTCCTCAATATATATCCCCCAATATGAACCCACGTGGTAGGGTATTGGTCCCCCAATGAAGCCCCCGTGATGCCATGGCGTCAGACACACTGATCTAACCATTCATAGACCTTAAGGATGACAACGTTGACTATGTCGACCTAACTTCCTAGTAGACATTTGGTAGCCATCATCACACGTTTAGGGGAGCATGACTCACACAACCCTCCCATGACTGCAGGTTTTGGAGGATAAATGGTGGGTAATACCTCCACCCCTCCTAGTGGGACCAGGGTCAACGCCCTATCATGGAACCTCATTGAGACTCAATTGTTCTTAATTTTTTGTCATCATGTGGTCATTTTGGTAATGATACTATCTGAAATATAAGCACTTGTCTATATTGTATAACATATGTATCAATATATTCAACATAATTGTATTTCAATAACACTTTTGTGTACTTCATATATCTAGTCCATATAACTATAAGTTAACTTTCACAAATGTAGTCATTCTTTTACCCCTATTTCATCAATCATGTTGACATGCAGAAATGAAATAAATTTATAGTTCTCTCATTAATAACATAATTCATAATTTAGACTTCATATAAAGGTTAATCAATTATTAAACTTCATATTCGTATCCATAATTCAGCAATGTTAATTCAAATAATATATTTCTTATTGGTATCCACATACTAGTAGAATTAAGCAAATAACATATATCATGTTCCAATAACATACAAATTTCATTTTTACATGTGATCATCTCAAAATAGTTTTAAGTATCTAATTTAAAGTAAAGTAAATACATACAAAATATAGATTTCAGTTTCTCAAATTTAACACAAGCTAGGGTATTTCTGACATATGATCTTTGTATCCTCCCAAGTAGCTGATCTAGGGCTATACTTGTCCCACTGGACCTTAACTTGGTCTACCAGATGGTTCCTGAGCTGTCCAACTCTACATTCCAGTATACATAATGGTTCGACCGAAATGGTTCCCTCGTCCGATACCTGCAGTTCCTTCCATTGAAGGTTATGGCATTTGTCAACTATGTAATGTTTTAATACATATACATGAAATACATTATGAACTTTATGCAAGTGAGGTGGCAGTGCAAGATGATAGGCGACGTGTCCAACTTTTTCCAAGACTTTGAATGGTTCGATAAATCGGGGTGACAACTTTGTCCCTTTTCCGAATCGGATAGTGGCTTTATTTGGTTTGATGTGGATGAAAACTGATCCCTTACTTCATAATTCCTATCTGTCCTATGAGCATCAACATAACTCTTTTGTCTATCCTGTGGTTCTTGTAACCGTTGTCTAATTTGTTTTTCCAATTCCTCCATCTCTTGGATTAATTTTGGTCCTACTATCACCCAATCTTCTAACCTGTCCCAACTTCACGGTGTTATGCAAGGTCTTCCATATAATGCTTCAAACGAAGGCATTCCGATTGAACTGTGGTAACTGTTATTGTATGCAAATTTGACTAAGGATAAATACTTTTCCCAGTGTGATTGCTGATCCATAATGTACACCCTCAACATATCTTCTAGTACTTGATTTACCCTTTCTGTTTGTGGCTGATGGGAGAATGTAAGGTTCCCTAATTTACTTATACATGAATGTAAAACTCTAATTTATTCAACAAGAATGTAAGGTTCTAATTTACTCATACATTTTCTTTTAACAAAATATGGAAATTATTTTGTGAACTTAAACATAATTCATATCATCAAAATTTCATTGATTCGTTGTTGAGTACTTACCTAGCTTACTGTGGTTGAATATGCCTCAGAATTTTCTCCTGTTCCCGTTCCCGTTCTCGTTACCAAAAGACCAAAACCACCCATCCAAACTGGGTACAACCTAGGTACTCAGTCCCAAAGTGCGGTTCAATTGACACAATCTGGTCCCTCGTGCCCAAAAACTTAAGAAAAATTGAACTCTTCCTCTTAGCAAGTAAGATTCTCAGAAATTTCCCTTTCTCAGCCTCCTCCCCTTCCTCAAGATTTTCTTCCTCCTTTTATTTCTCTTCCCACTGCCTTCTTCCCATCTCCATGTCATTATTTTTGTTACGTGTAACTTTTTATAAAAATCAAATCTCATTTGATTTTATGGATTTTATTTTGAATACGTAGGATTTGATTTAATTAAAGTTTATTATTATTTTATTAGTTTTAATTTTAAATATAATTAGTAAATTAAAATTAACATTTTCTTTTAGTTTAAGGATATATATATATATATATATATATATAAAAGGTGGTATACATATTACCTACCTAATTTGATATATATGATATTCTAGTGAGGTATTAGTTCATTACCTTATTTCATATCTCTTCCTGTAGTAACCAACCTATATATAGTGCGATATATGCGGGTCCACACATATGTAGCTATCGTATGGAGGTCTCGTATGTATGCTAATATTCGTATTTTAGTTATAGTTGTAGGTGGGTCATTACAGTTTGTGCATCATAAATTATGAGCACATTTATGAAAAGATCATTGTATTAATTTCTTCAAATATAGTCCATTTGATTGCAATAGGTCGATAAAGTGAAAAATGAATGCGACACAATGATATTGGTCAGGTTTTGATTTTTTTTTTTAATTTTTTTTAATTTAACAATTTATTGTGTTTGTGTTGAATTGTTGTGAAGGTGGAAGTTAGTGTGAATACTTTAATGTGCAGTTTTAGCTAATGGATGTAAATACATTTGTTTGTTGAATTTGACCCACATAATTGATATAGTTTCCATAGTTTTTGGATAGATTTGGTCTTTGTGGGCCACTTAAATTGGTACCCAGGATTAATGGAAGGTATTAAATGCCTTTAGTGTAGTCACGATTGATTGTTTTGATTTGGTCATTCAAAAATAATAGGGTTTATGCCTTTGATCTGGTCAATTTGGTTGTTTTCGTGTGTTGCCAATATGAAATTGATGGAATATGTTGATATGGCTTGTTAAATATTATCACTGGTTAGTGTGATTTAATTTTCGCATTTGTAGTCGTTGTAGTTGGCACTATGAACCCTGATTATATGCACATGAATGGGATTGAAGAAGTGCACATAAACTAGGATGTTCGACTTGATTTAGTTTGTGATTGATGCTGCAATAACAAAGTGCAGTGGATTGTGGGCTTGTTAGCTAAAAGAGAAGCTCGATGAGAGAGTCTGTATACAATACTAAAGTGATTTCCCTTTTACATGTGTGTGTGTGGAGAGAGAAAATGTTGATGTGTTGAAAAAAAGGGGGGCAAGGAGTATGCATGGATACTGGAGCAAGTGCATGGGATGTGCATGTAGGAAGCGAAGTCCATACAACAATGCACATGTGGACAGAGAAATAGAGCTAGATATGATGGGAAGTTGTGTGTGCGTTGAACCAAAAGTGATACTTGTGTGTTTAAATGATAATGCTTTACAGAAGAAGTGAGATTGATAGAGATACATAATTCCCATGGTTGGATAGTGCTTTGAAGGGGAAATCAATGCTTGTAGCTAAACAATTTGAGTGAACATAGCCTGAGATGTGTCAATTAGTGAAAGAGCTAGTTTTGGTTGTGAATGAAGTGTGTATCCCTATGTGGCTATTCACATACTGAAGATAAAATTAAATGCAAACTATTTTGTAGCATAGTGTCATTAGTTTTGACTGATGTAATGTGTTTTAAAAGGACAGAAATAATGAGAACATGGAACACATGAAAAATCGATCTGGTGCGATACCATTATTGGCGTAATGAATGTTGACTTTAGCAATCAATGGTGCAACACATACTATAGATCTTATGTAAAAACTCACTATTGTTTTGAGTATGGTTGTATTACCACTCCTTTCATCACAATCTCCATAAGAAACAATGGATTGATCATGTTTTCCCTCTCATGGTTACAACCAAGGTTTTATTTGAATGGTAGTCTATATAGTGCAAGACAATTGATGGATAATTGATGGAGGCACAATTTGACAGAGAAGATGCACAAGTCCTTACATAGAAGAAAAAGCATAGTGTACAATCCGGATTAAGTTGTTGGAAATTAAATTATTCTACGGGTGTGATGGTGTAAGAGTGTGTGATCTGCCCAAAATGGGGAGTGAATGTTTTTAAGCCTACATAAAGGAGGAACAAATGGATACACTAGAAAAAAATGCTATTTCCTTATGTCGAACATCATTTAATTAAAAAAAAAGGTTTGAAATGATCCAGATTCGAATCATGATCACACTCTAGGGAATGGTGCTACACATCTGAATCAAATAGATGAAAATTGTGGCAACAATGATGAAAAGAAGTTTGTGAGGGCTCTTAGACATATGCCATGGATTAAATAGGGAAAAAATGATATGAGCTAGAATGATGAATTATATTGTCTTATCAGGGTCACTCTTTAATTCCATATCTACCAAGAGGAGTCATCTGTGGGTTCTCAAGAAGTGATGACTTCCAAAAGATGACAACAAGATGGCGTCCAAAATATGGATGCATACGGGGTCATTTATATCTTTCAGATTTTGAGGTTTCAGTGGCTAATGAAGAAGCGAGATCCAAATATGATTCTGGATCAGGTTTTACACTGGAAGGCTTCGAAAAGTATGCAAATGACTTTAAGTATTAGTATTTTCGTTAAAATCAATTTAATTGGGATAGTGTCTGGTGAATCCAAATCAAAGTGGGAACCATCTATGGAGACTGTTGAAGGTGAATATTGGCGCGTGGTTGAGAAGCCAACAAAAGAAATATAGGTTTTATGTCATTGTGTATGGCTAATCATGCGGTAGCAAAGATCAAGGGCAGAGACAAAGTATGCAAATTGAAGAATTGATGGCCAAATTTGTATGCATAATGTAGCTTCTATGTTTTTATCATGAAAATATTTTCGTAGGGGCCAAAGATCAACAACATGAGTGCTAATTGTTGTGTTTGTAGGGTTATTATGTGTTTGATGTATATGTCTTATTTACCTTGGAGAATTTATATTATATCACATATTATCTCATGCACATCATCTAGAGATATATTGTGGATGGTTGAGTATGCTTTGTGAAAATGTATATTGCTGAGTGTGAGCCATTGTAAATGCTAAGCCATGTAAGAACATTTATGTGAAAGATTAACTTTGTATTCTTTGATTAAGCCATGTCTTCACATTGCATATTATTGTCATATTTGAGTTGTCATAGCCATAAAAAGAGGTTTATGTCTAGTTTGTAAGAGTTTTTTGTATTTAGAAATTCGTAAACTCATAATTGTATGCAAAAATGCATTATTGTTGTTGCTATAAAGATTTTGACTTATAATGTTTTGAGGCTTTTCGAGTTGTTGCAAAGGTTATGATGTATTTTTTTTTGCCATGATGCTAAGAAATGTAATGTAGAAATTTATTGTAGATTCAAACTGCTAATTGTAATTTACTAAAACAATAGACTTGAATCTACTCTACTCATTAGTGGAAACAATTAAACGATCGTGAAATCACGAAGCATACAAGAGAAAGAATTCAATCAACACATTACACAATGATTTCCTGGGGAAAGACACATCTAAAAACCCTTTCTATATGTATATTGCATTAGTAAGAAAATATGAGAATATTATAATGCTTTGCTTAAGCCCGAGAAAGCTCTGCACTATCTTTATTTGTCTCACTACTTCCTAGAAAATCCCAGGCAAATAGTTAACCAAATTTTGGCTTGTCCAAGTCCCTATTTCCTTGCATTGTTTCCTTGGGAATTATCCCCCTATTAATTAGGGAAATTCCTCAATATGAATCACACAATCCTCATAAGCCTTCCTCTAATTGCATGTGCCTTCCTCTGACTGCATGCACCACCTGTACAACTTAGATGATTATACAAATGATAGTACATTGTCCATGAAACTCAATCTCAAATGGGTAACTCCCATATTTGACATGCATGAGTCATTTATGAGTGAATCATCAGTTAATTGGTTGAACACATGAACCAACACCCCACTATCTGACCTCCTACTAGCTCCTCCATCAATTGGAACTAGTTTAACTGAATTTAAATCAGTTAAACTAAATTAAGTAATTACAACTTAAAATAAAATCAACTAGGGCTCCTATAAAGTAGCAAACACTATACATGACTCAAGTTAGACCCTCAACTCGAATTGAATGAGACAACTAAGTCAATTTAAATTAGTTAACTCGTACAAGTTGTCTTTTGATGCGGAATTAAAATTTTATTCCTAATTTAATTCAAGGACATAATTAAAATAGGATTTTCTTGTTGTATTTTCAACACTCCCTCTCAACAAAAAATGGATTATCTACTACCACAATCCTGCCTCTATGGAACTCAAATTTTCCTCTTGACAGTGCCTTAGTCAAGATGTCTACATCCTATTCCTCTGTAGGAATGTACTCCAACAACATGATTCTCCTCTGCACATAATCTCGTAGATGGTGATACTAGATGTCGATATGCTTGGACCGGTCATGAAAAGCTAGATTGTTAGAGAGTTTGATACAACTCTGCTTGTCATGGTAAATCAATGTAGGATCCATCTGCTAAACAAATAACCAAACAAGGATCTTCCTCATCCACATAGCCTCACAAGTTGCTTGATTAGCATCCATGTAGTCTGCTTCTGCAAAACTGAGTGCAACTAATCTTTGCTTCCTGTTGTTCCAAGAAATTATTGTTGACCCAATATTGAAGATTCCCCCTGATGTGCTTTTCCTGTCAGATGGACTCCCCTCCCAATCTGCATTTGTCAAGCCTTGAAACTTCACTCCCTTTGTCCGTATGTACCAAAGGTCAAACTAAGTGGTGCCTCTGAGGTATCTCAGCACATTTGTAGCTACCTTCTAATAGAGTTTAGTTGGCTTAACCATTGCTTGACTAAGCTGGTTAACTACAAAAAAAATATTCGGTCGAGTGTTCACTAAATACATAAGTGAACCCACAAGCTTCCTATAAATAGTAGCCTCCACTACTTCACCTGAAGTAACATCTTCCTTCCTCCAATTTCCTGCTAGAGGAGTCTCCATGGGTTTGTTGCTCTCCATGTGGAACTTCTTCAGTGTCTCGTTGGCATACCTTCCCTGAGAGACAAACAATTCCTCATCTCCTTGCCATGCTTCCATACCAAGGAAATAATGCATGAGCCTAAGGTCCTTCATCTAGAATTATCTTGCAAGATCCTCTTTTCAATATTTTACCAACTTCTCATCACCTGTTATAATTAAATCATCAACATATAATACTATACTCAACAATTTACCTTCAACCACAATATGGTAAAAGCTTGCATCTGCTTCACTTTTGGTGAAGCCCAACCTGGTGAAATATTTGTCAATCCTCGTGTACCAAGCATGAGGTGCTTGTTTCAATCCATACAGTGCTCACTTGAGTCCGCACACATGTGTTTCTTTGTTGAAGGTCTCAAATCCTTCTGGATGCTCAATACACACCTCTTCTTCAATCGCCCCATTGAGGAATGTTGTCTTCACATCCATTTGTTGTATCTTCTATCTCATTTGCGCTGAAAGTGCTAGAATATATATGATTCAAGAGTACCCTGCTACTAGAGCAAAGGTCTCCTCGTAATCAATTCCCTCCAACTGAGAGAACCCTATAGCCACAAATCTAGCCTTATGTTTCTCCACACTCCCATCTGCTGCTTGCTTTACCTTGCAAAGCCATCTAGAACTCACCACTGAATTGTTTATTGGTATGGGGAGCACTTCTTAGACATTGTATATGATAATGGGGTCATACTCCTCTACCATGGCATCAACCGATATTAGTTGTTTCACTACTTCCTCGAATGAGGATGTCTCAATCTCTACATTCTCACTGTAGTTAGTGTACCAATCCGACATAACAATAATAATATAAAGGCACAAAAATAACAATAAAGGGATTCTATGGGGCACAATAATAACAATATGGGGACAATAGGGGCACAACAATATTAATAAGGGATACAACTACAATAGTAATGGGGGCATCACTAGTATTATAAGGACCTAACATGCCCCTCTCCTTCAAAAAAGTGTTGTCCTCAATGCTTGAGTAGTTCTGGCTGCTTCTGTATAAAATTCTCATCCTCCCATGTGGAATCTTCAGCAGATAAGTTCTTCCACTTGATGAGATACTCTGAAATGGATCAATTTCGTAGTTGTCGAGTTCTTGTTTCTATGACTTCTTTTAGTTCCAATATAATTTTTCCTTCCTCGTCAAGTTCTGGCAATATTATTTGAACTGGGAGCTTGTCACCTATAACCTTCTCTAAACATGAAACATGGAAAACTGGGTGCACTCGAGAAGCTGCAGGAAGCTCCAATTTGTATGCCATAGTACCAATCTTTTGCAACACCTTGTACAGGCCATAATACTTTGGTGATAATTTATTATCCTTCTTAGCTTGCTTGAGGGACATTTGTTTATATGGTTGCAGCCGTAGGAATACCCAGTCACCTACATCAAAACTTCTTTCGCTGCGATGTTGATCTGCTTGTTGTTTCATCCTATTCTGCGCCAACATGAGGTTATCCTTTAAGAGTTGGAGAACTTGTTGTTGATGCTTGATGTGATGTTCCACTGCTTGAACCTTAGAATTTTCTCTTAAATATGATGTGATGGATGGTGGCTGATATCCATAAAGTGCCATAAATGGGGCCATTTTTGTTGCAGTATGGAAGGAAGTGTTATACCACCATTCAGCGAGAGGCAACCATTTGACCCATTTTGTCTGTTTATCAGATACAAAGCAACGAAGATATCCTTCCAAACATTTGTTTACTATCTCAGTTTTCCCATAAGATTGAGGATGATAAGATGAGCTATGAGCTAACTGAGTACCAAGATAAGAAAATAATTATGTCCAAAAGTTTCTAGTAAAAATGGGATCTCTGTCACTTACAATAATCTTTGGATTTCCATGTAGCTTTTGAATTGTTTCCATAAATGCAGTAGAAACTATACTGGCTTTAAATGGATGTGATAATGCACAAAAGTGTGCATACTTGGTAATTCTGTCAACTACCACCATGATGACACTCTTTCCCTCAGACTTGGGTAAACCTGTGATAAAATCCATTGAAACCTCCTCCCAACGTTGGCTTGGAATGGATAAAGTCTGTAATAGACCTGGTGTCTTAATTGTTTCAACTTTATTTTGTTGGCAAACCAAACATTCCGCCACAAACTTTTGAATATCTGATTTAAGGCCATCCCAAAAAAAATTCCTTCTTAACCCTCTGGTAAGTTTTTAAAAATCGTGAGTACCCTCCTAAGGGAGAAGCGTGCAATTCCAGAAGAATCTTTTGTTTGAGTTGGGAATTCTTAGAGAGGTATAAGCAATCTTTGTACCATAACAAATCATTTTTCCAGCTAAATGTATCAGATGTACTGGAATCTTGTTGTAACTTTCGAATAAGTGCCCACACTTCTTCATCATTCTTCCATTCCCCCCTTGCTTCATTTATCCAATTTGGTTGGATAATAGAAATGGCACACAACAATGCTTCCACATCCTCATCCTTTCTTGAGAGAGCATCTGCCACAACATTTTGCTTCCCTTTTTTGTAGATGATTTCAAAGTCATAACCAACATCTTTGTGACCCATTTTTGTTGTTCTTCAGAGGATAATCTTTTTTCTAAAAAGTAGTTAAGGCTATCATGATCCGTTTTTACCTTGAAGTGTCTTCCCATTAGGTAGGGTCGCCATTTCCTAAGTGCATGTAGTATTGCCAACATTTCCTTCTCATAAATAGCTTTGTGTAAATACTTTCCCTTGATTGGATGACTTTCGAAAGCAATGGGTCTTTCATCTTGCATTAAAACAACACCAATTCCATTTCCTGAAGCATCACATTCCACAATAAAGGTTTTTGTGAAGTCTGGTGTAGCTAAGACCGGTGCTTGGCACATTGCCTCTTTAAGATGTTCGAAGGCCTTTGTTGCTTCTAGAGTCCATGAAAATGCATCTTTCTTCAATAATGTTGTTAGAGGTGCTGCTATTTTCCCATAATTCTTAACAAACTTGCAATAATACCTTGTCAACTCGAGAAATCCTCGCAAATGCTTTATGGATGTGGGGATTTTCCATTCCTTAATGGCTTTAATTTTGCTAGGGTCTACCTTAACTCCTTCATGAGATACAATATGACCCAGATATTCCACCTCTTGTACTCCAAATAAACATTTGGATCTTTTTGCATATAATTGTTTCTCCTCCAACAGTTGTAGCACCCTGTCAACATGTTCAACATGATCCTTCCAAGACTTGCTGTAGATTAGTATATCATCAAAAAATACTAACACAAATTTTCTAAGGAAGGGTTTGAAAATGGAATTCATCAAACCTTGAAATGTAGAAGGTGCATTGGTAAGGCCAAAAGGCATGACCAAAAATTCATAGTGACCCTCATGAGTTCTAAATGTTGTTTTCAGAATGTCTTCAGTCTTCATTCTGATTTGATGATATCTTGAACGAAGATCCAACTTGGTGAAGTAAATTGATCCATGCAATTCATCCAATAATTCTTCAATGACAGGAATGGGAAACTTATCTTTAATAGTGAGCTTGTTGAGCTCCCTATAATCTAGACACATGCGCCATGATCCATCCTTCTTGTGCACCAATACTACTGGAGCAGAGAAAGAACTTTGGCTAGGTTGAATTATACCAGCCTCTAGCATTTCTGCAACCATACGTTCAATTTCACTCTTTTACGAATAGGGATATCTGTACGGCCTGATGTTTGGAGGAACACTTCCTGGAATCAAATTAATAGCATGATCATGCTCACGAATAGGTGGGAGACCTTTGGGAGTCTCAAATACCTTGGAATGATTGTCCAAGACTTTTTGGAGATCTGGAGAAATAAATGATTTCGATGTGGAAACATCTAGTGAACATAATTGTGCAATTACATCTCGTTGTTCCTTTTTTAGAAGCTTTGTCATACCGTTAGAGCTTATTATCTTTCCTAGTTTCCCTACAATACCCCTTAATTCAACTTCCTTTCCTTCCACATAAAATTTCATCAAAAGTTCTTGAAATTCAAAAGCTATTGTACCCAAGGATTATAGCCATTGAACTCCTAGTACAACATCAACACCTCCCATTGGAATGGAAAGCATTGGGATATTCAATACATATTCTCCCATGGATAGCTTGATATTATGGCACTCTCTAGAGAAATTTATCGTTTCTCCACGTACAACCATCACTTGACACTCTGGTGCTGGATATAGGAAGCAATTCAATTATTTTGCTATCTTACAATGAATAAAATTGTGGCTACTTCTGAATGAATCAACACTATTACCTTTTTCTTCTTGATATGTCCTTCTATCTTGATGGTTTGAGGAGTGGTAATTCCAGCCAATGCATTACAAGATATGGTCGGATTCATTTCTTCTTTATCTAGGCTTTGTTTTTGGAGTATATCCTCTTCTTTTGACCTTTCTTGTTCCTTTTCTTCTTCCTCTTCAAAATCTATGTAGAATAATTTCTTCTCAGTGCACTTATGACCTTTAGTGTATTTTCTATCACAACTGTAACAAAGCCCTTTTGCTCTTTTTTCTTCCAATTTTTGTGGTGTCAACCTTATAGGTTGTGGAAGGCTAGGGGCAACAACACTTCCATCTTTATAGTTGTGAGTGGTAGGCTTCCTGGTTGCCATAATTTTGCTTTCCATTTTTCTTGCTAACCCGAATGCCTTCTCCAATGAATCAAGTTGCCAAAGGCGAACATCATGTTTGATATTCTCCTTTAAAGTCCCTATGAACACATCAATCCTATGCTCCTCTGGAATATTTTTTACCCTTATGTTCAATTTTTGGAACTCCTCAATGTGCTCCATCATTGAACCCTTTTGTTTGAGACTTATCAATTGGCTAAAAAAAGTGTTGCTTTTTGTATCCTCATAATGTGCTATCATTTCTTTCGTAAAAATTGCCCAAGTGACAATTTGTTTATGAGAGAAAAGCCATTGATACCATACAAACTGATTTGGTTCCAAATATAAAGTTGCAATACGTACCTTTTGTGTGTTTTGCACATTATTGAGATCGAAAAATTGCTCCATCTGTAGTATCCATATTGCGGGATCCTTGCCATCAAAATTCCTCATATCGATTTTTGGAATATGGTGGGTCTTCAATCCAACATTAGAGTCTATGAAATCATGATTAACATTTCTTTTGTTCTCATCATGAGTTTTCTTTACTACCCTTTCACCATTAGTGACCATTTTTTGTAGCAACTTATTCAAAATTATCTTTAATTCTTCCATCTTATTATCCATGCCATCCATCTTAGTGTCCATGTCATTCATATTAGCTTCCATGCCCTTCTTTAAACCATCCATCTTAGCTTCCACGCCATACATCTTAGCTTCTACATATTTCTTTAAACCATCCATCTTAGATTATGTTACTTTTTGTGCAAGTGACATTTGTTGCACTTGGTCTCGTAATTTTGATATATCATGTTGCATTTCTTCCTCTTCTTCATGAGTCATGCTAGAGCTTTCAGGTTTCTTACTAGGTGTTTTCATTTTCTTTCCTCAGGGCATCAATTACCGATAATAATTCTTTACTATGCCCTTTGAATTCCTTCAAACTAATTTTTCAAACCAAGTTTATGCAAAATTAAAAAAAACTACACACCTTTTTTTTTCACTTTGTAGGAGCTCAATATTGAATCTAATGTATCTCTGTAATTGTGGATCATCCAATTCTGAAATTGCGACCTGCAGTAGCCTTCTGTGTCCTCTTTCTAATGCCACCAGTCTGATCGAATTTAGATTCTCCAAGGTGAAGTTATGCACAATCTCCCAAGATGACCTGATTATAAACCTTTCCAGAAGAGCGAACTTGTATGAAGTTCCACGTGTCACTGTTTTGACCTTAGTATCTGAAAAATATACACAGGAAACTACAGTCCGTCCTCTTTCTGTAACTTCTTACGAAATTTCAATCTGATGCTCAAAACAAAAGTTATGATGATTTTCCCCAGGTCACCTGTTTGGAATGAAATTCGGGAGTCTGCAAAAAGGTCAACTTCCTCAGATCATATCTCCGCAAATATAGTGCGAAACACTCTGAAATTCGGACCTGAGGTTCATAATGATTTCTTCCCAAATGGGTTTTTTTTAAGCATCTGAAACGTCGCAGAAAAAAAGTTATAGCGCAAATGCCACGATGACCTGTTTGGAGCAGCGAAACCCTAGAATTCAAAGCTCTGATACCAAATGTTATGAAACCAACTCACAAAAAGATAGAAAAGATAGTTGAACACCTTAGAATTCAGCCTCTTCGAGGGGGAAACCTCCTTTACATTACACAAATGAACAATTCTTGGATGATACAAATGACAAAACCTCCTTTCTATATAGAGGAGTCTAAGGGGTCACAATATAACCAAGCCGACCTAACAATAATAATATAAAGGCACAAAAATAACAATAGAGGGATTCTATGGGGCACAGTAATAACAATATGGGGACAATAGGGGCACAACAATATTAATAAGGGATACAACTACAATAGTAATGGGGGCATCACTAGTATTATAGGGACCTAACACATCCAATATCTCAATTACCTCAAAATATACCAAACTATTGACCCCATCAATATCCACCTCTACATTCAGTCTGTAAATAGAGAATATCTGGTATTGATTCACATACATATACATATATATATGTGTGTGTGTGTGTGTATTTACGATCTTTGTTATCCACTTAGGCATAGTTTCCCCTAACACTGCGTGTTGCTTACTTCTACACATATCTGCACAGAACACTCCTTGAATAGTCCTTCATAATGGTGTGATTCCCCTGCAACCAGCCATACAATTATGATCATTCACAATGGTGCCCAGAAGTAATACTAAGTTGGTTACAGTGCCAACATTCCCTTCCCTAATCTTAGATAAATGTTCGATCTCCAATTGAGATTCTAAAATGGTGCCTCTATCATCTATCTCTGGAATTTAAAAAATTATTGATTCTTCATCATTGGATACTCCCTTTACATTATTATAACTTTCCATCAAAATTTTAGCATTCTGGGAGTTTTTGAGTGCTCAACTAGAAAAATAACAAGTGACGGCAAGTTTGGTTTTCAAATACAGATATAACCTTTTTTCATGGCCTTTGAAACTGAAGTTGTTACGTCATCATGAGCTAAAAAATTGAATGTAACTTGAATTGTAATAATCTAGGATTATACCAGCTTTAAAGGCCAAGAAAAAAGGTATCATCCTCCTATTCCATGTTGAAACACAATTCTTCATATGGGTTTTTGGACAATCCAACCCAGTGTATTTTACTCCCCTAACCTCTACCTCAGACCTAAAATGGAAACATAATAGGTTCATACATTTCGACAAGGTATCCACACCAGGCTTATGCATGACCCACCGTGACGCGAGAGTTTCTTTCAAAGTAACACCTAATGTGAACAACCTCAAATGCTCAAGCACCTCCTATTCAAAATCTTGGAAAAAATCCACAACATTGGTCAAACCATCATACTTGGGTGCTTCTTGCATCTTGGTCTCAATCCATTGTATTACACGGGTGACATCTGCGCACCTTTTTGTAGAGACCATGTATCTGATTCTTCCAATTCTCATGTCCTTCCTCCAAGTCTAACACATAAGAACCAATACTACACCAACTGAGTACACCATCCAGAGTTAGATTAATATAATCTTCCCTTTGTGCAGTGATATTGTAGATATTGCTCAATGCCTTTGCATCCAACTCCTCCTAAACATGCTCTATATATTTATCACCTTCCCTTGGATATAATGGTGCAATCACTCAGACATATTCAGATTCAAATATCATTTTCCTTTTATTCAAATTAATAATCACTTGATTTTCAAAGGCCCGGTCAATTCCCAAAAATATTGGATACTGGTTAGTATCATCCACTATCTCAATTACCTCAAAATATGCCAAACTCTTGACCCCATCAATATCCACCGCTACATTTGATAGTCTGCCAATAGGGAATATTTAATACTAATTCACCAATCTTAGCTAGATAGGGTACCAAGTTAGCTTAGGGCTCACCATCATCTCCCAGGTCTTGTTAATTAAGATATTCACATCAAACCCGAACTCAAGAACGATGTTATCCATATCATACTTTCCTACATGTGCATAAAACCTGAATTCTTTATTTGTCCTTTTCTTCCATGGAACTTTGTTAACTACGCATCCTAGAGTATGTTATGTATCAACTTCTAACTCTTTATTACACTGATCAATCATTCTGTGAAGCTTTTGTAAGGCGCTATCATCCTGCATAAACTCCAAACAACTCTTTAGAATTACTTTGATAAGCTCGTCTCCTACTTTAGGAATCTTGGCAGTAGTTTTTTCGTAGACCCTCAACATCTCTTACACTGGACTATCTTCTAGAATATCCCACTATGATCAAACTATTTCTCTGTGTGCCTCCTTTTAGGTAGTCTGTTTCTTCTAAGGATTGAATTTCGATGGAGGCTCAATAACTTTCCTCACCAAATTTTGATTAATGTTATTCTATTTTTCAACATCCATCCTAATCTTGGTCCCTCCACATGTAACCACATTCACACGCAACTGATCTTGTCGTGGTTCCATAATAACCTCTTGAAGGTTCTACCCTTTCTTCTCCTAAATCTTTGCAAGCATTTGAGAGAAACCTTTTGTTGCATGATACAAATCCCTGCAATATGTTCACATTGAACACGGACTGGGACAATCTCTGGTGATATGTTTGGGCCTCCTGTAATTATAGAAAATGATATGTCCCCTTCCTCATCCAATTTCTCCTAATCCTCGTCCTGCCCCTCCAGACCCTCTACCCATCATACCTTGACCTCCACCTTACTAGTATTTTTGCACCATTCCATATTTCCCTTCTTACACCCTGTATGAATCCATGGTATGATCTCACATTAGCTCCAATTCTCGGAAAGTATGGATATCATGACTAACAAATTTACATAAATTACAGAATAAACTTCTTGTCGAGATATCATATTTTTGTGCCATAAGAAAATTTTGGTGTGTATTTCCCCACACTCTACATATCTCACACCATCAAACTAATCCTTGTGCCAATAGATTAGCTACACCAATTGCCATGTAATATGTCATCATTGTACATTCATTTCTATGGTGCCCATCCTTTCTGCAAATGGTGCACCAAACCTATGAGCATTGGTCCTTCCCTTTTGCTAACACTTGCAATTGATTCTTGAGTGTGGCCATATGTGATTGAAGATGGGGAATTCCATAACTTTCTCCTCTTGTTGTGACTGCCACTAGAGATGCTTCTAAATTCAATGCAATCTCCAAAGCTTGATCCTGAGTTTGAAAGTTATGTTGAGTCAAAGTCACACAAATATGTGGCAACAATCCTGCAATGAACCACTCCTTATACTTCTCATCTGGGATCTCAAATTCCAACCAACATAACAATAATTTGAACTACTAATCATAGTCCCAGAAAAATTCATTCTGTCCTTGCTTGCTCTCCTTCAACTATGTAATAAACTAAGATGTATAATTAGGCCTACAAAATTATTTCAACATTTCCTGCTTAATATTTTCTAAGGTTCTCGGTCTTCTGGCGAGAGAATTGTTCTTGTACTTCATATACAATGTCAAGACCTAGTCTCTAAAATTAGTCTTTAAGTGTATAATATTGATGGAATAATATTGAACATGATTGGCAGCCCATACTACCTCACACAAAAATAAATGTTGTTCCGGATCTTCATTCCTAGAACCATGGAAGACCAACATCTTTGAAGTTTGTACCATATTTTTCTAACTACTAGCTCCTAACAACGGTCTACTAGGTGAAATCACCATATGATGTGGTACACTCTACGCAATATGCTTTAACAGAGGAATTTGTGATCCACTTCTTCCCAATTGAATATACTAGCTTCTACTACTATCCTAGGATATCTTCACTTTCTTTGTTAACTAAGGAATGTAAAGTTCTACTTGGGGAACTTACCTCTGTATGAATTGATGTGCATAGGGTCACGGGTTAAACACATGGCATATTCTGAGCAGGGTCCTTGAGATGCACATCTCCTACTACTCTCGGGCTAGACTCTGAAAATCCATCATCCTTTTTTTTTTCATGTGATATGCTAATGCACACTCTTTCTGGACTTCTTTGGTATCTACTAATTCTTTATCTCCTATTGCCTCTTGTTATCTCTTTCACTAGATTTTGATCAACTCTAGGCACTAATGCAGACTCTCTCCCCTTTCACTACTATCTCGAAACCTTCTTCCATTATGAAAAACATGACTCTCAAATTCTGTCATATTTTCCCTTCTATGCACTTTCTACCTTAACTTTTGTGGCATACCTCTTCATAATCTCATTCAGGGATCTTTTACAGCTCCTTCATCCTCTTCTTCCTTCTAATTCTACAACCTGGCCTTGTTCCCTCATGTTATTCCTTGGACATCCCCCAGCTCACCCTTAGTGTACAAGGGGTTTAACTAATCATGGTTTCAAACTCCATCCTCAAAACACCACTATCACACAACATCTTCACAAAAATAGGAAATACTCAAATGTCTCTACCTCGTGGACCATTGAATTTTTTTTCTTAGCAACACTATAGGAGACTATAGATTCAATTGCAAATTCAGTAATATATCCTCCAATCAAACTTTCAAAACAAAAATCAACTACCTAGGCTTTTTTTATTATCCACAAAATGTAATCTCAAAACTCGCATAGGATTCCACCTTCTAGGATTGATTGGGTGCCAGTTCCTATTCAAATCATTGAATTTCTGAATCCACTCTGTTAATGATCCTAGAAACTCAACAAAGAATATTTCATAAATATCGATGAACACATATCGTTACAGCTATGCATCAAGACTAATATGTCAATTCCCAATCTCATTGACAACAGATTCCCGTATTTTTTCCTCAAACCACTAACTAATTTCTTCCTTGGTGGGATTCCACATCCCCTTCAATAACAAACCCTAGTCTTAGCGTCAAAACCATTGTTGGCACTTATTTTAAATCCATCTTGGGTTAATGCATAAGACACAACCAACAAACCCCACTGAATACTAGCCCTTTCAGCATCACCTGTGAAATGGGTGAAGTCTCACTCGAGGCACCTATGGGGGCTGCGAAAACCAGGTTTCTACAGCAATGAGGAGAATTAGAATCCAATATGTGAAAACATTTATAGTATCCAACCTCTTATTCAAAAGCTAACCCTAATTATTCATATTCATAGCACTCGAGGAAACGTTAAACATAAATAAAATTTTAAAAGGGGTGCCTCAATTACTCATGTCACTGTGATTGATTCATCTATAAATTATCACTTATAGAAAGAAACATAACTAAACATTTTGCAATCATCTTACAAAACATAGGAAATGAAAATAAGCTAAACTCCAACCATACTTTCTTAATATCAAGAAGTAACAAGTGCAACATATACATCCTTACAACAACATTTCTCCTTGGCTCACCATCTTGAACGCAACATGAAAAAATTGCAGCAATTAACATGAATTACTTAGCCTATCGACCAAAAACATAGACAACCAACAACTAATCAATTAAAAACCAGCCTGAATATTCATTCAAGCTTATCCATTCCTTCTATTTCACTTTGTGTGCTAATCATTTTTATGCGGTTCTCCAATCTGTGTCAATTATGCACACTCTGACAAAATTGTATGATGCTCTAATGTGTTGTTTCTACTCCATCCTTCTGTGCACAAGAGAGGCTAAAAATAAACGTGTATGAATAGCATGGAATATGTGCAAGTATGGTCCATGCATGACAAGATGTATATGCACATGTTTGGATGCATGATTGAAGGCATTGTTAGATTTTAAGCTTTTGTGGCTATCATTTAGGGAATTTTGATTCGGATCATCCACAGTATTGTGTGCCTCTTGTTGTCGATGTTTTGAATCCCAACGTGGATCCATCACCAGACAAAAAACTGAACCTAAGCCTACGTGAGACAAAAAATATTTAATTTATTATATTAAAAGTATTTGTTTAATTATTAAGAAAATTTTATAATAAACATTGCTTTACTTTTTATTTCCTAAATATTTTAATTAAAGTGAAATTAAAAACCTCAACCCAATTAATTTAATAAAACTTTAAATTATTCTATAAATTAATATCGCTTTAATGAGAGACACTAAATAATCTTTTATTTTAATTATTAGTATATTAATATTGATAAAAAAAAATAAAAATGAAAAATTAACTAATTTATAAGAATATTAATAATAAATGACTAACAATAATTTATTAATTAATATTCTATTAATTTTGTGATGAAATATATAAAATTATTATGTTAAAAATTAATATTAATATCCGCTAAAAAGAGATTCCTAATGTTGATAAAATGAAATTAATTTTTAATTCATTACTATTAAATAATAATGATTATTAATAATTAATAATAATCTTAATAATATTTATTAAATTATTAAATTAATATTGATTAAGAATTAACATAATAATAATAATAATTAGATTATTTAATTATTATGAATACACATTATAAATAAATAATAAATTATTAATTTATTAATTAATACTTAATTCATAATTATTAATTAAATCTACTTTTTAATGTTTATAATTATTAATTAAATCCACCTATTAATGTTTATAAGAATTTATTTATTAATTTATTTATGAATCCTAAAAAATTATTACAGAGGTCACAAAAGAGGGCTCATACCTGGAGTACTATACCTTAGACGACCTGGAAGTGCTGATATGCCTAATCACCGGAAGCCAATTTCTACTGATCTCATTCCCACCATCTCTGTTGAGGTTATTCAGACATTTCCTAATCTCAAGCGCCTCTCTGATTTTTCTCTTTTGATAGTGATCTTCCCTCGCGATAATCTTGGCACTCTCGAGACAAACATGATGCTTGGTTTTTGAGGAGTGCTCTGCAAGTGCTGAAGTGTGTGATCTCCCATTCTTGATATCTGCTCCATGTTCTTTAAGTCTGGTTTTTAAGGAACACCATGTCTCTCCAATATAACTTTTCCTGCAAGAACAATCAATCTTATAAACTCCTTTGAGCTGTTGCTGATCGATGCTATCCTTGACAGATCTCATATTTTTCTTGATTGTTCCACAAGTCGTAAACTGAGTGAATATGTCCTTCCTTCTTAGAACCTTGGCGATTTTATCTGTAACCCCTTGAATGAATGGAAGATAAACTGTTCCGCACTTTTCTTTAGGGTCCCTAGGGAGGACCTTTCCTTCAGCTCTTTTTATAGCCTTTTTAATATCTTTTTCTTTGTATCCTATATCTTTAAAGACAGGTTAAGTGCTTAATCTCTTCATCAAGGTGATCGGCATCAGAGATTCTGAGGGCTCTAATAGCAAGAGTGTTAAGGACCCAAAATTTTTGGGTTGGATGATGGTACGAATCAGCATGAAGGTAGCTCTCAGTGTGGGTTTTCTTCCTAAAGACTTGGTGTCCCAAAGTACCATCCTCCTTTCTGATTACGAGGACATCTAAGAATGGAATTTTACCTTTTTCCTCAAGCTCCATAGTAAACTTAATTTCTGAAGAGATAGAGTTAAGGTGATTAAAAAACTTCTCAAGCTCCATCCTACCATGGGTCCATTTTAAGTTAGTGTCGTCAACAAATCTTTTCCACCATGTTGGTTTCAAGGGATAAGAGTCTAGAGCCTTTTTCTCAAAATACTCCATGTATAAATTGGCGACTATTGGTGAGAGGGGGGAACCCATTGCGACCCCAGATATCTTCTCATAGTAACTCCCTTGAAAACTGAAGAAAGTGGAACACAAACAAACTTCCACAAGTTTTGTTGTTTCTAGATCAGTAACTTCTTTTATAACATGAACAACCTCATCCAGGTGGATCTTGGTAAATATGGATACTACGTCAAAACTAACCAAGATGTCATCCTTATGAACCTTCTCATTTTTTATCAGTTTTACGAAATCATTAGAGTCTTTTATAAAAGAGTTTGTGTTTCCAACTAGAGGTTTCAAAATTTTCGCAACATATTTAGCTAATTCATAGGTGGGGGATCCAATGGTATTAACTATTGGTCTTAGAGGGATCCCTTCTTTGTGAATTTTTGGTAACCCATAAATCCTAGGGATAACCTCACAGGAAGATAACATCTTCTTCTTTATTTTATCATCAATGTTGGACTTCGAGATTGCTTTCTTGAATTCTTTGATAACCTTAGGAATGGGGTTGGTGTTAGTTCTCCTATAACTATCGCAACTGAGATGATCATTCATTTTTTCTATGTAATCATCTCTGTCTAAAACAACTATTGCTCCTCCTTTATCTGCTTTAAGCACTACGATCTTGTCATTATTATGAAGGGACTTGAGAGAAACCTGCTTAGCCTTGCTTAGATTACCTTTTGGTGGTTTTTCTTTTCTCATTATGAGGGAACATTCCTGTCTTAAAACATTTCTATCATCTTAGGAGAGGCCATGAGTCCTATTCTCAATATTACAAATTATGCTCTCAAATGGAATGCTATTGGGAGTGACGAAAAATCCCAAACCCTTGCCCATAACCTTAAGAGAGTCTGGACTGAGATCTAGGGAGGAAAGATTAACCACCTTCTTCTTGTGATCAAATCTCGAAACCAGGTTGTCCCTAATAGTGTTGTTCGAAAGCTTCTTGCAGCTACAAACCGAATTAATATATCTGAGGCTATTCTTCTGCTTGTGATGCTCATTAATTCTAAGGTTCTTATGCTCTTCTATCCACATGTTTTTCGACCTCTCTCCAAGGCTAGATTCAATGGGGCAATTATCATTGTTCTCGATAATCTGGTTAACCATTTTTCGGAAGCCACTCTCATCGATTTTTAACCTACACTGGCACCCATATTTATCACAGCCATTGCTTGTCTCTATTTTGCAAACATCATTAAACTGACTAGCACTTTTTCTGGAGCCACATATCTTGTTTGTCATTGTGAGGTTGACCTCTTCGCAGTCGATGTTTTCCAGATTCGTAAACTCAACAACAACGCAGTCATTCGACGTATATCGTTGGAGCTAATTAGGGCAACATTGTCCTCCTTGTTTACGATGCTGCTATTATCCTCGCCTATCAAACTACACTAACATCCACTTGTATTACTGCACTCGTCTCTTTTTAACCTGCAAACACCGTTCATGATTACGCTCTTGCTGGGGTCACTAATCTCGTTTGTCATAACATTGCTGCTACGTTCATTGTTGTTATCTATGTTAACCTCAGAGCAACCGCTGCCTTTTTGGCGAGAAGCAACCACCCTTTCCATGTTTCTAAACCCAGCTACGCATTCTTCAGGACAACCCTCATCTCTTCTTAAATCTCTGATCGTACCGAGGATTTTAACTTCTGCACAATCAAAATCTTCAGAAAAAACATTGTTACCTACATCGTCAAACCTCTCCTTAACCTCGTAACCACTAATGGAGACATTAGATGAAGAAATAGAACCAATGGAGGAGCTTCTTAAGGCAATGTTGCCTTCCTTGATTACGCTATTACTGCTACCATCGGAACCAATATGACAACGACGGAAATCCTTGTGAAACCTCCATACTCCCTTCTCTCCTTTGTGATGTTTATCCTGGCTAATGAATCCCTGGAGATAAATTCCTTGTGAAGACCTCCATACTCCCTGCTCTCCTCTGCGTTGTTTATCCTGGCTAACGAATGCCTGGGGATAAAGTCCAAACTTCTTGGTTTACTGGAGGACTGAACCAGAACATTGTTCCCCAACCTAGAAAGCTTCTTGGAATATCTTTCAAGGGCGATCTTCCCTTATTTTTGAGCTTTGAGGGCAACCTTCACATGAATGGTTCTCCATAAATCATAATTAATAACCTTTGCTAACTTCAGGTGATTGGTAAGTGTAGAACAACCCATCTTGTCCAGGGAAGCCCTAGTTTTCTTGATTTCATTGCGGATGAGTGCCAAACGTAGCTTCAAAAAGGAATTATTATTATATATGTTAATAAGTTTGTGTTTTATACTAGAAAATGGAGGAATAATCTTATTATCAAGACAATTTTTCAGAAATTTTAGGTCAGCCACTCTTCTTTCGATCTTAATCCTTGAACTCTCAAGAAAACAAATCTCATTCCATATATCCCCTTGTTACAGGGAAATTATGTTAGATTTTAAGATTTTGTGGATGTCATTTAGGGATTTTTTATTCGGATCATCCACAGTATTGTGTGCCTCTTGTTGTCGATGTTTCGAACCCCAACGTGGATCCATCATCAGGACAAAAGTGATAGATTGAAAGAGGAGCTTACCAACTAAAACAAATAGATAACTAATGCTTAAAAACAGAAAACAAAAAGCCGCCTCTTTTTTGGTGGTTTTTCTTTTCTCATTATAAGGGAACATTCCTGTCTTAAAACGTCTATGTCATCTAAGGAGAGGCCATGAGTCCCATTCTCAATATTACAAATAATTCTCTCAAATGGAATGCTATTGGGAGTGACGGAAAATCTCAAACCCTTGCCAAGAACCTTAAGAGAGTCTAGACTGAGCTTTAGGGAGGAAAGATTAACCACCATCTTCTTGTGATCAAATCTCGAAACCGGGTTGTCCCTAATAGTGTTGTTCGAAAGCTTCTTGCAGCAAACCGAATTAATATATCCAAGGCTATTCTTCTGCTTTAGATGCTCATTAATTCTAAGGTTCTTATGCTCTTCTATCCACAGGTTTTTGGGCCTCTATCCAAGGTTAGAGTTAATGGGGAAATTATCATTGTTCTCGATAATCTGGTTAACCATTTTTCTGAAGCCTCTCTCATTAATTTTTAACCTACACTGGCACCCATATTTATCACAACCATCACCTGTCTCTATTTTTCAAACATCATTAAACCGGATAACGCTTTTTCTGGAGCCACCTATCTTGTTTGTCATAGTGAGATTGACCTTAGCACCGTCGATGTTTTCTAGATTCCTAAACTCAACAACAACACAGTCATCTAATGTATAACTATTGGAGCTACTTAGGACAACGATGTCCTCCTTGTTTATGTTGTTGTTGTTATCCTCGCCTATCAAACTACACCAGCATCCACTTTTTTTTTGTTTTTTTTTTTGTTTCAAAAGGTGGAAAAATCTATCAAACTCTGTTGTCAAACCAATAGTGAGGACAACCATCTCTGGCTGCTAACCACGAATGTTGGTTTGATGCATCATTGTTATCAAGGAAACCACGCCACCTGGAATAACCCGCTGGTGATCCGTAAGGGAGCAGGCTTTCACTCTTGCCAGATGCCTCTGGATCTTGGGCCATTAACCTGTTTCCTTACTGTTAGGATTCCAAGAAACTCTCCTAGGTTGTAGCTCGAAGATGCCTGGTAGCATATAAATTAAACTTATTGTTGCAAATGGATGAATGGAAGGAATGATGCTTGTCCAAGCCAGATAACCACTTCTATTTTGTTTCACTTCAGACATGCATGAACACCCCCAAACTACAAGACTTTAGACCACCAATTACTCACAGTTTAAGGATTGGGTGAATATGGAGAATACCGACCACACCAGCAAATGCACAAGACCATGTGATGGCCGGTTGTAACCAGTAAAGAAGCTTGCAAATCTAATCTCCTAATACACAGACAGGATGACAGCCCTTTGGCACTAGGTGAAGAGAAACCTAAATAACCCATGCAATGATACGTACAAGTCTTTAACACAGAGATAGGATGACAACTATTCTAATGCTAAACATCAAGAGTTCAAGCATACAACATAATAGGCACAGGTTGGAAGAGAAGAGGAATGGAAAGTGAGCAATTAACAGCAAAAGAAGCTTGTATTAGCTGAAAATGAAGACGAGACGCTGCAAGTGTCAAAATAGTTACAGTCTCCAGAAGTTGAACCTTACATCAAAACATCAACCATCAACCTTGATTACATCTTGTTTTTGGGTATATATAGAGTTTCATTACAAAGGCACTTGGCCAATTTAGGTATGGAGGGGTCATAATTGACCACCAACTGCATTTAACTACCTGATGGAGTCTCTGAGTGTGTTTTCTTGCTTCAATGGATGAATATGATTTTCTTAGGTGCTTTGTTGTCCTCTCAGGCAGCTGGAGTGTTCGTATCAATGAAGTTCCATAACTACTAAATGCAATTACATGCTCACGCTCTGTCCTTTTTCTCTTTGTCCATACTATCTGTTAAATGTGGTTGTTGAGGAGCAACTGCGACTGGTACTGGGAGGCTGGTCATTTTCATACTTTAGGTACACAGAATGGTCAAAGGATGTGAACTGCATAGTGAGTGGGCGATTCGGAAGGGGGAGAAAGATCGGTCATCGAATTGGGAGAATAGATGGAGGAGATGGCTTGGCGGGGATATTGGAAGAAGTGGGAGCAAAATGAACGTGGTTCGTTGGATCTCAGGAGGACAGATCCAATGGTGGTCAGGTGGCGAAGGCGCGCAATGGTTATCGGGTGGGAACAGAGGATTGAGCGGTAAGCGGTATCGATCGCACCACCTTTGGGATTTAGGTGGTAAAAGGGTGAGGGCACGCGATTCCATTCAGCGCATGACATGTAGCATCGAAGGAGAGAGACAAACTACTCTCCATCACGCGCTAACGTCCCATCGCCTTATGGGCGCGAGATGTGTAGAGGCCGTCCGATCTTGGCAGAGCTGATCAGACGGTGGAGAGACAATCGGGCAAGTCGCTTTATCAGGCGTGACGGGAGCCGTTGGATCGGCGGGCGGAAACCAGTGGCGGAGGTTACGGGCGATGATTTCATGAGGGCGCAAAGTCATATGAGTGCGGTTCTATGGGGTTTTGTTGGGTTTTAGAAGAAAAACAGAGGAAATGGAGGTAACGGAGGGTAAGCGGAGTGAGGGAAGGGAGGAAGAATGACCACCACAAGCCTCCTTTAAGCATCACCAAGCGGACTAGGCTCATTTCTGACCTTAAGAAATCAAAACTATATAGCAGAGCTAACACTGGCTCCTTCTGGGGATGAGATCCTCCCTGTGAGGTCTCAAGAACTACAAACCATCGCCTTTCCTGTGAAAACCAGATTAGTAAAATTTCCTAGTGTTCCATTGGGCATGGAGTCTAATTGTGCCTACACTAAAACTGATAAAATAACATATTTACAACTTTAAGGCCTGAAGACCTTAAACCACGTAAATTTTCAAAAATAACCCATTAACCGGGCCATCGAAAACTGTCTCTCCTTCCATACTTTGCAGCATGAAAGTATTGTTCCCTTGGATCTGAGTGATAATAAAAGGGCCAGTCCACAGAGCATCAAACTTCCCATGGTTGCCTTTCTTCTCTTTTAATGCATCCCACTTAAGAACCAAATCTCCAACCTGAAAACTGTCTATCTTTGCCTTCCTGTCAAAGGCTTCCTTGATCCTTCCCTGATGTGCTGCAGATTTTTCAACCAGCTGTTCTTTGATTTGATGCACTTCTGCCAAATCACAAATCCTTTTTGCCATATCATCTTCCTCATTCTGCTCTTCTTGCAAGAAATTTGCCACAGGGAGGGTTAACTGAATTAGGAATATGGCCTCAGTGCCATATACCAGCTTGAATGGGGAATTCCTAGTGGATTTCTTGGTTGTCACTCTGTCAGCCCACAGTGCATACTTGAGCTTAGATTCCCAATTCTTCTTGTTGTCTTCCAACAGCCTTTTAAACCTTATCAGGCTTTTATTGGAAGATTCTGCTAGGCCATTGCCTTGAGGGTAATATGAGGTGGAGTGAAGCAGCTTAATGCCCATTGAGTCACACATGTCCACCAACTCTTTTACCCTGAAGGCTGCTGCATTATCTGTGACTAATTTATGTGGACAACCAAATTTGGTGAAGATATTCTTTGTCAAGAACTTCATGACCACATGATGATCAACCTTTCTGGTAGGGATGGCCTCAATCCACTTAGTGAAGTAATCAGTGGCTACTAAGATCCATCTGTGCTGGCCACTGGAATGTGGATTGATTTCCCCTATGAAATCCAAACCCCACTGCTGAAAGGGACCACTGGCATGAATAGGTTTCAAAGGCAAGGACTTCAACTGTTGCTTTCCCTCAAATCTCTGGCACCTGTCACAAGATTTAGCAAATGAAAAGACATCAGAAAACAAGGTGGGCCAATAATACCCAGCTCTGAGGATCTTCTAGACTATGGTTTTCCAATAGTGATGTCCCCCGCAAATGTTGGAATGAAATTGATGCATGACCTCTACGGATTTTTCTTTGTCCAGACACTTAGAAGGATTCCAGATGTGTCCCTCCAATAGAGCAAGTTTTCATGAGCGCAATACTTGGCTGCTCTAAGCTTAGTGGTTCTGGCTTGGCTTGAACTTAGGTCTGGAGGGAGTTCTAACTTTAGCAAAAATTGAACTATGGTAGAATACCATTCGCAAGAAGCTAGATTTTTTGCCACTGACAGGCTCTACCCTGATTCAGCTGTTTCTTCTGCCTGCCCATCTTCTGAAATTGTGCTTATGAGATTTATGTCCTGCATCCTGCAATTTTCTTCAGCCATCAATTTGGCAAGCCCCTGACCTTTGACCATCTTGGTGGGCTTCAGCTCTATGCTAAATTCAATAAGATTTGCTATCCATTTAGCCCTTCTTCCATCAACATATGGCTGTGTTATGACATCTTTAACTGGAGCGGAGGGCACATATGCAATTACCTTGGAGTGCAGAATGTAAATCCTGAAAGCTTTCAAGGCTTTGATAAGAGCATAGGCCTGTTTTTCTATAATATCATACCTCAGTTCAACATCCCTTAAGGTTTTGCTGAATAATTCCACAAGATGTTCTCAACCTTCACCATCTGTCTGTAACAGAACTGCTGCAATGGTGTCATCTGAGGCAAACGAGTGTTGGAATTATGATGCATGTGTTGGACTTGATGGCAACATCCATACCAAGTCACTCTCCCCCTTTGACATCAAGGGCAAAGGGCGGACCAAGATATTCTCTTCCTTGATATAAATTCCACTGTCCATACTCCCCCTGAGTACCTGCTGAAATCTCTGATTGAGCTCTCCCTTTGTATATGCCAAGTTGTACCAATCTGTCCATGCTCCCTCTGAGTACATGTTGAAATCTTTGCTCTGCTGAAGAGTGATGTTCATGCTCCCTCTGACTGTAAGCAAGGTCTGCAAAAATATGTTCTACAAGAAGAACATGACTCTATCATAAATGACCTTCCTATCACTAAAGACTCATACATACATCCATCTCCCAACCAAGTGGGGATACACCAGATACGAATTGTTTATACATGACTGAAATATTACATCATATGACCAAAAGGGATTCATCAAATGACTACAATAGATAGAGACAAACTATTACATCATGAGTCTTGATATTACCTTTACATGACATTTATAATAGAGACCAAACATCTAAATAAGACCATGATAGTCATCAACAACTATCATACACAATGTATGATCTGCTCCATAAGCATCTGTCAAAAACATCTAAACCAGCAACCTGTATATTTGCATTATGTTGCATATAGTATGTATAAGTCATCAACCAAAATCATCATATAGGTAAGAACTCATCATCATCATGTCTCCAACAATGCAATCATTGAGTAATCATTCATGTATCCATGTATCCAACACTATGTATCTTGAGCTCAAGATCATTTGTCAAAACTTCTTGATATCATCAACAGCAACAATGAGTGCCAAGAACTATAGGAATCCTACATCATAACTGTATTATATGATCTTTATGCATATGATGAAAGTAGCATATGAGTGACTCATCATCAAGTAATGAAGATGTGTATTCAATCTTTGTACTTCTCCTTATCCTTATGAAGATCACCATGTAAGCACCATATATGCATCATCAGAGAATCAACCACAAATCTGATCTGAACATCAACTATGTAACCCCAAGAATCATATGAGATTTTGTCATGGATAACTCATAACCATATCATAGCAAGATATATCATTTAGCCATATAAGCATCATTACCAAGGACTACTAACGATAATTCCAACAGTGCATTCTTAAAAGCATATGCTCCCCCTGAACCTGAGCCATCTGTTCACTGTCAGATCTGATCATGCATATATCAGCAAGAAGTATCAAGGCATCATCATCATTAATCTGAGATCAAAACACTTTAAAACATGTTACAAGTGTCAAGACATTTCCACACATCATCACTAGATTGTAACCATTATCAAACAGAGCAAATAAGGGCAGGCTCAGAAAAAGGGTCTGATATGATTCAATCCATTATTTGCTCTGTTTGATAATGGTTACAATCTGCTGATGATGTGTGGAAATGTCTTGAAACTTGTAAGATGTTTTAAAGTGTTTTGATCTTAGATTAATGATGATGATGCCTTGATACTTGTTGCTGATATATGCATGATCAGATCTGACAGTGAACAGATGGCACAGGTTCAGGGGGAGCATATGATTTTAATAATGCATTGTTGGCATTATGGTTAGTAGTCCTTGATAATGATGCTTATATGGCTAAACGATATATCTTGCTATGATATAGTTATGAGTTATCCATAACAAAATCTCATATGATTCTTGGGGTTACATAGTTGATGTTCAGATTTGAATTGTGGTTGATTCTCTGATGATGCATATATGGTGCTTACATGGTGATCTTCATAAGGATAAGGATAAGTACAAAGTTTGAATACACATCTTCATTACTTGATGATGAGTCACTCATTTGCTGCTGTCATCATATGCATAAAGATCATATAATACAGATATGATGCAAGATTCCTATAGTTCTTGGTGCTCATTGTTGCTGTTGATGATATCAAGAAGTTTTGACAAATGATCTTGAGCTCAAGATACATAGTGCTGGATACATGAATGATTACTCAAATTTGCATTTTTGGAGACATGATGATGATGAGTTCTTACCTATATGATGATAGGTTGATACTTAGATATGTTGATTGATGCAGATGTTCCCAAAGTGATGATACTTGGATCATGTAGATATTGATGAGACGTCTATGGTGTTTTTCACATATGATATAATGTGAATGATTTTGTATGTCATATGCAGAATTTTGTTCAAAAGGATGAGTTGATATCTATATGCAGACATACCTTGTTATAGGTTGATGACTTATACACCAATGGACATATACAGGTTGCTGGTCTAGATGCTGTTGACAGATGCTTATGGAGCAGATCATACATTGTGTATGATAGTTGTTGATGACTATCATGGTCTTATTTAGATGTTTGGTCTCTATTATAAATGTCATATCAAGACTCATGATGTAATAGTTTGTCTCTATCTATTGTAGTCATTTGATGAATCCCTTTTGGTCATATGATGTAATATTTCAGTCATGTATAAACAATTCGTATCTGGTGTATCCCCACTTGGTTGGGCGATGGATGTATGTATGAGCCTTTGGTGATAGGAAGGTCATTTATGATAGAGTCATGTTCTTCTTGTAGAACATATTTTTGCAGACCTTGCTTATAGTCAGGGGGAGCATGAACAACACTCTTCAGCAGAGCAGAGATTTCAGCATGTACTCAGAGGGAGCATGGACAGATTGGTACAACTTGGCATATACAAAGGGGGAGCTCAATCAGAGATTTCAGCAGGTACTCAGGGGGAGTATGGACAATGGAATGTATATCAAGGAAGAGAATATCTTGGTCCTCCCTTTGCCCTTTATGTCAAAGGGGGAGAGTGACTTGGTATGTTTGTTGCCATCAAGTCCAAAGGGGGAGATTGTTGGCATTATGATGCATGTGTTGTACTTGATGGGAACCAACTTGTAGCAGAACATCTCACTTATACATAACTAGATGAATCTATAGAAGAGATATCAGATGTGACAGAACACATGGGATGCAGGTAGCTCAAAGGAATCAGTTCAGATGTAATGTACAATGAAAACTCATTAAGTTGACAGTTCTTAGTATGGCAAGTTATCTTTGCCATCAAGTCCAAAGGGGGAGATTGTTGGCATTATGATACAAGTGTTGTCCTTGATGGTAGCTCACACAGATGACATATCATAGTGTAGCAGGTCAGTAGCAAAGAATTGATGATCAGACTACAAAGAATGAAGAAAGAAAAGTATATACGTAGGTTCACTATATACCAAGTCGTGTACACACGTAGTATGGAAAGTTAGCTTTGCCATCAAGTCGAAAAGGGGAGATTGTTGGCATTATGATACAAGTGTTGTCCTTGATGGCAACTCACACAGATGACAGATCATAGTGCAACAGGTCAGTAGCAAAGAATTGATGATCATACTACAAAGAATGAAGAAAGAAAAGTATATACGCAAGTTCACTATATACCAAGTTGTGTACACACGCAGTATGGCAAGTTAGCTTTGCCATCAAGTCCAAAAGGGGAGATTGTTGGCATTATGATACAAGTGTTGTCCTTGATAGCAACTCACACAGATGACAGATCATAGTGTAGTAGGTCAGTAGCAAAGAATTGATGATCATACTACAAAGAATGAAGAAAGAAAAGTATACACGCAGGTTCACTATATACCAAGTCCTGTACACATGTAGGTTCACTATATACCAAGTCGCGTATATACGCAGGTTTGCTATATGCCAAGTAGTGTATACACGCAGGTTCACTATATACAAAGGCACGTATACACACGAGATTGCTGATCAAAAGTTGCGTATGCGTATGCACGCACTTTCATGCATGAAAAAGTGCGTACATGTGGGAAAGCTTATTTTTAGGTCTGTGGTATTTAGACCTATGGTTTTGGACCTTGGTATTGCATCCGAAGTGTTGAACCCAGGTATTGGGTCCCTAGTATTGGTTCTAAATGGTTTTGGACCATGGTATTGAGTAAGGCCTAAGACTATAAAAGGAGAAGAAGATCATTAGGCAAAGGCATTCAGAAAGTCTTGAATATCTGATGATGTATGAGATCTAGTATGTAGGTTATGGGTTCATGATGCTTTGCTTGATCTGAGCTAAGGAGGAATCTCAGCAGTTGATGGAGAACAAGATCTAAGGATAGATTGGGATCAAATGGTTTAGAATGAATCATCTCTATATGGTTTGATCATGCTTGTTCTAGATCTGTATATTGACGCATGTAATGTTCTGATCTGGGTATAACTTAAGATTGAAATAGCTGCAAAACATGAATGAATATTTACAGATGTATATGCTGGTTGACTTTGATAAAAGCGCGTACATATGTAGGTTAGATACATCTAAGTAGCGTATACAATATGAACTATGATATTTGAAGTTACAGGTGGTTCTGGTTGTTGTTGCAAAGTTTGAGTTCTGGTGACTGTTTACTGGTGTCTGTATTCTACATATTCAGATTGGTTGATTATGTTTAGCTTCAATGTGGATGGATGACATCTATAATAGATCAGGATCATAATGACTTATCTTTATGTGATCTGATGGACTAGATCTAGTTGCTAACATACATATTATCCTTGTATATGTAATGATCTGGTTATGTCTGAAGTCAGGAAGTGCAGCGAAGACATAAGTAAGTAATTAATGACATATACGCTGGTTCGCTTTGGTGAAGTTGCGTATACACGCTGGTTCGGCTCTTCCAAGTAGCGTATGCACTTTGATGCATGATTTTTGATGATACAGTTAGATCTGAACGTGGTTGCAGAGTTCTGTGTTTTGCGCTGTGTTTTGGTGATTGCAGTTTGTTGACTAGGTTTCAGTGATTCAGTATTGGGTGATTCAGATATTGATGATGCTAGTGTTGATTGATTGTGTGATTCAATGATATTGATGGGTCCAGTATGAAAATTGGATGAAACGTGGCCTTCAGATTATGATGATGTGTTCCATGAGTATCTAGTCTAAAAATTTATGAAACGAGGTACTTGGAGGAAGAAAGAGAAGGTTGTAGCCTTCTGTAGGTCGGCACCTACGTACTAGTACATCAGCTAGTACAAGAGCTAAGGGGGTGGTAGCTCCCTTCGAGTAGCAGCTAGAAAATGAGTGAAGGTTGGAGCATTCAGTAGGTCGGCACCTACGTACTAGTAAAAGGATCAACTAGTACAAGAGCTAAGGGGGTTGCAGCTCCCTTCTAGGAGAAGCTGGAGAACGAGAGAAGGTTGTAGCCTTCTGCAGGTAGAAGCCTGTGTACTGGTATAAGACTGCACCAGTACAGAAATATTGTAAAAAGAAGTTTCTTATTAAAATAAGATAGAGACGACTTGCAGCAGGTGGTTTTCACCCACATTGGGTTTCCACCTTATATCATGGTGTTCATGTGTGCTTCTTGTGTGTGATGATATGTTCTGTTCTACTGCTCCTGTTTACTATTCATATGGTTAATAATGTTCTAATGCACTCATTAAGGATCAACTAACTGAATCATAAGTTTACTGGATATACGCTTGTTGAATTAAACACAGTTGCGTATACACGCGGTTTTCCTTAACTGAAGTAGCGTATATGAATTTGAATATGGAAATGAAAAAGTTATATTGATTTGATAATACTGATTCACTCCCCCCCCCTCAGCATTATTTCCAACAACAAGAATATATGGAACTCCTTGCTGTAGTCTGGGCTAATCAAAGTAGGAGCTTCCATAATAGCTCTCTTGATGGACTCGAATGATTGTCTTGTTGCATCAGTCCATTTGATTTCTGATCCCTTTTTCAACATGGAGGCGATGTGTTTCACAAGTTCTGCAAAATTTGGAATGAACCTCCTTAGAAAATTTATCTTGCCCAGAAAGGACTGGATATCCATATTTGATCTTGGGACAGATAGGGTCTGTATTGCTCTCACTTTTTCTGGGTCAATGTTGACACCTGCGGCCGAGACAATGTGTCCTAACAGCTTGCCCTCTTCTAAAGCAAACTGTGACTTATTAGGATTGACCAATATCCCAAACCTTTTGCATTCAGAAATACTTTCTTCAGGTGCTACAAATGATCTTGATGGCTGCTGGAGTATATTGTTATATCATCGAGGTAGATAAGGACAAACTTTTCCTTCTCTCCCACGAATGCTATATCCATAGCTCTCTGAAAGGTTTCTCCAGCATTCATCAACCCAAAAGGCATCTTGGAATACATGAAGGTGCCCCAAGGAGTGGTGAATGCAATCTTCTCCCGATCGTCTAGATGCACAACGACTTGATTATACCCTGAAAATCCATCCAGGAAAGACATCACTTTGGCTCCTGAGACTTTCTGCAACAAATGTTCCATCTTGGGTAGAGGATAATTATCTTTCTTTGAGCATTTGTTTAAGTTTCTGAAATCAACACAGAGCTTGATTTCTCCATTTTTCTTCCTCACAACTACTAAGTTGGCTACCCACTTTTAATATCTGAGAGGGACTATAATTTTGGCAGCCAACAACTTCTTGATCTCCTTTTCAATCAGAGGGAGGAGAAAAGGATTTATGGGTCTCAGTTTCTGCTTGAAAGGGATGGTGTCTTTCTCCAAGGGGATCTTATGTTGGATGATATTTTTATCATATGTTTTAAGGTCACTGTACTCCTAGGAAAAGACATCAGCAAATTGCCTCATCAAGGTGCAGTATTCAGAACTTTGGGCAGCAGACAAATGAGCAGACAGATTTATATATCTAGGATGATCTGGGCTCCCTATGTTATGCTTATGGACTATAGATTGATCTTATTTTTGGGCAGCCTTATAAGGCACATCATTCTAATCAAACAACTTTTCTAAGGGAACTAGGCCTTTAGGTATATGATTGCTGGGCAGCTGGACAATGCTATTTTTGCCAAGTTTCTTCTTTAGTTGGGGTTGAGGGCTTTCTTCCAAGGCTTCATTCTCTTGGTCAATTTGCGTTTCAGAGAATTCATCAATGACTTGAAGGAACCTATTTAATTCATCATCATCTTCAAAAACCTTCCAATGCTGGACATTATCAGGCAAGGATGGTCTATATTTTATCTGAACTTTGTAAACTAGTCTGGGAGGCATGGGAGGGATAAACATACTAGCAGACACAACAAGGGAATTAGCGAGCTGATTTTTGAATCTAGGGATATATGAGATACAAAAACTATCAAAAAAATCTTTGAGTCTCCATACCTCATCTCTATATGCTTTCAACCTCGGGTGCTTTGCTTGAAATGTTTTGTTCACTTGTTGAATGATGAGATCAACATCTCCAAACACCTTTATGTTTTTGATCCCTCTGCCTTTAGCTGCGTTAAGGCCCAATATCAGAGCCTCATACTCTGCTATATTGTTGGTGACTTGAAAAGTCAGCTTGAAAGACAGATGGGTGCTTTCTTGTTTTGGAGATATCAACACCACCCTTGCTCCTGCAGTTTCCCTTGAACATGCTCCATCAAAGAACATCTCCCAAACCTGACTTCCTTGCTCTTCCATGGCCTGGATTATTGGTTTCTTGAGCTGCAACGAGGCCCTTTGGGATTCTTCAATTTGGAGAATACATGCTCCAAAATCAGTGTCCACAGCGTATATGGGATGATTAGTGGGATTCTTCTCATCACTAATGATGTAGGCCAGTTGTGCTTCTCTATACAATCTCTTGCTTTCCCCTCCAAAAACTAGGACAATGGCATAAGATAAATCATTTTGTAATGTTCCACCTAGCCTCTTAATCCACCCCCTAGAAAGTAGCATACCAAACTTAGGGGGAACATCTGCCACCATAATATCCATCATCATGCTCTTCATGGGCAGTTGAGTTAGGGTAATACCCAAGTCTTTGATTAATCCCAGACATTTTACCTTTCTTGAGTCAAAGGAAAATAGGTCATGATAATGTCTGGTAATATCAAGGCTTAACTCTTCCATGACAGCTTTGGGCATCAGATTATGGCTGGAACCAGTGTCCAGCAGGTAGTTATGGAGGGTTTTGTCATGAATGGCCAAGGAGACATAGAATTATGGGGAGCTATTTTCAGAGGGTTCAGTCATTGGGCCGAGCACAACTGCAGGTTTATCATCTTGCAAATTTATATAGTCATGGGAGGCTTGTGAGGCTTTTAGCTCAAGGGCATCAAGGATAGGTTTTCTAAAAACCTCACTCTTTGCGAGTTCTATCAGAGGCACATATATTTTTAACTTTTGGACTTCTGATTCGAAACTGAAAGGGGAAGGGAACTTGTCAAGGATTCTTACCTCTTGAGCTGGAGCTTTGGGGATGATTGGATCAGCTGCGGGTTTTTTCTGTTTGCTGATTTGCTGCCCTGTGGAAACAACAACTCTTTGGGCAGGGTTCTCCTTGGCATTACTCGTTCTTGACCTCAAATTATACCTTTGTTGTTCATTAGTCTATAGAATGGATTCTCCGTCCCACTCTTTACTGGTCTGGTCCTAGAGTAACGACTCTTCGTAGGCGGCTAATGTCAAGAAGGCAACATTGCCCTTGTCTTCCATGCAATGAATCTCATCCTCTTCATCAAACTGTTCCACCTCCATGACTACGTTTTGAAAGGGAATCTTCACTCTTTGTTATTCATTGGTCTCCTTTCCTCTTTGAATGATCTGCAATTGATCATTTGATCTTCTGAAGGAACTCAGATTTCTAGGAGCAAATGAGTTAGGCAGCCTTGCCTTCCCAGAACTCTGCTCAACCTTCAGCTTGGAAATCTCAACAGCCAGTGACTCTATCATTTTAGTCATTTTATCTAAATTGGGCTCTGAAGATGAGGAAGAGGTGGAGGCTTCACCTCTCGGCCTCCTCCTATTAGCACGACCCTTGAGTTTTTCTATAGCCATGATATTAGATTCTACCTCTAGGGCTGCATCTTGCATTTCGGCCAGCGTGGCACATCTTCTTTCTCTTAACAACAAGTAAAAGTCGGAGTCAAATGAATTAGCATAAGCGATTTTTGCAGAAGTGGGGGTAGGCTTCACTTCAGCTGGTATCTTGCTATACATACGATTAAACCTCTTATTAAAATCGGACAATGATTCCCCATTCTCTCTCTTAAGGTTTCCAAACTCAGTGTGGTAATATACCAGGTCTTTCTTATCTTCAATGTCTTCTATGGACCTAGGGGTCAACTCTCTGAACCACTTTCTAGCCTCTCCATCAAGGCTTTGGACAAACACTCTCATCCACACATCATCTTCACTCATATCAAGGTTATCATTGTAACTATAAAAATATTCAAGGTGTTCTTCAGTTGTTACTCCTTCTGTACCAGTGAATTTAGGCATGTATTTCTGATATTCTCCTGCAGGCATGGCATTCAAAGGAACAGGTAGGACCAGGGGTCCATACCTAGCAGCTATGATTCTTTCCATCTTAGTAGGAGCTTGTGGGCCTGCCATGACTGGGGTAGGTGGATGGATACTGGCAGTTTGAAAGGTAGGGAGCTGTGAAATGAATGACAGGGACAAAGGAATATGATGGACTGTGTGGGAGGTTTTCTTTGGACTGAGATCCAAAGGGGAACTTAATGAACAAGGAGCTTTATGAATCTCTGAGGGTATTTCTTCACTAACAATGCTAGGCTCTATATCTTCAAACTGTACATGCTCAGCTACAAGCCTCTCTTGCAGAGATACATAAGATTGTTTAGGCTTACCTGATCCTGATGCTCCTTTCTGTGATGTTTTTCTTTGCTTGACAATCTTCTCAGGGTCAGGCACTGGGTCAGCTGGTGATTTCTGAGGATTCCTCCAGGTATGCCTCACGAACTGAGCCAGAACTGTAATGTGGAGTCGCCAAAGGTTGGTCCTCCATTAGAGTCACCAGATAGATAATTACAACCAGAAATGTGTCCAAAATTTGCCTATCATCAAAGCTAGATCTGTGTCGTTCTCCTAGGGAAGCTGTGCTTCAATCTCCTCTCCCCGGCAACGACGCCAATTATGTTAGGATTCCAAGAAACTCTCCTAGGTTGTAGCTTGGAGATGCCTGGTAACATATAAATTCAACTTATTGTTGCAAATGGATGAATGGAAGGAATGATGCTTTTCCAAGCCAGATAACGACTTCTATTTTGTTTCACTTCAGACATGTGTGAACACCCCCAGACTACAAGGCTTTAGACCACCAACTACTCACAGTTTAAGGATTGGGTGAATATGGAGAATACTGACCACACCAGTGGATGCACAAGACCATGTGATGGACGGTTGTAACCAGTAAAGAAGCCTACAAATCTAATCTCCTAATACACAGACAAGATGACAGCTCTCTGGCACTAGGTGAAGAGAAACCTGAATAACCCATGCAATGATACATACAAGTCTTTAACACAGAGATAGGATGATAGCTATTCTAATGTTAAACATCAAGAGTTCAAGCATACAGCATATCAGGCACAGGTTGGAAGAGAAGAGGAATGGAAAGTGAGCAATTAATAGCAAAAGAAGCTTGTATTAGCTAAAAATGAAGACAAGACACTGCAAGTGTCAAAATAGTTACAGTCTCCAGAAGTTGAACCTTACATCAAAGCATCAACCATCAACCCTGATTACATCTTGTTTTTGGGTATATATAGAGTTTCATTACAAAGGCACTTGGCCAATTTAGGTATGGAGGGGTCATAATTGACCACCAACTGCATTTAACTACCTGATGGAGTCTCTAAGTGCGTTTGATTGCTTCAGTGGATGAATATGATTTTCTCAGGTGCTATGCTATCCTCTCAGGCAGTTGGAGTGTTCGTATCAATGAAGTTCCATAACTGCTAAATGTAGTTACATTCTCATGCTCTGTCCTTTTTCTCTTCAGCCATACTATCTATTAAATGTGGTTGTTGAGGAGCAACTACAACTGGTACTGGGAGGCCGATCATTTTCATCCTTCGAGCACACAGAACGGTCAAAGGACGTGAACTTCATGGTGAGTGGATGATTTGGAAGGGGGAGAAAGATCGGCCGTCGGATCGGGAGAATAGACGGCGGAGATGGCTTGGCGGGGATATTGGAAGAAGCGGGAGCAGAATGAACGTGGGTCATTGGATCTCGAGAGGACAGATCCAACGGTGATTGGATGGCGAAGGCACACAACGGTTATTGGGTCGGAATGGAGGATTGAGTGGTAAGCGGTATCCATCGCACCGCCTTTGGGCGTTAGGTGGTAAAAGGGTGAGGGCGCGCGATTCCATTCAGCACGTGACACATAGCGTCGAAGGAGAGAGAAGAACCGCTCTCCATCGCACGCTAATGTCTCATCACCTTGTGGGTGCGAGATGTGTGGAGGCTGTCCGATCTTGGCGGAGGTGATCGGACGTTGGAGAGACGATCGGGCAAGTCGCTTTATCGGGTGCGACGGAGCCGTTGGATTGGCGGGCGAAAACCAGTGGTGGAGGTTACAGGTGATGATTTCATGAGGGCACAAAGTCATATGAGTGTGGTTCTATGGGGTTTTGGTTTTAGCGCTCGGGGCTGGCAACCAAAGGGGTTCTGTTGGGTTTTAGAAGAAAAATGGAGGAAATGGAGGTAACGGAGGGTAAGCGGAGTGAGGGAAGGGAGGGAGAATGACCACCACGAGCCTCCTTTAAGCATCACCAAGCGGACTAGGCTCATTTCCGACCTTCAAAAATCAAAACTATATAACAGAGCTAACACTTACGTCCGAGGAAGATGAGCTCTTAGCCAAGCAGAGGCAGTTTTAGGGCATACTCTAGGCCCACCAGCATCCACTTTTATTACCGCACTCGCCTCTTTTTTATCAATATTAATATACTAATAAGTAAAATAAAAAATTATTTAGTGTCTCTCATTAAAGGGATATTAATTTATAGAATAATTTAAAGTTATATTAAACTAATTGGGTTGAGGTTCTAAATTTCACTTTAATTAAAATCTTTAGGAAAGAAAAAGTAAAGCAATATTTATTATAAAATTTTCTTAATAATCAAATAAATACTTTTAATATAATAAATTAAATATTTTTTGTCTCACGTAGGCTTAGGTTCAGTTTTAGAAAATGAGGCGGCCTTTTGTTTTCTATTTTTAAGCATTAGGTATTTATTTGTTCTGGTTGGTAAGCTCTTCTTTCAATCTATCACTTCTGTAGTGATGATGGATCCACGTTGGGATTCAAAACATTGACAACAAGAGGCACACAATACTTTGGATGATCTGAATCAAAAATCCCTAATTGAAGGCATTGTTTGAATATGTAAATTGGTTACATAGTGCAAATGCTATTTATGAATATTCATTGAAATTTGTGTGTAAGAAAATGAAATGATAGAGTTGTGAATAATATGTGAGGTTGAGATCATTTCAAGGGAGTTGAATGGTGCAACATCAAGTCTGCTAAGAATCTAGATGAAATACTTGAAAATATCTTAGCTGAGAATGCATTTGATGGTAGGAATGTAAGTAGGGAAAGTAGAAAGCATAGGTAAAAAAGTAAATGAATTTGGTAATAATTTATTTCAGCTGAATTTTATATATATATTTTTTCAAATTAATGCATGTATTGCATGGATTCCCAAGAAGGGGTATGATTAAGGAAAAAGATCGTCAGCAAAAAAAGATTTAGTAAAATCTTAATAATGTGTGCATGCATTGAGTTGACATGTTGCCAAAGATTAAATGAATGAATAATACACTCATGAGATAGGACATCATTGGTAATGCATTAAGAGAATGCATGAAAATGTGGGATGTATGAAGAAAATGTAGGGACTACAATTGTGTTCATGACTCCATGAGTATTGGGGCAATAGTTTATAGGCTTGAGACAAGTGATTCTATCATATAATGTTGATTTTGTTGGTAACAAACATGCAATTAAAGGATTGGTTTTCCTAGTTAATGTGAAAATTATATGGAATTGTTATATATGAAAGAAAGTTTGAAATTAATACCTAGTGGGTTATGACAAAGGCAAGATTCCTTCAGTGTATAAAGATTGATAGAATCTTTGGAATGCATCCATGAGTTACTATAGCATGATTTGGTCATGGCACTCTTATTATGAATAATGATGGTACATATGCTTGGTTCATTGAGCGCATGCATGCTTATATGATCTAGGTGGTTCCAGAGACACACACAAGACAAAGAGGGCTTATGGAAGCTCGAAAATCAAAGTGATCAGAATGCTTTCGAACTAGGACTAGAGCGTAGATCTCTTCATCTTGATCGTAGCGGTGTGAACGGTTCATCAATCTGAGATCATAGGAGGGAGAACGAGCCAGTCAAAGTTATGGTCAAAGTTGCGCTGTGGGCCAGGTTTAAGTGTCCTACAATTTGACCGACCTCGGCGCATGAAAACTAGCTCCTGAAAGAGGGAAAATTTTTTGCCTTTTTACTTTATCTAATAACCCTTATGTTGGACAAATTAAAAAAAATGGCCTATTTAAATAAATAAAAAAATATGGTGGCGGGCCACCACCCTTGCCACCCCCAAAACCATATTGACAAAATTTTATTAAAATATGGCCGACGGGCCATGACCCTCGTTGGCCCCCCCAACTGCACCAAACAATCTTTAAATATGGGCCGACGGCCATGACCCCACTGGACCCTCCAACCGTAACCACCATACATTAAACACAATAATGCATGGGGTGGGCAGGCCACATTCGGTGGACCCAGCCCACATCCAACCCACTTAACTACATGCCATTGCATTAAAGGGGGGGCCAATGAGAGTTGAACCCATGGATGGTGGGAGGGCTGTCCCCACCCATGCAACAGCCTCACATGCCACCCCCATAATGGTACAACCACCAAACTCTAAAACAAGCACGCCACTATTTAATACAAACTGTGCCCCCCAATTAATACATGTGTGCGGAGGGTATGGGGTAGGTTGCTTGATGTAGACTCGACCAAAAAAACAAGAAAAATACATGCGTATTTTTAAAATGGTTTTGTTATATATAGCGGGGGCGGGATTTGATTCCTCGACCTCCGTGCACCCAATATAGTGACTTAACCACTACGCCAAAAAAGACTCATGGGTTTTTCCACCCAAAACTTTATATTAACCTTAATTTCATCAGTGTGCCCAAGCATGGAGGAACCAAGAGTGCGCACGGAAACCGAGATGACATTTTTTTTTAATTTATTCGCAGGTGGAACCATGATTGGGTGAAATTCTCAAAAGGGTGAAATTTTGCAGTGTCCAAATTGGACAAATTTTATGTCGATATTACACCTCTCAGTGACACGAACTTGATGGCGCAGTCAGTTTCCTGATCTGAGTAGCAGATTTGTAGAGGACCCGGAGGAGGGAATCTTTGAGGAATCTAGGGGGAATCTAAAAGATTCCTTGAGCCCCAGATTTTCATTTTCTTAGAATTCAGAAATTTGACAGTTAATTTTTCACTATTCGATGCCACAAATCTGATGGTGCATTTAGATTTTCCATTTGCTCATTTCATTTTTCGGCCACTTTTCAAAGTGGAGTGCAAGTGTTAGCATTCATGTGCGAGCAGCCATTCCACACCGCGAGATTGATGATACGGCAAACTTCAATAGTTTGACATCCTTTTCTTCAGATGGCCCTTGGATGTGAGGTATATGCAATGTATTCATGTACTTCTTTTTATATCCATTGTGTTGCACAAATCCCTATTTGATGTTTGATGTGGGATCTTGTCTCTTAATTGTTTTCATGATTCCTGTTTGATGTGATGCAGAATCATTTGTGGATGTACTTGTTGTCATGATTCGTCATGTTTTGTTTGAGATCTCTTTGTTGTATGTTGATGGGATAATCATGTGTTGCCATGTATGATCGCATTGAAATCCCTTTTATGCCATGTTGGTGGGATGTTCATTATCATCATGCATGAGTTTGTGTCATACCGATAGGAGTCCTTTTTGATTGAGAGTTCCTGTAGCGGAACATCTCTTGGCACCACTCCTGCGTGAGGGCATTTTCCTTGTATGATAGAAACATCACCTCTTATGTACATCATCACTATTGACAACACTTAATGCAGCAACCTACACCATCTTGACATCGGGGCCCAGAGATGTAGTCCCTCCTGGACGAACTCTGTTATCAATAGTTTATGTTTTCATGTGTTGATGAATGTCATGTTCCTCTTCTTTATAGCATGCAGATGTGTTCATTTATGTTCTTTTAAAAATTCAATCTAACACATCACGAAAGTAAAAGGTCTTGGAAAGGGTCCTTTGTCACACCCGGACCCGGATCAAGTGGTATCAGAGCAGTGTTTGTGTGGATGTGAATTGCAAGTGTGAACAATGGATCGTGCAGTGACAGAGAATGAAAAACGATGTACGAGACCATGCTCAAAATTTCCAAAAGGGTGGAAATAATGTATGAAAATCTACAAAAAGAGATAGAGGAAAAGGAGTGATTGCAGCTTCAGTTGAAAGCCACGAAAGAGGCCCTGGAAGAACTAAAGCACAACAACCAAAGTCTTCAAACAGATAACGCTAAATTGAAGATGCTTCTACATGAAGAGAAAGAGGAGAAACATAGTTTGCTATGACAGCTGCAAGCAAAGGACGAGGCCTTGGAAAAGCTGCAACGTGACCCATGTGAGGTAAAAAGTAATTCTCTGAATTCATGTATGTGTCATGATGATGATTTCGCTATTTTTGAAAATCATACCACAGGAATTGGCTCCAAACTGTTGAAGAAAATGGGGTATGAAGGAAAAGGCTTGGGCATTAATGGCCAAGGCATTATCAACCCCATTAAAGTAAAGGAATTACCCTGTCGAATAGGACTTGGGTATGTTAGAAAGGAAGTTGGGGAATGCACCGAGAAAGCTAGCGAACCACCAACAACAGATGATGAGAAGCCCTCATCAGTTCTTTCCAAATCAATAGAGGAGGTAAGAAATGTTGATTTCCTTTCGGTTTCATCGTCACATAGTATGATTTCCATTGGAGATGTGGAGATCCCAACTACAGGGCCAAACATGAGGCTCCTTACTAGGATGAGGCACGAGGAGGAAAAAGAACTTGGTGTTCATAACCAAGGCATAACTCAACCATTGGAGGTTGAGCAGAGACCTCAATTTGCAGGCTTGAGATACACCGAAGGGGAATGCTCAAAGGTGTCAGATTCTTCTGAGACATCGTCGAAATTGTCGAGGAAAGATAATGATGAGAAAACATCCCCATCATCTAATGGTAGTGCCCATTACATGGAAAGAACTGAGGCAAGCTCTCATTGCCATACTTATACCAAAGACAACAAGGAAAGGTATAACCAGTTTCGACATTTGAATGTTCATTTCAATTATAAATGTTTTTAATGATGAATGTAAAACATGGCATCGAAAAACAAGTAACTTTTGTAGATTACATAGCCATACATTTTCTAAGTGTTGGAAAAGAATAATAGCACAAACAAAGATGAGGCATGAAAGACCCTCTCAACAGCAGGCAAAGAAACATGTTAAGCAGATCTGGAGGAAGAAGATGTATTGCAGTCATTACGACAAAAGTGGCCATCAAAGAGCCACTTGTTGGAGGCTCCATCCAGAGAAGCGCCTTAAAGAAAAAGTGTCGGTGCATGAACCAGGTGAAGCAGTTATTCGACAAGAAAAACCACCACAGGGGAATGACCCATTCACATTGATAAGTGAAAAATGTTTTCTAGATATGTTAGCTTGTGATGGTTGTGCTTTTGTAAATCATTTGTTGCATTTTAAAATGTAAAAGTGATGATGTGTTTTCCATCACTTGTTCAGCAACAATGATGTCTGGTCTTATTATGTGTTGCATTTTACACTCTGAAAGTGATGTCGTGTTTCCATCACTTATCAAAGAAACAATAGTCTTCGCCTTATTTTTTTAAATCATGTGTTGCAGTGATGATGAGTTTTCCATCACTTGTTGACACAACAATGATATGTTGGCCTTGTTTTCATAGTTGGGGTATTGTTTCCATTTCCATGTAAACTTGGCCACCGAGTATGTGTTATAAACTCGTGGCAAGTATGGGATTCTTGGGTCATTAGTTGGTCATGAAAGTCAAGCATGTAATTTGAAAAACCAATGTACTATAGGTTGAGGTTGCAGGTGTCGTCTCATCACTTAAGGCTCCAAAGAACAAAGGTGAAGGAAATGGAAGAGAGACCTTTCAGGATGCTTGTGAAGCAGACAAGGTACAGAGAAGTTGCAGATTATTTTTCATGCTTTTGGAGGACCAAAAGCTCCTCAGTGGAGAGGATTGATCCAGGTGGATCCAGAGAAACACACAGGACAAAGAGGGCTTATGGAAGCTCGAAAATCAAAGTGATCAGAATGCTTTCGAACTAGGACCAGAGCATAGACCTCGTCCTCTTGATCGTAGTGGTGCAAATGGTTCATCAATCCGAGCTCATATGAGGGAGAACGAGCCAGTCAAAGTTCTGGTCAAAGTTGGGCTGTGGGCCAGGTTTAAGTGTCCTACAATTTCACTGACCCCGAGGCATGAAACCTAGCTCCCAAAAGCGGGTGAAATTATTGCATCTTTACTTTGTCTAATAACCCTTATGTTGGACAAAATGAAAAAAATGGCCTATATATATATATATATATATATATATATATATATATATATATATATATATAGATGTATATGTATATGTATATACATATACATATACATATACATATACATATACATATACATATACATATACATATACATATACATATACATATACATATACATATATATATATATATATATATATATATATATATATATATATATATATATATATATATATATTGTGGCAGGCCACCACCCCCGCCACCCCCAAAACGATATTGAATTTTTTTTATTAAAATATCGCTGATGGGCCATGACCCATGTCGGCCCACCAAGCGCACCAAACAATGTTTAAATATGGGTCAGTAGCCATGACCCCATCAGACCCTCCAACCGTAACTGCCATACATTAAACACGATAATACATGGGGTGGGCGGGCCACCTCCAGTGGACTCGGCCCACACCCAACCCACTTAACTACATGCCATCAAATTAAAGGAGGGGTCGATGGGAGTTGAACCCATGGCCGGTGGGAGGGTTGGCCCTGCCCACGCGGTGGCCTCACATGTCACCCCCATAATGGTACAACCACCAAACTCTAAAACAAACGCACTACTACTTAATACAAATTGCGCCTCCCAATTAATACGTGTGTGTGGAGGGTATGGGGCGGGCCGCCTGATGCAGACTCGATCCCAAAAACAACAAAAATACATGCATATTTTTAAAAGGGTTTTGTTATTTATAGCTGGGGCGGGATTTGATCCCCCGACCTCCGGGCACCCAATATAGTGATTTAACCACTATGCCAAAACAGACTCATGAGGTTTTTCGCCCAAAAATTTATATTAACCTTCATTTCATCAGTGCACCTAGGCATGGAGGAACTAGGAAATAGAGACGGAAACCGAGATGGAATTTTTTTTAATTTATTTGTAGGTGGAACCATGATTGGGCAAAATTCTCAAGAGGGTGAAATTTTTGCAGTGTCCAAATTGGACAAAGTTTATGTCAATCTTACACCTCTCAGTGACACGTACTTGATGGCGTAGTCAATTTCCTGATCTGAGTAGCAGATTTGCAGAGGACCCAGAAGAGGGAATCTTTGAGGTATCTAGGGGGAATCTGAAATATTCCTTGAGCCCTAGATTTTCATTTTCTTATAATTCAGAAATTTGACAGTCGGTTTTGCACTATTCGATGCCACAAATCTGATGGTGCATTTAGATTTTCCATTTTCTCATTTCATTTTTTTGCCACTTTTAAAAGTGGAGTGCAGGTGTTAGCACTCATGTGTGAGCAGCCATTCCACGCCACGAGATTGATGGTATGGCCAACTTCAGCTATTTGACATCCTTTTCTTCAGATGGCCCCTGGATGTGAAGTATATGCAGTGTATTCATGTACTTCTTTTGCTATGCATTGTGCTACACAGATCCATGTTTGATGTTTGATGTGGGATCTTGTCTCTTACTTGTTTTCATGATTCCTGCTTGATGTGATGCAGAATCATTTGTGGGATGTACTTGTTGTCATGATTCGTCATGTTTTGTTTGAGATCCCTTTGTTGTATGTTGATGGGATACTCATGTGTCGCCATGTATGATTGCATTGAAATCCCTTTTATGCCATGTTGGCGGGATGTTCATTATCATCATGCATGAGTTTGTGTCATACTGATAGGAGTCCTTTTTGATCGAGAGTTCCTATAGGGGAACATCTCTTGGCGCCACTCCTACATAAGGGCATTTTCATTGTATGATAGCGACATCACCTCTTATGTACATCATCACTATTGACGACAGTTAATGTAGCGGCCTACACCATCTTGACACTGGGGCCCAAAGACGTAGTCCCTCTTGGACGCACTCCGTTATCAACGGCTTATGTTTTCATGTGTTGATGAATGTCATGTTCCTCTTCTTTACAGAATGTAGATGTATTCATTTATGTTCTTTTAAAAATGAAATCTAACACATCATGAAAGTAAAAGTTCTTGGAAAGGGTCCTTTGTCACACCCAGACCCGGATCATTATATGAGACAATCAATTGCATGATCAATTGTCATGAAAATAAATGAGTTTAATATTTTTGAGGAATTGTTGAGTAGTGGAATGAGTGACATGAATCCCTCATTATACAAAGAAAACTGGAAGCTAATTAATCAAGAAATGAGATATATGTATCTTTCAATATTGACCCTTTGGTTGTTGGAATAAATATTTTAATGAATTATGGAATGCTTGGAATGATTGTGATGCAAATAAATAATGCAATTATAGCTTCGTTTCAATTCATATTTAAATCAATTGAAAGTTATTGAATTATTATGTGTATAATAATTTCGAGATCACTTCCGAGGATGTTATAAATCTTGTAATGAAAAGATTTTATGTATGGAAACTTACCATTATTTAGTTGATTGAAAGTATATATTTCAATTGAAATGGCCTTGTTTACGATGAAGGTTGAGTACTACCATATGCAAGAGTCAAACAACATGACAAGAATCTCATAGATATGAAATATGATTCCTATATGAAGCAAGTTTGGAAACGAAAAGAAAAAGGAAGAATATTTGATTTAAATTATTATTATTAATCTCTTGGAAATTGTATTCATGGTATGATGATCTATCCAAGAAGGATAGATGATGGTTGTGAAGCTAAAAATCCTAGGGACAAGGCCATTATGGTGACACTAGAACCCTGTGACATACAATGATCACCATGAGTTACGTTATGTCAAATGTGTTTTTTTATTTATAGCAAGCTAGAGGGATGCCTTGATTGTGAGACTCCATAAGTCTCAAGAATTTTCCTACGTGAGGAAACCTTTCCAAGGAATGGATCACTCGAGGGAATAGGGAGGAAAAGAAGGGGATGCTTGAACTTGGAAGGTGTGTGACTACAAGGAAGGGGAGACTTGGATGAATTTGTTTTCAAATATTCATATATACACTCATTGGGATCATGGATGCATTGGTTGTGTCCAAGAAAACATTGAGCTAAACTTATTTTGTATGGAATTCTTGTGAAGCAATGAACAACCATGCAAGAATGTGTCAGATTGCTAGGAGGTCTAGTGGTAACTAGAGCATGAAAATGAATGAGATTGCTCGAAGTAGCAATTAAAGACATGGAAAATGTTGCTGATATGAAAGTGGGATATCCCTTTTTGTATAGAATGGTTCCATAGATAGTAGAACATTGAGGACGATGTTTGTAGATATTCCTTGTAGATTCAAATTGCATATTGTAATATGTTAAAACAATTGACTTGAATCTACTCTACTTGTCAACTGAAACAATAATTGATCAATGAAATCATGAAGCATAAAAGAGAAATAATTCAATCACACATAACACAATTTTTTATGGGGAAATACACAACTAAAAATCCCTATTATCTGTATATTTCATTAATACGAAAATATGAGAAGATTACAATGCTTTGCTCAAGCCCGAGCTACCTCTACACTATCTCAATCTATTTCACTGCTTCACAAACTAGCTCCAGCCAATACTTAGCCAAATCTGTTGCATGCCAAGCTCCTATTTCCTTGCGCATTTTCCTAGGGAATTAGCCCATTTTTAATTGGGAAATTCCTCAATTATGAATTGCGAAATCCTCATAGGCCTTGTTAGCGCTTGAAATTTCACCTCAGGCTGAGAAAGGTAAACCTCAAGGCAACATCAAACCATTTAGCCTCGTAGCTAGCCCTACGGGGCAGGAGAAGGCTCTCTCCGGTCTATCTCGTAAAATCTTCAATAGATAAGATGAACAATAAGATAAAACTGATATTAGGCTAGTAAACTGATCAAATAGTTTGATTTGGGGTTTTTTGGGTTTTTGGTGGCAAATTGAGGAGAGGGCAATTTTGGGTGTGGGGATTGGACACAGTTTCTGCAGGGGGTTCCTTGGGGCGAGGTAGGAGACAACGTTGATGCCTTTAACTGAGGTGGATGGTCAGGAATGAAAGATGAAGAGCTAAAGAGAGCAAACAATGACTTTGAATTCTCTTTAGACAGAAGAAAACATTGAAATTAAACAAACTTAAAAGCAGAGCATGGCAAGCACGAATTCTTACTTTAACACTTCATTTGTTTAATGTGCAGAAGTAAAAGAAAGGAAATGAATTACATAACAAAGCTTAAAAGTACATTGAGAAACACACCATCAACACATGAGTCCACAAGAATCCCAAAGAGAACTGCAAAACCCTGGTCTTCCTTAGCCAAAAATTGCAGAGATACAGTGAAATAATACAATGATAGCTTCTCCCTCAAGAGTCCAACCATGAAAATGAGCAAAAAAGTACATAATACAGATGATCTAACCTCTTTCTCTGCCTCCATGGGTCGAGCTCACTATCCTAGGAGCTGTTTCAACCACTTCTAAACTAAGCACTACAAATTAGGCAGTCAAAACAACTTGCCTCTATAAACTTGGAAACCAATTCATTCACTAAATATTTACCCTTTTCATGAATGAATGTTCTAGAAGTGTTACATAAGAGTAAAAGTGTCTAAAAAGTACAATAATTACACCAAAGAGAATCACATTTCATCCCAAAAAGTCAAACTAAGTCAAATCTGCGTTTTCTGGGCTGTACAGTGCATTTCTGGACAAAACTGCTTGACAGGTCGCGCGCCCCTGCCTGACGGGTTGCGCGCCTTTGGAGCCATGTTTGGGGCACTTGCAGGTGGCCAAATTGAGAAAAAGTGGGCTTGTTGGAAAGGTCTGTGAGTCTACTTTCCAACCCAACTGAAATTTCTGAATTTAGAGTTCATTTGCCCTGTCAAAACTCAAATCTCCCAAGACTACTTTCTGCAATTCAAAAAAGTGGCAGAAAGTCAATTTTTACTAGTTTTTTGACTTTCTGGAGGCCCAAAACTTCACCAAATCTCAAGTCCATCCATGAGCATATGTAACTTTGCATGAAAAATCTGGAAATGTTTAGTTTTGGTCAAAAGGAGTTGCCCTGATGAAGGGTCGCGCGGGGGGTGAGACCCGTTAATGGGAAAAACCTGCAAATTGCCAAAAAATGCCAAAATTCACCCAAAATTCTCAAAATTTCTTGGGATTTGTGCTGTGGCTAGGCTATTTAGTGCCTTGATCCTTGAGTGAAGCCTCAGCCAAGATACGGAGGGGATTTGGCCTCTTTCTCCGTTTTAGTGCCTCGGTCAACCGCCTTTGAAACATTTTCATTTTTGCCTTGCACACATGCATCCTTGCCCAGTAGTGGTTCTTCATGTTCCTCAGCAATTTCTTCTCTTGGTTGGCCTTAGCCAACAGCCTCTCCAAGTGTGCATTTACCTGGATGAGTATGGACTCTCGGTCAGCGGGCAATGGGTCACCGGGTCTTCTTCGGTTCAAGATTCGGTCACTATGAATCCTCCATAGCTCATCAAGTGCCTTCTCCTCCTCCAACTGTTTGTTGCGCTGCTCCAGGTATGTAATGGTCCATTGTGCACCCTCTAATCTCCTCTGTAAGGCATCATTTTCAGCTCTGAGATGCTGAATGACCTGCTTTGCCTCTTGGCTCGGAGAAATGGCCTCAAGATCAACAAGCTCAATATCTGGAACTCCTGATGGCCCCTCATCAATCTTGGGTTGCTTGCCCCTCTGTGCTGCCTGTGCTGCTGAAGAGAGCGAGGCCCCTTCCACCTGATGTGGAGATAACACTCGCTGATCTGATGATGAAGGTGAGACCCCTTCCACCTGCTGTGGAGATAGTACTCGCCTAACTGCTGCAAATAAGGCCCTCGGGCCTTTCTGATAGGTGACCAGAGGTGAGGAGCTGACATGTCTAGTGACAGGGATGTCATGCTGCTGTGATGGTCCTCCCTCCTCATGAATAATCTCAGGATGTGGTGAGGGTGGTGCTGTGAAAAACTCACGAGAGATGAACTCCTCCCATGAGATGCCCTGCTGAGTCAACTGATGCAATACTACTAGTTGAATCAAACCATAATGATAAAGGCTCCTGTACTGCTGTGCCGGGCTCTTCCTCTGTAACATGGGCACCATCCTCTGAATGTTCTGATAGAAGAAAACAGGGATGTTCATCATCCTTACTCGGGTGAAGTGCATCAAGAGGCGAATGTGATATGAATACACCTGTGAAAATCTGCCCTCACAAGTAAAATAATGCATGATGAGCCTCATCATGGGAGCATACTCGCTCCTGAGAAACCTGAATGGAAACACACCTGCCAAATGTCTCATGAATGGTGGCCGGACAAAAGGCTCAAAGTGAACATTATCCAGCACCTTGCGTTTATTCCACACCTCCCCAACATTAGGTATCCCAGTGGCATGTGAGATCACCTCGGGTGTCAATGTAAAATCCACCCCTGCAAGGTTGACATGTCCATCATGCAAGTGTAAAACAAAAAGGTGATCCAACTCTCTGTGGTGTTGAATCTGAGAGATCCTCTCACAGAACTCATAACAAGACATATACTGAAAACATGTGACTGCCATAGGACAAGCCTGTAACTCTGCTAAAGATGTGGGCTCCTCTCTCTTATGATGTCCACCCTTACCGCCCTTATGAGGCCTCCTCTATACCTCAATCTCTGAAGCTGATGATTGGTCATCACTTTGCTCATAGGTTTCGGTTTCTGACATGTTTAAAAGAGCAAAGTGGACAAAATGTACTGCTGCTTCTGCTTTATAAAATGCTGATTTGTATGATGTTTCAAGGGGACAAGGACATGAGGGAAATGTTAGGGGAGGGACCTTTTTACAAGGAATTGGGAATATATGAATATAACAGGGAATTTAAGGAAAACATTGCAAACAGTTATTGCATATAGGAATACATGTTTATAATCAGGAATATTGGGAAATCATTTGCAAAAATCACTGCATATGGGAATACATGTATAGAAAGTGAACATATGGGAATATGCATACATGCATTAACAGGGGAAGATAGGGAAACATATTTACAAAACTCTTTACATATTCACCAACCAATTCTTGTGTTTACACATGCATATGGTGCAACAAGATTAGGGTTTGAGTTTTTTGATGCCTTGGGAGAGGGGTAGGGTTTGCATTTTTAGTGATTAGGGAGAAGGGAGGGTTTGCATTTTATTTATAAAATAGTATGGGAAAATAGATATAAATACAAATGTGAGTGGAAAGGGGAAGGAGGGAAACAATTACAAAGGGAAAAAAAAACCTTGAAACAACACAAACCCTAGCACATTTTAACCATTAATATTGCAGTCATATGAAGCCTCTCCACTTGCACAATTTGATTCTTAAACACAATCATGAGGGCCTTAAATCATAACCAACAACCAAATTGAAGTGTAGAGGGCCTACCTCAAACAACTTGAAGATTTGGAGGGAGTTTGAGCGATTTTGAGTTGAGTTTGCAGGGGAAACGTTGACGGGTCGCGCACGCCTGACGGGTCGCGCGCCTGCCTTGAGCCCGAATTTGACCAGATTTTGCCCAAAGCTCTTGGATACTTGCTCACTCGCACTTGCCAATGCCTTGGATGCATAATGAGAGTAAAAGGAGGGAGATTGGGTTTTTATAAACTCCATTTGAAAAAATTTCATGCTCAAACCCACTTTCTAAAGTTTCTCATTGACACTTTACAAAACTGACTTTTTGGCTTCCTTTGTCCTGAAATTGACTCATTTAGTGCTTTGACTTGATTCTTTTTGCAGGTAGATCATCTGAGGGATCTAGGCAAGGGGACCAGGGTTGCATTTTGTCCACTGAACACTTTTGAAATTTCATCACTTTTTACAAAAATTTAAAATGACCTTGGCTTTAAAAACAGAGTTTTTAAATCCAAGGTGAAAATTAACTGTACAATATTGAAATTTGTGAAGAAACACTTTTAAAATCATCCCTCTGGCTTGCTGGGCACCATTTGACCTTCAGAGACATGACCTTGTAATCCATCTTGACCAAAACCCTAGACCTAGGAATTTGACCTTATGACAAAACAAGACAAGCTTTGAGAGAGCTTAATGACTGAAATGACCTGATCCAGCAATGCCAGGAGGGGGACAATGACACCAGCTCCTCCATCAGGGTTATGGCATGCCTAATGGGATGCAAAAATTAACACTGATGAGACACCTACCTATGCAAATGCAAAGAGTTTTGATCGCTGATGGAGGGCTCAAGACCGACTCTAACAGGCCTTCCTCTAATTGCATGCACCACCTGTTCAATTCAAATGATTATACAACTGATAGTACACTGTCCTTGAACTCCAATATCAACTAGGTCTTTCTCTTATCTGACATGCATGAGTTAATTATGAGTGAATATTCAGTTCACTGGTTGAGAAGTGCTGGTTACACCCCACTTCTGCAGGGTACACCCCCTACTGGATCTCCCACTAATTCCTCCATCAGTTGGAACTAGTTTAATTAAATTTAACCCAGTTAAACTGAATTAAAAAATTACAACTCAAAATAAACTCAACCAGGGCTCCTAAAAAGTAGGAGACACTCTACATGACTCTAGTTAGACCCTCAACTCGAATTAACTGAGCCAAATAAGTCAAGTTAACTTAGTTAACTATTAAAAGTTGTCATGACATGTGGAATTAGAATTTAATTCCTAATTTAATTCAAGGACAAAATTAAATTAGGATTTTCTTGTTGCATTTTCAACACTCCCTCTCAAAAATAAAGGGATTATATGCTACCTCGATCCTGCCTCTGTGAAACTCAAATTTGCATCTTCAAAATGCCTTTGTCAAAGTATATGCATCCTGCTCCTCTATAGGAATGTACTCCAGCAACATGATTCTCTACACACAATCTCATAGATGGTGATATTGAATGTTAATATGCTTGGACCAATCATGAAAAATTGGATTCTTAGAGAGTTTGATACAACTCTGGTTGTCAAAGTAAATCATTGTAGGATCCATCTGCTGACCAAATAACCCAACAAGGATCTTCCTCATCTAGATAGCCTCACAAGTGTTAGGATATTCTGACACATAGGAAATAGTTAAGTTCAACTTGGTCTAGTATAGAGTTAGGTAAAGTGTGTTTCTTTACCGTTGTACATTTTGTAACTTACAATCCGACGGTCACGATATGTAGTGATCCGACGGTTCACTCTCTCCTCGGTATTACCGACACTTGATCTGTGGCTTGACACCCGATTGGTCCATGAGTTCTATTTAAAGCGCATGGAGGGTCATTGTTCGGGTAATCCATCTATGAGAGAAAGCTTATGTAAATTTTCATTCTTTGATTAATAAATTTCCTGAAGTGGCCACGTTGGCTCAGGCCGTGGACTGTTTCCCTCTTTGAGGGTTTTAACCACGTCAAAAATACTGGTGTATTGATTTGAGATCTGGTTGTGAGCGGTTTCCTTTTGGTGTTCTTTCTGAGGAACTTACCCTGTAAATTCCTACATGGTATCAGAGCTATTTGAGGGCCGCGTCCGTTGGTGATCCAAATCTGAAGCCGGTAGAACTGCATGCGGCTGTCGTTTCCTAGATCTACTGTTTCTGACTGCTTTCGGGCCGAGAGGACTGCTCTGTTGTGTTCGGAGCATCTGTTCCAGTGAGGAACCCCTTTCGTTTCACGCGAAAAGGTTTCCGGTAGCCCTATCTGCGTCATTTTTAAGATATGGAGGTATACAGTGTTTATCTGCAGTTTACTGTTATTTTCTCTCTGGTTATTTCGGTTTCTATTTATTTAGCTTTTTTTTATTACCGGATCTATACCTTTCATTTCTGCGTATGCTCTTTGCCCTGCGACTCTGTGCGATCTGGGCAAATCAGAAACAGAAAGGAAGTTTTTTTTTCTCATGCGTATGCTCTTTTCCCTGCACCTTAGTGTGATCTTGGAAAATCAGAAAATTTGAGAAAAAATATTTAGTTTCCGGCTAAAGCTAACTTTGAGCCGTAAGGTTCGTTTTTCTTTGCATATTCGTGTTGGGTTTTGTGTTTTTGTTTTGTAGGAAAAAAGAGCTTTCTCAAGGCAAGCACGCAACCCAAGGCCCCCCCCCCCCCTCTCTCTCTCTCTCTCTCTCTCTCTCAAATTTTTTGTATAGCTCAATTGGTTCAAAGCTATTTTAAGAGAGTAGAGGTCTTGGATTCCAATCTCCATTTTGTGGGGGCGTTTTTTTTCATTCCCGCACATTCGCGCACTTTGCTGGCAACTTCAACAATTTTTTTTTCAAAAAGCCATAACTTCTTCATCCAGAAGCCTTTTTCAGAGCCGTTTTTTTTAAAACAGCCTAATTTTTCGAGATCTATCCATTGGAACACTTACTTTCAGCATCTTCAGCTTCAGTTTTTAAAAAAAATGGAAAGTCCATGCCAAGTCATTCTTGACAGCACTAACTACTTCCAATGGATAGCCTACATGGAAGATTTACTTAGAAGTAAAGGTCTCTACAGAATAGCCACAGGCCAAGAGAAGAAACCAAAAGATGAAGACAAGGCTGCAAAATGGGAAAATAGACAAGATCAAGCACGTGGTTTGATAGGGATGTCTATTTCTCCTGATCTTAGATTCCATATTGCAGAACTTGATACTCCTCATGAAGCATTGGAACAAATCACTAAAGTTTTTGGGATTAAAAATGAAATTAGAGCCCATCAACTTGAAAATGAGTTGCTTACATTGGATCCTAATAATTTTTCTTGCATTAAAGATTTCTTGTCCAAATTCAAGACCCTTAGATATCTCTTGGAAGGTGTTAAGGTTAAGAAAGAAGATAGTAACCTTATTTATTCCATCCTTACTATGTTGGGACCAGCCTACTCTGTATTTGTTTCCACCTTCCATTCTACAAGGGAAGCTTTCATTTGTCAAGGAAAAGACTACAAGGCCCCTTCCTTTGACTCTTTTTGTGATTCTTTAATAAGAGAACAAGAAAAACTCTTACACCTTGGTCTTCTTAATCTTGGAAACTCTTCCAAGAAAGCGTTAGCCGCCCAGCAGAAACCAAATTCAAAGAATCCTAAGAAGTCATATCCTAAAAAGAATGGTCCTAAACCAAACAAGGGTCCTAAGCAAACTCAGCCTCAAAATGAAAGATCATTTCAGCAAAATGATAGGACCAATAAAAACAAATGGAAGAAGACTGATAGACATTGTAACTTTTGTAATCGAGATGGCCACTTAGAATCTAAATGCTTTAAGAAGATGGAAGCCTTGGAAGCCGCAATGAAGAAACATAACATCCATGTGGAGCATTCTTCAACTTCAACTTCAACTTCATCTTCAGGAATGGCACTTTCTGCATGTCGTTGTCAATCATCTCAGTCTGGTTATGCATTAAATGTATCTTCTTCTTCTCATTCTCATGAGTGGCTCATTGATTCTGGAGCCTCTTATCACATGGCCAAAAACAAAGCCATGTTTTCTTCTTTAAATGATTGTAACACCAAAAATATATATGTTGGTGATGATAGATCTCTTAATGTTGTAGGGACTGGAACTGTTCATCTAGACAATGGTCAGTTTAATGATGTATTATGTGTTCCAACCTTATCCTGCAACCTTCTATCTGTATATCAGATAACTCATTCAGGTGAAGGTAAAATTGTTGAATTTTCACCTCATGATGTTGTAATCAAGGATCTAAGAGATCCTAAACAGATTCTAGCTACTGGTATTGCTGATGATTCCACAAGGTTGTATAAGTTTCACAACTTTGGTCCATCAAATCTTCCCTCAGTATTTGTTGCTCATAATGATGAAGTGAGCAAACTTTGGCATGAGCGATTTGGTCACTTAAACTATCGCTCCCTTCAGCATCTATGTAAAGAAAATATGGTGACAGGTCTTCCTATGGTATCTTGCAGAGATGGTGTTTGTTCTGGATGTGTACTCGGAAAACATCATCGGGACAGTTTTGAAAAACGTGCCTCTTGGCACGCCTCAGCCCCTTTACAGCTTGTGCACAGTGATTTATGTGGTCCACTTCCTGTTGCTTCATTCTCTGGCTGCAAGTATTTCTTAACTTTCATTGATGATTTCTCCAGACGCACTTGGGTATACTTCTTAAAACTCAAGAGCGAAGTATTTAACACATTTTTGGCCTTCAAAGCCTTTGTTGAAAAACAATCTAGACATCAAATTCTTAAGCTAAGAACTGATAATGGTGGAGAATATGTTAAAAACACATTCATCAACTTTTGCACCGAAAATGGAATTCAAATGCAACATACTGTTCCATACACTCCACAACAAAATGGTGTAGCTGAAAGGAAAAATCGCACCTTAAAGGAAATGGCTAATTGTATGCTGCAATCTAAAGGACTCAGTCTTAGTTTTTGGGCCGAAGCAATTAATTGTGCAAATTATATAATCAATCGCACTCCTACTAAGGTTCTAAAGAATATCACTCCAGAAGAAGCTTGGAGTTCCATTAAACCAGATGTAAGTCACTTTCGTGTTTTTGGAAGTGAAGCATGGGCCCATATTCTAGATGAAAAGCATAAAGCTTTAGAACCTAAGAGTGAGAAATGTACTTTTGTTGGATATTCTGAAGATGTAAAAGGTTATAGACTTATTCCATTTAAGTCCAAAAATGTTATCATTAGAAGAGATGTAAAATTTGATGAAAATAAATCGGCCTGCGAGCCTAGTCCGGCGGATGTGCCACCTCTTCCTATCTCTTCTACTTTTGAAAACATTTCTTCTTCAGATGATGAAAGTGAGGATGACAATCCTCCCCCACCTTCTCAGGATCCTCAACTTCCAAGATGGCTCCGTGCTACTCGGGATGCAGCAGGTGATCTTGCCGGTGATCCTACAGATCAGCGACGTACACGTTCTCAGTTTGAAAGAGCCTCTTCTTTACTGGCTCAAGCTCCAGTAAATCATGATCCTGAAGCAGCTATGAATGAAGAATATCATTCATTGTTGGCAAATGATACATGGGATCTTGTTCCTCTACCAAAGGGACGCAAACTTGTTAGATGTAAATGGGTTTACAGAACCAAGTATGGACCAGATGGGAAAGTAGATAAACATAAAGCTCGTCTTGTTGCTAAGGGCTTTTCACAGGTTGAAGGCATTGACTACACTGAAACATTCTCCCCTGTTGCCAAAATGAACTCTATCCGCCTTGTTCTTTCCCTTGCTGCCTCTTTAAAATGGGAAGTCCATCAGATGGATGTTAAATCTGCCTTCTTGCATGGGGACTTGCATGAAGAAATCTATATGGAACAACCCATTGGCTTCATCCAAACAGACTCCAGCCTTGTATGTCGACTTAAGAAATCCCTTTATGGTCTCAAGTAAGCTCCTCGGGCTTGGTATGCCAAAATGGATAGCTTTCTTTTAGAATCTGGCTTTTCTAGGTGTTATTCTGACAATACTGTCTACACCAAGAAAGTGGGCAACTCTCTTATCATCCTTGTTCTTTATGTTGATGATCTTATTCTTACTGGTAGTGATCCCAACCTTATAAACCATGTGAAGTCCAGCCTTAAAAAGAAATTTGAAATGACAGACTTAGGACACTTACACTATTTTCTCGGTCTTCAAGTCTTGCAATCCAAGGAGGGTATTTCCCTTTCCCAGTCCAAGTATGCATGTGATATTCTTCGTCATTTTCACATGGAAGACTGTAAGCCAGCCCCTTCTCCCTTTCAGTCTGGAGTCAAACTTTCAGTCTCTTGTACTTCTCCTGAAGTTGATGCTACCTTATACCGTCAACTTGTAGGAAAACTCTTGTATTTAACCCATACTCGTCCTGACCTTTCCTTTGCTGTTGGCCTTGTTGCTCGTTTTATGCAAAACCCCCGTGAAAGTCATTGGAAAGCAGCTAAAAGAATACTTCGTTATGTTCGAGGTACAGTACAGTTTGGGATTCATTACAGTGCCAAAGCAGCTCCTCTATTAGTTGGTTTCACTGATTCTGATTGGGCTGGTGACCCTGATGATCGGAAGTCTACTGCCAGTTATGTCTTCACTCTTGGTTCAAGACCTATTACATGGGCTTGTAAGAAACAGGCTGCCATTTCTCTTTCGTCAGTAGAAGCAGAGTATCGTGGTGCCGTGGAAGCTAGTAAGGAAGCCTTGTGGCTTCGTCAGATCCTATCAGAGTTTGGCTTTGAGCAGCAGCATCCAACCACACTTTGGTGTGATAATCAAAGTGCCATTCAGCTATGCAAAGATCCAGTCTAGCATCAGCGCAGCAAACACATTGAACTACACATGCACTTCATCAGAAATCTCATTCATGACCATGTTCTTGAAGTGCAATATTGTTCAACAGATGATCATGTTGTAGACATCTTCACAAAGGCTCTCACAGAGGCGAAGTTCACTAAACTTCGATATATGCTTGGAGTTCAGGAAGTTGTCACTAAGGGGGGATAGGCTCTAGTGCCTCCTTCCTTCTCCTATTGTGTCATATTTGTAAATCCTTCAATCCTATCCCAAGTTGTTCTTAAGGGGGGATGTTAGGATATTCCGACACATAGGAAATAGTTAAGTTCAACTTGGTCTAGTATAGAGTTAGGTAAAAGTGTGTTTCTTTACCGTTGTACATTTTGTAACTTACAATCCGACGGTCACGATATGTAGTGATCCGACGGTTCACTCTCTCCTCGGTATTACCGACACTTGATCCGTGGCTTGACACCCGATTGGTCCATGAGTTCTATTTAAAGCGCATGGAGGGTCATTGTTCGGGTAATCCGTCTATGAGAGAAAGCTTATGTAAATTTTCATCCTTTGATTAATAAATTGCCTGAAGTGGCCATGTTGGCTCAGGCCGTGGACTGTTTCCCTCTTTGAGGGTTTTAACCACGTCAAAAAAACTGGTGTATTGATTTGAAATCTGGTTGTGAGCGGTGTCCTTTTGGTGTTCTTTCTGAGGAACTTACCCTGTAAATTCCTACAACAAGTTGCTTGATTAGCAACCATGTACTCTGCTTCTGCTGAAATGAGTGTAACTGATTTCTACTTTCTGTTGTACCAAGAAACTGTTGTTGACCCAATATTGAATATTCCCCCTAATGTTCTATTTCTCTCGGATGGACTCCTTGCCCAATCTTCATATGTGAAGCCATGAAGTTTCACTCCCTCTTTTCATTTGTACGAAAGAATAAAGTGAGTGGTGCCTCTGAGGTATCTCAACACATGTTTAAATTCCTTCCAATAGAGTTTGGTTGGATTAACCATGGATTGACTAAGCTGGTTAACTACAAAACACATGTACAGTCATGTGTACACCAAATACATAAGTGAATCCACAAGATTTCTATAAATAGTAGCCTTCACTACTTCACCTAAAGTAGCATCTTCCTTCCTCCAGTTACCTGTTAGAGGAGTCTCCATGGGTTTGCTTCTCTCCATGTGGAACATATTCAGTATCTCATTGGCATACTTCCCATGAGAGACAAACAATTCCTCATCTCCTTGCCATACTTCCATACCATGAAAGTAATGCATGAACCCTGGGTCCTTCATATTGAATTCTCTTGCAAGATCCTCTTTTCAAGATTTTATCAGCTTCTCATCACAAGTTAGAATCAAATCATCAACATATAATACTATAATCAACAATTTACCTTCAACAACAATATGGTAAAGTTTCGCATCTGCTTCAATTTTCTTGAAGCCCAACCTAGTGAGATAGCTGTCAATCCTAGTGTACCAAGCACAGAGTGTTTGTTTTAGTCCATACAACACTCGCTTGATTCTGCACACATGTGACTTTCTGTTGAAGGTTTCAAATCCTTTTGGCTTCTCAATATACATCTCTTCCTCAATCATTCCGTTGAAGAATGTTGTCTTCACATCCATTTGATGTATCTTCCATCCCATCTGCGTTGACAATGCTAGAATAGATCTAATTGAAAGGTACCTTGCTACTGGAGCAAAGGTCTCCTCGTAATCAATTATCTCCATCTAAGAGAACCCTTTGGCCAAAAATTTGGCCTTGTGTTTCTCCACACTCCCATCTGTTGCTTGCTTTACCTTGTAAAGCCATTTGGAACTCACCACTAACTTATCTTCTAGTCTTGGGACTACTTCCCAATCATTTTTTTTGATAATGGAGTCATACTCCTCAACCATGGCATCAACCCATACTAGTTGCTACACTACTTCGTCTAATGAGGATGGCTCAACCTCTACACTCTCTCTCATCAAAGCCATGTGACTAGTGTATCGATCTGGTGACCTCCTTTGCCTGCGCTATGATGTGGGTGCCCCCACATTCTCTCTAGCATCATGCATCAACCTGTAAGCCTCTCTAGTGTGTTTCCTTCCATCTCTGGAAGTCTCTGCATGAGTGGGTGCTTCCACTCTTTGCTCCTCTACATGTGGTTGCTCCACATCATCCTGAGGTTCCTCCTTTGGAGCTAAAAGCTCCTCATCTACATGTAACTGAAGCTCCCTCTCAAGGGAACATCTCATGGCATTCCCTTCATCGAAATTCACATATCTACAAACCATTATCATCCTATTGGATGACAGGTACACCCAATAGTTGCGAGGTGTATCAGTGTACCCCACAAATATGCCCAACATAGTTGTTGGCTCTAGCTTTTTCCGTGCATCCTTGGTAACATGACAATGGACTGATGAACCAAAGATACTGAAGTGTGCCACATCTAGTTTCTTACCTGCAAAAGATTCTTCTGGTGTACTCATCTTAAGAATTTGATGAGGGATTTTGTTCTGGAAATAAACAATTATGTTACATGCTTCAGCCCATAAGTGCAACAATAGGCCCTGATCATGTAACATCGCCCATGCCGTTCCCACAATAACTTTGTTCTTCCTTTCAACCACCCCATTATTTTGTGGGTTATGAGTTGTTATTAACTCCCATCGAATTCCTTCTGATGCACAAAAGTTATTGAATTCATTCGACACATATTCTCCATCGTTATTGTTTCTGAGAGATTTAACTTTCCTGCTAGTATCTTTCTCGAGAAGTGATTTAAATTCACAAAACTTAGTGAACGTTTGATCTTTCTTATACATGAAGAAAATCTAGCACTTATGTAAAAAATCATGAACAAATATTACATAATACCTGTGCTTGGTCATGGATGTTGTCAAGAACGGTCCACACAAATATGAGTGAACTCAATCAAGGATCACTTGTGCTCGAATGTATTTATCATGAAAGCAAGATTTGGTGTACTTACCCAATGTACACCCTTTGCATGTGTCTCTCTGCTCTAATGTACCCTTGGGAAGTGTTGTAGAATTTTTTTGCATTATCTTCAAAGATCCATGGTGCAAGTGACCTAACCTTCTATGCCACTACTCATCGATGTCTCAGCTCTGCACCTTCTCTGATTTCATGCTCAAAGTAGCACAATCTTCTACACCGAATTTGTAGAGTTTCTTCACCTGAACCTCGATCCACTTCACCTATCCTGAGGCTATGTGACGGAGGAAAGCCTTTCCCTTTCTAAATATCACATCGTAGCCATGGTCCTCCAACATGGAAACTGAAACCAAATTCTTCTTCAAACCTGGAACATACATTGCATCTTTTAATGCGAGAGGAGTACCAAAATCAATCTGAAAGGTAACAATACCTATGTCAATTACGATATACCTCCCATCATCTCCCATATCGATGTGCATCTAGAGGTCCTTCTCCTCTACGTTAATGAAGAACTCTTTGTTTTCGGTCATATGGAATGAGGCTTCACTATCTAGGTACCGCACACTACCCATCACCGATGGAACCATGCAAGCGATGAGGGTGAAAACCGGTTCGAATTATGAAGCAAGAGCTTCACTTGCCACACCTCCTGAGGGATTCTTACCAACGTTCTTGTGTGGACACTTTGTGGCATAGTGTCCGAGCTCGTCACAGTGAAAACATTTAATATTCGGCATGTCCTTCTTCTTGCTTGCCTAACTGGAATCTAATTTGGAATGGAATGGCTTCCCCTTCCCTTTCTTTGCCTTCCCAAATAAGGAACAATTCTCCTCATCATCATGCTTGGATGAGGATCCATCTTTGGTATTCCGCCAAATCTCTTCTTGTACCAAGTCAGACCACAATCGCTCCCACTCTGGTAGCTTCTCCCTCCCATTAACTGAGTCCCGGTAGCTATGCTAGAAGTGCTAGGCTCACCAGATATTCTTTAAAAATTATAACACTGACACTTCCAAGCTCATTCGGACATTGCGTGAACTTGGTCAAGTACTTCGATATTGTGTTTCCCTTCTCCATCTTGATCTTTCTGAGCTTGTCCTTTAGTGCCAGCTTCCTGTGGTCATTGCTGTTTAGAAACGAGTCCGTCAAGGCCTTCCACATTGCAAATGGAGTTTCCTTACCATGGAGGTTCAAGACAATATTATCTCTAACTCCTTCTAGGATAATCCTTCTCACCTTTTCCACACACTTTCTCCACTCTGCCAGATCTTGAGCATCAATTGGCTTAGGAATTTCGTTTTCTATGAATACCTTAAGCCCATTGTCTTCTAACACTACCTCCATCCTGTACTTCCAAGAAATATAGTTCGAACTACCCTCAAGGGAATATTCGAGTCTCAATTTGTAGAACGACATCCTACCGGCTCTGAAGTATGATCTTGCAAATTCGATTTCTCCTACAAAGACAAACTTGTATTCTCCTCTTCTATTGTGATTTTAGCTTTGATACCATGTAGATATTCCTTGTAGATTCAAACTATAGATTGTAATATGCTAAAACAATTGACTTGAATCTACTCTACTCATCAGTGGAAACAATAATTGATCAATGAAATCACAAAGCATAAAAGAGAAAGAATTCCATCACACATAACAAAATAATTTTCAGGGGAAATCCGCAGCTAAAAACCCATGCTATTTGTATATTTAATTAATAAAAAAATATGAGAAGATTACAATGCTTTTCTCAAGCGCGAGTAACCTCTACACTATCTCAATCTATCTCACTGCTTCACAAACTAGCTCCAACCAATACCTAGCCAAATTTGTTGCATACCAAACTCCTAATTCCTTGCGCATCTTCCTAGGGAATTAGACCATATTTAATTGGGAAATTCCCCAATTATGAATTGTGCAATCCTCATAGGCCTTCCTCTGATTGAATGCACCACCTGTACAATTCAGATTATTATACAACTGATAGGACATTGTCCTTTAACTCCAATCTCAATTGGGTCTTTCTCTGATCTGACATGCATGAGTTAATTATGAGTGAATACTCATTTCACTAGTTGAGAAATGTTGGTTACACCCCACTACTGTAGGTTACACCCAACTACTGGATCTCCCACTAATTCCTGCATCAGTTGGAACTAGTTTAACTGAATTTAACTCAGTTAAACTGAATTAAATAATTAAAACTCAAAATAAACTCAACGAGGGCTCCTAAAGAGTAGGAGACACTCTACATGACTTTAGTTAGACCCTCAACTCGAATTAATTGAGCCAAGTACATCAAATTAACTTAGTTAACTATTACAAGTTGTCATGAGATGTGCAATTACAATTTAATTCCTAATTTAATTCAAGGACAAAATTAAATTAGGATTTTATTGTTGCATTTTCAACAATGTTCCTTAAAGGGGAGGGGATTGTGACACCCCTTTCATTACCCCAAATTTGACAATGTAATTAAGAACATATAATGTTGGAGTGTCAACATTGATGCTATGTTCTCAAACTCTATTATATGATGTGATGTTTATTTTTATTAATAAAAATTCTAGAGATGAAGAAACAAGACATCCAATAGATTATGATGCCTTGGGAAGGGGAAAAATCGACTTAAGAGGAAAATCATACCTTGAATTAATAATTTCGTTAATGTGATGGTTGGGAAGATGAAGGGTCAAGGTGTCTTTATAAAAATGAAAGAGAAAAGCCATCGATGAGATTTTTCTTTTTGACTTTTCGTTGTAAGCATTACTCCATTATTCTTCTTGTACAATCATTTTTTCCCTCTCACTTAGAAATTCAAATTGGCATGATAATTGGTGACTTGTGTACTAGGAATAAAATGTGTTGTAGTGCTTTCTCCCTGGATTAGATGACTCTGAGGACTGAGATTTTTCATGCTTGTGTATGGAACAAAGAGCACTAAAGAAGGGAGGGTTAAGGAACTGTAGAGGGACTGTAATGATTATAGAAGAAATCCCTTGTGTTATGTAGACTCACAGGGGCTTCACTAGGGGAGAAATATCATAACACGTGCATTCATATTGGGGGATATATATTGAGGAAAAAATGACATAGTATATTGGGGGATATATAGGGGTAAAGGGTTTTCATATTGACAAGAATAAAAGATGGAGCCTAATGTTAATGAAAAAATATAAAGGGGTATAAAAAAATGTTAATGAAAAAATGGATGTCTACAATATCTAGTGAAAGTAGGGGTTTTTTAAAATGGGAAGGTGTATTAGGTTCGTATTGGTAGAGGATTCAATAATGTGATTTTTAGAGGTATTTTCCAATATGTAGTCAAATTAAGGGTATTGTTTAGCATGCCACAAATGCACGTGATATGTCAAAGGTTCATTGAGTGAAACCCCTGTGTGTAGACCTTTATTTTCATATATGAATGTCTATGGACCTAGTCAGGGAATGGAAAGGCTGAACACTGAGATTTTTTCTTATGTGCGGAGGAGAGTGGCTGCCACTTTTTGTGTTAAATATGGTCTAAAAACTATGTGCTAAATATTTGAGTTTAGTTTTTCCCACAAGGTATCAATTTCTTGTTCGAGGGTGGCCAACTATGAGAAAGATTGCATCATAGTTGAACCAATGGTTGGGTGGAGAGTGGCTCACCCTTCTTCAGTTCAATATTGCAAAAGTTTTGACTCAAGATAAGTATCTCTATGCATGATTATTTAATTTCTTTTTTCAACAAGTTTATATGTACATGCATTTACCCTTCAACAAATTTATCATGGTTGTACTTGTTATACTATTTGGTTGTAGCTTTTTATATGTATTAAATTTTGTAACAACACTGGTTGATGAAGATAGGTTTCCTTTATTCTTTTCTAAACAAAGCATGTTTTCATTTCTAATATAACTTTTCTTATGGTAGGTTCTAGAAGCTGAAACTTGGATCATAGTGAGGGGAAATTCCACTGATCCTCTGGTCTAATTTTCAAATCTCAGGTCACGAATTTTATGAAATATGATCAGAGGAAGTTTGGATTCCTAAATGCATATTTAAATAGGGCATGTTTGAATTTTGACTATAATGTTTGTTTTGGAAGGTTCCAGAAGTTGAAACTTGGATCATAGTGAGGGAAAATCTCACTGACCATGTGGGCCAACTTTTATCTCTTGGGTCACGACATTTTAGGAGATATGATCAGAGGAATTCGAGCTTCCCAGATTCTCTTTAATCCATGCATCAAAATGGTCATGTTGGAATTTCTACTATAACCTTTCATCTGTGAGCTTCCAGAGGTTGATGTAGAAATTCCCACTGTAGATCAACAAATTATGCAATATACTAAAGAAAAATACAAGATCTACTTCTACAACAAACTTTGCGGAAGCTTAATCGAATATGAGCAAGATAAATGAGAACACATATAACTGAGAATGAGAAATCAATCACACATAACACTGAAGAAATAACCCGGGGAAAGCATCGGCCTAAAACCCCAATCTCTGTATGATCATACAAGTGGAAAATATGTTCAAATTACAAAATGAATCAGCTCATAAGCTATCCTACTCTCTCTGCAATCAAATAATATTGCTCATAGACAGTCAAAGGCTCTCACAACCTTCTCCTCTTCCCTCCAAGCCTCCTATTTCCTTGCGCAGTTTTTCCTGGGGTCCAGTGCTTCCACTTGTGTGAATTCCCACCTCACACTGCTCACTTGGCTCATAAATAACTGCACAAACTTGAAGGAGATAATTCCTTCTACATGGATGAGTTTCCTTTATAGGAAAAATCCTCGAACTGATAGTACACTGTCCCTTCCTTTCATCTCAACTGGGTCTCTGACTAAACTAACATGCATGAGTTATTTATGAGAGAATATTCAGTTATCTGGAGAGCAGTAGTTACATGCATTCAAGCATTAACTAACTGAACTCACAACTAATTCAACAAACTGTTTGAACTAATCTAACTGGACTTGACTCAGTTAACTGAGCCAACTATTACAACTAAATATTACAACTCATCCTTATCTCTTTAACTAAGGGATAAATTCCTCAATTAATGGAGAAACTGTTGCATGTCTTCGCATGGACTTCACGTTTGATTTTCTCCAACTAATTAACTCAAGATGAATTAATTAATTATTTTACAAATAGCTGCTAAGATCAAATTCGAATTTTACTTCTCAATTTTAGTTCAGGGACTAACTAAAATTGTAATCTACCCGAAATTCTATTTATAGCAATGTTATTTGTAGCACTTCCATTTTTCATTCCTTGTTGCTTTGTCCAACACTGGTACCCAAACTATTATTTATAGCAGTGCTATTTTTAGCATTTCTTGTTGCTATTTTCAACACTCGCTCTCAACAAGAAATGCATTCAACTCGAACCTGGTCCTGAACCTTTGGAATGTTCTACATGCAACACTTCTCCCAAGTGTTATTGCTCCAGCAACTCTAGAGACAAAAAAAATCTCCCAACTGACCTCTCTGTTGGGCTAGAAACACCCTCTAATGCTGAATCTCCCTCTGTCGTTGACAAGTGCTCCCTCTCTGACCTCTGAGCTGCTGCAACAATCCATGCATCTCGCACTATTGCACACCTCTCTATGCCATCATGCACTGGTGCTACACTCCTGTGCCTCTCGCATTGTTACAACCTGCTAGCTCTGCGTTGTCCTGGGATCCTGCATTATACTCTCTCTGCCGCTCCATCCGAATCTGTCTCTAGCCATCATCCAGTCCTGCTACTCCTCGTCGGGCTCCCGTAGCAAGGTCTAATTAAAGACGTTGGTACCTCAATGATCCTGCCCCATTCCATTCTTGGGACTGTCACTCCACATCGACCTCTAACCTGAGGTCTAATGCATGTGTTCCCTCTGCCACCTGGCTCGAAATTCCCCCCTACTAGAGGTCTCTGCATGAGTATATGTCTCTACTCAATGTCCTCTCAGTTTCTCTAGTTGTGGCTGCTCCACAACCTCCTGAAGCTACTTCACTAATTGTGGCTCCTCCACAATTGTCTGAGACTTCTTCTGGTGTTGCATGTTAGATGTAATGTACTCTCCCTCTCAATCACCAAGTCTCCATCAGTTGCCTTGCTCCTCAAGGCTTTGCATGCATCTTTATCCTCAAGAGCAGACAGTTCTTGACTCTGAACCGATCTGCTTCACCTGTCTAGTGGTGATGTGTCGAAGGAAAACCTTTCCCTTACTAAAGACTACATCATAGCCTTTGTCTTCCAGCGTTGTGATCGACACCAATTTTTTCCTCAATCCTGGTACATACTTGACATCGGTCAAGGTAATGCGAGCTCCATGCTCCCTCTGAAAAACAATCGTGCCTACACCTGAGACACTATACTTTCATCTGTTGGGTCCCTATAATACTAGTGATTACCCATTACTATTGTATTTATACTTATTTATATTGTTGTGCCCCTGTTACCCATATTGTTAGTGCCCCATAGAATCCCTCTATTGTTATTTTTGTGGCTTTATATTATTATTGTTAGGTCGCTGGATTATATTGTGACTCCTTAGACTCATAATATAGAAAGGAGGTTTTGTCATTTGTATCATCCAAGAATTGTTCATTTATGTAATGTAAAGGAGGTTTCCCCCGAAGAGGCTGAATTATAAGGCGTTGATCTTTCTTTTCTATCTTTTCTTGAGCTGGTTTCATAACATTTGGTATAGAGCTTTGATTCTAGGGTTTCGTTGCTCAAACAGGTCATCGTGGAATTTCGCTATAAATTTTTTTCTGTGACATTTCAGAAGTCGCAAAAAAAACCCAATGAGAAGAAATCGCGCTGAACCTTGGTCCGAATTTCAGATCTTTTCGCACGATATTTGCGGAAATATGCTCTGAGGAAGTGGTATTTTTACAGACTCCTGAATTACATTCAAAACAGTGACCTAGGAAAATCGTCATAACTTTCTCTCTGGGGATCAGATTGAAATTTCGTAAGAAGTTACAGAAAGAGGACGGACTGTAGTTTCTTGTATATCTGTTTCAGAACCAAAGGTCGAAAATTGTACACGTGGCACTTCATACAAGTTCACTCTTCTGGAAAGGTCTATAATCAGGTCATCTTGGGAGATTATGCATAACTCTTTCTTGGAGAATCCAATTTGGATCAGACTGGTGGCATTGGAAAGGGGACACAGAGAGCTACTACGGGTCACAATTTCAGAACTAGATGATTGGAAAGTACAGAGATACATCAGAGGCAATATCAAGCTCCTACAAAGTGAAAAAAGGTGTGTAGTTTTTTTTAAATTTTTGCTTAAGCTTGGTTTGAAAATTTATTTTGAAGGAATTCAAAGGGCATAGTAGAGAATTATTATCGGTAACTGATGCCCCGAGGAAAGAAAATTCAAACACCTATTAAGGAACCTGAAAGATCTAGCATGAATCATGAAGAAGAGGAAGAAATGCAACATGATATATCAAAATTACAAGACCAAGTGCAACAACTGTCCCTTGCACAAAAAGGAACAGAATCTAAGATGGATGGTTTAAAGAAAGATTAGAAGCTAAGATGATGGTTTAAAGAAGGTGTAGAAGCTAAGATGGACTGTTTAAAGAAAGGCGTAGAAGCTAAGATGGATGGCATGGAAGCTAAGGTGAATGGCATGGACGCTAAAATTGATGGCATGGATGATAAGATGGAAGAATTGAAGATAAATATGAATAAGTTGCTACAAGAAATGGTCACTAAGGGTGAAAGAGTACTAAAGGAAACTCATGATGAGAACAAAATAAATGTTAATCATGATTCCATAGACTCTAATGTTGGATAGAAGACTCACCATGTTCCAAAAATCGATATGAGGAAGTTTGATGGCAAGGATCCCGCCACATGGATATTACAGATGGAGCAATTCTTTGATCTCAATAATGTGCAAAACACACAAAAGGTACGTATGGCAAATTTATATTTGGAACCAAATCAGTTTGTATGGTATCAATGGCTTTGTTCTCGTAAACAGTTTATCACTTGGGCAATTTTTACAGAAGAATTGATAGCACATTATGAGGATACAAAAAGCAACACTTTTTTTTAGCCAATTGATAAGTCTCAAACAAAAGGGTTCAATAATGGAGCACATTGAGGAGTTCCAAAAATTGAACATAAGGGTAAAAGATATTCCAGAGGAGCATAGGATTGATGTGTTCATAGGGTCTTTAAAGGATAATATCCAACATGATGTGCGCCTTTGGGAACCTGATTCATTAGAGAAGGCATTCAGGTTAGCAAGAAAAATGGAAAGCAAAATTATGGCAACTAGGAAGCATACCATTCACAACTATAAAGACGGAAGTGTTTTTGCCCATAGTCTTCCACAACCTACAAGGTTGACACCACAAAAATTGGAAGAAAAAAGAGCAAAAGGGCTTTGTTACAATTGTGATAGAAAATACACAAAAGGTCATAAGTGTGCTGAGAAGAAATTATTCTACATAGATTGTGAAGAGGAAGAAGAAAAGGAGCAAGAAAGGTCAAAAGAAGAGGATATATTTCAGGAACAAAGCCTAGATGAAGAACAAATAAATCCGACCATATCTTGTAATGCATTGGCGGGAATTACCACTCCTCAAACCATCAAGATAGAAGGACAAATCAAGAAGAAAAAGGTAATAGTGTTGATTGATTTAGGAAGCACCCAAAATTTTATTCATTGTAGGGTAGCAAAAGAATTGAATTGCTTCCTATATCCAGCACCAGAGTGTCAAGTGATGATTGCAAATGGAGGAACAATAAATTGTTCTGGAAAGTGCCATAATATCAAGCTATCCATGGGAGAATATGTATTGACTAGCCCAATGCTTTCCATTCCAATGGGAGGTGTTGATGTTGTACTAGGAGTCCAATGGCTACAATCCTTGGGTACAATAGCTTTTAATTTTCAAGAACTTTTCATGAAATTTTCTGTGGAAGGAAAGGAAGTTGAATTAAGGGGTATTGCAGGGAAACCAGGAAAGATAATCAGCTCTAATGGCATGACAAAGCTTCTAAAAAAGGAGTAAAGAGGTGTAATTGCATAATTATGTTCGCTAGATGTTTCCACATTGGAATCATCTATTTCTCCAGATCTCCAAAAAGTCTTGGAAAATCATTCCAAGGTATTTGAGACTCCCAAAGGTCTCCCACCTATGCGTGATCATGATCATGCTATTCATCTGATTCCAGGAAGTGTTCCTCCAAACATCAGGCCGTACATATATCCATATGTCCAAAAAAGTGAAATTGAACGTATGGTTGCAGAAATGCTAGAGGCTGGTATAATTCAACCAAGTCAAAGTTCTTTCTCAGCTCCAGTAGTATTGGTGCAAAAGGAGGATGGATCATGGCGCATGTGTCCAGATTATAGGGAGCTCAACAAGATCACTATTAAAGATAAGTTCCCCATTCCTGTCATTGATGAATTACTGGATGAATTGCATGGATCAATTTACTTCACCAAGTTGGATCTTCGTTCGGGATATCATCAAATCAGAATGAAGATTGAAGACATTCTGAAAACGGCATTTAGAACTCATGAGGGTCATTATGAATTTTTGGTCATGCCTTTTGGCCTTACCAATGCACCTTCAACATTTCAAGGTTTGATGAATTCAATTTTCAAACCATTCCTTAGAAAATTTGTGTTAGTATTTTTTGATGATATACTAATCTACAGCAAGTCTTGGAAGGATCATGTTGAACATGTTGACAAGGTGCTACAACTATTGGAGGAGAAACAATTATATGCAAAAAGATCCAAATGTTTCTTTGGAGTCCAGGAGGTGGAATATTTGGGTCATATTGTATCTCATGAAGGAGTTAAGGTAGACCCTAGAAAATTAAAGCCATTAAGGAATGGAAAATCCCCACATCCATAAAGCATCTGCGAGGATTTCTTGGGTTGACAGGGTATTATCGCAAGTTCGTTAAGAATTATGGGAGAATAGCAGCACCTCTAACAACATTATTGAAAAAAGATTCATTTTCATGGACTCCGGAAGCAACAAAGGCCTTTAAACATCTTAAAGAGGCAATGTGCCAAGCACCGGTCTTAGCTACACCGGACTTCACAAAAACCTTTATTGTGGAATGTGATGCTTCAGGAAATGGAATTGGTGCTGTTCTAATGCAAGATGAAAGACCCATTGCTTTTGAAAGTCGTCCAATCAAGGGAAAGTTTTTAAGCAAAGCTATTTATGAGAAGGAAATGTTGGCAATACTCCATGCACTTAAGAAATGGCGACCCTACCTAATGGGAAGACACTTCAAGGTAAAAACAGATCATGATAGCCTTAAATACTTTTTAGAACAAAGATTATCCTCTGAAGAGCAACAAAAGTGGGTCACAAAGATGTTGGGTTATGACTTTGAAATCATCTACAAAAAAGGGAAGCAAAATGTGGTGGCAGATGCACTCTCAAGAAAGGATGAGGATATGGAAGCATTGTTGTGTGCCATTTCTATTATCCAACCAGATTGGATAAACGAAGCAAAGGAGGAATGGAAGAATGACGAAGAAGTGTGGGCACTTATTCGATAGCTACAACAAGATTCCAGTACTTCTGATACATTTAGCTGGCAAAATGATTCGTTATGGTACAAAGATCGCTTATACCTCTGTAAGAATTCCCAGCTAAAACAAAAGATTCTTATGGATTGTGCACACTTCTCCCTTAGGAGGGCACTCAGGATTTTTAAAAACTTACCACAGGGTTAAGAAGGAATTTTTTTGGGATGGCCTTAAATCAGATATTCAAAAGTTTGTGGCGGAATGTTTGGTTTGCCAACAAAATAAAGTTGAAACAATTAAGACACTAGGTCTATTACAACCTTTATCCATTCCAAGCCAACGTTGGGAGGAGGTTTCAATGGATTTTATCACAGGTTTACCCAAGTCTGAGGGAAAGAGTGTCATCATGGTGGTAGTTGACAGACTTACCAAGTATGCACACTTTTGTGCATTATCACATCCATTTAAAGCCAGTACAGTTTCTACTGCATTTATGGAAACAGTTCAAAAGCTACATGGAAACCCAAAGATTATTGTAAGTGACAGAGATCCCATTTTCACTGGAAATTTTTGGACAGAATTATTTTCTTGTCTTGGTACTCAGTTAGCTCATAGCTCATCTTATCATCCTCAATCTGATGGGCAAACTGAGATAGTAAACAAATGTTTGGAAGGATATCTTCGTTGCTTTGTATCTGATAAACAGACAAAATGGGTCAAATGGTTGCCTCTGGCTGAATGGTGGTATAACACTTCCTTCCATACAGCAACAAAAATGACCCCATTTATGGCACTTTATGGGTACCAACCACCATCAATCACATCATATTTAAGAGAAAATTCTAAGGTTCAGGCAGTGGAACATCACATCGAACATCAACAACAAGTCCTCCAACTCTTAAAGGATAACCTCGTGTTGGCACAAAATAGAATGAAACAACAGGCAGATTAACATCGCGGTGAAAGAAGTTTTGATGTAGGTGATTGGGTATTCCTACGACTACAACCATATAAGCAAATGTCTCTAAAGCAAGCTAAGAAGGATAATAAATTATCACCAAAGTATTATGGTCCGTACAAGGTGTTGGAAAAGATTGGTACTATGGCATACAAATTGGAGCTTCCTGCAGCTTCTCGATTGCACCCAGTTTTCCATGTTTCATGTTTAAAGAAGGTTATAGGCGACAAGCTCCCAGTTCAAACAATATTGCCAGAACTTGACGAGGAAGGAAAAATTATATTGGAACCGAAAGCAGTCACAGAAACAAGAACTCAACAGCTACGAAATCAATCAATTTCAGAGTATCTTATCAAGTGGAAGAACTTATCCGTTGAAGATTCCACATGGGAGGATGAAAATTTTATGCAGAAGTATCCAAAACTACTCAAGCGTTGAGGACAACACTTTTTTGAAGGAGAGGGGCATGTTGGGTCCCTATAATACTAGTGATTACCCCATTACTATTGTAGTTATACCCCTTATTTATATTGTTGTGCCCCTATTACCCCCATATTGTTATTTCTGTGCCCCATAGAATCCCTCTATTGTTATTTTTGTGGCTTTATATTATTATTGTTAGGTCGGCTGGATTATATTGTGACTCCTTAGACTCCTATATATAGAAAGGAGGTTTTGTCATTTGTATCATCCAAGAATTGTTCATTTATGTAATGTAAAGGAGGTTGCCCCCTCGAAGAGGTTGAATTCTAAGGCGTTGATCTTTCTTTTCTTGAGCTGGTTTCATAACATCATCATTACCCATCGCTATGAGTATCTGGAGATCTTTCTCCTCCAGGGTACTGAACAAACTCTTGTTGTCGGTCATGTGGAAAGAAGCTCCACTGTCAAGAAGCCAACCACATCCCACCATGGATGAAACCATGCATGCGAAGAGTGTGAAATCCAACTCGAACTGTGAGGCCAGTGCCTCACCTTCTGATCCTTCCTTGGATCCCTTCTTGGATTTCTTCAGTGGACAATTTGTAGAAAAATGGCCCACCTCATGACAATGAAAGCATCACACTTTCGATTTTTCAAACTTCTTTCCACCACAGGAAGAACAGGATTTGGAATGGGATGCCTTCCCTTTCCCCTTCCTTGCCTTACTCGCTAGGGCTAGATTTTCCTCATCATCTTTCCTTGATGAGGATCCATCTCTGGTGCTTCTTCTTATCTCCTCCTGCATCAGATTTGACCAAAGTTGTTCCCAATCTGGTAGTTTTTCTCTTCCATTAACCGATTCTTGGTAGCTATGCCAGCTCTTAGGAAGATCGAGGAGTGCAAGACTCACCATGTCATCATTGGCTGTTGTGATCCCTACACTTCCAAGCTCATCCCTGCAGGTGGTGAGCTTGTTCAGATATGTAGAGATCGTGTCGCCCTTTTCACACTTGATTTTTTGAAGATTGTCTTTCAGTGCCAGCTTCCTCTGATCGCTGCTATTCTGATATAGATCTTTCAATGTTTTCCACATTGAAAACGATGTCTCCTTCCCATGGAGGCTCGAGAAAATGTGGTCTTGAACTCCCTCCAAGAGGATTCTCCTTGCTCTAGCCACACATCTCTTCCATTCCGCCAATTCATTAGCATTAGTCAGCTTGGGGACTTCTTGATAAATGAAGTCCTTTAGACCATTATCCTCTAATACTACTTCCATGCGATCCTTCCAGGCCATATATTTCAAAATGTTATCAAGAGCATATTCGAGTCTTAAACCGTTGAACGTCATTGGTGAAATTGAGATGTGATAAGAACTCGATTTCTATATTTAAGAACCTCAAACTTCGAAATTCTCCCTTCTTGTATACTGTTCTTCGCCTTGATCACCTTTGCTTTGATACCATGTAGAAATTCCCACTGTAGATCAACAGATTATGCAATAGATTAAAGCAAAATACAAGATCTACTTCTACAACAAACTTTGCGGAAGCTTAATCGAATATGAGCAAGATCAATGAGAACACATATAACTGAGAATGAGAAATCAATCACACATAACACTGAATAAATAACCCAGGGAAAGCCTCGGCCTAAAACCCCAATCTCTGTATTATCATACAAGTGGAAAATATGTTCAGATTACAAAAAGAATCAGCTCACAAGCTATCCTGCTCTCTCTGCAATCAAACAATACTGCTCATAGACAGTCAAAGGATCTCACAACCTTCTCCTCTGCCCTCCAAGCCTCCTATTTCCTTGTGCAGTTTTTCCTGGGTTCCAGTGCTTCCACTTGTGTGAATTCCCAGCTCACACTGCTCACTTGGCTCAGAAATAACTGCACAAACTTGAAGGATATAATTCCTTCTGCATGGATGAGTTTCCTTTATAGGGAAAATCCTCCAACTGATAGTACATTGTCCCTTCCTCTAATCTCAACTGGGTCTCTGACTGAATTGACATGCATGAGTTATTTTGAGAGGATATTCAGTTATCTGGAGAGCAGCAGTTACATGCATGCAAGCATTAACTAACTGAACTCACAATTAATTCAACAAACTATTTGAACTAATCTAACTAGACTTGACTCAGTTAACTGAGCCAACTAATTACAACTAAGTATTACAACTCATCCTTATCTCTTTAACTAAGGGATAAATTCCTCAATTAATGGAGAAATTGTTGCATGTCTTCACATAGACTTTATGTTTGATTTTCTCCAACTAATTAACTCAAGATGAATTAATTAATTATTTTACAAACAACTGCTAAGATCAAATTCGAATTTTACTTCTCAATTTTAGTTCAGGGACTAACTAAAATTGGAATCTAACCTGAAATGATATTTATAGCAATGCTATTTGTAGCACTTCCATTTTTCATTCCTTGTTGCTATGTCCAACACTGGTACTCGAACTGCTATTTATAGTAGTGCTATTTTTAGCACTTCTATTTTTAGCATTTCTTGTTGCTATTTTCAAAAGTTGAAACTTGGACCATAATGAAGGGAAATCCCACTGATCTTCTGGTTGATTTTTTAAAACTTGGAATACTATAATTAAGTAGATATGGTCTAAGGAAGTTGTTATATTAGTTTTCATATAAAGTGTTTGAAGAAATGCCTAAATGGTTTAATGATTCATTGCATACAAACTGTTTCATGAAATACCCCAATGAAAATTTTGATTCATGGATGGGGATAACATTGTTGTATTTTAGCATTTTTATATGATAGTGTTATTGTAGCTTACCTATGCCTGTTTGTATGTGAAGAATTTGAAGAAATGTGTTAAAGTTGTTTTATTACAACTTGCATAAAAACTATTTGATTAAATTCCTCAAAGACATAGATCAAAAGCTGTGTGCTTGAGTGGTATATTTCAGTTAGTATGTTACAAGTGGAATCAGGGCAATGTTTCTTATTTGACTTCATACAAAATGTTTGAAAAAAATTCTACAATAAAAAGAATACTTAATTGCTTGTGTACAAATTATTTGAAGAAAGGTTTACATGTAAAGTGTTTGACAAAATGTATAAGAGATGAAAATCAAGTTTTTGTAGGTGTATTTAGGATAAATTTAGTAGGGGTATGTGACAAAGTGTTACAAAGCTGATTGTTAATCTTGTGAATAAGAAAAGAAATTTATACCCTGTATCCTTATTCGATCATTAACGCACTGAGTATGTCACACCACATGTCCAATTTATCTCATATGCTTGTAAAATTTGAATCTAAAATGCTATGGATCATCTTATTTCCAATGAAATTGGTGGCACTCAATATGAATCTTTCTAGAATTAGATATGTCTCTTTTACATATAACACCTATTTGAGATTAATTTAAGGACTAGTAAAAAACCCTGGCATACATAGCCTATAAGTTAAAAATTATAATGAATCAGAATATAGAATATTACCATGGGTTCTAAGATATTTCTCCTCATCCTCCTAAAACTTAACCTATATAATATGTCCGAGAAATAATGTTATGACTATTTTACCAAGAACACATGTTTTAGACTAGTTTAAGAAGTGGTCAAAATTCCTAATTTCCATATCCTATATTTCTAAAAGTAAAGCGAAGCTGAACCTAAATTTTTTACCATATGTAATGTGTTATGTTCCCTTAGGATTCTAAAAGTTTGATTGTTTGAAACATCCCCAGAAAAAAGGCTATAGTTAAATACCAAGATAACTTATTTGAAGGAGCCAAGCTCATGGATCATATGTTCTAAAACCAAAAGTTGTGCACAAAAACCATAAGCTAGCACAATAAGCCATAACACACACCATGTACACCAAATGTGAGTATGAAGCAAAAATATAACATAGTTCAAGAGAGATGATTTACACAACATCTTCTTAAATAATAGAAGAACCTCCTCCAAATATCCCAATACATTAAATATCCAAATTACATGTTCCACAACAATGGCTACATGATCTCAATATAAAACTATTTTCACATTGCACATGTTGTCCCTTTATTAGGTTGGCCATAATTACATATATGTTTATCCCCATATATTCCCCCCTTGGGGCCTTAGTAGGATGAAAGCTCATTGATCATTAAGAGTAGTGAGGGTTTTGATATAGTACAATTTGAAAGAGGGTTATTTTAGGTTGAGGAGAAGAGTTGGGTAAGTTGTTTGCCTCAAGATAATCAAGGGCTCTCTCGTTCATGTATGAAGGTTGAAAGCTCATTGATCATTAACACTAGTGAGGGTTTTGATATAATACGGTTTGGAATAGGGCTATTTTAGGCCGAGGAGAAGAGTTGGGTGATTTTTGTGCCTCAAGATAATTAAGGGCTCTCTCATTCATTATGGGGCTTTGGATGTGGCATTTCAGTGTAAGAATTCCCACTCTACAATATCATGGTTTAGAGTCTTATGATAGTTGCACCAATATGTGGGATAAGGGGAGGAGGGGTTTAGATTATTTAGATTAGCAAGGCATGTTCTATAAGGGGAAGAAGGATTTTTAGAAGGGATAGGGTTAGAACTAGGTTTAGGAATAAGGTTACATGAGGGAATTAAGTGAGCTTTTGTCAAATTTGTATTCCATAATGAGGGCATGGATAAAGGCTTAGTCTAAAGAAGTTATCTCAAATGTAACATCCATCTCGATGTTAACAACTCGAATAAAAAACTTACATACCATTTGCAATTGATTAATCAAGTTTCACAAAAATAGTATAGTTACACATTTATGTGAAGTTGTAAAAGTTATTTTTCCTTTTTCAATTTATTCGTTCAAAAATTAATTAGCCAATGATTAGAAACTTGATTACAACCTTGATAATGTAGTGAATATTTACTTCACACTAACTCATTAGGATTTCCGTCACTATTATCAAATCATTACTTTTAAATGAGTAAAGTATTGGTATTTAGTCTTTTATTCTATCTTAGAATTCTATTAATGATTATAATGCATTGACATACAATTTATGTTTTTTGTTACAACATATTCGAATTAAAGGTGTACCTTTGAACTTTAGATAAATGTCATTCAATTCTATTACTATGAAAATCAATTATGCATTTTTATATACTACAACCATATAATCTTAAAAATTATTCACAATTGAAAAGAAACTTGTGGATTTCCTCTCAGTTTATCACCATGGTGTGAAATGTATATCAAGTAACATTTATGAAGAGAAATAGTGTGACGTTTTGTTTGATACCATGGTGTATTATGGGTGTATAAACAAGCTAGGTAAACCAAGATAGTATATATAAAAACAAGAGAAGCTGCAAAGTAGGAAGTCCATGCCAATATATTTTGATTTTTGAGTTATTATTGCTAGTGTTCTTGATTTAGTATTATGAGTTTACCTGGAATAAGTCAACAATATCATGCTTAGTTATCTCTTGCTTAGTTATCTCTCACTTGGTTATCTATTTCCTACCAATATATTTTGATTTTTGATTTAGTGTTGGCAATGTCCTTGATTTAGTGTTATGAGTTTACCTGGAATAAGTCAACATTATCTTGGTTAGTTATCTCTTTCTTAGTTATCTAGTGCTTATTGTTCGTAGGGAACTAAGTAAAGTCGTTATCTGGTCTAAGATGATTGTCAAATATTATATAGGTATATGTAAAATATTACAGCCTTAAGTATTGTTGAGAGCTCAGACATTGTTGGTCTAAGATGATTGTCAAATATTATATAGGTATATGTAAAATATTACAGCCTTAAGTATTGTTGAGAGCTTAGACATTGTTTGTCAGACGCGTGATTTGTTGGTTTTTGAATATATTCAGGTAAAGTCATTGTCTGGTCTAAGATGATTGTCAAATATTATATACACAAGGGTATATGTAAAATATTACAGCCATAAGTATTGTTGAGAGCTCAGACAATGTTTGTCAGAAGCAGGATTTGTTGGCTTTTGAATATATTCAGGTTAATCATTTATTAGGTTGGTTTTTGAATATGAAAAATTTCCATCCATGACAGTTTTTATAGAGGTATGTAATCTGCATCATGTTCATTACATTTGTCAACAAACATATGTCTAAGAGGCAACAAGGGCTGGTATTATTAGACTCATTAGATTATCTCTTGGAATTAAGGGATGGTATTGTTGGACTCACTGGATTATCTCTTGGAATTGATCGAGTGAATTGATGGACCCTTTGGAAACATGGGACTAATCATCTATCACTTTGGAATAAGAAATTAATCATGATCTGAAGATTATGTTATCCCCTCAAGGTTGTGTCATTTGTTATGAAGATTAACCATCATTACTTTGGCAAACCAACTTCTCAAAATTATGTTAAGATTATCTGTTATCCCCCAAGGTTGTGTCATTTGTTATGAAGATTAACCATCATTACTTTGGCAAACCAACTTCTCAAAATTATGTTAAGATTATCTCATTTGTTTGGAACTTAATATTATTAATATTAATAAATTTTGGTATAACGGTAAACTTTTACATAATACGAAAGGCTTGTCCAAATTAAATTCCAGCAAAATTCATGCACTTGTTACGATAAGTAAACTCGTAATTATGAACTAATTGTTCTCTTATTTCCATTTTCTACATTTAGCTATTTTGTTGATTGAAGCTTTTCATTCATACCTTGTTACTGTAAGTAAACTAATTATGAACTAATTGTTATCTTATTTCCCTTTGCTACACCTAGTTATTCTGTTGGTTGAAATAAATGTGTAACTATAAGATTTTTCACATATTATAAATTTTTAGTTAAATTTTAATTACATTTATGAACACTTCAAACTTAATTTTGTAATAATGATAAAATAGTCTCTAATTATCATTGTAACCGTAATGAGTCCTCTTATTCTCACTACTACTTTTTTAGGACATGTAATGAATTGCAAAACTAATCTGAACATATATAACGAAATTAATAGTTGCTCGATCATCCCGCAATTTGATGAAATCACCACAATTTTGTGGGAAACCAAAGTGCTGCTAAACCTACGCGAGCAAAACCTGATACTAAACGTTATGCTACTAAATCTACCATTTTCATGTTAGGGATGTTAATGGTTTCGAATTAATGTAATGATAAATCTATAAGTGCAAAAACTGACACTAAATGTTATGTTACTCAATCTACAATTTTCAAGTTAGGGATGTTATTGGTTTCGAATTAGTGTAATGATAAATCTGTAAGTTTTTTTTTTTAACTCGTATTCCTTAAATTAAATAGGAAAGAGGTGTTTTAATAACCACATCTTTAGAAATAATTCTATAAAGGAGTTGTCTATAATGCGACTTTTTGAGATTCCGGTGACGAATCCGGCGTAGAAATTGAGATGAAATCATGATTTGTTGCAGTTAAAATGGTTTTTTAACTGCATATTCATTCAACACCTGAAAAACCCCTGGACGGTTTCATTGTGCAGAAATTAGCTATCAAACTTGGATTCCAATAAATTACTGCCGGATTTTTTACCGGAAAAAATCGCCGGAAAGGCTTTCAAAAAGTCGCGTTAAAGACTACTGCTTCTATAAACAAGGAACCATATCTAAATAATAATAATATTACACATTGGAAATTTTGCTCGTACAAAGAGGATAAGTTCTGGTTCGGTAGGGAGAGAAGTTATTTGGTTCACTCCCTCTCATGAGAAACTAAACTTGACAGGTTTAACTGATATAAGAAGGATTAAGGCATATAAAAAACATTTATTATTTAATATTAAAATATAAATCATATATTTTATTAACTAAAACTTTATAAATTCATCTCTCCTAAAGAAAATAATATATAAAAAATATAATAATATATAGTGAATATATTAATATTTTAGTCAAATATTATATTATATTTGTTCAAAATTATTTGATTTGTATCTGTAGTGCATTTATCAAAAATAAACAGTGCAATTCAAATAAACCACGCAAGTGTATGTTGTAACGGTCAGGGCGGACGTTCACACGCCTCGGCCGTATCGAGTCCTGCGGCCTGCGCTGCAGCATATTTGGGCCATGGCCAATGTACGTACTATGTACAAATTGTATTATGACACAATATATAGTTTCTTCAGCGAGCCCTGCCCCCAGAAAAAAAAATACAATTAACTGCATTTCACCAAAAATTAATAACAAATAAGATTATTTCACCAAAAATTAATAACAAAAGAGAGATTATCCAACACTTCCATCTGAGATAGTCTTTATCTGCACATGGTTTAGTGAAAATGCATCAGGTCACAGGGTCGAAACCCATGGACGCGATCCAAGGATGAGAATAACGAGAGGGAGGATGAGAATACCTCATAAATTACAGTACAAATGACTCCCTCCGTGCAAGGAGGAGTGGTGAGAGATCCCATGTACCCGTAATATTTCGTGCTGTTGAATTTTATGTCCTATGGATTCACAGAGCCCAGGAGTTCCACCGTTTCATTCGAATTATTTGCAAAGGTGTGGATTGAATCCATTAACTATTCGTTATATCCAAACATAGTTAACATAATTTAATCGCTTCATATATATATATATATATAACACAAAGAAAAATGAGATTTCACAAATATACCTTGTCTAGGAAAGGGTCACGTGTGCTAGTCTTGTTGTGAAAGATCAACATGAAAAGAAACACGATTGTGCTATATTATTAGAGTTATGATTTGAAAAAGTGCTTTACTTGGATGAATTGTACCTTTAACATTATAGAATCTTATACCCTTTACTATTTTCTTGAATGGGTTGTTTGAATTTGAATGTCTATAGATTGTCCTTTGTTGTGCTAATCAAAAACTATGATGTGTTTCTTGTATCAGAGCAAGAGCACTTCATTGAAAATATTTCTAGTATTATAAGTTAAAACTACTTTCAAAATTTCATTTTTTTTTTGGATTTTTTCTTTAATGTTTGAGTTTCCTCTATCTTCAGTTATTTTTCCTAATTGATATTCTGGATCCAATACTCTCACTATTTTGCTTCCGTGTAGAATGTCAATACCGATTTTGAAGAATTAAGGACACTTGAGCAGATTTGCAATATGCTTTCACGACTTTTCTTTCTGTGGATATTCTAGAGCATTGATTGACCCTTCAATCAACATTTATTGGTCCCAAGATTTTTTTTAATGTCCATTTCTTTTTTTAGTTCTTGGTCCATTAGATGTTTGGATGCTTCATTGAAAATGTGGACATTCTAAGTTTGTTTGTTGACATAGGAACCAGGTGTTGTTCTTAGGAAAAGATACTCTGAAATTAGGGAAACGATACAGTCTGGATGGAAGGAAAATGGTAAGGATTATCGAATGTTATTATATCAAAGCTTGTATACTGGTGTGGCTTCTGCCTGTGATTGACTTAGAGTAGGAAATTCAACTCTACAATGAAATATCTTTCTAAGATGCAAGGTGACAAATTTGTCAAATTTAGCCAAATTTTATAATAAGAATTAGAAATTTTGTTGCGATTCAGGATGTTCTTCTTACGGGTGAAATAATGTTCCTTCGCGTGAAATGAAATAATCCTTACCTGGGTGAACTGGATAGCCGCAAACATCAATAAGTGCGATAAAACTTTTTAGGCACTGCCGTCAACAGAAATGATGCCATCAACAAATATGCTATGTAGAAAAAACAGAAATGATGTCATCAACAAATATACTATGTAAAAAAACAAAAAGCACATTTTGTGGAGAAGAACAAAAGCATTAAGCACTCTAGGCAGAAGCAGAGACACTCGCAGATAAATGAGGTACTGATGCCATCAACAGAAATGGTATCTGGGAAATACAAGAGCACACTGCTACTTGGAAAAAAGAAAAGCGGACTCAGATCAGAAAAAATACCATGGACAGAACACACACCAGAACACCAACACCAACACGTAAGTTTGCATGTGGTTTTACATGTACATTTTCATGTGATTTTATTACATGTAAGTTTGCCTGTGGTTGTACGTGTACATTTTCATGTGATTGTACTACATGTAAGTTGACGTGAAAATGATATATACTATGGCCTATGTATTTAGTGTCTTAACACTTAATGGTTAACGTATTTTGTGTCTTAACATTTAATGCTAACGAGCATTATTTGATTACGGAAAAACAGACTGACAACATGCTCTTTTAACCTAAGTTTTTCTTACAAGTTTTTGTTACTATATGTGTCTCTCCACCTTGAGATAAGGTGAAATAAGATCTCAAATTTTTCAATAAAAAATAGTATCATATTTAAGAGGGTGAACAAAAAGTACATTAAAACAAGCTTTAGGGTTTGACAAAAAAACTTTGGGTTTATTCATATGTTTTTTTATATGAGCTTAGATTTTAAGGTGGATCGATGACAATAGTCCTTCATGCCTTATGGAAGGGACTAATAAAACTATTATAACTTGTAAGTGTAAATACAAAATTAATTTTGCAGAATTATTTAAACAAATATGCAAACAAGAATGTACTCTTAAAATCAATACAATATGTTGATTTGTTTCTTAAAATTAGGTGCAATGATTATGGAAATAATATGGTTGGAAAAGCAACGTACTACTATTAAGATTGAAATAAAGATATCATTTTCCTTAATAAGGAGGTGATAAAAAACTAGTTTGGACTTAATATAGTGGAAAAATAATTGTGTTGCTTAAAGACAAACATAGAGAAATATTGTTTTATTTCTTTAAACAAAATATTATACTTCGAGATGTAATTCAGTAATAAATAAATATATTACTTTAATATCAATACAAAGTTTTCGAGTTTCATATATATATATATATATATATAATAAATTTAAAATCTAAATGTCTTGGTTCTTTGGCCAAGATAATTCCTCCTCAATTTGAACTCTAACATTGATATTATGGGTAAAAATGGGGCACATTTGGCATGGTATCGTGGCTCCCATTGATGTTGTTATCCATGTAATTTATTGTCCTAATTGTTTTAGCAATTATGAATGTTAATGACGACTGGCATAGTGTCGCATGTCAGATTACTTCCATGTAGGTCAAATTCATGGCTTTCTACTAGTCCTCTGTTCACAACTATCTAATCCATGGCCAATGTTGGTTTTGATTTAATTGTCTATGGAGGTGCTATGTGTTGGTTTAGTCGAGCCTAGTGGAAGTTTCAATGATCCTCTTTGGTCATTGGCTTAATATCCTCGGCATTAACAACTTCAAACCTCGAGTGAACATTGACATACATGATTTCTTCTAGGCTTGCCCTAGTGTCAAGTCTGTCTTGGTTGACATAATTTGAATTTCCTTGGACCATCACATCTTCATCTTCCAGCCAATTCTTTTTGCAGGTGCTTCTCTTTTCAGGTTAGCTCCCTCCTTTTGTCTAGCATTCTCTCTTTTTTGTGTCAAATTCCTTCTTGAGTGCAATAAAGCTCTTCCCTTTTCCACTGCCAACTCTATGCTCTATTGTCTACAGTCACTTCATTTCTCTACTTGGGATTTGAGTTTGTCATTTAGTTTCCCTAGCCCAGGTGTCCCTGAAATCGTGAAACTTTGGGTGGGTTTTATATCTCTCAATGGGAGATGGATGTCCCCTTTATGCTTGAATCACAATGTAATCTACAGGGATGTAATTGTCTTCTACTAGGTCACAATTATCTCGTTCTCCCACCACAATTATCATATTCTCTCACTCCTATAATGCCCCCTTTGAATTCCTAAGACTTTTGAGCCCTCCAGAAAATGAAAACGAGTTCTTCTCTACCTACAATTCGAAAATGTCGGCCAACAGAGGTAAAACTCCAGGAATAGGGGGTAAATTTGAATGTGGCAATTGTTCTCAACAGATTGAATCTCTCCAATTGGAAACCATGGATATAAACTAGAAATTGGACCAACAAATGTCAACTTCCATTAACCTCCCAGAAGAAATACAATCACTAAAGGAAAAATTAGAGTGCCAATAGGATGGGATAGATGCTCGTAATCAGTAGATGGAAGACCTAAAGATACAACTCTCTGCCAATGAAAAGTAGAAATACTATCTCTAAATGAAAAATTAGCGCGCAAAGAGGATGGGATAGATGCTCTCAGTCAGCAGATGGAAGACCTAAAGATACAACGCTCTGCCAATGAAAATTAGAATTTAAATTAAATTTCTTTTAGTTGGAATATTGGCAAACCTCTACTTGATCTCAATCGACCTCCAGATGATGATTTCCCTCCACTTCTTTAATGTACTCCCCTCCACTTCTTTGATGCACTCCCACTGTAAATATTTTTTGTTACTTCATTGGTGTTGCAAGGTTTATGCATGTTCCTTATAGTAATAGTAGGTTTTCAATATAGTTTTTTTATATTTTAAGCAGGCTCCTCCTGAGAGGTCCCTCTCCTAGATGTATCAATGTAATCAATTTCTCAAGAAATTGTTGCAATCGAGCATAGAATTTAATAGAAAAATTACTCATTTTTGCTAAAATAATAATAATAATGTTACAATTTATAAAATAATTAATAATAATAATAAATTTAAAATAAAGTTACAATTTTTTTTTTTTGACAACATGAGATATGTCAAAGTGTTTTGATGTTTATCATTGATTGATGTTTACCAACATTTAATTTATATAGTTATGTTAATATTATTTTTAATTAATACTAACCAAATATGTATATTCAATTTTGTTTTTATTATAATCCACATTATCTTTTAATTTAAAAAAAATATACATATTAACTTGGAGTTAAGCACAAATAGAAATATGCATCTCTCATTAAAAAAAAGCATATCAAATATACCTTTAGTATTAACTCTAACTAATTTATTTAAATATGTACACTATCATCCCAATAAAAACCATTTCCTACTTAATATGTACGGACTCTTAATATGTGTGATTTCAACATACAATTATAAAAGTACAGTCGACATAATATGCTATGGATATTCGAATTGAGAGTGGCTCAATCTAACTTTCCTCTATCCCTTATGGACATTATTTGGGATCAACACATCCTATCGAGAGATAACATACCTAGGAAATGAGTCTAATCAATTTATTTTGTCCCATACAATCTTTATATGGATTTCACCATCTAATAGTGAATGTCCCCATCTCATGAACACTATTCAATTGACCAAAATCTTCAATAATCACCCAAAAAAAAATGGGTGCAAAAGTACATGGCCCCTTTTCCCTCATTTTATAGGATTTATTGCTTCAACCACTTATCCATCTCATGAGTAAATGTAATTTTCTATCTTACTAATCACTTAAAATTAGCTCATCCATATCTCACTCACATACAAAAGTGTACAAGTAATTTTTTTTGTTTAAAAATACAATATATTGAAGATCACATTTTCTATTTTCACTTTCACTCCTAGATGTTCCATTGATCTCCTCCTCTTTTCCTATTTGAGTGGATGCACATGTAGTCACTATTCTAGTTATGTATTAACTCTCGTTAATATCTTCTTGACCTACTTTACTTTTCCCACACTCCTATTTGAATTTGAATTCCTTGCTACTCTTCTCCTTAAATTATGGGTGCACTAGTGATTAAATTCTAGGCAATTAAAAATTACTTCTTTTATATTTTGTATGCACATTCTATAATGCATTTATTTTTCTTATGGTTTTTAATTAAACTATTTATTTCTTTTCGATATGAAATGTACTTATTATAAGATCAATAAATCAATCAACCATGTATTTTTATTTCTACTTAAACTATATAAAATGCACAAGCTAAATTATTCGTGTCTTTGCATGGTTAAACAATCATATTTTAGTGTGTACTAAACCACTTAACCAATACCAAGAGTGTCATACTTCTCCATGCTCTTCAAACATCCAACTTTCTAGGTGGGGAAAATGGAGCAATTTTTTCGACCTATTAACTCAACTTTGTCACTACCATGCTGAGAGACTAATGATCACTAAAGATTAATAATACCTCCTTATTGCAAGCCCCTCAACTAAACCTCATGAGTCACCTAATTTTTAGTACCGTCATGGAAATGTGCAACCTCTAAATAAAATCATCACTAGGTTTTCATCCCAGTGCATATAAAAATAGTAATAGTAGGGGGGAATGTGAATGGTGTTCCTTCTTTCTTGATTATACCGTGTACACTTCTATATGATCCCAATATCCATATGTTGACTGACTAATAAGCATATTAGCTATATCTGCACAAAACAAAATCAATGTATCAAATTGTTCCATAATCTTAAATGAAAGCATATCAATAATCATATACATATCCCAACTCAATCTAGTACCCATACAATGTTGATGCATTCCCACATCTATGTACATCTATGGATTCCTTGTCACCCTAGGTAAAACATCAATAAAATTTGTACATAATTACATCCAAAATGTATTCATTTTATGTGTCATAACGATATGAAACAATAATGTCAATTACATCATATAAAAGTACATTTTGTCCATACATGTTTCATATAACCATTTTATTAAAATTAATTAAAAATTATTAAAAATTACCATGACATCAATTAAAACTAATTAAAATAGTATCAAATTTTGAGTTTCACCGTCATAACACAAGTCAATAAACTAGGTCATTTTGTAAACTAAATGTCCTCGAGTAATAAAGTCCAATCTTCCAAACTAATCAAATCTAACAGGGTGCTACATCAAACAAGACTACGTCGTTAACAAAAACTACCATCAAACCAAAATTAAATTTAAGAACGATTACCACTTCAAAGTTTGTGATTTATAGTTAAATTCTAAGATTTTTAAAGAGTTTGATGTACCATTATACACTTTCACCTAGAACTTGGCAGAATTTTTGCCTACACATTAAGCTTAAGAAACAACCTAGATGAAAAAATCACCTTCTCAAGGATTGGCACAAATCATCCCAACCAATGATGTGACTTGAAGAGGAAGAGTTAGATTGCCACTAGGCTTGGGCAAGTCCTTCTATGTGGTTGCCAATAAGGAGCAAGCATTGTTCCATATTTACACATAGGAAAATTTTAAGATATCTAGTTATATTGTAGATATAAGAGTTTAAAACATCACCATGCATCATTCTAGCATATTTGAGCAAGAAAATTCTAGTATATGGTTGGAAGGAAAGAGGGCCATCTCTAGGTTGTTGATGTAGTGCTTCTGTGAGAGTGTTGGCCAATTCCTAGACAAAAACTAAAGAGAGAGGATTCTTCTTTTTGAAAAGAAGGGTCTTTATGGGAAGCCATTGCATGAGAGAGATTTTGTTGTTTCAATATATTGTAGGGAAGATCTAAATAATGAAGAATAAAGGAAACACTAGGCTAATGAGCTAGTTACGGAGCATGAAAAAAAAGGTTGATCTATAAGAAAGTGAATGGGGTGGGAGGGCTCCTATAAATAACCCAAAATGTTTTTGTAAGATTAGTGCTAAAAGAAGATAGAAGTTGATCTATGAGAGAGGGTGCTTAGGGCAAGAAAATGGTCACTAAAAAGAACCTTTGCATAACTAAATATGAGAAATTAGAGAGGGTGTACAACCAAGAGGGTTTGATCTATTATACTTTTGTGTGTGGTGTGAGAGTTAATTATCCTCCAAGACAACCCAAATGTTGCTAGATATTGTAGTTTGGATGGGATTTAGGCCAAGAGAACTGAATCTACTAAATGTTTACGAAGTAAATCATGCTGGTTAGAAAATGAGCCAAGAGAGCCAGACGAATGTAGAAGTTATTGGGGTGGAGGATGGACCCCAATGAACCCAACTTTCTCAAGTGAAAATAAAAGGCCTGAATTATGGGATCTGATATCAAATGATAAGTCACAAGTGCTTGAGATTTAAATAAGATGCAAAGAGAGAGAAGTGCTCTAGATGATCTTATGAGAAACCCAAATATAAAAGAGACCATAACAAATTGCTTAGCATTATTCATCTAGTCAAAATATTTATTATAGTTTTACAAAGGGTCCACTCAAAATAAATTCCTAAATGAAACTAATAATAAAATAAGTGCACAAAGCTTCAAGGTCAAGATAAATTATAGATAATGCATATGCATGCACCTCAAAGTTTGAAAAAAAATGATAAATAATTCAATGCATACAACTCAAGGGATGACAGAAGTAACTATTCTAACAAATTTACTAGATTTCATGGGAATTGCACTATCATGAGTTAGCGTGATTTCCAAGAGGGGAATGTTTAATGAGAGGGTTCCCATGTTCCCCATCATTATTATAGAATAATTTTGAAATAATAAAATCAATCTCTTGTGTTGCTTCATTGACTTTTGGAAAAGTTCTCACGCTATACAAAGAAATAACCTTTGGAATAGGTTAGAATAGTTGAAGGTTCCTTTTGAGTTGAGAGCTTGTGCAATAAGGTTGTATGGGGTTGTATGAGAATGTTATTGCTAATTTTAGGAAAAATGAGGATTATTTGGAAGAATTAAAGTGTAATTTTTGGGTTAAGTTATGTTATCCACTCTCACCTATCCTTTTTAGCTTATATATTGACAAGTGAAAGGAATATTTGGAAGAAGTATATTGTACTAGCACTACTTTAATTAACCATCATCCTTATTTGTGTTTATGATGTTGTTATTATAGTGATTTGTCCTTCTAATATCAACAAGCAACTAAGAATTCTCAATGATTTATGTTCTAGCACAAGTATGATAGTAAAAAATGAAAAAACAAATGTTATCATAATCAAATCTAAAAATATTGCCTATGTTAATTTTTGTATGAAAATAATGAATTACAAGAAGTTAATTCATACAAATATCTCGAATTGAACCTTCATCACAAGATTGATTAGAATTGTCACATTAAGAAAAATATTAATAGGTTGGAAGCCTATTTTGGTCTTGAGAATAACTATAAATCAACATAAAAAAGAAAAAAAAAAACTCATGTTTGAGCCTCTCACTACTCATGTTATCTTAAATCTTAAATAGATGTGGAGTTTGGGGCTACAACATGTCTAGATAATTTTAGAGGAAATTTGAGTAAACTAAGAATGAAACTTGACGAATCAATTAAGAATTTGTTTTATCATTTCCTTAACCTTTGTTATGATTTTAAGAGAGAAGATACAGATTGAGATTTATTTAAAAAAAAATTAAGAATTTGGTTCATATTTCTTTTCACATTGAATCTGAACTCCGTGATGTTTCTACTTCGCCAACTTTTCTAAATAATGAAGCACCTGTAATTTCAGAGGAGGGACCTACTATTCCTTTTGTTCCTTGCCCTCCTCGTTTTCCAATACCAATTTGGGTGCCTCCTCATGATGATAATAAATTTGGGAAATCTACAAATCAAATTCCTAATCCATATTCTCATCCCCCTTATTCTTTTCATGATTCATATGTAATGGATGAAACCCCGAAATGGCTCATGAAGTCTATGGTGAAGACTAATTCTTCCACTCCTTGAGATTATTCTGGAATCCTTAATCTCAATCTTGAATCTTGTTCCACTGAAAGTATTACTTCTTTAAGGGACATTTTTCACCCTCTATCATCTACATGCCATGACTCTTTGTATCATGATTTGCTTGATCAATCTGCTCCACCAAATAGTTCTTCACACTCTCTTGAATTTAAAGTTCTTTGTTCAAATTGCAATCAGGTATAAGGTAGTCACATTACACAGGCAGAGGGGCAAGAAAGTGAAGATACCTTTGATATTTCTTCTCTTTTTCAAATTTCCCCATGTTAAGATAATGCTCTTCCATCCTTTATTGATTTTCAATCTGAGAATCTCGGTGATGAATCAAATGGAATTTACTTACCTAATCAATCAATAGACTTGGGCAACAATCATTCTGATGATGATTACTTTATTGATGTATGCGATCACAAACACCCAGGTGCACCAACCGATCTCTTGGTTTCTCATGAAGATTTTAATTTAGATCTAAAATATGATTCAGTAAAAGAAGATGTTTCTATCAAAACTTCCTCTTCATCTCACTATCCCTTGTGCTCTGATTTTCGTGATGCATCCACTTGAGATAAAGACAATCCATGCTCTTCAAGTTCTTCATCCGATGAGTTAACTTCTCAATTGGCACAAGGTGGTGAGGATATCCATGATGAAAGAGAAAATAATCAAATCATTAATTATCCTTTCCATCCCTCATCATCTCCTGTTTTGAATAAAGGTAACTTTTTAAATCATCTTTCTCATGAACTTTCCCTGATTCATACATCTTCAGATTTGCAATCAGAAGAATCTTTTAGCTTGGGTAATCTAGTTGTTGAAATTGTAAAATATTATCAAATCAGTGGTAGAGATGGCCTCCATCCAGTTAACAGTAGTGTTATTGAAGTCAATGGTAGTAGCTATCCTCACACCATGTACAATCTTGTTGATTATTCAAAATGCGATTTTACAATCCTCAAAAGTTCCAGGACTTTTCAGGGAGTCGAGGAACTTCAACTTTTGTTGATGGTTATTACAGAATATCATAACTCTGGTAAGGTCCCTGAACTAAGTTAGATCTTGTTTCTCTCATGAAATCCTTCTCTTTGCATGGTTTCACTCGATGAAAATTTCTTCTTGAAAGATGTTTGGTATTTCAGATGTAGTCATTCGAGCTTTCAAGATTTTATTTCTAATTAGATTTAGGAACCTTCCTCATTTGATTCATCTTCATGCAAATCTCTTGTATCAAACTTAGGTTTGGAATGTGTATCTCTCATAGAATCATGGAACTGTGAAGTTAATCATTTCAAAAATCATCTTTGGTCGAAGCAATCATGTCTATCAGATTCATTTCATAATAGTCAACTCCTGGTTTTTCTTGTGAATTTTATATCACGAATCTTGTTCTTCATCACACCTAAAATCCTCCTAAGTGCTAATGAATGCATGAGTTATTGTGTGAATCAAACTCTTCTTCATTCACTGTATCTTGACTGGTCTCATGTGTTTGTTTTACTAACATTCCTTTTCACTTCTTTCGATGATTACCATGCCAGTACAACATGCGACCAGTCACAAGGAAATCGTTTGTTACATTTATCATGTGAGGAAGATGATTCATCTTTTCAAGGCATTTGTAAAGATTCTCAAACTGATATATTTGTATTATCTTCTAACCAATAATATTTTTCCACAAACGGTACATCTGATCATAATATTAACTGTCACTCATTTTATCATTTTCCCAATAGTGTATTTGACGATAGTTTTTTCACGTCGATTAATCTTTATCATTTATCTCACCATTCAAATACTTGTCAAATAGCTGAGGAACTTCATCCTTCACTGATGGTTATGTTAGGCCCTCACTATCTTGACAAGCCTTCTGAATATGATCAGATTCATTTTCCCTTACAAGATTCTTATCCCGATCCCACACTTTTAATTACAAATTCATCTTTTCAAATATTTTAGGATTCTCAAGACTGTTCCGACTTTCATGATCCAATCGTTGAATGGTTGGAGCAAGCTTACATGGCAAGCTCCATCGTGAATAAAATTTTTGGATATTTCCTCGTGCTTGTTAAGAAGTACAGTGCAGATGAAGATACATTCACAAGAAGATTCGAAGGTTTGTTTAACTATGGTATTCGTTGAGAAGGTAAGAATGTGAACTGGTTAAAATTAGTGGTTGTGAAACATCTTTCTTCTGACAGGAAAGACCTTCATTTTTTTGTGCAAGTTCTTTAATCTCTTATCTTTTCTATTGCACATTGTTTTATCTCAGTTTTAATCGATCATATATTTGTGATTGCAGGTCAGGAACAATTACGTTGGCTACATTGGAAATTTCATTATATATGACCACAATCTTCTAGCTGGTTAGGTTAGGAGTACGTCTAGTTGCATGATAGTTTACTTTCACATTCATCCTACATTCATTTTCTATAGTTTGTCTTGTGTGTTCTCATTTTAGTTTCACATCATATTTTAGTTTACCCTCCTTCTGTTTTGTATTTTGGTTTTGTTTCCTTTTTGTGTGTTGTCTTTTATTTCATTTTGTAAGGCATTGCATGAAGATGCTATGTTGGCTCAAAAGGAAATGTGGCAAAATAGAAAAATAATTTATGACACTGCAACATTTGGCTAACCTTCAGTCCTTCTTCTCTGCCTTGGTTACACCTTTTGGTCGATGGTGTTCTGACGGAAAATACAATCCTTGTGTAAGTAAAACTTTGTATCGAACCATGATATCTGTGTCTATTATGGATACCTTACACCTTCACTCAGTTCCTTATGTTTCAGTGTTTTCATGCTTATCCAAATAAGTAGAAGAGGAAAAGGGGAAAAATTTAAACGATCAAACGTAATCAAAGGCCTTTATATGCTTCTCTGAAGGAACAACCTGTCCTTCTCTCAATAATTCGAGATCCCTCTTCTGTCCATGAAATCAATAAGTTCCTATGCACAGTCCTATATAAATATATAAATAAAGGCAAAAGGAGAAAAAGGATTTTTGTGCAAAGAGATGAAGCAAGCAACTCCGCTGGGATATTATCGAGGCTTGCTAGCAGTGGATCAATGTTTGTGTTCTTGTAGTGACTTTGCTGGGTTACTGTCAAGGCCTGCTAGCAGTGGAGCAACACCAGAGATGAAAAAATATACTTTGAAAATCTAAATCTCACAAACTATACTACCCTTTCCTGATTCGAAACATTGCGATATTGTTGATATTATGTTTGTGTTCAACCGAGAAATGAAAGAGGGCACTATGTGTATCTGCGAGGTAAGTGGGGAAGCCAAGGTAATATAAATGATGAATCAATACTTCCTTAAGAATGCGACCCTGCACAAAGAGTTACTGAGGAAGAGAAGTTGGAGTTCTACCATTGTGTCGCCAAGTGTTGTTGTTGTGAAAAAAACCCTCCAAAATGTTTCCAATAATTGAATTTTGGAGCCTATTGTGGATCTTGTGACCGATCGTTCCATAGTCACTTCTTAGTCATTTGATGCTTTGCTAATTATTTGAGCTTGATTTTGGATCGTAAGCGTCGAAGTCACCTGCTCACACATGCTCAGTCCATAATTCAATCACAAAAGAATTCCTTCACGCAAGCTTGAATAGGAGTGGCATAATCCACTAAAATAGTGCATGTGCAATGTTCAACCCATGTGGGTAGTCATCTCACACTGTCATTGATAGTCCCTTACTTTGTTTGTGACTGTACTTCTATTTCAGTGAGTTTCTTCAAATATCTCATTTCATGCACTTTTATATTCACAAGTGTCATTTTCATTCTTACGACTATCATTTTTTCTTGCGTTTACTTTAATTAATGTCATTTTCATGTTATCTTCATCCTAGCATGTGTTTTTTTCACAGTCGTTCGCACTTTTCTTGTCATATCGCAAGTGGCGTATTTTGGAGTGGGAACTGTCGCTTATCACGTAGAGTGGATTTTTGGCTTGTTTCAAAGGGAAATGTTTGTGCTAATGAGTTTTTATTATCATGTAGACATGTTTCACACTCATTTCCAAAGCTTCAAGCACTGTCGCATAAGTGTCGTCATTGTCGTCACAAATTGTACCTTTAGTGTTACACTTGGGGAAAGTCGTCGCATTGAGGGAAGTATGTTGTTCATGTGTTATAAGTGATCAATGTTTTTCCTTCATTTTTCCTAAGTATGTGATCATTCTCAAGTTTTTTCCTTGTTCACTTTGGCTCAATGATTCCACACTTAGCTTCATCCTGAAAATTTCACTCTCAGGAAGCTTGACCTCACTCATCCTTCCTGAACTGCGCATTGCGTAGTCTTAACCCTCATTCCTTGACCTTGCCTCTTGGAACCGCAGATTGCATAGTCACAGTGCCCATATTTGACCCTTGAGCTCCAAAACTTGCAATTTATGCCTCCTAGTTAGCCTTAACCATGCACTATGCAATGTCAAGCCTCAAGCTTCCAGCGTGACACCTTGAGCTACGCAACTATGAAATCCTAAAATTTATCCATTTAGAATTGTGCATTAGGAAACTTCAAGCCTCAAGCCCCAACCTTGAGCCCTTGAACCCCTCAACTGTGAACTATCTCAGCTTTTTCTCCTGTCTAGACTTCGCATTGGGCAACTCCAAGCCTCAAGCTTAACCTCCTAAGTTCCCCAACTGCGCGTTCACTTAGCCTAGGCCCTTAGAACTTTGCACTGTGTAGTCTCAAGCCTCAAGCCTCTAGTTTGATCCCTTGAGTCCCTCAACTATGAAGTCCCTCTACCCAAGCCTCCTCAATTGTGCATTGTGCAGGCTCAATGCTCAAGCTTCCATCCTGAGTCCTTGGGTCCCTCAATTGCAAAATCCTTCAACCCTGGCCATCCTGAACTGCATATTGCACAGTCTCAAGCCTCAATCTCAGACCTTGGCCTCTACTAGTTCCAATAATAAAAAGTGATTTCATGAAGCATCTTAGGCCAGGGGTTTATCAGAATGATGTCATCTTGTCATGAGGGGTTTGCAGTCACAGGTATTCTATTATGTCACGACATGATGATGATAAAGGATATGGAGAAGGATACCATGCTAGAAGATACCCTTACAGCTACAAAGACAAGTTAATCCATCAAGAGAAGACACATGTACATCGGTTCACAACAACAGCTGAAGACCAAGACTATATTGGAGACTCCTTATCTTCAAGTCATGAGGAGGAGGAAGAATAAGGGCATGTTTCATCTTTCAAGAAGATAGAAAGGAAGCAGGAACAAAGAGTGCCTTGACACTACCATGTCATCATGTAGCCCATGTTTACCGATGTCCCATGTAATTAGTCATCATCTGCCACATCATTTATGGAATATGTAATTCAACATTGGAAAATGTATTGCAA